>CM035436.1:29619603-30187103 GCA_020310875.1 Ceratopteris richardii | reverse complement strand
GTGGATGTTCCATGTAGTACTTTGAGAGGTAGTGTCCTTCATGTATCAATAGGAGCGTTCCATCTTCCAAATGTAGCTTGGTCTGGTTGTCTTGTTCTTTAGTTTTCCACTACTAGCTTGTGTGAGGTTTGATCTTGTTGTATATACTTCTTGTTTGCATTTGAGCTCGATGGTGTATTTCTATGCTTTCAAGGATTACTAGTTACTCAAAAGAGGTTGTCAAGATTGATCATGAGCAGTTTTCGACTATGATTTGCTTCATAGGTACTGATGTTGTACCCATGATGTCCTTGGATCTTTGACCATGAGTTTCATAGTAGGATTCCAAGTACTTTTGACCCATGTTGACTGACTGGTAAGTGCATTAGTGTATGGGTTGAAAAAGATATGTGCCTTGTGCACGGCCTTGGAATGTGGACCTATGCATGCGTACTTGGAATTGTTTGAGCATCATTCTTTGTTGTGGCTTTGACTTCCACCCACTTGGTAAGGTAATCTGTGGCTACAATAATGTACTCTGTGTGGGATTTTCTAGTTGGGGGTTAACAGGACCTACAAAGTCGATACCCCACTTTGAGAATGCACGTCCTCCCATCATTGGCCTCAAAGGCATCTCATCTTTCCTTATCGGATATTGTGCACATTGGCATGTATCACATTTCTTCACATAGGTATGTGCATCCATACGAAGAGTGTGCCACCAAAGTCTCGAGAATAGAATGTTCTTGATTACTCAATCAGGCCCGAAGTGTCCACCGACGGCACCGTTGTATGCAGTTTCTAAGATTTTCAAATAGTTAGATTCATAAACGCACAATCTTAGGTAACCATCTTTGCCTCTTCGGTATAGGTTGTCTCCTACTAAGGCATAGTCTAGAGCCTCTTGTTCCATGCTTCATTTTCTTGCTAGACTTGCCTCGTTGGGTAGTGTTCCCATTCGCATAAATTCTACCAATGGAGCGCTGCAATCTGGAATTAATGACACATGATAAAGGGTAGCATGCTCCACTAGGGGTTTTTCCTGGCACACTAGACAATCCTTAATCCACTCATGTATTTCTTTATCCATATTAGGCCAATACTTTCCTAAACGTTTTAGATTTTGCAATGTTTGTTGTTTAGAATAGTGATTCCCTAGTAATCCTTCATGGGCTTGTTGCAACCAACCACTATGTTCATCGTCCTCAACACAACAAGCTAGAACACCTTCTGTATCTTGTTTATACATGCTTCCTGCCAATATTTGATAGTTTTGTGATCTTACAATTTCATGCTTGTTCATCTTCACATTCTTATTTGCAGGTCCAAAGGTTAGGACAGGTACCAACTTATGTGCCCATTTAGGAACAACTTCTAGATTGAACAGATAAGTGTCGGGAAATTCATCAGACACTCCTTATGGTGGCTCTCCTAATGTGATGCGAGAAAGGTGATTTGCTCTAAGGTGGGTCCTACCTTTCCTCACAACAACTTCAAAATGGTATTCCATTAGTACGAGGAACCATCTTACTAAGCGTCTTGTATTGCAAGGTTTATTGACTAAGTATAATAAAGCTTGATGATTAGTGAAAAACTTGAACTTGTTGGCCAATAAGTAGTGTCTAAACTTCTTTACTACATATACCATGCCTAAGCCTTCTCGCTCGGTTGTGGTATAGTTTCGTTCAGCTGCATTCAATTGCTAGCTAGCATATGCTATAGGCAAATCTAGATTTCCTTCACCTGTTGGTTGTGCTAGCACACATCCTATTGCATGATTGGATGCATCTACATGGACATGGAATGGCTAATTCCAATTTGGAGTGGCCAGTATTGGTGTTGTGCACAAGCATCTCTTCAGCTCATTGAAGGAATTTTTGCATTTGTCATTCCACTCAAAGTTTGTCAACAAGGCATAAAGAGGTTTAGCTATGATTGCATACATGTGGATGAACCTGTGATAATATCCACAATGGCCCATAAAAGCTTGTACCTCCTTAATGTTCCTTGGCCTTGGCAACTCCGCTATGGCTCATACTTTGTCCTCATCTATTGATATTCCATTCTTAGAAAGAATGTGACCTAAGATTTTACCTTAACGTAACATGAACACACACTTTTTTGGGTTCAAACAAACTCAATATTCTCTACACGTTGAAGATCTATCTAAGCTCAGGGATGTGATATCTTCTTTCTTGGGAATGAGCACATAAATCCTCCACATATACTTCTAAGCTCTTTTGCAAGAACTCTTTGAAGAGATGACACATGAGCCTTTGGAATGTTGCAGGTGCATTAGTGAGCCCAAAATCACACGAAATGCAAAGATTCCCCACTCCGTGGCAAAAGCCATTTTGTGTTGATCTTCTATGTCAATGGCTACTTGATTGTAACCTGAAAATCCATCAAGGAAGCTATAAAATTCCTTGCCCACAACACGCTCCAATAAATGTTTATTGATTGGAAGTGGATAACTATCTCTAATCATAGCTGCATTAACTTTTTTAAGGTTAATACATACACGCAACTTTTCATTCTTCTTGGGCACCACAACAATGGGGGACACACATTCCGTATGCTCAATCTCATAGATAAATCCAGCTTCAATCAGTCTCACAATTTCTTCTTTTATTTTGGTTGCATAAGTGTCATTATATGTGTAGGTCTTCTGTTTGGTGGGCTTTGCATCAGCTATCATGGGGATTGTATGAGTGCATATTTTTTTCTTCTTGCTCCTTGTGGATAGGATTCCACTGTAGGGGTGGTACATCTTTGAAGGTGTAATCCTTAAAATTGACCTTGGTTGTGACCCCTAAGTGCTGCAAGTATAAGGAGTTGGTTCCCCAATCTTGTACTATTTGCTATTGTTGTAGGAAGGGTCTTCTTAGTATCATTTCATAGGCATTAGTTTTACCAAAGTCACATATAGCAAAGGTGTGTTCAAACTCTACACCACACGTGGTTACAATTATCCCCTCTAGCAATCCTAGAGGTCTTTCAACATGGCGGTCAGCCATCTGAAGCTTCATTCCAGTTGGTCTTAATGCGGGTTTACCCCATGGAAGTGGTCTCAATAGCAACACTAACACCTAAATCTATGATTGCTTTGGTTTTGTAACCTTGGTAGGTGATCGGAAGATAAGTGTTACCTTCTTCACCTTCGCTCATGTCCACTATCTTGTCTAGAGGTATCTCTGGAACTTTTTGCTTAGAGCTTGCTTTTGAGATCTTGGAATCAGGTTTTGGAACTTGATTTTCCACATGATTCCATAACTCAAGTTTTACTTTGAGAAGCTCTTCGAAAGTGAGATGACACTGAACCTTCGCGTTCTTCAGGACTTCAGTGTTTCTTGGAACCACCGAGTCTTCATTTCTGATCAAGATTGTGGGAGATTTGATTTGGAGAGATTTAGATTCCCATGGACCTGTGAACTACGGCAACTCTTGTAAAGAATTGGATTCAAATTCTAACCTTTCTTCTTGTTTCTCTACTTGGTCTCCATAAATAGATGGAATGTCTTGTGGAAATTGATCATGAAGGTCATCAATCTCAAGAATAGGAGGGGGATTATCCTTCTCCTTGGCCCATTTCTCTTCTTGTATTTCCCGCAAGAACTTTTGAGAGTGTTGTTGAACTGAAAGAGGTTCTCCATCATCTATGGAGTCGGGAACATAGACTTCCTTTGGTGGTGAGTTTTCTTTTCCAACAATTGGTTGAGCCTGTGGAGGTAAAGAAACTTGTAGTTTATTTACCAACTGCTCTAATCTATCTAGCAATCCTTAGAAGTGCAAACCCGGTGTAATAGAATTTGTTTGATTGAAGAAATGATTGGCCTCGAACATAGCTTGAGCTAGTTCCACCATTTTTATGCACATTTTTGTTTGTTCAATCTCTAATCTGCTCTAGGGTAGCTCTTGTCTAGGTTTTCAGGTGTTGGCCCTTCTTGAAGTCGATCCTGGTATGCCTTGAACATCATGGCCAAGTCTTCCAAGGTTGGATCTGCAAGAACAGACCCTGGTTGTGGTCTATTTACAATGGTTGGTGGGGTGGGATTAGGTGGTGTGGATCGAGTTCTGGCATGCGAGGGGTTTTGAGAGGCAATATCTTCTATTTTTGTTTTTGCATCTTTCAGGCTTTCTTCTAGTTTGGATAACTTTTTGGTCCACTTACGATTGGCCTTCTCCCTAGTATCCTTCCATGTTCTTGTTTTTCTCTTACTAGACTCTCCTGATTCACTTGGCTCTGAGTGCTCAACTCGTTTAGCTTCTTGTAAGGCTTGTGCCCTAGTAACTGCCTATATAGGAGCCACATTATGGCTACTAGAACTTGAATCCCCTACTAAGCCTACTACATTAATGGGTGTAACCTTGGGTGCACTAGAGCGATTCCTGGGATAATCTCTTGGGAGTTGTTCCCTGCCACACTCATGACAAAAGCCTTGTGTTGTGATGTTTTTCTCTTGTCCCAGAGCTGGTGGGTGAGGACATTCACGAATGGCATACTTGCCCTGATATCTAAAACATGGTCCTCTAGGGACTTGTGGTCCCTTTTGTTTCACTTGGGGCCTAGGGTGATGACTCGTATACATGAGATTCCCATGTTCTGGTCCATAAGGGTTTGCATGTCCCTCATAATCATAGTATTTCTTCATGTAGCTCTCGTCATATTCCATTGGGCTTGCCTTATAATAGTGAGACTCTCCTTGGGTCTGATCAAAACCTTGATTTGATGTTTCGGAACTGATCAAAGGTGTCACTAGTACTAGGGCTTTTTCTAGGTTCTCTTCCAGTTGGGTGTACCTTACTAGAACTACATTCTATGGGTGGGGTGGTTGTTGTCCTAGTACAGGTTGAGGTTGGCCATATCCTCCATGTTCATATGGTCTAATTGTTCCTCGTGGTCCTGGACATGGGTTATACCTAGGAACTTCTCTGCCTTGTTCTCTAGGAGGGTACTAGTATGGTCTACATTAGGGTTGTACAAACGTTCGTGGTTGTCTATTCATTGGATAGTTTTCGGTGTTGTGGTTAGTGTACTTCTACTCACTATAAAAGTACATGTTAGGCTCCTGAGTTGGTTGTCTATCATAAGGAAAAGGTTGTGATAACCCTAATCCTTCTCTGTGCATACATGAGATGGGTGATCTCCACCACAAAGTTTGCAACTTCCTAACATTGGCACTCTCAGGGAGGAATTCTGGTAGTTCCTTTGTCCTTGTACTCCTAATTTCTTGGCCATTAACTCTGCCACTTCCTCCACATTACTCGAACTAGAAGTCTCATTGCTCCTTGTATCCTCTGATTTGGTAGGATCTTCTGTAGTTTTGAGATCCTCAGCTAAGTTTTCTTCCAAATCTATGCACTCTTGAAGACACTGACTTAGAGTTTGCAACCATTTTACGTATACTAAGTTTCTCAATGTTTTGTTGGTTAGACCTTCTAAAAATAGGGATATCATTTTTTGCTGAGAAGGTCTCTCTATCATAGGGCATCCGACTACATATTGATTAAATCTCCGTGCTACATTTTTTTATTGTCTCATTAGGAGCTTTTTGAAACTATGTATTAAGGATGACGAATTGTGTTGAATCCCTCACTTAGTGAATTCCCCAATAAATTCTTGGAAGAATTTTTCGATATGGCCAAAGCAATTTGAATCCAAGGATTGAAATCAAGTTAAGGCTATTCCTATGAGGGCTAGCCCAAAGGATTCATATTGCACAAAAAAGTCATCCACTTGCTCTGCTCACAACACTTTCTTGTATTTTGCAATGTGGTCATAGGGCTCTCCTGTGCCATTGTAATTATATTGCACGAAAAAGTCATCCACTTGCTCTGCTCACAACACCTGCTTGTATTTTGCAATGTGGTCATAGGGCTCTCCTGTGCCATTGTAATTATTTTGCATACATTTGGCCAATTGGATTGGTCTCAGTCTTCTTCCAGGCTCTAGGGATCGAATTATGATGGGAAAAGCGAGTTTTACTAGGTGTATTCCAGCTCCTACACCTTGGGGTGGTTGAGCCCTAAAGGTGGTTCTCTTAATATTTCCCATTCCTTGGCTAGTTTGGCTATGGGAGTTAATTCTTGGCATGGTGAATTGCACCTGTGGTGTGTTGGGTATACTACATTGGCTCCTTTGTCCTAACATTGCATTTTTTGTTCTATGTTGGGTCTGGAATGGGTTTTGTGAGGTAGTTTCTTGATCTCGAGGAGGGAATATAGGCAGACCCATGTACTTTAATCTAGACCTATCTACTTTATCTATAGGCTAATAACTCCTTTGATTTTGGTCTAGGTATGTAACTCTAGATGGATTTTTTGGATCGCTTAACTCGTATATAGTTGTTGGGTTGATGCCTTCTCCTTGTGTCAATGAATCAGTTTGTAGAAGTAGGTCTGATCCATGTACCAAGTATAGCTCCATCAGATAGTCATCTTGGGGTATCATGTCTCCTCGCAATACTTGAGTCATTACTGACTTTCCCCTAGGGGTAGTCATCGTATCTCTAGTATTGGTTCTTCGAGAAGTTCCTTGTCCCGCGAACTCTCCTTTGTTGTTAATTTGATCAAGATTTTCAGTTACTGCATAGATCTGGCCCATCTTGTTCATGTAAACTCCATCTCCATACTTGACAGCCGGTTTTGGGACTATTTCTAATTTTGTAGTGTTTATCATTCTTGCTACTGACCTATGTAGACCGTCGAGGTAGATGGGTATCCCTTGCAAGTTAGTGGATACATATTGAAGAGACATCCGATATTCCCCTTCCATTGTAGACATAAAACCTTCCCTAGGTACTAAACTATGCATGTCTTCTAAAGCCATGAGTCTCTCCATGTTAAAAGACATTTCTGACTCACTTGTCTATGAACTCATCACGTACTGATAACCACTGAGCTGTGAGCCCATGACCTAGTTGTATGGTTGACACTAGCCTTAGATGATTTGATACTTTATCTATCTTTTCCTAGGTGTCTACTTGATCTCACGTTCACCAGCCTTGTCTACAAGTCCAAAGTTTTCCTTTGTATTGCTCAAAATCCTTTGGAACCCCTTGCTTCTAGTGCTACCTAAGGGTCAACTTCAAAATACTATATCTAATAATCTGCATATTAGTTTTACCCACGAGCTTTCCAACAAACCCAAAATCACAACAAACAGATTTCATATGAGAAAGTTATGCCAGTTCAGGTTTCTGGGGGTTAAAACAGGGAAACAAGACCTCTTTGGGATTGCTTCAAAACAGGAGATACACGATACTTAGGAAGTATTAGTGATACTTGGGACCAAACGATACATGATACTTACCTTGCCACGATACACAATATCTGAAGTAAACAATACACGATATTGGGAATTCCACGATACACGATACTTATCTTTGGATGATACACGATACTTGGCAAGTATCACTGCACACGATCAAACAATACACGATACACGATACTTGGGCTCATGATACTATACTTGGATTGGTCACAATACACAATACTTATGAAGTATCGTGATACACAACCCAATGATACACGATAACAAATGGTCATGATACACGATACTTGAAGTTGGTGATACTTGGACTTCATGATACACGATACTTGAGCTATCCTGATACACGATACCGTCCTTCGGGATACATGATACTTGGGAGGTATCGTGATACACACTTAGGAGATATGCGATACGCGATACTCGACCAATGATACACGATACTCGTGAGGTATCCCGATACACGGGGAGACGATACATGATACTCGACATGTATCCTGATACACAAGAGTTCTGGTATCGTGATACCTGAACTCAACCAGACACGATACTTGGAGTTTTTGAAGTCCAAATTAAAATTTTTTTTCACATATGTGTACCTTAGGTCCTCCTTGTTACTCCTATGTGCTTGCAGATGCAAAATCTATCTCCAAAACTGCTATATTGCACTCATGATACTTGGCACAGGTGGTGTCACACCGCACGATACTTCACTCAGAATTGGATGTATTTAGAGTATTTGAGGAGTATTTCTTCAGCGTTTCAAGCTCTCAAATCCTCTATGCTTCTTGCTCACAGCCACAAGTGGGAAACGAGGTGAATGTACAATAAAAAATGAAGAAAACGTTGAGAAGAGGAAGATGGGAGAGGATGATGATGATGATGATGATGAAGATGGAGAAGAAAAGCTCAGAAACTAAACTAAAAATGGTGATTTTTTTACCTTCCAAGGTGGCTACTCTACATCTTACAATCACACGCTCATCCCCCAAGATCTCTCCCTAGCAACGGCACCAAATTTGGTGACGTTCTAGCACAATGGCAAGTACCAACACGAGGAGATACACCTCATAAATGTCAATCTGCGAAGATGTGAGGATTGGTATGAAGACCAAGAGCAAGTGATGTGCACAAGTGTGTGAATGAAAGCACAAAACTATGCACACACATACACACACGTGCACAAGGTAAGAACAAAGAGAGGAAAAACGGAAGATCTTTGATTACAAAAGAACTCTCTTACAAAAGCTCAAATCTACAATAAGCTAACCTCAAAAATGAGCTCTCCAGCCCTTTTTATAGTTTTTTGAGTAGTTTTAGCCCTCTCCAAACCTAGTGTTCGGCCTAGTTAAAAATTAGGTTCGACGGCTTATTTGGGGGCTCAAACAAAGTCTGCAAATTATGAAAATTGGTAGGATGATACTTCTCATACTCCTCCAGCTCAAGGACTCCTCATCTTGAACAAAATGGAGTTGAAAAAATAGAAAATGGTATTTACAATGGTTTCTAGTGATGAAAATCACTATTTTTATGCGCATTTCTTATGAAAAATTGACATGTGCTTCCTGGAGATCCCTACCTGCTTCTTCTTCTTGTGTGTCCACTTCCTTGATGCGCTTCCATGCTTGTGCTTGACCTTGAGTGTCAACAATATAAATATACATATACATATACATATACATATACATATACATATACATATACATATACATATACATATACATTTACATATACATATACATATACATATACATTTACATTTACATATACATATACATATATACATATACATATACATATACATATACATATATATATACATATACATATACATATACATATCCATATACATATACATATACATATACATATACATATACATATACATATACATATACATATACATATACCCTTACATATTCATATACATATACGCTTGTCCTTGGTAGGGTTCCAATCGCATTGATCCTCCATTTTGCGAATGGTTCATAAGAGATGATCAGTGTCCTTGGTTCATACATAAGCCTCTTTATTCCTGTAATCTGATATTTATTACATGCCAATATTGAACATCTATGAAGTGTTGGCCATTTATACCCTACTTGAAGTACTTTCCTTATTGTTATTTCATGTGAGAAGTGTCCTCCCCATGCATGCTCATGACATGACTCTAGAATTCTCTTTATTTCATCCAATGAGGGAACCGTTCTGAGGATAAGGTCCTTACCTTTCTCATATAGATTATCTTCTATGATTTGGTCCTTTAGAGCCTTCTTTAATAGCCTATGCCTTTGTACTTTGCTTAGATGCTTGGGTAGTTCTCCAATTTTAATGAATTTGATAATCTCATCTATCCCTTCTTTACCAATTAATTGCCGATCTTGTTTTTTTAATGCTACCAAAAGAATCTGAAATTGCTCATTTGCAAATGCATCTACCTCCCTATTTTGGCTCATTGATATATGAAACATTTAACTACCTTCAAAATTTTGTAATAAATTCTTTACCCTTTTCAACCATTCCAATACGTTTTTACTTACAACACCAATTACCTTGCAATTTCTTTATCAAAAGCATTGAGTCACCTTTAAAAATTAGCCTACTAATACCATGGTTGATACATTCTTGTAATGCCTCATATAATGTTGCATATTCTGCTTCATTATTTGAATGAACATCAGGGAGGTTCATACCTTTCTTGAAGACCAAGTTATTATTTACATCATAGATTATGAATCCTACTGCTGCTTTGTCAACCTGCTTCATGTAAGCACCATCAAAGAATAGGGTATGTGCACCTTGAATTTCTTCTTCATGTTGGGTTCCTTAGTGCTTGGTTTCATTGCTTATTACCTTTTCCCATCTTATATAGGTCAACATATCTACGAGAGTCACTCTAGTGTTTTCCTCTACTACAAAACTATACTCATGTTCTTGCAATTCAAGAACCCATTTTGCTATTCTAGATGAATGTGTTGCACCACATATGGAAATGAGTGATTTGTAGTGAGAACAATAAATGGCCTAGCAAGAAGATAAGACTTGAACTTTTGTACACCAGACATGAGAGCATACATGAGGTGCTCTACACATGTATACCTTTTTCATTGTCCGTCATCACTTTGATTGCAAAGTACACAGGTATGTGGGATGTTTTTACATATTTTTGTAGTAAGACCACTCCTATTGCTTCTTGTCCTGTACTTGGACATACATAAAAGGAATCTTCCATGATTGGCAGCATTTAGGTTGGTAGGGTGCTAAGTACCTTTTTGAATTCTTCAAAACATTGTTGATGAATATCATTTTATACAGAAGAATTACACAATGCAAGCTTTTGCAAGGGAGAAATTAACTATGATAGAAGATGGATGAAGCGTGACATATAGCATATCTTCTACAAATGTGAGGACTTGCCTTGTCGTTGCTACTATGTTGGATGGATCTACTTGGACACATTTCTCTAAAATAAGGTGTCCGAGAAGCACCACTTCTTTTTGAGAAATGTGACACTTCTCTAGATTTAGTTGGCCCCCTAGCTCATGCAATCACTCTATTTGCAAAGAGTCCCCATGGTGTGATGAAAGTGGTCTTCCTTTGATCTTCTTCAGCTATACCTATTTGAAAATATATTAAATATCCATCACACACAATGTATCGTTCATGGCCTACTACTTCATCCAATATTTCATCTTGGAAGGGTAGTGGAAAGTGATCTCTTTTTGTTGCAGCATTCAATGGCTTGTAATCCAAACACACCCTCCATTTACCTTTCTTTTTAGGAGTGACAACAACTACAGAAACCCATTCTGAATTGGAAACATGATAAATAAAACTAGCCTTGAGAAGATGATTTAACTCTTTCAATAAAGCTTCTTTTTGTAGATTTCCAATCCTCCTAAGTTTTTGACCACTCGCTTGGTATCTAGTTTGATTTCAATATGGTGTTGGATGGCAGTTGCTCTTTGCATCTCAATGTAGTGTTTGATGAATAATTTTGGATATCTCTTTTTAGCATGTTGATATATTCGGTCTCTTCCTCCATTATAAGATCATCTGCTAACATCCTTTTGAAATCTCCTTCTTGTGCAAACTCCTTACTTTGTGGTTGTTCATGATCGTCCCCTTTGGCTCCGTCTTCCTTTCCTTGGAAGATTACTTGGATGACTTCTAGTGTCAATGAGTCACTTTCACTTGTCGATTTCTCACTTCTAGAATCATTGTTAGAGGTGTTAACAGATAAGAAGACTAAATCAAGGAGCTAGGAGGAGCAAAGAGAAGGAAACATTATGCATATCCAGTAAATAATAGGCCTAATCATTTTTTTCATAACTTATTTACAATCAAAAGTGATTTTCATCACTACACCAACATTGTAAATATCATTTTGATCATGTTAGCTCCATTTTGTTCAAGTATATGATTCCTCAAGCTTGAGGAGTATTAGAAGTACCTACGTATCAATTTTCATAATTTTTTTACTCCATTTGAGCCCTCAAATAAGCCCTGGAACCTAATTTTTGACTAGCCTAGACACTAGGTTTGGAAAAGGCCAAAGCTATTCCAAAATTATAAAAAGAGCTAGAAAGCTCATTTTGGGGGTTAGCTTGTTAGAGATTAAAGGTATTGTAAAAGAGATCTTTGATAATTAAGAGCACTCTATTGTTCCTCTCTTTGTTCTTGCCTTGTGTGCATGTGTGTGTGTATGTGTGTGCATGTGTGTGTATGTGTGTGCTTCTCACTCATGTACTTGTGCCTTCACTTGCTCATGGTCCTCATACCAGTCCTTATGTCTCCACGGATTGACATGTGGATCTCCTCACATTAGTACTCACCATTGTGCTAGAGTGACACCAAATTTGGTGCCATTGCCAACAAGAGAGCCTTGAGGATGAGCGTGTGATGGTAAGATGTAGAGTTGTGACATTGTAGTCGTAGGTAATTTCCTTAATTTTTAGTATTTTTTCTTACTTTCATTATCATCATCATCATCATTACCATCATCATCACCATCATCATCCTCACCATCCCACCTCCATCTCCATCTTTGCTGAATTTTCATTTTTTGGTCATATTCCCTTCCCCACCTCATTCCCCTCATTCCACTTGAGAGAGAGAGAGAGAGCAAGAGAGAGCTATTGTGCATTTTGTTTGCATGTGTTTTTTACCTTTTGCTATAGGTTTTGGTTGTATCATCATCTCTAGTAGCTTCCATAGGTACAATAGACCTCTACATAGGTCCTGAGATGATGACCTCTATCTGTCTTGATAGACATAGAAAGTTTTTATTTCCTGTTTTCATGCATGGCATGATAAGCCACACCACTAGAGCATCCTAAATCACTAGAAACATCACAAGAGTTTGCATTTTTTCTATCTATTTTGATAGAACAAAACCATGATAGACACCCTCTATCGTGACAGAGACCCATCTATCGTGACAGACCCAAATCCATGATAGACAACAGATGACAGATGACAAAAGACAAATGATAGACACCATCTATCGTGACAGACATCTGTCTATCATGAGACACACCCATCTATCATGACAGAAAAAAATCCATGATAGGGGACAAACATAAGATGATAGACACCATGTATTGCAACATACGCCCATCCATCATGACATACCAAAATCCACGATAGATGATAGATGATAGACAACAGATGATAGATGACAGACAATAGATGAAAAATGATACAAGATAGACAATAGACAACATCTATCAATAGTCACCCATCTATCACGATAGACAAGACCCCATGACAGATGACAAATAGCGTCTATCGTGATAGACACCCATCTATCATGATAGACACCCATCTATCATGATAGACACCTGTCTATCATGCTAGACTACCATGCATGATAGAGACCCTCTATCACGATAGAAACTCGTCTATCACAACAGACATGTCTATCATGATAGACACTATCTACTGCTATAGACAACCAATTTTGGCAAAAATTAAGGTGTTAATTTTTTGAAATTTTGAGGCTAATTTTGGGCATATTTACACACTCTTTGACCTACACAATTATGGAGGCCATAGAAAAATGCACCAATATCTTGAGAGATCTTGTTTGCTTGTTTGAACCCCCAAAATCCTAAACTGACATAATATTTTCATACAAAATTTATTTTCTGATTAATTTGAAGTTGACCCATAGGTGGGATTAGAAAACCAAAGGAGCTCTAGAGAAATTTCTTCAACACAAAGGGGGAAAGAAGGGTCTCTAAAAGTGTTTGAATCAAATTTTCTATCAATTGAAGTTAAAACCTTGAGCTAAACTTGGAACTTTTATACGATCATTAAGAGCTCTTGGAGAGAACAAAGCAAGGTGCTAGTGTGTTCAAGCTTGGGAGTGCACATCTTGGACATACATGTGCAACCAAGGAGAAGAAACTTGAGGTGGAAGATCTCTTAACCCCTCAATCAATTTTTAGCATAGGCTAAGTGCGATTAGGGATTTGGATTGATTAGGGGCACGATAGAACACTCAAGTTCGAAGAGCCTTTAAATTCTCAAGTTGAAGAATATGTTAATTGCAGTCAAGGGACAACTTAAGGGCAAAGAATTTAATCTGTTTTGGACAAAGAATATCAAGTACGAAAAACTTGAGTGCTCTTGATGACACATATTTAAAGACAAAGAAATACGTCTTCAAGAAATTAAAAGAAACAAGTGATTGACATCACAAAATTAGCAATGTGGTTGTACAAGGGCTGAGGCTAGTGTCAACCTTACAACTAGGTCTTGGGCCCAGCAACTTAGTGATTATCCTTACATACTCAGTTCAGACACTAGTGATTCAGAGATGTCCTT
The DNA here is from genome assembly GCA_020310875.1 of Ceratopteris richardii. NCBI lineage: Eukaryota > Viridiplantae > Streptophyta > Polypodiopsida > Polypodiales > Pteridaceae > Ceratopteris > Ceratopteris richardii. The sequence goes on along the minus strand of CM035436.1, from coordinate 30,173,023 downwards.
TAACATGGGACGACCGGTAAGTAGTGCAAGTACAACCTATTTATAGACACTAGAAGTCCCTATAAAATGTAGTTAAAATATATTAGGACAAACCAATTAGGTACATGCATCTATGAGAATGGTCTAAGGCATCCATTGTCCAACTCAAAAATCCCGATCAACCCTTCGGACTTGAGCACCCAATGATTAAGTTTGAAGAGGGTTCATATATTGATAAGCAAAGAACCATGTATGTGGTTACCAACTTACCAGATAGGATAGATGAGTTTGGAAATGTCATCCTCGAGAATGAGATAGGAGACCTAGAGCAAGGAGAGCAAGGAGAGCAGAAAAATGAACATGACTCAACATTTAAGAATCCAATGATTATGAAAATTTGTATGCTTATACTAGACAGTAAGCGGAATCAAACAAGCTTTAAATCATTGAATTTGGATGCGTAACCACTGAGAAATGGCTCTGACAAGATGAGGAAAAAAGTCAGGTACCTGATTGAGAAGTGAAAATGAACAGACACTGTTGAGTTCAACTGAACATAACTGAAGATTGAAACACCCAAATGAAATGGAAATTGGTGAGCATATAGTAGACTTATAGATCTAACTTTAACAAGTTAAATAACTGAAAATGATGCACCAAGCTTAGAGAAACCATCTCTGCAATCTGACTGAGAAAATTGAGAGATATGGCAGTGAGTAGTACACTTCACAAGAACATGGAAATATGAACTCAAATGATCATGAAAATGAAAGTATATTGCTTGTACAATACAATGGAATTACTGATACGTATGTGTGTGTGCCTTGGAATCACACCTTGATAAGGCATAAAGCTCAGCTCTTGGAGGTCTTCACATAGGTCTCTCTAACCACGACTAAAGCTGCCATCTATTTATAGTTGAGTTTGGGAGGCTAACTTCCCTCAATCACTCTCCAATCAATTAGTGACTGATTTGATTCTCTACCTACCACAAATCATGAATTCGTGGCTCCTCTTTCCATTTTTGATCAAGTGGACTCAACCACTTAAGATTCTCTCACTTTTACATTAAGTAAACTCTTCAAAAGTTACAAGAGGTAGTTCACAAGTGAACTTTACATTGTCTTCATTTTAAAGCTTCTTTTATGACTTTGTGGGACTCAAGCCAATACTTAGGCTTGTCATAGACTTGCTCCAACAACTCCCCCTCAAGCCAAGTATGCTTGAGGTCTTCAATCTTCCAAGATTACCTGCAAACCAATCATGGCTTTGAACTTGCAGAGCTTTGTACCATCCAATGCTTTGGTTAGAATATCTGCACATTGTTGATGAGTGGACACATATGATATTTGAATCTCTTTGCTTAGAACCTTCTCTCTTACATAGTCCTTGCATGAAAAATAGGATGAGCAGCTAAGTGAATAGAACTCATATTGTCACCAAAAATAGTTGGAGTTCCAAACTCCAATCCAAGATCTTTAAATAATGTCTTCATCCACATAGCTTCCTGAGTAGCTATGGCAAGACCTCTGTCTTCAGCTTCAGTAGAAGAGAGAGCAACTGTGGGTTGCTTCTTGGATGACCATGAAATATGAACCTGTAAAGGTAAGATAACCTGAAGTGCTCCTTCTATCTTCCTTGGAGCCAGCCCAATCTGCATCAGAAAATAGCTTCAAACCTAAATCAGAGACATAAGGATAGTAAAGTCCTTCATTTATGGTTCCTTTGAGATACTTGAGAATCCTTTTGGCAGCATCCATATGTGGTTTCCTTGGTGTGTGCATAAATTGACTTAGCACACTCACACTGTAACATATATCTACTCTTGTCAATGTGGCATAGTTGAGACTACCCACTAGACTTTGATATGATGTGATGTCCTCTATGAGTTCACCTTCATGTGAGCTCAATTTGTGATTGACCTCCATTGGAGTACCTGCAATCTTCTTATAAAAAACAATGAACCACACACTGAGAATGATGTTTAACAACTGATGACATCATCCCAATTTTCACGGGCTGCTACAGTAATGAGACCAGTGAGCAGAAAAATGAACATAACTCAACATTTAAGAATCCAATGATTATGAAAATTTGTATGCTTATACTACACAGTAAGCGGATTCCATAAAGCTTTAAGACATTGAATTTGGATGAGTAACCATTGAGAAATGGCTCTGACAAGATGAGTAAAAAAGTCAGGTACCTGACAGAGAAGTGAAAATGAAAAGACACTATTGACTTCAACTGAACATAACTGAAGATTGAAACACCCAAATGAAATGAAAATTGGTGAGCATATAGTAGACTTATAGGGCTAACTTTATCAAGTTAAATCACTGAAAATGATGCACCAAGCTCAGAGAAACCATCTCTGCAATCTGACTGAGAAAATTGAGAGATATGGCAGTGAGTAGTACACTTCACAAGAACATGGAAATATGAACTCAAATGATCATGAAAATGAAAGTATATTGCTTGTACAATACAATGGACTTACAGATACATATGTGTGCCTTGGAAGCACACCTTGATATGGCATAAAGCTCAGCTCTTGGAGGTCTTCACATAGGTCTCTCTAACCACGACTAAAGCTGCCATCTATTTATAGTTGAGTTTGGGAGGCTAACTTCCCTCAATCACTCTCCAATCAATTAGTGATTGATTTGATTCTCTACCTACCACAAATCACGAATTCGTGGCTCTTCTTTCCCTTTTTGATGAAGTGGACTCAACCACTTAAGATTCTCTCACTTTTACATTAAGTAAACTCTTCAAAAGTTACAAGAGGTAGTTCACAAGTGAACTTTACATTGTCTTCATTTTAAGGCTTCTTCTATGACTTTGTGGGACTAAAGCCAATACTTAGGCTTGTCATCAACTTGCTCCAACAATTACATTGTAAGTTTTCTTATTTGTTCAATTTTCTTGTTGATAAGATTGTGTTATATGTACTTATATCATTTCAGCATATTTTATTTGCACATGGAGCATTTTTTATGCATCGATATGGTTCGTTGGAGATTTTTAGTACACAAGGAATGGAGAAGTCACATTACAAGGCTAGAGGTGTTTACTTCAAGAACACACGACATGGTGGTGGTGCAATGCAATCAAACTATATGGAAGAGATGTTTAATTGGTTTTATCGTACTGCATTTTCAAGGACATATGCAATGGAACGAGCCAAGGAGTCGAAAGTTGCAAAACTTGCAAGAATTAATCAACACAACTTAGCTAGTGAAAAATGGAAGTCATCATTGGGACCTTTACGTCATGCTGAATGAAAGGCTACAAGAACACGACAGGGTTCATCATGGAAGTGAAGTCATTTAATACATTCATGGCATTTTCTGAATAATTCATAAGGTTTGCTACACAATAATCTCTGGTTTGCAACTTTTTAAGGTAATTTATAATTTTTTAACTATTTTTTGTCCATTCAGATGTGAACAGAACCTTTTTAAGTGAAACATTATAAAAGGAGACTCATTGTCTCATTTCAACATTCTAGCACTATAGAGGATGGCACGAACAAAGCAAACTGCAAGGAAGGATCCCATTAACTTTCCTACCTATGTGCAAGGCACTCAAAAGCCACCATGGATGAATCACCACAAAAGGCAACGTAGTGTCTCGCACTCTGCATCCCATCGCGAAACAGGTGGTGGTCATACCTCGGGGAGTGAACAGTTGCATGAACAAGTGGAACATGGGCAATCCAGGGAAGAGGCCGTAAATCAACCCCAATCACCACCATCATCATATGATGAGCCTTCATCACCAAAGAGACCCACAAAGACAAGGGTGAAGGAGCGTGCTCACAGACAGGTAGTTTTTGATGATGATTTTGATGAATCGCATGAGGATGTGTCTCAACAACGTTCAGAATCAAGTGAGGAGAGTCAAACATTGCCACCATGGGGTAACCAAGAAATACCTACAAATCATAGGGTTATTGTAGCGGGAAAGACTCTACCAACAAATCGGGGGGCCATACCAAATGATCAAGAGAGGGAGCAAAGCCAGCAACAACATCCTGAACAAGGAGAAAGCTCAAGTCATGTGCAACATAAGAAGAAATTCTTTCAACCCTGTCGTAGACCACCCCAACCAAGACCACAGGAAAATGTCCAACGAAGACCACCACCACCACAAGCTAGAGCACCACAACGAAGAAGAAGATATACGAAGGCATTTGCAGAGATAAGGCACTATCAAAAGACAGCTGAGCTTCTGATACCTAGAAGACCCTTTGCAAGGGTGGTTAAAGAAGAGTTACAAAGGTATTGTGCAGGGTCAAGGATCCAAGCTCTAGCTTTAGAAGCTTTACAAGAGGCAGATGAAGCATATTTGATATCAATGCTCGAGGATTCCAACCTGTGTGCCATCCATGCTAAGCGAGTCAATATACAACCGAAGGACATACAGTTAGGTAGGAGAATTAGGGGTGATTGTAGCTAACTTTTGTAACTGATCTCTACATACAAGAGTTTTTTTGTAAATATTGCCATTTTCAATGAAACATGAGCACTTCTCCTCTATTCTCTTTATAATCTCATTATTTAGAATGAAACATGAGCAGTCATTGTACATTTCCATGTGTTTTCTTGTGATAATCTCTCATACATCAGTGATTTTTTTCTTATCTTGTCATTTTGATCATTGTCTATTGATTAAATGCTCAAACCATGCCCTGCCATAGAAATGTGGGAGAAGGCCCTGCAAACGTTTTGCAGGGCCTTCTCCCACGTTTCTGTGGCAGGGCTTATCTCTTTGTAAAAAAGCACTATTTTCACATGAAGGATCATGAGGAGTAAAACTAGTTCATGAGGATTGAACATGGACAAATTTTGACCTCCCTATACCTTGCACTATGAATTTCCAAATACATACATGAAAAACACATCTTTCAAACATATGAGCAGATCATTTTGAAACTTAGAACATTTGCATTCTTGAAAATATCCATCTAGTGAAGTTTCACTCTCATGTAAGGTCACCTAGGGCATTGGGAGGCCAAATAAAGCCCTGCCATAGAAATGCGGGAGAAGGCCCTGCAAACGTTTTGCAGGGCCTTCTCCCGCGTTTTGTGGCAGGGCTTTATTTGGCCTCCCAATGCCCTACATGACCTTAAATGAGAGATTTGAAGTCATGCTCAATACATCACATGCAGGTCCAAAAGAATTTTAGAATATACTAAAAAAGAAAGACTTAAGACAATTGTAAATAAAGCAAAGTGAAAATTTGAAATTAATTCAATTGTTTACATGAATTGGCTTTGAGTTTCTCAATGACTCTCTTTCGACGCTCCAAAGCCATGGGTAGGGTGTAAGTAGAAATTGAGGTTGCTATTTCATCAACATTTCTAACTCCTAGACCTAGAGATATACCTATTTGACCTAAGACCTTTCCACGGAAGTTGGAACCTAACATTGTAGTTACAAGGGATTTCTTAACTAAAAAGATACAATTACTCCCTGCGTAATGGTTGATAAACAAAGCAATTTACTTAAGGCCTTTAGACACCATGTCATGAAGTGGCCCTGCGGACTGAACTCTTTATGGATAATTACAAAATGTTCTTTGGGAAGTTTCCCAATGTAGTTTGCAAGGGATGAGCCACCTCCACGAGCCACTCGATCACCTCCACTCCTTGCTGCAAACTTGTCGACTTCAATCACCTCCTACACAAAGTTTTATGATTAGTAGCTGCATGTGTTTGTAAGAATGAATGACATGAATTGAAGATACTTACATCTTGAACTCTATCTTCTTCTTCTCCTCTCTCTTGAAGATGTAAATTAATGCTGGAGTGGGACATCCCACTCTGCTCGATCACTGGTGAGGCGAGAACTTTTGATTCCAATATCCTTTCTTGTGCATTATAAATTGTTCTTCTGTGATATGTTGATGTTCACTTATAAGTATGTCATTGCAAACCAATTTTATTGTGTTGGCCATTGAGTCATCAAATGGCAAACACTTTTTCTCCAACAAGTCAGAGGTACTATCCAAAGGACACTCTGACAAAGTACAAAACAAACTTAGGCATTCATCCAGCCGTAGCCCGAATGCCTTCTCTACATCATGTAAAAACAAATATTCTTGTCCCTCGACAAGAACCATTGAAAAAGTTTCAATCTCCACCTCTAGAATAGTTGCTTCTGGCTCCAACGAGGTGGATGGCTTAGGCACTTCTTTCAACTTATCATCCACACCAAGAGGATAAGTTTTCTCAGTAGCTTCTCTCTCTAACAGGAGATTCAGGGGTTCTTGAGGTGGTTCCTTTTTATCATCAACAAAACCACCTGTAAGAAGATGAGGGATCTCATGAGGAACTGGTTCTGGTTCCTCATTCACAAGGAAAATTGTGGCAGCAATGAATGAAAGATAGCACCCATCTTGCGTTTCCTATTCAATCTCCTTATAAGTGGCACAGTTTCATCAACAAGGTGCCCTGCTTCCTCTGCAATTACCTAGAACCATTTCAATCATTTTGCAAATGCTTCATCACCTTTGTGAATATAGGTGAGAAGGTCACATGGAACCCAGGTTCCATCATATGGTGGTATTTCGATGGAGAAATGCTGTCGGAGAGAATTCTCTCTCACCAACTTGATGAAGTCTTGGCAGGTGATATGCATAAAAGCTATATCTGATGAGTCAACCCAAAGCGGATGAATCTTGGATGTTGCACGAGATTTCCGATGCAATATGTTGAAGTTTAAAGTCAAGTTGAGATTAAAGTTTCCGTCAACTTCTAATAAAATTACCTTCCAAAGGATGAAGAGGACGAAAGGCATTTGAGCAATATATCCACTCCAATGGATGGTCAGAAATTATGAAACACCATTAAATGATTTTATGCTAATGCTAATGGTTATGCAAAATTAAGTCTTCTTAAACTTATCCATTTACGTTCACCCACTTATGATACATAATTCAAAGGGTTTTATGAGGTGAACTCTAATTATAGAGTTTGTGTAAAGCTGAAAGCGAAGAACATCGCAAGAAGGAGTATCATTCTTTTTTCTTGTGAAAGTACAACTTTATTTAAGAGTGAAAATCGTTCACTCTTTGAAGAAAAATCTACGGAAGGATTCGGGATGCATGGAAAAACAAAGGCAACGCATATTTGAAGGAAAAAGAGAGGCCAATTCATTGGGGGCTCATCGGGCAAATTTTTGGTTTCTCTCCTTTCAAGGAGGCACGGGAAGAGAGAAGATATGGAGACAACTGTGGACTTCTTCTTCGGAATTCAGTTTTGATTGATCATATCTGAAAAGAGAGAGGCCGACGCAAAATTCAGGGGGTAAAAGAGCTGCGTTGGAATCTTTTGAAAAAGGAAGGATATTGACAGATCTTGGAAAGCTTAACTAAAGCCAACACGGTGATGTCCTGAAGGTCGAGCAAGATTTCTATGACAGAAGATCTCGGAGGCCATCTCCGCCTGTATTCATGTCTGCTCGCGTCTCACAATAGAAGAATGAAGGTGCACATGTATGCCGCATATATCTTCTTACTCTGCTAGTCGAGTTTTTTTTTATGCATTTTTCTTCATGCATGATATAACATGAATTAATGGGGTTTTGTACGATTGTCAGAGCGCTAACTGATTACTTTCTCTGAGTCCTCATGTTTAATATGAAATACAATCTTCTTTGAATTTTGGACCTCCGTTAGCAGTAGAATAAGAGCAGATTAATCCTACGAGGATGAATTGTACCCTTGGTGAACAGTTCGTAAAGAAATTAAAGATGAATGCCAAATAACTATAGCTGGTTGAAATCATAAGACAAAAGCGTGTAACTGATTCTCTGATTTGATTACTTCAATGGGCGTGTGACAGTTCATAACGCAATGACTTATTGCTTCTCTGAAGAAGTTGCAACACTGTAAGATACGTTGGTGAATGATTTTATTTGAATACAAAAGGTTGCGCAGAAAGACTAGACAATTACTAAATAACACTGCTGTATCTTGCTAAGATGATGATTCCATATGTTCTTTGTTATAGAAGTTCAGAGTTCGTTGTTAGGACTTGTGCTACTTAATACTAATCGTCCATTTGATTGTAAATCTCAACGCTTTGAATGCGAATTATGTGCAAGTTTCTTATAAATCATTTGTGTTTTGAAAGGCCTTGAATCTCATATACAGTGTTAAGTTAATCGCTTGCTAAACATGTATAGAATATAAAAATAAGTTTAGCGTATGATGAACTAGAGAAGTTAAATTTTTATAGCTTTTGATGCTCTTAGCGTTGGCAAAGGTTTGAAGCTCCAACACTTTGATGGATGGATGATGTTTATGAATCCGTGCTCTGCTTCGACATGCTTTCACTAGATTGAAAATTGACTGTTATATAATGATTAGTGATTCAACAACGACAAATCTATATAGAGAATCATTTGATGAGTCCAACTTCATATTTCTGTAAACAAGCAAGATAGTATCAATCGAATCTTTTTTTGAAAATTTTCGACTTTGCATTTATAGTTGTATCTCCCTGAAACTGCTGCTCAACTTTTGTGCTTCTTAATTGTATCAGATTCGAATTTTTCACCCCATACTGTTTCCAATCGTAATATATTGTCACATTTGTGAGAGATACTTGCATAAGTGTGTGAAGAAAAACAAGTGTTCATATGTCTGCATATCAAAGCGTTCATCTTGATATTTACCACATAAATATTTAGAATAATGATCCTTTTCTGAGATATCACAAGAATACATGAGAGCCATAGGTTTGACACACACATATAAATTCCAGCTCGACGTGCTGATCCTGGTTCGATACCCGTAATCTTTATGCAGTTCTTGATCGTAATACTCATGCTGTTCTTAACTTAAAGACAAGAATCTATTACATATGAAGCATCACAAATTCTAATCCGAATGAAGTAATGTATTTAGCTTATTCCATGTTGCCCATATATACACCTGAGCTTGCTCCAAGCACCCGGCGTGCGCTGTTTTTCCGACGGTTGGCTTGATCCACCGACCGTCGCTTTTGCACCGACATTTGGTGAACTTGACGTGAACAAACGGCATTGCGAGTCAGGTACATCCGACGGGAAACCAATTCCAGGTATTTATATTTGAAATTTTCTGGCTTGCATATAGTTAAAAACAAACATGAATTCTAATGTCGAAAATCTTCTCCATGATATGGAAGCACGATTAATTTCATCTATAGAATTAAAGCTTAAATCCAAATTTGAGTCCTTAAACTCATTTATTTCAATTTTAACTACAATAGTATATGAATTTAATGCGAATCTTAAGTCAATAGATACTCAATTTGATCACGAGTTTAGGAATTTAGAAGGAATTCTTCATTATGAACTATCAAATTTGAATGAAAATATGGAAACAATAGCAAAGCATGTAAAGGAAATTTCTTCATTCAAAACTATTGGTCATGAGGTTGCAAGTTTAAAAGAGAATATTGAAAGGTTAAACAATCAAATACACGATAGTGCTACATGTGAATGCAAAGATAGCTATCAAGTACGAGTTCAAAGTAGATCTATGTCTTCTATTGACCAAAACCCTTTACCCGATCATAGAAGAGTTGATCCTAGGGCTTTATATCAACGATCAAAGAGAACTGTAACATGCTTCTGGTGTGACCAACTAGGTCATACTTATAGGAATTGTATGGCCTATGAGAAAGCATGTAGGCAACACTTGGTATTAGAAAATGAACACAAAATCTGTGATTATCATACGAAGGATCCTTTACACTTGAACCTAGGTAGAGGTGGGATGGTAAAATATTTTGAACAAAAACAAGTAAGATCAAGATCAAACAAACAAGTGAAAAAACACTGGAGAGTAAAACGTGAAAATACCACAAAATCTAATGATCAAGACAATAATATGATGGATAACCCACAAGTTGAACTGATGATGCAAGATATTAAGCCAAATGATAAGCAAGAACATGAGAGATCAACTTATGAGAAAATAGGAAAATATGAAAATTTACATAATATTTCAATTGATTCTGATGATCAATCACTTGAAGATGGGAAAATTGAAAAGATGGAAGAACAACTGAATCTTGAAACCAGCAATCAATCTAATACTAAAGGGAAAATTTAGAGATCTAAACAACTAAGAAATGCAAATGAGAATGCAAACAATGAGACAAGTTTTAATGTAAAAGAACAAGAAGTTTTTGAAAACATTATCAAACAAATTACACAAAATATGAATAAATAAACTAAAACCATGAAAAGGAAAAATGAGTTATGTATGCAAGAAATTTTTGATGTCTTGTATTAAAAGTAAAGTTATCTACTAATGTGTTTTGAATAGTTATTTTGACAAAACAGGTACAAGAGGCCAAATTGATAAGAGAATATGTTATGATCAAGTTTATGATTGTTTATGAATGTTTTCATCCATGGCTAATATTTATATGGGAGGTACAACCTACTTCCTCATCAAAAAGGTATTTATATGGGAGTTACAACCTACTTCCTCATCAAAAAGGTATTTATATGGGAGTTACAACCTACTTCCTCATCAAAAAGGTATTTATATGGGAGTTACAACCTACTTCCTCATCAAAAAGGTATTTATATGGGAGTTACAACCTACTTCCTCATCAAAAACGTATGTATATGGATTTTGTTTTACTTTCTTTCTTTATAAAAGAAAAATTATGAATTTCATTAATGAATCAAATATGGCTTTTCTAATCAATGTTTTGAGTGATTTAATGCAGATCAAGCAAGAAAGGACGAATTGATGGAAGCTCCAAAATATGACTTAATATTACTTCGGTTTTTTATAGACGGATTATCTAAAAGTTTTTCAATTGATATATTTGGTTTAAAGATGCTAATACTTATGTTTTTCGCGAGTTTTTTTTCAAGATATTTTTCAGGTTCAAGATGAAGAATGGGAGTTTGTTGCCAACAAAGTTTTTCTTCAAGCGTAGAATATGAAAAACCTTTTACTTCTAGTTTTGCACCATTTTGTTTCACTTTGCATTTAAAGTATGCATCAAATTTATGTACAAACACATGTTCAGTTTTTTCCTTAGATGCACGTTCATTTGCACCAATATCAAATGTAACATGCATTATGAAATCTGCGAGCAAATTCTAAGTATAGGAGATAAAAACCTCTTCATCACAAGCTCTTATCCCTTATGCACCATAATTTTGAAAATGCACTTAAAGTATGCATGTGGTAGGGTCACACTACATGACCGTGCATCAAGGCACGATCTGATCTATACCCATGCACATACGAGTGACTGTAAGGATGAATGTATAATCACATTGCTATGTATGAGAGTGAGTGCACCAACCTCGTCATCAAAAGCTATTTTTCTTATTGATTGCACCATTAATTTTATACATGCATTTTCAAAGTGTGCATATAAATAGGGCTAATTACACAGCCTTGCATAAGGCACTTTATGAGTTTTTAACCCATGCACTTGCAGGATTTTATATAAAAATCACATGAAAAATAAATTCGATATTATGAAGAAAGCAGGTTTATTCTCAGGTTGGCGCATCCGGAGGATGCACAGGTTTGGTGGGGGTGAATGTCGGAGAGAATTCTCTCTCCCCAACTTGATGAAGTCTTGGCAGGTGATATGCATAAAAGGCTATATCTGATGAGTCAACCCAAAGCGGATGAATCTTGGATGTTGCACGAGATTTCCGATGCAATATGTTGAAGTTTCAAGTCAAGTTGAGATTAAAGTTTCCGTCAACTTCTAATAAAATTACCTTCCAAAGGATGAAGAGGACGAAAGGCGTTTGAGCAATATATCCACTCCAATGGATGGTAAGAAATTATGAAACACCATTAAATGATTTTATGCTAATGCTAATGGTTATGCAAAATTAAGTCTTCTTAAACTTATCCATTTACGTTCACCCACTTATGATACATAATTCAAAGGGTTTTGTGAGGTGAACTCTAATTATAGAGTTTGTGTAAAGCTGAAAGCGAAGAACATCGCAAGAAGGAGTATCATTCTTTTTTCTTGTGAAAGTACAACTTTATTTAAGAGTGAAAATCGTTCACTCTTTGAAGAAAAAGCTACGGAAGGATTTGGGATGCATGGAAAAACAAAGGCAACGCATATTTGAAGGAAAAAGAGAGGCCAATTCATTGGGGGCTCATCGGGCAGATTTTTGGTTTCTCTCCTTTCAAGGAGGCACGGGAAGAGAGAAGAGACGGAGACAACTGTGGACTTCTTCTTCGGAATTCAGTTTTGATTGATCATATCTGAAAAGAGAGAGGCCGACGCAAAATTCAGGGGGTAAAAGAGCTGCGCTGGAATCTTTTGAAAAAGGAAGGATATTGACAGATCTTGGAAAGCTTAACTAAAGCCAACACGGTGATGTCCTGAAGGTCGAGCAAGATTTCTATGACAGAAGATCTTGGAGGCCATCTCCGCCTGTATTCATGTCTGCTCGCGTCTCACAATAGAAGAATGAAGGTGCACATGTATGCCGCATATATCTTCTTACTCTGCTAGTCGAGTTTTTTTTTATGCATTTTTCTTCATGCATGATATAACATGAATTAATGGGGTTTTGTACGATTGTCAGAGCGCTAACTGATTACTTTCTCTGAGTCCTCATGTTTAATATGAAATACAATCTTCTTTGAATTTTGGACCTCCGTTAGCAGTAGAATAAGAGCAGATTAATCCTACGAGGATGAATTGTACCCTTGGTGAATAGTTCGTAAAGAAATTAAAGATGAATGCCAAATAACTATAGCTGGTTGAAATCATAAGACAAAAGCGTGTAACTGATTCTCTGATTTGATTACTTCAATGGGCGTGTGACAGTTCATAACGCAATGACTTATTGCTTCTCTGAAGAAGTTGCAACACTGTAAGATACGTTGGTGAATGATTTTATTTGAATACAAAAGGTTGCGCAGAAAGACTAGACAATTATAAATAACACTGCTGTATCTTGCTAAGATGATGATTCCATATGTTCTTTGTTATAGAAGTTCAGAATTCGCTGTTAGGACTTGTGCTACTTAATACTAATCGTCCATTTGATTGTAAATCTCAACGCTTTGAATGCGAATTATGTGCAAGTTTCTTATAAATCATTTTTGTTTTGAAAGGCCTTGAATCTCATATACAGTGTTAAGTTAATCGCTTGCTAAACATGTATAGAATATAAAAATAAGTTTAGCGTATGATGAACTAGAGAAGTTAAATTTTTATAGCTTTTGATGCTCTTAGCGTTGACAAAGGTTTGAAGCTCCAACACTTTGATGGAATGATGATGTTTATGAATCCGTGCTCTGCTGCGACATGCTTTCACTAGATTGAAAATTGACTGTTATATAATGATTAGTGATTCAACAACGACAAATCTATATAGAGAATCATTTGATGAGTCCAACTTCATAGTTCTGTAAACAAGCAAGATAGTATCAATCGAATCTTGTTTTGAAAATTTTCGACTTTGCATTTATAGTTGTATCTCCCTGAAACTGCTGCTCAACTTTTGTGCTTCTTAATTGTATCAGATTCGAATTTTTCACCGCATACTGTTTCCAATCGTAATATATTGTCACATTTGTGAGAGATACTTGCATAAGTGTGTGAAGAAAAAACAAGTGTTCATATGTCTGCATATCAAAGCGTTCATCTTGATATTTACCACATAAATATTTAGAATAATGATCCTTTTCTGAGATATCGCAAGAATACATGAGAGCCATAGGTTTGACACACACATATAAATTCCAGCTCGACGTGCTGATCCTGGTTCGATACCCGTAATCTTTATGCAGTTCTTGATCGTAATACTCATGCTGTTCTTAACTTAAAGACAAGAATCTATTACATATGAAGCATCACAAATTCTAATCCGAATGAAGTAATGTATTTAGCTTATTCCATGTTGCCCATATATACACCTGAGCTTGCTCTAAGCACCCGGCGTGCGCCGTTTTTCCGACGGTTGGCTTGATCCACCGACCGTCGCTTTCGCACCGACATTTGGTGAACCTGACGTGAACAAAGGGCATTGCGACTCAGGTACATCCGACGGGAAACCAATTCCAGGTATTTATATTTGAAATTTTCTGGTTCCTTTTTATCATCAACAAAACCACCTGTAAGAAGATGAGGGATCTCATGAGGAACTGGTTCTGGTTCCTCATTCACAAGGAAAATTGTGGCAGCAATGAATGAAAGATAGCACCCATCTTGCGTTTCCTATTCAATCTCCTTATAAGTGGCACAGTTTCATCAACAAGGTGCCCTGCTTCCTCTGCAATTACCTAGAACCATTTCAATCATTTTGCAAATGCCTCATCACCTTTGTGAATATAGGTGAGAAGGTCACATGGAACCCAGGTTCCATCATATGGTGGTATTTCGATGGAGAAATGCTGTCGGAGAGAATTCTCTCTCCCCAACTTGATGAAGTCTTGGCAGGTGATATGCATAAAAGCTATATCTGATGAGTCAACCCAAAGCGGATGAATCTTGGATGTTGCACGAGATTTCCGATGCAATATGTTGAAGTTTAAAGTCAAGTTGAGATTAAAGTTTCCGTCAACTTCTAATAAAATTACCTTCCAAAGGATGAAGAGGACGAAAGGCGTTTGAGCAATATATCCACTCCAATGGATGGTCAGAAATTATGAAACACCATTAAATGATTTTATGCTAATGCTAATGGTTATGCAAAATTAAGTCTTCTTAAACTTATCCATTTACGTTCACCCACTTATGATACATAATTCAAAGGGTTTTGTGAGGTGAACTCTAATTATAGAATTTGTGTAAAGCTGAAAGCGAAGAACATCGCAAGAAGGAGTATCATTCTTTTTTCTTGTGAAAGTACAACTTTATTTAAGAGTGAAAATCGTTCACTCTTTGAAGAAAAATCTACGGAAGGATTCGGGATGCATGGAAAAACAAAGGCAACGCATATTTGAAGGAAAAAGAGAGGCCAATTCATTGGGGGCTCATCGGGCAGATTTTTGGTTTCTCTCCTTTCAAGGAGGCACGGGAAGAGAGAAGATATGGAGACAACTGTGGACTTCTTCTTCGGAATTCAGTTTTGATTGATCATATCTGAAAAGAGAGAGGCCGACGCAAAATTCAGGGGGTAAAAGAGCTGCGTTGGAATCTTTTGAAAAAGGAAGGATATTGACAGATCTTGGAAAGCTTAACTAAAGCCAACACGGTGATGTCCTGAAGGTCGAGCAAGATTTCTATGACAGAAGATCTCGGAGGCCATCTCCGCCTGTATTCATGTCTGCTCGCGTCTCACAATAGAAGAATGAAGGTGCACATGTATGCCGCATATATCTTCTTACTCTGCTAGTCGAGTTTTTTTTTATGCATTTTTCTTCATGCATGATATAACATGAATTAATGGGGTTTTGTACGATTGTCAGAGCGCTAACTGATTACTTTCTCTGAGTCCTCATGTTTAATATGAAATACAATCTTCTTTGAATTTTGGACCTCCGTTAGCAGTAGAATAAGAGCATATTAATCCTACGAGGATGAATTGTACCCTTGGTGAACAGTTCGTAAACAAATTAAAGATGAATGCCAATTAACTATAGCTGGTTGAAATCATAAGACAAAAGCGTGTAACTGATTCTCTGATTTGATTACTTCAATGGGCGTGTGACAGTTCATAACGCAATGACTTATTGCTTCTCTGAAGAAGTTGCAACACTGTAAGATACGTTGGTGAATGATTTTATTTGAATACAAAAGGTTGCGCAGAAAGACTAGACAATTACTAAATAACACTGATGTATCTTGCTAAGATGATGATTCCATATGTTCTTTGTTATAGAAGTTCAGAGTTCGTTGTTAGGACTTGTGCTACTTAATACTAATCGTCCATTTGATTGTAAATCTCAACGCTTTGAATGCGAATTATGTGCAAGTTTCTTATAAATCATTTGTGTTTTGAAAGGCCTTGAATCTCATATACAGTGTTAAGTTAATCGCTTGCTAAACATGTATAGAATATAAAAATAAGTTTAGCGTATGATGAACTAGAGAAGTTAAATTTTTATAGCTTTTGATGCTCTTAGCGTTGGCAAAGGTTTGAAGCTCCAACACTTTGATGGATGGATGATGTTTATGAATCCGTGCTCTGCTTCGACATGCTTTCACTAGATTGAAAATTGACTGTTATATAATGATTAGTGATTCAACAACGACAAATCTATATAGAGAATCATTTGATGAGTCCAACTTCATATTTCTGTAAACAAGCAAGATAGTATCAATCGAATCTTTTTTTGAAAATTTTCGACTTTGCATTTATAGTTGTATCTCCCTGAAACTGCTGCTCAACTTTTGTGCTTCTTAATTGTATCAGATTCGAATTTTTCACCCCATACTGTTTCCAATCGTAATATATTGTCACATTTGTGAGAGATACTTGCATAAGTGTGTGAAGAAAAACAAGTGTTCATATGTCTGCATATCAAAGCGTTCATCTTGATATTTACCACATAAATATTTAGAATAATGATCCTTTTCTGAGATATCACAAGAATACATGAGAGCCATAGGTTTGACACACACATATAAATTCCAGCTCGACGTGTTGATCCTGGTTCGATACCCGTAATCTTTATGCAGTTCTTGATCGTAATACTCATGCTGTTCTTAACTTAAAGACAAGAATCTATTACATATGAAGCATCACAAATTCTAATCCGAATGAAGTAATGTATTTAGCTTATTCCATGTTGCCCATATATACACCTGAGCTTGCTCCAAGCACCCGGCGTGCGCCGTTTTTCCGACGGTTGGCTTGATCCACAGACCGTCGCTTTTGCACCGACATTTGGTGAACCTGACGTGAACAAACGGCATTGCGAGTCAGGTACATCCGACGGGAAACCAATTCCAGGTATTTATATTTGAAATTTTCTGGCTTGCATATAGTTAAAAACAAACATGAATTCTAATGTCGAAAATCTTCTCCATGATATGGAAGCACGATTAATTTCATCTATAGAATTAAAGCTTAAATCCAAATTTGAGTCCTTAAACTCATTTATTTCAATTTTAACTACAATAGTATATGAATTTAATGCGAAATCTTAAGTCAATAGATACTCAATTTGATCACGAGTTTAGGAATTTAGAAGGAATTCTTCATTATGAACTATCAAATTTGAATGAAAATATGGAAACAATAGCAAAGCATGTAAAGGAAATTTCTTCATTCAAAACTATTGGTCATGAGGTTGCAAGTTTAAAAGAGAATATTGAAAGGTTAAACAATCAAATACACGATAGTGCTACATGTGAATGCAAAGATAGCTATCAAGTACGAGTTCAAAGTAGATCTATGTCTTCTATTGACCAAAACCCTTTACCCGATCATAGAAGAGTTGATCCTAGGGCTTTATATCAACGATCAAAGAGAACTGTAACATGCTTCTGGTGTGACCAACTAGGTCATACTTATAGGAATTGTATGGCCTATGAGAAAGCATGTAGGCAACACTTGGTATTAGAAAATGAACACAAAATCTGTGATTATCATACGAAGGATCCTTTACACTTGAACCCAGGTAGAGGTGGGATGGTAAAATATTTTGAACAAAAACAAGTAAGATCAAGATCAAACAAACAAGTGAAAAAACACTGGAGAGTAAAACGTGAAAATACCACAAAATCTAATGATCAAGACAATAATATGATGGATAACCCACAAGTTGAACTGATGATGCAAGATATTAAGCCAAATGATAAGCAAGAACATGAGAGATCAACTTATGAGAAAATAGGAAAATATGAAAATTTACATAATATTTCAATTGATTCTGATGATCAATCACTTGAAGATGGGAAAATTGAAAAGATGGAAGAACAACTGAATCTTGAAACCAGCAATCAATCTAATACTAAAGGGAAAATTTAGAGATCTAAACAACTAAGAAATGCAAATGAGAATGCAAACAATGAGACAAGTTTTAATGTAAAAGAACAAGAAGTTTTTGAAAACATTATCAAACAAATTACACAAAATATGAATAAATAAACTAAAACCATGAAAAGGAAAAATGAGTTATGTATGCAAGAAATTTTTGATGTCTTGTATTAAAAGTAAAGTTATCTACTAATGTGTTTTGAATAGTTATTTTGACAAAACAGGTACAAGAGGCCAAATTGATAAGAGAATATGTTATGATCAAGTTTATGATTGTTTATGAATGTTTTCATCCATGGCTAATATTTATATGGGAGGTACAACCTACTTCCTCATCAAAAAGGTATTTATATGGGAGTTACAACCTACTTCCTCATCAAAAAGGTATTTATATGGGAGTTACAACCTACTTCCTCATCAAAAAGGTATTTATATGGGAGTTACAACCTACTTCCTCATCAAAAAGGTATTTATATGGGAGTTACAACCTACTTCCTCATAAAAAACGTATGTATATGGATTTTGTTTTACTTTCTTTCTTTATAAAAGAAAAATTATGAATTTCATTAATGAATCAAATATGGCTTTTCTAATCAATGTTTTGAGTGATTTAATGCAGATCAAGCAAGAAAGGACGAATTGATGGAAGCTCCAAAATATGACTTAATATTACTTCGGTTTTTTATAGACGGATTATCTAAAAGTTTTTCAATTGATATATTTGGTTTAAAGATGCTAATACTTATGTTTTTCGCGAGTTTTTTTTCAAGATATTTTTCAGGTTCAAGATGAAGAATGGGAGTTTGTTGCCAACAAAGTTTTTCTTCAAGCGTAGAATATGAAAAACCTTTTACTTCTAGTTTTGCACCATTTTGTTTCACTTTGCATTTAAAGTATGCATCAAATTTATGTACAAACACATGTTCAGTTTTTTCCTTAGATGCACGTTCATTTGCACCAATATCAAATGTAACATGCATTATGAAATCTGCGAGCAAATTCTAAGTATAGGAGATAAAAACCTCTTCATCACAAGCTCTTATCCCTTATGCACCATAATTTTGAAAATGCACTTAAAGTATGCATGTGGTAGGGTCACACTACATGACCGTGCATCAAGGCACGATCTGATCTATACCCATGCACATACGAGTGACTGTAAGGATGAATGTATAATCACATTGCTATGTATGAGAGTGAGTGCACCAACCTCGTCATCAAAAGCTATTTTTCTTATTGATTGCACCATTAATTTTATACATGCATTTTCAAAGTGTGCATATAAATAGGGCTAATTACACAGCCTTGCATAAGGCACTTTATGAGTTTTTAACCCATGCACTTGCAGGATTTTATATAAAAATCACATGAAAAATAAATTCGATATTATGAAGAAAGCAGGTTTATTCTAAGGTTGGCGCATCCGGAGGATGCACAGGTTTGGTGGGGGTGAATGTCGGAGAGAATTCTCTCTCCCCAACTTGATGAAGTCTTGGCAGGTGATATGCATAAAAGGCTATATCTGATGAGTCAACCCAAAGCGGATGAATCTTGGATGTTGCACGAGATTTCCGATGCAATATGTTGAAGTTTCAAGTCAAGTTGAGATTAAAGTTTCCGTCAACTTCTAATAAAATTACCTTCCAAAGGATGAAGAGGACGAAAGGCGTTTGAGCAATATATCCACTCCAATGGATGGTAAGAAATTATGAAACACCATTAAATGATTTTATGCTAATGCTAATGGTTATGCAAAATTAAGTCTTCTTAAACTTATCCATTTACGTTCACCCACTTATGATACATAATTCAAAGGGTTTTGTGAGGTGAACTCTAATTATAGAGTTTGTGTAAAGCTGAAAGCGAAGAACATCGCAAGAAGGAGTATCATTCTTTTTTCTTGTGAAAGTACAACTTTATTTAAGAGTGAAAATCGTTCACTCTTTGAAGAAAAAGCTACGGAAGGATTTGGGATGCATGGAAAAACAAAGGCAACGCATATTTGAAGGAAAAAGAGAGGCCAATTCATTGGGGGCTCATCGGGCAGATTTTTGGTTTCTCTCCTTTCAAGGAGGCACGGGAAGAGAGAAGAGACGGAGACAACTGTGGACTTCTTCTTCGGAATTCAGTTTTGATTGATCATATCTGAAAAGAGAGAGGCCGACGCAAAATTCAGGGGGTAAAAGAGCTGCGCTGGAATCTTTTGAAAAAGGAAGGATATTGACAGATCTTGGAAAGCTTAACTAAAGCCAACACGGTGATGTCCTGAAGGTCGAGCAAGATTTCTATGACAGAAGATCTTGGAGGCCATCTCCGCCTGTATTCATGTCTGCTCGCGTCTCACAATAGAAGAATGAAGGTGCACATGTATGCCGCATATATCTTCTTACTCTGCTAGTCGAGTTTTTTTTTATGCATTTTTCTTCATGCATGATATAACATGAATTAATGGGGTTTTGTACGATTGTCAGAGCGCTAACTGATTACTTTCTCTGAGTCCTCATGTTTAATATGAAATACAATCTTCTTTGAATTTTGGACCTCCGTTAGCAGTAGAATAAGAGCAGATTAATCCTACGAGGATGAATTGTACCCTTGGTGAACAGTTCGTAAAGAAATTAAAGATGAATGCCAAATAACTATAGCTGGTTGAAATCATAAGACAAAAGCGTGTAACTGATTCTCTGATTTGATTACTTCAATGGGCGTGTGACAGTTCATAACGCAATGACTTATTGCTTCTCTGAAGAAGTTGCAACACTGTAAGATACGTTGGTGAATGATTTTATTTGAATACAAAAGGTTGCGCAGAAAGACTAGACAATTATAAATAACACTGCTGTATCTTGCTAAGATGATGATTCCATATGTTCTTTGTTATAGAAGTTCAGAATTCGCTGTTAGGACTTGTGCTACTTAATACTAATCGTCCATTTGATTGTAAATCTCAACGCTTTGAATGCGAATTATGTGCAAGTTTCTTATAAATCATTTTTGTTTTGAAAGGCCTTGAATCTCATATACAGTGTTAAGTTAATCGCTTGCTAAACATGTATAGAATATAAAAATAAGTTTAGCGTATGATGAACTAGAGAAGTTAAATTTTTATAGCTTTTGATGCTCTTAGCGTTGACAAAGGTTTGAAGCTCCAACACTTTGATGGAATGATGATGTTTATGAATCCGTGCTCTGCTGCGACATGCTTTCACTAGATTGAAAATTGACTGTTATATAATGATTAGTGATTCAACAACGACAAATCTATATAGAGAATCATTTGATGAGTCCAACTTCATAGTTCTGTAAACAAGCAAGATAGTATCAATCGAATCTTGTTTTGAAAATTTTCGACTTTGCATTTATAGTTGTATCTCCCTTAAACTGCTGCTCAACTTTTGTGCTTCTTAATTGTATCAGATTCGAATTTTTCACCGCATACTGTTTCCAATCGTAATATATTGTCACATTTGTGAGAGATACTTGCATAAGTGTGTGAAGAAAAAACAAGTGTTCATATGTCTGCATATCAAAGCGTTCATCTTGATATTTACCACATAAATATTTAGAATAATGATCCTTTTCTGAGATATCGCAAGAATACATGAGAGCCATAGGTTTGACACACACATATAAATTCCAGCTCGACGTGCTGATCCTCGTTCGATACCCGTAATCTTTATGCAGTTCTTGATCGTAATACTCATGCTGTTCTTAACTTAAAGACAAGAATCTATTACATATGAAGCATCACAAATTCTAATCCGAATGAAGTAATGTATTTAGCGTATTCCATGTTGCCCATATATACACCTGAGCTTGCTCTAAGCACCCGGCGTGCGCCGTTTTTCCGACGGTTGGCTTGATCCACCGACCGTCGCTTTTGCACCCACATTTGGTGAACCTGACGTGAACAAAGGGCATTGCGACTCAGGTACATCCGACGGGAAACCAATTCCAGGTATTTATATTTGAAATTTTCTGGCTTGCATATAGTTAAAAACAAACATGAATTCTAATGTCGAAAATCTTCTCCATGATATGGAAGCATGATTAATTTCATCTATAGAATTAAAGCTTAAATCCAAATTTGAGTCCTTAAACTCATTTATTTCAATTTTAACTACAATAGTATATGAATTTAATGCGAATCTTAAGTCAATAGATACTCAATTTGATCACGAGTTTAGGAATTTAGAAGGAATTCTTCATTATGAACTATCAAATTTGAATGAAAATATGGAAACAATAGCAAAGCATGTAAAGGAAATTTCTTCATTCAAAACTATTGGTCATGAGGTTGCAAGTTTAAAAGAGAATATTGAAAGGTTAAACAATCAAATACACGATAGTGCTACATGTGAATGCAAAGATAGCTATCAAGTACGAGTTCAAAGTAGATCTATGTCTTCTATTGAACAAAACCCTTTACCCGATCATAGAAGAGTTGATCCTAGGGCTTTATATCAACGACCAAAGAGAACTATAACATGCTTCTGGTGTGACCAACTAGGTCATACTTATAGGAATTGTATGGCCTATGAGAAAGCATGTAGGCAACACTTGGTATTAGAAAATGAACACAAAATCTGTGATTATCATACGAAGGATCCTTTACACTTGAACCTAGGTAGAGGTGGGATGGTAAAATATTTTGAACAAAAACAAGTAAGATCAAGATCAAACAAACAAGTGAAAAAACACTGGAGAGTAAAACGTGAAAATACCACAAAATCTAATGATCAAGACAATAATATGATGGATAACCCACAAGTTGAACTGATGATGCAAGATATTAAGCCAAATGATAAGCAAGAACATGAGAGATCAACTTATGAGAAAATAGGAAAATATGAAAATTTACATAATATTTCAATTGATTCTGATGATCAATCACTTGAAGATGGGAAAATTGAAAAGATGGAAGAACAAGTGAATCTTGAAACCAGCAATCAATCTAATACTAAAGGGAAAATTTAGAGATCTAAACAACTAAGAAATGCAAATGAGAATGCAAACAATGAGACAAGTTTTAATGTAAAAGAACAAGAAGTTTTTGAAAACATTATCAAACAAATTACACAAAATATGAATAAATAAACTAAAACCATGAAAAGGAAAAATGAGTTATGTATGCAAGAAATTTTTGATGTCTTGTATTAAAAGTAAAGTTATCTACTAATGTGTTTTGAATAGTTATTTAGACAAAACAGGTACAAGAGGCCAAATTGATAAGAGAATATGTTATGATCAAGTTTATGATTGTTTATGAATGTTTTCATCCATGGCTAATATTTATATGGGAGTTACAACCTATTCCTCATCAAAAAGGTATTTATATGGGAGTTACAACCTACTTCCTCATCAAAAAGGTATTTATATGGGAGTTACAACCTACTTCCTCATCAAAAAGGTATTTATATGGGAGTTACAACCTACTTCCTCATCAAAAAGGTATTTATATGGGAGTTACAACGTACTTCCTCATCAAAAAGGTATGTATATGGATTTTGTTTTACTTGCTTTCTTTATAAAAGAAAAATTATGAATTTCATTAATGAATCAAATATGGCTTTTCTAATCAATGTTTTGAGTGATTTAAAGCAGATCAAGCAAGAAAGGACGAATTGATGGAAGCTCCAAAATATGACTTAATATTACTTTGGTTTTTTATAGATGGATTATCTAAAAGTTTTTGAATTGATATATTTGGTTTAAAGATGTTAATACTTATGTTTTTCGCGAGTTTTTTTTCAAGATATTTTTCAGGTTCAAGATGAAGAATGGGAGTTTGTTGCCAACAAAGTTTTTCTTCAAGCGTAGAATATGAAAAACCTTTTACTTCTAGTTTTGCACCATTTTGTTTCACTTTGCATTTAAAGTATGCATCAAATTTATGTACAAACACATGTTCAGTTTTTTCCTTAGATGCACGTTCATTTGCACCAATATCAAATGTAACATGCATTATGAAATCTGCGAGCAAATTCTAAGTATAGGAGATAAAAACCTCTTCATCACAAGCTCTTATCCCTTATGCACCATAATTTTGAAAATGCACTTAAAGTATGCATGTGGTAGAGTCACACTACATGACCATGCATCAAGGCACGATCTGATCTATACCCATGCACATACGAGTGACTGTAAGGATGAATGTATAATCACATTGCTATGTATGAGAGTGAGTGCACCAACCTCGTCATTAGAAGCTATTTTTCTTATTGATTGCACCATTAATTTTATACATGCATTTTCAAAGTGTGCATATAAATAGGGCTAATTACACAGCCTTGCATAAGGCACTTTATGAGTTTTTAACCCATGCACTTGCAGGATTTTATATGAAAATCACATGAAAAATAAATTCGATATTACGAAGAAAGTAGGTTTATTCTCAGGTTGGCGCATCCGGAGGATGCACAGGTTTGGTGGGGGTGAATGTCGGAGAGAATTCTCTCTCCCCAACTTGATGAAGTCTTGGCAGGTGATATGCATAAAAGGCTATATCTAATGAGTTAACCCAAAGCGGATGAATCTTGGATGTTGCACGAGATTTCCGATGCAATATGTTGAAGTTTCAAGTCAAGTTGAGATTAAAGTTTCCGTCAACTTCTAGTAAAATTACCTTCCAAAGGATGAAGAGGACGAAAGGCGTTTGAGCAATATATCCACTCCAATGGATGGTCAGAAATTATGAAACACCATTAAATGATTTTATGCTAATGCTAATGGTTATGCAAAATTAAGTCTTCTTAAACTTATCCATTTACGTTCACCCACTTATGATACATAATTCAAAGGGTTTTGTGAGGTGAACTCTAATTATAGAGTTTGTGTAAAGTTGAAAGCGAAGAACATCGCAAGAAGGAGTATCATTCTTTTTTCTTGTGAAAGTACAACTTTATTTAAGAGTGAAAATCGTTCACTCTTTGAAGAAAAATCTACGGAAGGATTTGGGATGCATGGAAAAACAAAGGCAACGCATATTTGAAGGAAAAAGAGAGGCCAATTCATTGGGGGCTCATCGGGCAGATTTTTGGTTTCTCTCCTTTCAAGGAGGCACGGGAAGAGAGAAGAGACGGAGACAACTGTGGACTTCTTCTTCGGAATTCAGTTTTGATTGATCATATCTGAAAAGAGAGAGGCCGACGCAAAATTCAGGGGGTAAAAGAGCTGCGTTGGAATCTTTTGAAAAAGGAAGGATATTGACAGATCTTGGAAAGCTTAACTAAAGCCAACACGGTGATGTCCTGAAGGTCGAGCAAGATTTCTATGACAGAAGATCTCGGAGGCCATCTCCGCCTGTATTCATGTCTGCTCGCGTCTCAAAATAGAAGAATGAAGGTGCACATGTATGCTGCATATATCTTCTTACTCTGCTAGTCGAGTTTTTTTTAATGCATTTTTCTTCATGCATGATATAACATGAATTAATGGGGTTTTGTACGATTGTCAAAGCGCTAACTGATTAATTTCTCTGAGTCCTCATGTTTAATATGAAATACAATCTTCTTTGAATTTTGGACCTCCGTTAGCAGTAGAATAAGAGCAGATTAATCCTACGAGGATGAATTGTACCCTTGGTGAACAGTTCGTAAAGAAATTAAAGATGAATGCCAAATAACTATAGCTGGTTGAAATCATAAGACAAAAGCGTGTAACTGATTCTCTGATTTGATTACTTCAATGGGCGTGTGACAGTTCATAATGCAATGACTTATTGCTTCTCTGAAGAAGTTGCAACACTGTAAGATACGTTGGTGAATGATTTTATTTGAATACAAAAGGTTGCGTAGAAAGACTAGACAATTACTAAATAACACTGCTGTATCTTGCTAAGATGATGATTCCATATGTTCTTTGTTATAGAAGTTCAGAGTTCGTTGTTAGGACTTGTGCTACTTAATACTAATCGTCCATTTGATTGTAAATCTCAACGCTTTGAATGCGAATTATGTGCAAGTTTCTTATAAATCATTTGTGTTTTGAAAGGCCTTGAATCTCATATATAGTGTTAAGTTAATCGCTTGCTAAACATGTATAGAATATAAAAATAAGTTTAGCGTATGATGAACTAGAGAAGTTAAATTTTTATAGCTTTTGATGCTCTTAGCGTTGACAAAGGTTTGAAGCTCCAACACTTTGATGGATGGATGATGTTTATGAATCCGTGCTCTGCTGCGACATGCTTTCACTAGATTGAAAATTGACTGTTATATAATGATTAGTGATTCAACAACGACAAATCTATATAGAGAATCATTTGATGAGTCCAACTTCATATTTCTGTAAACAAGCAAGATAGTATCAATCGAGTCTTTTTTTGAAAATTTTTGACTTTGCATTTATAGTTGTATCTCCCTGAAACTGCTGCTCAACTTTTGTGCTTCTTAATTGTATCAGATTCGAATTTTTCACCCCATACTGTTTCCAATCGTAATATATTGTCACATTTGTGAGAGATACTTGCATAAGTGTGTGAAGAATAAACAAGTGTTCATATGTCTGCATATCAAAGCGTTCATCTTGATATTTACCACATAAATATTTAGAATAATGATCCTTTTCTGAGATATCACAAGAATACATGAGAGCCATAGGTTTGACACACACATATAAATTCCAGCTCGACGTGCTGATCCCGGTTCGATACCCGTAATCTTTATGCAGTTCTTGATCGTAATACTCATGCTGTTCTTAACTTAAAGACAAGAGTCTATTACATATAAAGCATCACAAATTCTAATCCGAATGAAGTAATGTATTTAGCTTATTCCATGTTGCCCATATATACACCTGAGCTTGCTCCAAGCACCCGGCGTGCGCCGTTTTTTCGACGGTTGGCTTGATCCACCGACCGTCGCTTTCGCGCCGACATTTGGTGAACCTGACGTGAACAAACGGCATTGCGACTCAGGTACATCCGATGGGAAACCAATTCCAGGTATTTATATTTGAAATTCTCTGGCTTGCATATAGTTAAAAACAAACATGAATTCTAATGTCGAAAATCTTCTCCATGATATGGAAGCACGATTAATTTCATCTATAGAATTAAAGCTTAAATCCAAATTTGAGTCCTTAAACTCATTTATTTCAATTTTAACTACAATAGTATATGAATTTAATGCGAATCTTAAGTCAATAGATACTCAATTTGATCACGAGTTTAGGAATTTAGAAGGAATTCTTCATTATGAACTATCAAATTTGAATGAAAATATGGAAACAATAGCAAAGCATGTAAAGGAAATTTCTTCATTCAAAACTATTGGTCATGAGGTTGCAAGTTTAAAAGAGAATATTGAAAGGTTAAACAATCAAATACACGATAGTGCTACATGTGAATGCAAAGATAGCTATCAAGTACGAGTTCAAAGTAGATCTATGTCTTCTATTGACCAAAACCCTTTACCCGATCATAGAAGAGTTGATCCTAGGGCTTTATATCAACGACCAAAGAGAACTGTAACATGCTTCTGGTGTGACCAACTAGGTCATACTTATAGGAATTGTATGGCCTATGAGAAAGCATGTAGGCAACACTTGGTATTAGAAAATGAACATAAAATCTGTGATTATCATACGAAGGATCCTTTACACTTGAACCTAGGTAGAGGTGGGATGGTAAAATATTTTGAACAAAAACAAGGAAGATCAAGATCAAACAAACAAGTGAAAAAACACTGGAGAGTAAAACGTGAAAATACCACAAAATCTAATGATCAAGACAATAAGATGATGGATAACCCACAAGTTGAACTGATGATGCAAGATATTAAGCCAAATGATAAGCAAGAACATGAGAGATCAACTTATGAGAAAATAGGAAAATATGAAAATTTACATAATATTTCAATTGATTCTGATGATCAATCACTTGAAGATGGGAAAATTGAAAAGATGGAAGAACAAGTGAATCTTGAAACTAGCAATCAATCTAATACTAAAGGGAAAATTTAGAGATCTAAACAACTAAGAAATGCAAATGAGAATGCAAACAATGAGACAAGTTTTAATGTAAAAGAACAAGAAGTTTTTGAAAACATTATCAAACAAATTACAAAAAATATGAATAAATAAACTAAAACCATGAAAAGGAAAAATGAGTTATGTATGCAAGAAATTTTTGATGTCTTGTATTAAAAGTAAAGTTATCTACTAATGTGTTTTGAATAGTTATTTAGATAAAACAGGTACAAGAGGCCAAATTGATAAGAGAATATGTTATGATCAAGTTTATGATTGTTTATGAATGTTTTCATCGATGGCTAATATTTATATGGGAGGTACAACCTACTTCCTCATCAAAAAGGTATTTATATGGGAGTTACAACCTACTTCCTCATCAAAAAGGTATTTATATGGGAGTTACAACCTACTTCCTCATCAAAAAGGTATTTATATGGGAGTTACAACCTACTTCCTCATCAAAAAGGTATTTATATGGGAGTTACAACCTACTTCCTCATAAAAAACGTATGTATATGGATTTTGTTTTACTTTCTTTCTTTATAAAAGAAAAATTATGAATTTCATTAATGAATCAAATATGGCTTTTCTAATCAATGTTTTGAGTGATTTAATGCAGATCAAGCAAGAAAGGACGAATTGATGGAAGCTCCAAAATATGACTTAATATTACTTCGGTTTTTTATAGACGGATTATCTAAAAGTTTTTCAATTGATATATTTGGTTTAAAGATGCTAATACTTATGTTTTTCGCGAGTTTTTTTTCAAGATATTTTTCAGGTCACATTGCTATGTATGAGAGTGAGTGCACCAACCTCGTCATCAAAAGCTATTTTTCTTATTGATTGCACCATTAATTTTATACATGCATTTTCAAAGTGTGCATATAAATAGGGCTAATTACACAGCCTTGCATAAGGCACTTTATGAGTTTTTAACCCATGCACTTGCAGGATTTTATATAAAAATCACATGAAAAATAAATTCGATATTATGAAGAAAGCAGGTTTATTCTCAAGTTGGCGCATCCGGAGGATGCACAGGTTTGGTGGGGGTGAATGTCGGAGAGAATTCTCTCTCCCCAACTTGATGAAGTCTTGGCAGGTGATATGCATAAAAGGCTATATCTGATGAGTCAACCCAAAGCGGATGAATCTTGGATGTTGCACGAGATTTCCGATGCAATATGTTGAAGTTTCAAGTCAAGTTGAGATTAAAGTTTCCGTCAACTTCTAATAAAATTACCTTCCAAAGGATGAAGAGGACGAAAGGCGTTTGAGCAATATATCCACTCCAATGGATGGTAAGAAATTATGAAACACCATTAATGATTTTATGCTAATGCTAATGGTTATGCAAAATTAAGTCTTCTTAAACTTATCCATTTACGTTCACCCACTTATGATACATAATTCAAAGGGTTTTGTGAGGTGAACTCTAATTATAGAGTTTGTGTAAAGCTGAAAGCGAAGAACATCGCAAGGAGTATCATTCTTTTTTCTTGTGAAAGTACAACTTTATTTAAGAGTGAAAATCGTTCACTCTTTGAAGAAAAATCTACGGAAGGATTTGGGATGCATGGAAAAACAAAGGCAACGCATATTTGAAGGAAAAAGAGAGGCCAATTCATTGGGGGCTCATCGGGCAGATTTTTGGTTTCTCTCCTTTCAAGGAGGCACGGGGAGAGAGAAGAGACGGAGACAACTGTGGACTTCTTCTTCGGAATTCAGTTTTGATTGATCATATCTGAAAAGAGAGAGGCCGACGCAAAATTCAGGGGGTAAAAGAGCTGCGCTGGAATCTTTTGAAAAAGGAAGGATATTGACAGATCTTGGAAAGCTTAACTAAAGCCAACACGGTGATGTCCTGAAGGTCGAGCAAGATTTCTATGACAGAAGATCTCGGAGGCCATCTCCGCCTGTATTCATGTCTGCTCGCGTCTCACAATAGAAGAATGAAGGTGCACATGTATGCCGCATATATCTTCTTACTCTGCTAGTCGAGTTTTTTTTTATGCATTTTTCTTCATGCATGATATAACATGAATTAATGGGGTTTTGTACGATTGTCAGAGCGCTAACTGATTACTTTCTCTGAGTCCTCATGTTTAATATGAAATACAATCTTCTTTGAATTTTGGACCTCCGTTAGCAGTAGAATAAGAGCAGATTAATCCTACGAGGATGAATTGTACCCTTGGTGAACAGTTCGTAAAGAAATTAAAGATGAATGCCAAATAACTATAGCTGGTTGAAATCATAAGACAAAAGCGTGTAACTGATTCTCTGATTTGATTACTTCAATGGGCGTGTGACAGTTCATAACGCAATGACTTATTGCTTCTCTGAAGAAGTTGCAACACTGTAAGATACGTTGGTGAATGATTTTATTTGAATACAAAAGGTTGCGCAGAAAGACTAGACAATTACTAAATAACACTGCTGTATCTTGCTAAGATGATGATTCCATATGTTCTTTGTTATAGAAGTTCAGAGTTCGTTGTTAGGACTTGTGCTACTTAATACTAATCGTCCATTTGATTGTAAATCTCAACGCTTTGAATGCGAATTATGTGCAAGTTTCTTATAAATCATTTGTGTTTTGAAAGGCCTTGAATCTCATATACAGTGTTAAGTTAATCGCTTGCTAAACATGTATAGAATGATGAACTAGAGAAGTTAAATTTTTATAGCTTTTGATGCTCTTAGCGTTGACAAAGGTTTGAAGCTCCAACACTTTGATGGATGGATGATGTTTATGAATCAGTGCTCTGCTGCGACATGCTTTCACTAGATTGAAAATTGACTGTTATATAATGATTAGTGATTCAACAACGACAAATCTATATAGAGAATCATTTGATGAGTCCAACTTCATATTTCTGTAAACAAGCAAGATAGTATCAATCGAATCTTTTTTTGAAAATTTTCGACTTTGCATTTATAGTTGTATCTCCCTGAAACTGCTGCTCAACTTTTGTGCTTCTTAATTGTATCAGATTCGAATTTTTCACCCCATACTGTTTCCAATCGTAATATATTTTCACATTTGTGAGAGATACTTGCATAAGTGTGTGAAGAAAAAACAAGTGTTCATATGTCTGCATATCAAAGCGTTCATCTTGATATTTACCACATAAATATTTAGAATAATGATCCTTTTCTGAGATATCGCAAGAATACATGAGAGCCATAGGTTTGACACACACATATAAATTCCAGCTCGACGTGCTGATCCTGGTTCGATACCCGTAATCTTTATGCAGTTCTTGATCATAATACTCATGCTGTTCTTAACTTAAAGACAAGAATCTATTACATATGAAGCATCACAAATTCTAATCCGAATGAAGTAATGTATTTAGCTTATTCCATGTTGCCCATATATACACCTGAGCTTGCTCCAAGCACCCGGCGTGCGCCGTTTTTCCGACGGTTGGCTTGATCCACCGACCGTCGCTTTCGCGCTGACAACGCAATATATGAACTTGCATATATTGAAGTAGCTCCTCCAAAGCATCGGCATTCATTTGCACGCTTCCATGGAGGTCAGGAATCTTGGGGAGAAGATCATATAGGTCATGTTGACCTTTATAATCTAAATCCTCCAAAAATTCTAGAAACTTGTGGCATGCGCTCTTAGTAGGTACAGAGGTGGAAGCCATAGCTTGCAAATGCAGACTGCTCTATCACTCAATGTAGTTGCAAAAGTGAGAAATGAGGAGAGAGGACTCCTATTTATAACTTTTCTAGAATTTTTAAGTGATGGGTCCTACTTTTTCATAGAAGTGACTTTTCCATTAAAACATAAGAGTCTTGGAAAGGAAAACTTTGACATTTGAGATCACATCAAAGAAAATAAACAATAAGAATGCTCTTTCAAGAAAAACCTTGAGAATGTATAGATACAAGTAGAATGTGGCCAAAATATCCTTGAAGAAAATGTGAAAAAAATTTCATTGCAAAAATAGGTTTGTTTATAGGTTTCACAGTATCTTTACAAAAAAGAGTTATGACAATGAAATTTCAGTTCCATCCATGCTCCAATCTGCAAGAACCTTGATTTTGTCTTCCAATATGTGGATAATTCATAAAAGAGTAAAACATTTTCAAATCATGAACAATAATGATAGAATAAGATATATATATATATATCTATATGTATATATGGAATACAACTCTTACCTTGTTCCCTCGTATTCGAAATTTGAAATCATGAAGATCATCATATCCCATGATAACTAAGTGCTCTCTCAAGTTGGCCAAGTTCCAATGTTGATTAACTAAAACCACCTCCATATCATTGTTTGGTAACTTCACATTAATTTCAAATGAAGCTATAGATCCCTCCGAGCTTTGCAAAGGTATCCGCTCTCCTAGTTTACACATCCAACGATCATAATAAAATCTAATGTACAAAGAGGTGCGATGTTTTAAATAGCGAAACCCTATACCTGTGTCACCAATTCTACAACGATATCTATCCCTTTTGACAATCCTTCTACATAACCCTAGTTTTCCCCTAACAATCCTTCTACTACTTCGTATGTAATATCTTTACATAGGAACATTGTAGGAGTTTCTACAAAAGGAATGCCTTGAAATATGAAAACAAAGCAATGGATTGGAAGACTCTAATGAAGACCTATTGATCTAGACACTCGCATGAATTTCAAAGAGTTATGTATGTCTATCACCATCTTATGCTTGAAAGATGATATGGACCAAAAATCAGGTTTTGGCCACTCTAAACTAAGAAGAGAATCAACTTTGATAATCTCCAACCTTCCATATTCACCATCTGTGGAAGGAACAATGTACTTGTGAGTGTAAAAGAAGATCCTTTCATGAATAAGTTTAGCAGGAGGTACATCTGGAAACACTAATGCCCCAATGTCTGCATGTAATGCTTTGAAAGTTCTTGTAAGACTATGAAGTGGTTGCTCTTCCACTAAACTAGAAGGAAATATGATTGTAGCAATGAAAAACACATGAGATGAGTAATTAAGACATTTAACACCATGAAGCATTGAAAAAATAGAAATACTCACAATGGATTGGATATCTAATTCTATTGGAGTTTTCTAACTTCATGGTTGAAACTGTGAAGACATGGTGTACAATAGCAACCATCCCACCATGTGTTTGCTGCTTGAAGCCTAAGAGCTTACCTTTCCAATGAAGATCCAAATTTCCATGATCTCGAACACGATGAGGACCAAGTCCAAATGGCTGCATGTACACCCATGCACCTTTGCAAAAATCTTGTGGTAGCCAACTTCCTTCCAGTGTTTTGATGTTGTGGCACATCATTGTGTGAACTTTGTCTTTTGGTCTCCTACGAGCTCTGGAGCTTTCCATGGGAGTAAGATTTGTTGTCATTGCTGCGGAAGTTGGGAGAATGGTAGGAGGAGAAACAATGCTTCTGTTGTATGGTATGGAGGGAATAGAGGTGAAAAATATGACTTTTTGGGTTTTGGGTATGAAAATGGGAGTTTGAAAAGGGAAAGTAGAGTTTTTTGAGTTATTTTGAAAAAAGTCACTTTTTTAGCTCAAAAACATGCACGAATTTTGAATTAGAAGTCAAAAATAGCACTTTTGACCCTGAAAAGTGATATGGAAGTCATTTAATGGTACTATGATGAGTTTTACAACTTTTTAAAAATTTTGAATTTTTGGGCCCAGCCTGATTACAAGATTTCTTCTCTCTCTAGAAGACAACCCTGAACATAGAGGAATCTTGTCCCCTCTTCCCCCTTCAGCCTAGTATTTTATAGGGTATAGACTATGGCCACCACCCTCTTCTGATTGGTCCATCACTAATCACTCCTTAAGCTAAAAGGCCCATCCAGGGTTCACCTTTTTTCCTAATGGCAAGGTCTAATGTTTCCCATGGCCACCAAGGAGCAAGAAAATCCCAAACTCATGAAACCCAGAGGGAAAGAGCTAGATAGAGACCTGAAGTGAGCTTTGAAAACCCCCTAGGAAGGGAGCGGTCAAGATTAGATGCAGAAAGAATAGACCATGAAAGACACAAAAATCCTAAACATCAAAGAGGCATGGATGAGTTTCCCTTGCGGAGGCCTAGAGAACACCCCAAAATCTTGAGGTCTACCCAATTGGTCAAATCCATGAAGAATTACTTCGATGGCACTTGAGATCCATATGATTATGTAGCAAAGTTTAGACAAGTGTTGAGAGCTAAACAAGTCGAGGTCCTGCTCACTCAGTACAATGCCTGTGGCCTAACTCTCAAGAACACTACCTTAATGTGGTTTCAACCACTACACCATCCCTTGATCTATATAGACAACTTCTAATCCAAGAAAATAAGTGAGCAATCCAAGGTCACTTATCTTGAATTCTTCCTTCATTTGGGCTTTGATTTTCTTGATTCCATCTGCATCATTACCTGTAAGAATGATATAATCTACATACACACATAAATATATAACTTCAGAGTTATTCTTCTTAATGAAGAGTTAAAAATTAGCCGTGCTCAATTTGAATCCTTTGTCCTACAAGAATGTAACAAGTCTATGGTTCCAAGCTCTAGATTGTTTGAGTCCATAGAGAGCTTTCCTAAGTTTGCACACATACTCAGGATGTAATTTTTCAGCAAATTTAGGAGGTTGTGCCATGTACACCTCCTCTGAAATCCAACCATTTAAGAATGCATTTTTTACATCCAAACGATAAATGTTCCAATTCCTTGAAGAAGCTATACTCATGAGAACTCTGATTGTTGGCATCTTTTCCACAAGAGAGATTGTCTCTTCATAATCAATTCCTTGGGTCTAAACAAACCCTTTAGCCACAAGCCTTGCTTTGTACCTATTGACTGAACCATCTAATTTTTTTTTACCTTATAAATCCACCTAGATCCAATGATCTTCATGGATTGTTTCTTGGGAACTAGGTCCCAAGTCTGATCCTCTTGGAGTGCTCGTATCTCTTCCTCCATTGCTTCTTTCCACTCTAATTTCTTGATTGCTTCTTCAAAGGTGGATGGCTCCTCTGAGTTGGTATCCTCAGCAATATAGATTGAGTGTTTAGTGAACAGAGAGGTGTCAAATCCATATGTTTCTGGCTTCTTTTTTTCCCTAGTTGATCTCCTTATTGTTTGGTGAGAGGATTCTGCAATATCCCTCAAATCTTGCATCTTCTCTTTACCTTTGTTGTTCCATACTTTGAAGTTCCTTCTTGCTGTCTTCTGATCATCATCAGAGTCACTTGAATCTTCATATTGTTAATCATTTACCTTTTGAAGTGTTGGAAAGTCCTCCTCTAGATCATAAGGTAGCTTGACTTTTCTGCAATCATCTTCAAACCATGAGTTGTTTTCATCAAAAACAGCATATCTACAAACAATAAAGCCTTTAGTACTTGTATTATACAACCTATACCCTTTTTTATTTAGATCATATCCTATAAACACACATTTCTCTACCTTAGGATCCAAATTACCTCTGATTTGTGATGGGACATGTGCATAAGCTATGCACCCAAATATTCTGCAATGATCTAGGCTAGGTCTCCTTCCATTCCAAGCTTCATATGGTGTCATCCCATCCAATGCTTTAGATGGGAGCCTATTGATGAGATAACTAGTTGTAGACACAGCCTCTACCCATACATAGTTGGGTAATTGTCTCTCATTAATCATGGACCTTGTTGCCTCTACAATGCTCCTATTCCTCCTTTCTGCTACTCCATTTTGTTTTGGAGTATACCTGGTAGTGATCTCTCTTTTGATGCCTCTAACTTGGAGATATGCATCAAACTCATGGGAGAAGTATTCTCCCCCTTTATCTGACCTTAGCCTTTTCAAGGTTTTCACTGTTTGGTTTTCAACAAGATCAAGATATTGTCTGTACCTCATGCTTGATCCTTGGATCCTCCAAGTCAGATAATAATGCCACATTTCCTGTTACATGATTTGAACAACCAGAATCTATATAGAACACATGCTCATCTGCTTTACTTTGCCTCATGGTCATGTTCATCAACAAAAGTGAGTTTATATTCAGTGTAAGTGTTGTATTCTCTTCTTCCCTTATTATAGTTGTTGTTGTAGTTGTTGAAATTGTTTGATATTCATATTCCATAGCTTTCTCTATTGAAGCCTCTTCCTCTTTGATTTCTAGGGTTCCTGAAACAATACTCAGTTGTATGGTTAAACAATCCACATATGGCACATGAAGAGGTGCTTTGGAATCTCCCCTTACCTTGTCTACCTCCTCTGCCTCTTCCTTTTGTGCGTCTAACTCTTCCTGCAAAGTTAGCTTGGGAGGTACTAGATTCATCATCAGATATCTTGCCTTTACCTTTACTATCCTTACTCTTGTTCTTATCAGTGTATAGGGTAGAGGACTAATTACCTTTTGATTTTTCATTGTTCATCACAAGCTTGGCTTCATGAGTGAATAGTTGTCCCATTAGAGTATTGAAGTCAGGTACCTGCATATCCATGTATAGATCCATTGTTGTAGTGGAAGCTTCCCATTTATCATATTCTTTGATTCCATTGATCACTTGTGTTATAATTTGGTCCTCTTCAATGACTTCTCCAATGCTTCCAAGTTGATCCGCTAGGTCCTTCATTTTAATGACATAATCAATCACATTTTGCTTGCGCATCTTTTTGAGTGTTGTAAACTCCATCCATAGTTGCTTCTTTCTTGCTCTAGTGCTTGAAGAAAAGAATGCTTTGTGCATTCTAGGTTTCTTGTGATGTCTTACAACATTTTCCAAGTAAGCATGCATAGGGCTACATTAAAAGGCCATGCACAAGGCACATATTTTCCTCAACCCATGCACGAACACACTTACCCATCATTCATTATGGGTTATGAGTACTTGGCATGACTACTCTAAACATTATCTATGGAAGATCTAGAGGACATCAGGGAGACAACATCAATACCTAGGATACAATCAAAGCCAGCAGTTGCTCCAACTCAACCTCGACAACCTTGTTTAAAGCAACTAGCAATTTTGACGAATCCCACTGACGCAGTCTCAACGGCATCCAAATAAGAAGGAAAGGACACTACCTCTCAAGCACTACCTAGCACAACCATTACAACAAGGGTCTCTCGAGGACGACAAACTCGAGAGGGGGGGGAGTGTTGAAGCTCAAGGTCAGAGACAAGCATAATAAGTGCATCAAAGAAGTGGATACACAAGAAGAAGGAGCAAGTAGGGAGCTCCAAGAAGTACATGTCAAATTTTCAGAAGAATCCCTATAAAAATAGTGATTTTCATCACTAAAAACCATTGTAAATACCATTTTCTATTTTTGTAACTCCATTTTGTTCAAGCCAAGGAGTCCTTGAGCTTGAGGAGTATTAGAAGTATCATCCTAACAATTTTCATAATTTTTAGAATCCGTTTGATCCCTCAAATAAGCCCTGGAACCTAATTTTTAACTAGGCCGGACACTAGGTCTGGATAGGGCCAAAACTAGTCCAAAAACTATAAAAAGAGCTAGAGAGCTCATTTTTGAGGTTAGCTTGTTAGAGAATAGAGCTTTTCTAAGAGAACTCTTTTGCAATCGAAGCTTTCCATTGTTCCTCTCTTTGATCTTGCCTTGTGTGCGTGTGTGTGTATGTGTGTGCATGCTTGTGTGCTTTCACTCACACATTTGTGCCTTCACTTGCTTGTGGTCTTCATACCGGTCCTCACGTCTCCGCGGATTGACAAGTAAAGGAGGTGGTGCTTATGTTTGAGCGACAATGATGCTACAAGGTGGATCACTATCTATGTGATCAAAGATAAATCAGAGGTATTTAATACATTCAAACATTATCACGTGTATACAGAAAGAATCACAGGTCAAAAGTTGAAGAGACTAAGGTCAGATGGAGGGGGAGAGTATTTCTCTAATGAGTTCAATGATTATTTATGGAATGCAGGTATAAAAAGGGAAGTGACTTGCAGGTACTCTCCTCAACAAAATGGTGTAGCACAAAGGAGAAATAGAACTCTTGTTGAGTTTGCAAGATCTATGATGAAGGAGAAAAATTGTCCAAATTACTTGTGGGCTGAGGCTGTAAACATAGCTACATATTTGGTCAATAGGTTACCATGTAAAGCTTCACAGTGTATGACACCATATGAGGCATGGTGGGGTAAGAGACCTACCTTAGATCATTGCAAAGTATTTGGATGTTTGGCTTATGCATATGTGCCATCTCAATTGAGGTATAAATTGGAACCTAAAGCTGAAAAGTATGTGTTCATTGGATATGATGATAAGAAGATGGGATATAGGTTGTGGATTCCATCCACAAAGCAATTCCATGTATCAAAGGATGTTACACTTGATGAGCAAGGTACTTGGTATGAAGGTACAATCAATATTTATGCAGGTGATGAAGAAATTGTGCATTAGAAGAAAGGTAAATCAAAGGTTCAGATATTTGATGAAGAAGAAAGC
This sequence comes from Ceratopteris richardii, assembly GCA_020310875.1. Lineage (NCBI taxonomy): Eukaryota > Viridiplantae > Streptophyta > Polypodiopsida > Polypodiales > Pteridaceae > Ceratopteris > Ceratopteris richardii. Next base: position 30,134,689 of record CM035436.1, on the reverse strand, counting down.
AATGAAGTACAAGTGGAAGTTGAAGAAGTGCCAAGGTTTGATCCAGAATGTGATGAACCAGAAACTTCAAGAAGTGGAGAACTCAGAAGGTCATCAAGACACAAATGGCAACCTACAAGGTATAGCTATGACACTTCTTTTTTGACTACTAAGGATTATGCTTACATGATGAAAGTAGATGAAGACCCTTCTACATATGAAGAGGCAAGAGGTAAGGAAAATTGGGAGAAAGCTATGCAGGAAGAGTATGATGCATTGATGGAGAATGAGACATGGGATTTAGTTCCTAAACCAAATAGTCAGAAGATCATTGGATGCAAATGGGTCTACAAGACAAAGAGGTATGTAGATGGAAGTGTGTCTAGATATAAAGCTAGACTTGTTGTGAAAGGGTTTGCTCAGACATATGGTATCAAAAGACAAATGGAGAAAGAGTTCAAGATTAGTGACTTGGGAGACTTATCATATTTCTTGGGCATGGAGATCTCATATACTCAACATGGAGTGTATGTGACTCAAGAAAGGTATTTGAAGAACTTGTTGACCAAGTTTAAAATGGATGATTGCAGGGTAGCACCTACTCCAATGGAGGTGAATCACAAATTGAGCTGATATCGAGGAGAAGAATTTAAGGATATGAAGCTATATCAAAGTCTGGTTGGTAGTCTTATCTATGCTACATTAACTAGGCCTGATTTGTCAATTGGAGTATTGTCTCAATTCATGCATTGTCCTAGGAAAGAACATTGGGTTGTAGGACAAAGAGTATTAAGGTACATTAAGGGTACACTCAAGGAAGGTTTGTATTATGGATTTACACCAAATACAAACATCAAGATCTGTAGTGATACAGATTGGCCAAGTAATCCTGATGATAGGAGATCAACATATGGATACTTGTGTTATGTGGGAGATAAGCTAATATCTTGGTGTTCTAAGAAGCAACACACAGTTGTTTTATCATCTACAGAGGTAGAGTATAAAGGTATGGTTGAAGCTGCAAAGGAATTCATATGGTTGAAAACTCTCATGAAGAGTTTTGACATCATTCAGAGCACACCAACTATTCATGGAGATAACATGAGTTCATTGTATCTAGCTGCTAACCCTGTTTTTCATGCCAAGACTAAACATGTTGAGATTCAGTATCATTTCTTAAGAGAGAAGGTGATTGATAAGGAGATTGAAGTCATACATACTTCAACAAGAGATCATATTGCAGATATGTTAACCAAGAGCTTGGATGGACCAAAGCTACAAAGGTTCAAAGACATGGTAGGTATAAAGAAGATGGAGAAAACCTCAATTGATGATTGAGGGGGAGCTGTTGGTGCAAGTCAACCACCTATTGATGTTTTGGATAAAGTTTTGAAGTCAGAGGATGAAGAAAAGATCAACAATTGAAGATTGAAGATGGAGTATGTTCAGAAGAAGAAGACTCATATACATATGTACATTAGTTTGTAGATAGCTCACATATATCTTTTGTATTTTCATGAGCTTGTACATACATGCCTATATATACAAGTAAAAATTTGGGGCAAGTATGAGAGAACATGTGAAGAGAAGAATTAGAAGTTAGAAGAGTCATTAGACATGAGAAAGATCTCTCTCATCATTCAGTTGTAAAATTTCCAAAGATGAAGAAATATTATGCCCGATCTTTTGTTGAGTACTCCTTCTATGTTTAATATTTTGTGGAATTCTTTTGTACAAGTCTGTCTATAGTTGATTGACCTCTGTACAAGTTTTCAGATCCTAATTGTGTTCAGACTGAGATAATTGAGAGTAGGAACATTTACATGTGTAAATGTGAAGAAGTGAAAATGAAATAGGGGCAAAATTTGATGCTAATGTTTTGGTCAGTGCTCCTTCCATAGTGTAAAGTTTTGAGAAAGCAAGGACTCATTGTTTAAGTTGGAAGGTAAGCTCCCTGTAGCTAAAAGCATTTGATTAAACGGGTTGTACTTTGGGAGAACCATGCTTTAGAAGTTGCAGGTGTCAAAGTTGACTATACTGAAGAACAATTTTAGACATAGGTGAACTGTTTGGTTCAATTCTCAAGATTTACTGAATCATTTGAGATAATTTAAGTTGGAGAAGGTGCACAATATATAGGCGACACCTTGTGCAAAGTTTAATAAAAAACTTTACACATTTGATAAGTCAATGAGTGAGTTATGTGTAGCAGACTTTCTGAGAAGTGACTTTTTTTCAGTTTGTTCAAGATTTTGATAATTAACTAATAATCCTCAAAATTGGTAAAGGTTTTGAGTTGTTCTTGATATAGAGGTGCTCTAACATCAAGGATAGCTTGTTCTTTTGGGGATTGACACTCTCCATCACCTAAAACCTGCTTGAGAGCTCAAATCCCTTTGCATAAGCTTTTAGGTTCTATTCTCTTGAAGTCCATCCCAAACCCCTAGAAATATACACAAAAAGTTGTTGTAATGGAGTCACCATGTAAAATTTTTCCTGGAACAACTTGGAAATGGGTACCTAAAAAGTCCCATAGCCAAGTTGAGTCATGGTCAAACACTATAATCTACCATCTAAACCAGCCTTGTAACATACATGTCCAATACTACTACTGATGTATTTAGGTAGTGATGTTTGTGAACACGCTAGGACCATCGGGGCACTTTTTCCCTCTTTAGGAGGTTTTTTTCCTCGGCTTGTATATACACCTATTGCCCTAATGGGTTACTTATCTTTGTAGATTCTAGTGGTAATATATTCAGATTTGTGTGTTGTGCTCCAAGCTTCTTCTTCTTCCTTTTGTTGTTCGCGTGCTTCTGCAGACGTCTAACTCCAACAATTGGTATCAGAGAAGGTCACCGCTTCATCTAGGGCATCGTTGACACTCCTCCGCTCATTGTCTCAGAATCACATGAAATTTGGTGTGCATACTCAAGATGATTAGGAGATCAAAACATGTGCCAAAATCGTGATCTGAGCTCATTTTGGCCTCCGAATGCACTATCACAATGCTTGTGCAGGCTATTTTGTCTTTTTGTGCCAAAGATATATACAGGTTTTGGTTTTCCAATATAAGCATCTCAAAGTCTGTTACAAGTCTAGTAGAACTCGTTTGGGTAGTTCTGTTCAACTTTTTCAGATAGTCATTTTTCTACATCAAGGTATTTTAGTCAGTGGCCATGGCTAAAAGCAGTGACGTATTCTGTATGTTGGTTGTTGAGGATAAGTTGGATGGTACCAATTATCCATTGTGGGCTTATATGATGTGTCATGTATTGGTCACAAAAGGACTGTGGAATATTGTGTAGGGTGTTGAAAAATGTCCCATAACACCTAGGAACACAGGTACTGCAAATGTAGGTACTAAAGCTGATGCAGATGGTGTCGAAGATGGTGATATTCTACAGATTCTGGTTCGTGCTGCTATTTCTATTGCACCTATTGTAGAGCAAATTCATTGGGATGGCAGAGATGCTCAACCACATGCATTGATAGATTTGTCTATCAAACATGCCATTATCCCTCACATTCGCTCTTGCAGAATAGCTAAGCATGCTTGGGATACACTTACCACATTCTACCAGGTTGAGGCCCGTGTTGCTTACATCTGAAAATAGTTGGAGAGTGAGCACATGAATGAAGGAGACTCCATGGGTAATTTTTTGACAAAGATCAAGGATTTGAAGGAGTAGTTGGTTTCTGTTGATGAAGTCCTTCCTAACAGTTCACTTGTGCAGGCAGTTTTGAATGGTCTTCCCGATTCATATCAGAGATTTGCTTCTACTCTTCACTTGATGATGAAAGGCAATCCAAATGCCTTAACATTTGAAGAGGTAGTTTCTATTCTATTGCAAGAAGGTCATTCTAAGCAGAACAGGTCTATTATGTGTGTTGCAGATCAAGCTTTCCTGGCTAGTCAAAAGGGCAAAGGTAAATGGAGCTCTTCTACTAGTAAGCAAAAACCTGCTAATTCTACACAATCAAAGAAGGAAGACAAAGATGAGCAGAAAAATGCAGAAATCATTTTGCAAATACTGTAAAGCAAATAATCATGTCATTAAGAGCTTTCCAAAACTGGTTGCTAAAGAGATAAAGCAGAAAGAGGCTAGAATGGTTGTTGCAAAGGCCTCTACACCAAAAATAGAGTCTACTAATTTCGTGCAGAATGAAGAATGGGTGTTTACTACTATTTGCAGTTTTGACCCATCTTCTCATGAGCAGTGCATGTCTGCAGTAGACTCAGATGTTTGGTACTTTGATAGTGGGGTGACCAAACATATTACCTCGCAACACAGTTTCTTCTCTTCACTCAAGCCTGCCTACAGGGAATACTATCACATGCACCAACAACTCCTCTTATCTTATCATGGGAGTTGGTAAGATCATTTTGACTACTGTTGATGGTAGCTCTTTCACTTTGTGAGATGCTTTATTTGTGCCACGGATCAAGAAAAATATGTTATCAGTTTCTACATTAGCCAAGATTGGATTGGCCGTGAAATTTTTTGATGATAGATGTAGAGTTCATGATCTCTCGAATGGAAACGTCATTATTGCTTCTAGCATTTTATGTTGTGGGTTGTATAAGCTCATAGGCTATGAAAGATCTATGAATGATTTAGCATGTACAATACATGACTCTCAGGCTATGTCAGATGCAAAGCTTTGGCATGCACACTTTGTTCATTTGAATTTTGCTATTTTGCTAGGCCTTTGCCCAAACTTGAGGAACATGATAAACATGTATGTGAAGTCCGCATTTTGGGCAAAATGTAGCATTCCTCCTTTCCAAAAGATGGTTCAGTTTGAGCTACTCAAAAATTGCAGCTTCTTCACAGTGATGTCTCTGATCCTATGCAGACACCCTCTTTTGGAAATTATCTTTACTTCATGACTTTCATTGATGGCTTTTGCAGGCATATCCATTGAAAGAAAAGTCCGAAGTGTTTATGTGCTTCAAACAGTTTCTAGTTTTGGTTGAAAATCTATCAACGTGTAAAATTCGAGGGGGGAATATATGTCTTCTGACTTTAATGCATTTCTGGCTAAACATGGGATAGAACATGAGTGTATAGTGTCATATATGCCTCAACAAAATGGAGTTGTTGAACAGAAGAACAGGTCACTCATGGAGATGGTGAGGTGTATGGTCAAGAGCCAAGCCTTACCACATAGTTTCTGGCTTGAGTCTGTTATGTGTGCATCATATGTACTTAACAGGTATCCCACTAAGGCATTGTAGTCTATCACTCCATATGAGGCTTGGCATGGTCGCAAGCCATCTGTTGCTCATATGCATGTTTTTGGTTGTTTGTCATATGCATTAATGCCTGAGCAACATCACAGAAAATTGGTTGATAAAGCAGTAAAATGTATTTTTGCTAGGTATAGTTCTGAAAGTAAAGGCTATCATCTGTATCCTCCATAGACTAAATGCATTTTGGTTAGCCGTGATGTTGTTTTTGTGGAAGATGCTATTCAACGCTTACTTTCATGTACTAAGGAGACATTTGTTAGCTCCAAAGACATGTATGATACTTTGCTACCTCTTTTTACAAGTGAACAATCTAGTGTTGGTCCTAATGAGGCAACTTCTCAGTCTTTGCAAGTTTCATGTGATGATGTAGATCATTCCATTTGTGATGCAGATTTACATGATGCACTTGTTGATGAGAGAGCTGATATTGAGCAGGCAAAAACTATGCCAAAATGGTTGGTCCTAATGAGGTAACTTCTCAGTCTTTGCAAGTTTCATGTGATGATGTAGATCATTCCATTTGTGATGCAGATTTTCATGATGCACTTGTTGATGAGAGAGCTGATATTGAGCAGGCAAAAACTATGCCAAAATGGCTGTTGCAAACTTTGCATGATAGCAAATTACATGCATCTCTATCATATCGTACTTGTTGGTTAGGGTCTCATAGTGCCTCTTTTGCATCAAATTGCTATGCTATGGCTGCATCTAGTCTCTATGATGAGAGTGGGTGTGTTTCATTTGATGAAGCACAAAATTCAAAAAATTGGATGGTGGCCATGCAATTTGAATATGATGTTTTAATGAAGAATGCTACCTAATCTTTATATGATGCCTCCTAGTAAGAAGCCCATTGGCACTAAGTGGGTTTACAAGCTAAAGCATAAGCTTGATGGAACAATTGACAGGTATAAGGCTAGGCTTGTTGCAAAGGGTTATGCACAGGGAAGAGGCATTGATTTTGATGAGACCTTTGCACTTACATGTTGTATGACTAGTGTCCATAGCATCTGTGCACTTGCAGCCCATCATGGTTGGAATGTACATCAGTTGGACATTAAAACTGCATTTTTGAATGGTGACTTGCATGAAGTGTATGTTTTTCAGCCATATGGCTTTGTGTAGAAAGGGCATGAAAACTAGGTTTGCATGTTAAAGAAGGCAATATATGGTTTAAAGCAAGCATGACATGCTTGGTATGAAAAGAAACATGCCTATCTGATTGCACATGGTTTTGAGAAGAGTCCAACTAAAAGCACCTTATATGCTAAGTGTGCTAATGATGTACTTCTAATCATTGTTGTCTATGTTGATGATATGCTGCTCATTGGTCCTATTGAGAAGCACATTGTTGATTTTAAGGCTGATTTGCGTGCCTCATTTGAGATGTCTGATTTGGAGCATTTGCATCATTATTTGGGCAAAGGCTCTGCCTAGGGAGAAGTTTGAAGCTTTTCGCAAAGCTTTGGGCTTACTTCCTTTTGTGGAGTGCTTTCCACATAGCTTGGCACTTCGTTATACATGAGTGCCAGCTCCTTGTTCACCATATCACTCCCAGGGTGGATTTGTTGATATATTTAGGTAGTGATGTGTGTGAACACACTAGGACCAGCGGCCACTTTTTTCCCTCTTCAGGAGGTTTTTTTCCCCCAGCTTGTGTATACGCCTATTGCCCTAATGGGCTACTTATCTTTGTACATTCTAGTGGTAATATATTTAGATTTATGTGTTGTGCTCCAAGCTTCTTCTTCTTCCTTGTGTTATTTGCATGCTTTCGTAGATGTCTAACTCCAACAACTACACCATATGGAGCCAATGCATTTACCCGAACATGTATTTAGATTTCACACTCACCCACATTCTCACTTCACCACACATTGTTCACTTACACATCACATACATAGACGCATAAGGATATAGGGAGACATGTTGGTATTGTAAAGGGAACAAGGTCTCACCAAGTTTCTTAGACAATACTAATGCGTTCTTCTTATTATAGTAGATCTACAAAGCCCACTACACTTTGCAGTAAGCAATGGTTGAAGCAAGAACAAGTTCGCAACCCATGGCAATCTATACCTTACCCATCAAAGGACTATCCCACTGAGAGACTGTGTACCTATGTTCCAACCTAGGGACTTGTGGAGAAAGAGACTATACCTCAATCCCCCTCAAGTGCATATAGTGGGGACTCACGCTTTATTTATCAATCCAAGGAGTATCAACACCTAGCTGAGTGTATGAGGACATGCATTCAAATGATGATCAATGCAAATGAGTTTCCCAAAGAGTGCAAATAAGTCTAAGTCTAATCCAAACAAGCTTCAACAATCAGTTATGGTGTCGCGATACTTGGAGCAGCAGCCAACAGTAAAAATTGAGCTTTTCTCTCAACTTCGAATTCCGAATATAGCAAATAGCATATGCGTTTCAAAGCTCTCAAGAAGACGCATCCAATGGTTGTTATTTTCACTCAATTCTGACGCTTATACTTCAAGTTATGAGCAAAATACTGAGTCATGAGAATGACCTTCCTACACTTCAGCACTTCCTACACTTCACACACACCTTAACAATAGCAAACAAACACTTTCATGGATAGAAAACACTTCCTAACACTCTTTTCAAGCAACACACATGCATACAAGCTCACAAAGAAGATGATACAGAGAGGAGAAGACACAAATTCGAAATTATGTGCTCTTGATTCTCACAATGGCAAAAAGTCTTTACAAAGAGTCACAAATTGACTTATATACATGTGCCCTAAAAATGGTCCTTTCACACCAGAGACCGGCACTTTATTCACTAAAAGGCTAATTTCCTACTAATTTACATGGGTAAGCTACTAATCTTCTATGGGGATGCATCTAGAGAACTCCTCTAGTGCGTTTACATTGAAAAATATATTACAAAATGATTATGATAGAAAAATGAGGTGTCCAAATCGGAAAAATTTTTGGGCCCGTCTTTTTCTCTGCCTTGTGCTCTTCTTTGCTCTACAAAAGTCTCCCCCTCTTTGTCTTTGTCGTCCCTTGACAAGCTTTACTTCTTGTCTTCAGTTTGTTGTCCGCATGCATCTTTTGGTCACTTTTTCCTGTTTGTTAAATAGGTGTTCAGTTTTGATGGCCTCTTCTTGATTCTTCTTTTACATCCTCTGGGCCTGATGCATTTATGTTGCTTGTTAAGTCGGGTTGCCACGCACGCCACTAGTGGAAGCTATGAGGATGTGATCCTTCAGCCTTCGATCTGGACCTTCCAAAGACCCAGATGTTGAAGGACCTTCTTGTGGTTTCGAAACCGCTGGATATCTTCTTGCACATCTTCATGGATACTTTCCTGGCCCTGGTTCCTCCTTCCACCTACGTGCTTTTCCTTGATATGTGCCCTTGCGGGGCTCTGTGCAGAGATGGGTGTTGCGCCCTTGCGGGGCTTCTTGCAGAGATGTATCTTCAGATATGATCTTTTTAATGAAGCTTCTTTCTTTGTCTTCTTATTTTCTTCTTTTTGCTTGACTCCTGTGAAAAAGGCTTCTTCGAATGTTTGCATATATGTACTTGGTAAAAACATCATCCGAGAATAATATGCCATTATTGTGGGTCGGCTAGGCATAATAGACAAGTCAAAAATGACAATATCTGTTCCCTGATTAATGCCAATAAAATTCAAAAATGTATATGCCGCATGCTTGAACACCTTCAAAACTATAAGGATCATGCTGAGAATTTTATTTGTCATTTTGATAGTTAAGTCGGGTACTGTTACATAAACATGTAGCCAAAATTCGATTGTTTTTACCATGTAATCTTCCATTGGTAGATAATTATGGGGTGGGCTTGGAAGGAGCGATAATTCAGCCACTGTTTATTGGTAGCACCATTCTTTTGCATGTCCAAAAATTCTCTGGCATCTCGGCGACGTGGTGTTGGGCAAAAGGAAGGGTTTACCTGTAATAAGTATGGTGCTGCTTGCCAGTGCACCCGCAATGTAGGATTTTTCTCCAAAAATTTTCTTCGCCATACAGGCTGTGCTGCTTCAAATTCTTCTTGAGTATAAGCAAATGTGTCATTTTTGAAGTGCAGCTGCTCGTCTAGATTTTTCTGTGTAATCTTCTTGTTATATTGCCTTGTTTTCTCTTTCAATAATCCATATGGAATGTTGAATGGCTTCAATATGGTTTCCAAGTCTTTGCCCTTTATTTTTGCATCCTTCATGACTTTGATCACTTCATTTTCAAAATTCTCTGTCAACCGAGACACCAATAGTGCCCGTTCCTTCTGACCTACTTCTGTAGTGTATGGCATGGGATGATCATCATGTGGTTCTGCCATCTGTTCTTTTATTGGAGAATTATAAATGGGGGGAGATAGAGGACATACCTCTACCTCGTCAGTAGGATTTGCTTTTGTCGGCTCTAGTGGTGTCCCGATTGGTGCTTTCTCTTCTGCTTTGGTCTCTAATTGTGCTATGCGTTCAGTCTTCTCTTTACTTTCTTCCATAGCTGCTCTGAGTGCTTCTTTAACCGTAAGTAGCTCATTACCAATTTTGGCTATATGATCCATGTTTTCACTGTAACTCATCGCAAGTTTTCCATTGGCGATGTTTAACTGTTTTGTGAGCTCCTTAGTTTCGTGCATGTATTTGTGTTCCCATTCTTCTCTTAGGGTTTGCTCTTGTTTCAGCATATCTGCATATTTCTCAATCTGATCTCTTAATTCTTTCTAGTCAGTAGCAGAAGTCTCTTGTTTTTCTATAGGCTGGTCATAGAGTAATGCCTTCATCAATTCTTTATTTCTGTTGCATAAACTATCATTTTCCTCCATGTATACTTTAAGTTGTGTTTCAAGCACATTGCTTCTAGCTTTCATTCTCTCTTTGTCTTCTTTGCTGGCTTCATGTTGTCTTTGTAAATCGGTCAATTGTGCTTGGAGTTGATGATGATGTTTCATCAGTGTATCACAATCTGCTTTGACAGCGAGTAACTCCGTTCCTTTGGTTGCAATCTCTTTATGGGCCTGGATGAGTTGTGCGGACAGTTGTTCACTCATTATTTGAAATTGATTCTTTTCCCTCATGGCCTTGTCATAATCCGCATCTATGTCCATCATTTGTTGTTGCTTGTCCATGGCCGTTTGTATCATTTGCTTTACCACAGGTTTCAATTGAGTTACATCCACATTTAACCATGTGGTAGGAATACTAGGTTCTTCGCCTGTTGTAACATCTTTCCCTTGTGCAACGTGTAACGTAGTATCATGGGGCTGCCTAATATGAAGTTGGATTCTTGGCTCAGCCTCCTTGTGGTCCATCTTTCCTTGAGGTGTATCATCAGGCACTTCAATCACGATTGGCTTTTTATTTTGTAGTGGGCCTGCTTCCTGATCCCCTGGAGTTTGTATTTCTTCTTTGAAGGTGGCACTACATCTTTATTAGTTATTGGTACTTCCTTGATGCTTATCTTTGAATGATCATTTAACTGAATCAAGTGTTCTTGTTCAGCTTGTACTTCCTGGTTCTGTGCTTCTTGTTGTTGATTGTCAGGTGTGTCTTCCACCTGATTTATTTCTGTCCATTCTTCGTGGTTCAATTCAGTTCATAGATCAGTGTCTAAGGTGTCCTTCTCTGGGCTGGATTCTTCATCAGAGCTCGAATCTTCTAACCCTAATTCTTTGTATCTGGCCGATTGTTCTGGAGTATGTTCTTTATCTTTGTGTTTCTTCTCCTGGCTTGCCTCTCTATAATGGTGACCTTGAATGTTTAAATTTACTTGCCCCCTCATATACTGATGTGTTTCTTCCAGGGCTGCAGAGAGTTCTCTCTTGGTGATTGGTTGTTGCGTCATAGAAACCTTTGGCAGTGTATGGGTCCTCTTTGATTGTGGTGTCTCTTGAGCTTCTTCCTCTCTTAAGCGTTTAGTCCCCCTCATGGGTTTCTTTGAACTGGTTCCTACTTCTTCAATACATATGGTTGTTTTCTTTTTCTTTAGAACAGTCACTGACTTGGCATATTTCGCTAGCTCTGTTGATGTCGGCATCAAGCGTAAGCAATTCTTCATGTCAAGTGCCTCATAAATGAGTAGGGTCAAGGCCGAACTACCATTCAGAAACTTTTTCTGACCCCACTTTTTCTTTGCTTCGAATAGGCAGTCTTGAACATATGGAGTCATGTTTACTTTATTTCCCACTTGTCTCATAGCGTGTGAGAGTAGTTGCACAACAATCTTTTGAGGTGTTGTGTATCTATGCATACTCAAAAAGCAAAAATGTTGGTGCACTAAGCGAACAGAGCCTTCAATATCCGTTCTGTTGATTTCCAAAAAGGTTCTCTTTTTAGGATCATGACATTCATCTTTGACATTCGTGAGTCCTTCTTGGTTCCATCCAAAAGCTCTGTTAATTAGCTCATGAGTGAATTGAATTGTTTTCCAGGCACCAACTTTGTCAAGTACCCTTGCTTCCAGGACTGATGCCTTATTTGATGCAGACTGAAGTGTATTCATTACTTGTGTACATCTCTAGAAATCTGGCATATAGATAGGTAGTCTTAGGAATGCATCAATTCCTGCTTGTGTCCAGACATCCGTCATGCGCAGTAATCCTTGTATGATAGTCTTGAAATCTTGTGACATGATAGGGAAGTAGTGATCCCTATCCATAATCTTGATGGTCGCCATGAAAATGAGTTTGGACACTGGTTGGTCATCTAGAAACCAATGACCTCTTGCCTTAGTTATCGATTCCAAGGGAAGAAGCTGCATCTCTTCCTCTTGTGTAGCCTCAGAATTAGAAGATGCCATCTGCACCCAATATAGAGTATTAATTAGTGGCAAGATGGTGTCAAAAATCATCCTTCATTTGTCTTTCATTAGATTGGCAATGCTCCGTGTGAATAGTGTCGTCCCTTCCCCGTGGGTGTGAGAAAGGTAATACCTGGAATTTTTCATACTTTTATAATTTTATGTTTTTGTCTGAAAGAAAAACAGAAAAGTTAGTTCATAGCCAAAGCGGTTATTAATTTTTAAATGATTTTCTTAGATTATGTACAAGTGCTCTCCTATTTACCGAGAGGGAAATGTGCTTCACTATCCTGAAATAGAAGGAAAATGTGCCGAATGCTTGGCCTTGTATTGTGGCCCTATCATGCATACTTTGTGTTCTGGTAACTCCAAATGTGTGCAACTCGAATTATTTGGTTGATGCATACAGCTTGTCTTGCCTTTCGACATCCAAATCTGCTTTACTCCATAGGGACAGTCGGTATTCCTAGCATTCCTAGAGAATGTAGTGCTTTGCATGTGGTGCTTTTGCTTCATCCACTGTGCGAGTCTCTGAATGATTTTTGTTGCATGGTGCGGTTCTTGCTTAGTCTTGTAGTGGTTTATCTTCGGTCGTTTTGCCTTGAGGTCATACTGATTTTCCTTGTGCCTTGGGTCATCCTTTTTTATGATTGTCACTTGAGCACATGACTTGGGAATCCATATCCGCGTTCGGTCCGGCCGGGTGTCTATCACCTTCTTTGGAATCCATACTTTCTCAATTCTTTGTGGAACTGGGTGTTCAATGTGACCTGCATTCTCATTCTGTTGTTGTTTCTGATGTTGATAGCAGTCCTGTTGTTGAAGATATGTTGTCACTTGATCTTTTCTGATCCAAGCCTTTCTAGTGTAAGGAATAGGGTAAATTCTAATGTGTGCAGTTGTTTGACAGTCATGCTGACTAGTCTCTTTTGTGCTTGGTTCCTCACTGAGGCTGTTATTGGGTAAGACACTAATATGGTGATTTACTGGATTAGAAGATTGTGTGCAATTGAGATTCAGTGTATCCTCACATGAAGTACTCGATGAAGAAGTTTCCCTAGTGCGAGTGAACATACATTCATCATCGTGTTCATTTAAGTGAGTTCTCGATTCTATACTTTTGGCTTTGATTGGTCGTTCGTCTAGCATGCTAAATACTTCACGATGTTCTATCTTGGCCGAGATGTATCCTAGGGCCAATTGAATAGTCACTTCATATTCGTATATCCAATCTTGACCTAACACGAGCTCTTCTAATAGGTCCTGGTCGTGGCATACTAAGAGTTTTTGTTCCATTGTGTTGTTTTCAAGATGTAGAGGTAAGGTAATCTCTCCTATACATTTGGTAATTTTTCCTCGTATTCCAATCAGTTGTGCCTTAGATGGACGTAAGTCTTCCTTGAGTTTCCGAGTCAATGAAAATTTGATACAGCTTATAGCAGCTCCTGTGTCAATGAGAGCATCCACCAAGTGGTACTCCTTTGATCCAGCACCCAAATTCAAATAAGGTTGCGTCATTTGCTGACCTAGGTTTTCAGCGGCTCTAAAATTAGCCATTGTGACGAGTTCCTCTCCTAGTCAATTGCTCTCATCTCTCTCTCTCATCCATTCTTTTCGTTTCCTGATTCGTTCTAGTGCTTCTTGTCTAGCTTCTTCTCGTATTCTTTCTTCCTCTATGCGCCTATTTTTACCCATTATTAATCGTGACATTATCTCTTCAGTCAATGGCTCTAGATATTTTTTCACTCGACATCCACTGATATAGTTTGGTAATACGTCTCCATCTAGGGTTGCTAAACTGATGGCTCCGCTTGTGGATATGCGATTGATGATTAACGAGCCATATGCTCTTTTTTGCAGTTTCTTAGCATGTTGTTTCAGAGTATATACCAAAACTAAATCTCCTTCCTTCAAGTCTTTATCTTTAATATGAGCATCAAAATATGCCTTCTCTCGTCTTTTTGCAGCATAAATCCCTGCTACCGCTTGTAACCTAGTTTCATGTAACTTTTCTATTTGATCCAATTGAGCTGATAGTTCATGTCCAGTCCACTCATAAGTTGTTGCTACTCTGAGAGTGGGTATTAAGAAATCAATTGACAAAATAGCATTCTGTCCGTACACTAAGTTAAAAGGAGTAGTTCCTATAGCTGTTTTGTAGGCTACTCGGAATGCCCATAAAGCATGATGTAAGTGTTTATCCCAATCCGATCTACCATTGTTCACAATTTTCGTGAGAACTGTGCACAAGATTTTATTTGAACTTTCGGCCTGTCCATTGGCTTGTGGGTGATAAGGGGCTGATTTCTTATGAATTACTAAGAATTCATTCAGTAGGCATTCTATCACTTCATTCACAAAGTGCGTGCCTCTATCACTCACAATTTCTATCGGCAGTCCAAATCTAGTAAAAACGTTCTCAAAGAGAAACTTGGCTATAGTTCTTGCATCATTTTTCTTGGTTGCTTTGGCTTCAACCCATTTGGTCAAATAGTTTGTGGCTACAATTATGTACTCAGCATGGGATCCTTTAGCTGGAGGGCTAATAGGTCCTATGAAGTCTATCCCCCATTTAGTAAATGCTCTGGCACTCATCATGGGTTTCAGTGGCATTTCATCTCTTCTAATTGGATATTTCGTTCGTTGATAGGTATCACAATGTTGAACATATGTGGCTGCATCTTGATGTAGAGTTGGCCACCACATTCCAGTGAAGAGAATCATTTTTGTCATTTTATCTACAGAGAAATGTCCTCCTGCAGCTCCTATATGTGCCATCTCTAGAACAGCAAGATATTCGTCTTCATGAATGCACATTCGTAAATGATTGTCTCTTCCTCGCTTAAAGAGTTCTTTTCCTATGAGAACATAGTCCTCACTTTGCTCTACAAGTGCGCGTTTCCTTGCTAAAGTGGCTCCTTCCGGGTACTCTTGGGTCCAAGAATTTCACCAGAGGCATGCTCCATCTTGGTGCCACTGTGGAGTAGCATAGACTATAGTTCTCTTCTGGATTTTGTTCTTGACAGGTTGGGTAGGCTGATACATAGTTATGTGTACCCCTTTGCATGGTTGGCCAATATATGCCTGATCTCTTCAATGTTAGCCATGTTTCGTTTGCAGTTAAATGAGTTTTCCATTGATTTACATGTGCTTTTTGAAGCCACATTTATTGTTCCTCCTCTTCCACGCATCTCATGAGTAATCCACTTGATTCTTGGTGATATAGGCTTCCAGCAATGATATGAAGGTTTTTAGTCTTCCATAAATCTTGAATTCGGTTTGGAGAGATCCCATGTTTAGGTCCATATGTGAGTATTGGGATCAACTTTTCTGCCCATTGGGGACATACTTCGAGATTAAAAAGGTATGTGTCAGGCAGATCATCTGGTACTCCTATGGGTGGTTCTCCATGTGTCATTCTTGATAGGTGATATGCTCTGATGTGGGTATTCCCCTTCTTGACAACTACTTCAAAATCAAATTCAATCAACAATAGAAACCATCGTACTAGTCGTCCTGTATTACAAGGCTTATTGACTAAGTATGGTAGGGCTTGATGATCAATGAAGAATTTGAATTTGTTTGCCAGCAAGTAGTGTCGAAACTTCTTCACTGCGTACACCATTCATAGACCTTCTCTTTCAGTCGTGGTATAATTGTGTTCTACTTGATTCAATTGTCTACTAGCATAGGCTATAGGGTGATCTAACTTTCCTGTATCTGCGGGTTGAGCTAGGATGCAACCAATGGCAAACTTGGAAGCATCTACGTGAATGTGAAATGGTTTGTTCCAATTTGGTACTCGAAGGATTGGGGCTGAACTTAATCAACTCTTTAATTCGTTAAAGGCCTTTTCACATTCTTCTGTCCAATTAAACTGAGGCAATAATGCATAAAGAGGTCTAGCAATTATGGCATACATATGTATAAATCTTCGGTAGTATCCGCAATGTCCCATAAATGCTTGTACTTCTTTAGCAGTTTTTGGCCTAGGTAAAACACATACACACACACACAAGGCAAGGCAAAGAGTGGACTAATGGAATCATCTATTAAAAAGCTCAAAGAAAATATGCAATGGTCAAGAATAAGTTCACTCTCCAACTAACTAACTCCAAAAATGAGCTTTCTAGCTCTTTTTATAGTTGTTTTACTAGCTTTGGCCTAGTTAAAAATTAATTTTTAAAGCTAATTTGGAGGCTCAAATGAGCTCTAAAAACTATGAAAAATAATACATAGGTTCTCCTAATAGTCTTCAAGTTTGAGAACTCCACAGCCTTAACAAAATGGAGTTGAAACTATCAAAAAAAAATTTACAATGATAGTTAGTGATGAAAATCACTGTTAATTGAAAGATTGACTTGGAAAAATTATAGATAGGTCTATTCATTGCCTAGTCTGCATTGGCTTCCTTGTCTATTCCATTCGTCTTATTCTTCTCTCTAGGTATCTTGTATTTGAATCCCCTCTTGAATACTTCATTGGCAGCTTAATCCACCTTGATTACTAACACTCTCCCCTCTCTTCCATCTATCATCCTTGATAGACCTTTGTTGGGAAGGGTAGTTTGTGTAATATTGTACAACATGAGTTGCAAATTCATGTTCCCATAGAGTGAGTCCTCATGCCAAACTTTTCATCAGGTGCTCCCAGTCTATAACACCTGGGGCTTTAGGATGTGGCATCCTTAACTGCTAGGAGTGGATGGCTTGCTCTACCACAAAAAGCTGCAGAAGATGAGTAAGCCTTGAAATAAATACCTACAAGTGATATTCCCAAAATCTGATTGAGAACATCTCCTAGAATATCTGTTTGTAACATGCTAGTAAATATTTTATCTCAGCATGCCAAGCATAGATAACCTAGATGGAGGGTTTGGTGCTCATATCATAGACCAAATCAAAGTTCCCTTCATTGAAATGAGAGATGTAGGGAGCTTTGAATTTCCTAAATGTCTTGAAGACAATTGTCATTAATTTGAATATCTTCATGCATATCTTTGCTACTACATTTGGCATATTGTTTAGACATGGGTTCTAATCGCATATGGTGAAACCATGTAAGCGATAGTAGGTGGCCTCTGGGATGAATCAAAATAGGGATAGTTGAGCCAATCATAGCACTTTGGACTATTTCTCGCCTTGATCGGAAAAGTCGGCCATGATCTTCTTTGTGGTATCAGGCCATAACATGGATTGCACATAATGTGCATGGGTACAGTGGACCATGTGCGCATTATTTCAGGATAACTCTTTAATAAGTCGCAACACCATTTAGGGTGAAAGATATTATCTTTTTGAGCTTGCTCGAGAACATCACCATGTTGAAATTGTGTGGCAAAGGTGGGTTCCTTGCCTATCACATGCTTGGTGAATTCACACATGTAGTTTTCCATTCTTCTTGGTCACTACTATAGTGGGGGATAGCCATTGGGTATGCTAAATTTCATAGATAAATCCCACTTCTATAAAGAAATCAATTTCCTATTTAATTTGGTTGTATAGTTATCGTTATATGTGTACGACTTCTGCTTGGTTAGCTTAACTTCTAAGTTCATTGGGATCCTATGAGAGAGGATATCAAGATCCAATCTTTTTAGGTCCTTAGAACTCCATGTGAACACATGTCTATATTCTCTCAACAATTCTATTAACTTGTATTCATCTTCATCACTCAAGTCGTGTCCTATGTATGTGCATCTCTCTTCTCCTTCTTCCATGCTCACTATGATCTTCTTGGTCTTTTCTTTGTTTTCATAGGCTTCTCCTAGGAGATATTTTCATTTAGGCATGCTTATCATGATCTTTATGTCCTCAATCTCATATTTTTTAAAATTCTCTAGCACTTCAAACAAGGATTGTGCCTCAAAAACCTCCTAAAGAGGTAAAAAGTGCCCCGGTGGTCCTAGTGTGTTCACACACATCACTACCTAAATATATCAACACTTCTCCTTGTAACATTTGCATGTGCCTTTCTTACTCTTGCAGTGGGGCAATCCAAGTTCCTCATCAAGGCTCTTTTCTGAATTGCTTGAATCTCCATCAATGTCTTCAAAACCTATAGATGTTTTACTGTTAGTAGAAAGCTTTTCTTTACCTTTCTTGGATGTAGCTGATGAATTTGCTAGACTACAATTTCCATATAATCTTCCACTCCATGGATTTGAGTTGGAATTATTGCTTAGAGACACACCATATCCACTCAAAACTTGAGATCTTGCACTTGTTTTTTCATCATTTCCTTTGTCATTTGAGTGAAGATTAAGTCCTTCTTTGATGTTTGTGTAGAAGTTTGTCAATTCATCAAAAACCACATCTCTACTTATTGTCACCTATCATATGAGTAGGTTGTAGCATTTATATTCCGCAAGGGAGTACCCAATGAAGATACATTTTTTTGCTTTTGGATCAAGCTTCATCCTCAACTCATCTGGAACATGTACAAATGCAATATAGCCAAATACTTTCATATGTGGTAAGTTTGGCTTTTACTTGTAAACTTCTTCTTAGGTGTAACTTGATACACAGCAGTTGTCAGAGTTCTGTTCATGATGTATATAGCAGTGTGCATAGCTTCTCCCCAATAACAATGAGGCATATTCTTCTCAGCTATCAAGGCTCTTGCTATTTCTACAATATGTTTATTTTTGCATTCAGCAATGCCATTCTGTTGTGATGTATACCTGCATGAAAACTACCATTGAATTCCATGAATTTTTAAAAAGCTACAGAACTCATTTTACATGTATTCACCTCCTCCATCAGATATTAATGTCTAAATATACTTCCTTGTCTGCTTTTCCACCATGGCCTTAAAATTTTGAAAGTGAACAAACACCTCACTCTTCTCTTTCATAACGTATATCCATACTTTTCATGTATGGTCATCAATGAAAGTGACATGAAACTTGCAACCACCCATAGATGTGGTCTTTGTGGGACCCCAAAATTTTATGTGTACTATTTCTAGCACATTCTCACTGATATGCTTGTCATGCGAAAATTATGCCCTTGACTGTCTACCAAATTGACATGCTTCACATACCTTCTACATCTATGCAACCTTGAAATGTGCTAGTCCATTGACAAGATCCTTTGACTGCATCAATTTTTGCCTCTGCAAATTTTCATGTCCAATTCACTTGTGCCAAATCTCTATATCGACAATAATACTTGCACCTTCTGCAAACATGGTTGCATTCATTTTAGGAATTTTCACAGTCAAAGTGAACATCTATTTGTTCTAATTTGGAGTTGTCCTCTCCAATAGCCTTTGCTTTTAGAACAGTACCAAACAAAAATACATTTCACTACTTTATCATCCAAATTCATGCGTTGTTGTTCAGGCACTAATGCATATGCCAGACAACCAAAAACACACAAGTGAGCTACAGATGGCTTGTGACCATACTGAGCCTCATGTGGAGTGATAGACTACAATGCTTTAGTGGGACACCTATTAAGGACATATGCTGCACACATAACAACCTCAAGCCAGAAACTATGTGGTAAAGCTTTACTCTTGACCATACACATTGCCATCTCCATGAATGACCAGTTGTTTCGTTCAGCAACTCCATTCGGTTGAGGTGTATGCGACACTATACACTGATGTTTTATCCCACATTCAACCAGAAATGCATTAAAGTCAGAAGACATATATTCCCCCCCTCGATTAGAACGGAGGGTGCCCATTTTACATGCTGAAGCAAAGGTAGTTTCCAAAAGAGGGTGTCTGCATAAGACCATAGACATCACTGTGAATGAGCTACAGTTTTTGAGTAGCTCAAATTGAACCATCTTTTGGAAATGAGGAACGTTGCATTTCGCCCAAAATACAGCCTTCACATACATGTTTATCGAGTGCCTCAAGTTTGGGAAAAGAGGACACCATTTCAAATTTCTGCATGCATAGCAAACTAGCAAAATTCAGATGACCAAAGCATGCATGCCAAAGCTTTGCATCTCACATAGCTTGAGAATCATGTACTACACATGCTAAATCAGTCACAGCTTATACAGCCCATGACATAAAACGCAAGAAGCAATAATGACATCGCCATTTGACAGATCATGAATTGTACATTTGTCATCAACAAATTTCACAACCAAGCCAATCTTGGCTAATGCTGAAATTGATAACAAATTTTTCTTGATCCCTGGCACAAATAAAGCATCTGAAAATGTAAAAGAACTACCATCAGCAGTAGTCAGAATGATCTTAACAACTCCCATAATAGGATAAGAGGATTTGATGTCACATATGATAGTATTCCCTGTGGGGGCAGGCTCGAGTGAAGTGAAGAAACTATGTTGTGAGGTAAATTGTTTGGTCACCTCACTATCAAAGTACCAAACATCTAAGTCTACTAGAGACATATATTGTTCATGAGAAGATGGGTCATAACTACAAACAATGGTAAATGCCCATTCTTCATTCTGCACAAGATTTGGAGACTCTATTTTGGGTGTAGAGGCCTTTGCAACAACCATTCCAGCCTCTTTCTTCCTTGCCTCTTTAGCAGCCAGTATTTCCTGTATAGTATTTGCAAAACAATTTTTGCTTTTCTGTTTTCTTCCCTTCTCTGTATTCCTTCTTCGACTATGCAAAATTAGCAGATTTTTGCTTACTAATAGAAGAGCTCCATTTACGTTTGCCCGTCTGACTAGCCAGGAAAGCTTGATCTGCAACACGCATAATGGACCGGTTCTGCCTAGACTGATCTTCTTGCAATAGAACAAAGACTAACTCCTCAAATGTTAAGGCATTTGGATTCGCTTTCATCATGAAACAAAGTGTAGAAGCAAAACTCTAATACGAATCGGGAAGACCATTCAGAACAATCTGCACCAGTGAACTGTTAGGCAAGACTTCATCAGCAAAAATCAACTATTCCTTCAAATCTTTGATCTTTTTCAGAAAACTATCAATGGAATCTCCTTCATTCATGTGCTCACCCTCCAACTGTTTTTGGAGGTAAGCAACACGAGCCTCATTCCTTGCCTGGTATAAAGTGGTAAGTGTATCCCAAGCATCCTTAGTTGTTTTGCAAGAGCAAATGTGGCATGTTTGTCAGAAAGGGCTATCAATGCATGTGCCTGAGCATCTCTGTAATCCCAATGAATTTGCTCTACAGTAGGTGCAGTAGGAACCACAACACGAATAGGAACATGAAGAATATCACCATCTTCAACACCATCTACATCACCTTCAACAATTATGTTTGCAGGTGAAATAGGATGTTTTTTTTCAACACCCTGCACAATATTCCAAAGTCCTTTTGCAACCAATACATGACAAATCATATAAGCCCACAATGGGTAATTTGTACCATCCAACTTATCCTCAACAGCCAACATACAGAATACATCATTGCTTTTAGCCATGACCAGTGACTAAAATACCTTGATGCAAAAAAATGACTATATCTGAAAAAGTTGAACACAACCACCTTGATGAGTTCTGTTAAACCTTTAGCAGACTTTGAGGTGCTTATACTGAGGAATCGAAACATGTATATGTCTTTGGCACAAAAAGATAAAATTTCTTGCACAAACATTGTGATATTGTATTCGGAGGTCGAAACGAGCTCATATCATGATTTCAGCACCACACAGCGAAGCTGTTTTGCTTTCCTAATCACCGTAAGTATGCTCACCAAATTTTGTGTGATTCTGGGACTATGACTAAAGGGGTGTCGAGGATGCCCTAGATGAAGCGATGACCTTCTCTGATATCAATTGTTGGAGTTTGAGGTCAGTGGAAGCATGCAAACAACACAAGGAAGAAGAAGAAGCTTGGAGCACAACACACAATACTGAATGTATTACCACTAGAATGTACAAAGATAAGTGACCCATTAGGGTTATAGGTGTATATACAAGTTGGGGGAAAAACCTCCTAAAGAGGGGAAAAAGTGCCCCGATGGTCCTAGTGTGCTCATACACATCACTACCTAAATATATCAACAACAAGGGTATGGGTTTGGAAGCCAAAAGCACTAGTAGCCCCCACAAAATCAAAGAGCCAACCACAAGGGATACAAAATTTAAGAAACCATCCAAAAGATGAAGAGTCCAAAAGTGATCTCTACATGGCCAAACATGGTTATAAAATGGATCCCTATAAGGAGGAACAATCAGTTGTCATTCAATCATCGATTGCTTGCATAATTTCAAGATCCACTAGATACCTCCAAAAATCGATTGCATCAAGACTACAAGTATACAACCAACCTTGCTACATTTGGAATACAGATCACTCTTGTTTATTCATGCTTGACACTAACTCTCAAAGTACTACATGAAACACCCACTACAACAAGGGTCTATCAGGGACGACAAACTCAAGAGGGGAGGAATGTTGGTGCTCAAGGTCAAGCACAAAGCACGGAATGATCAAAGAAGTAGACACATAAGAAGAGGGAGCGTTTAGGGAGCTCCAAGAAGTATATGTCAAATTTTCAAAAGAAATCCCTATAAAAATAGTGATTTTCATCACTAAAACCATTGTAAATACCATTTCACATTTTTTCAGCTCCATTTTGTTCAAGTGGAGGAGTCCTTGAACTTGAGGATAAGTAGCCACATACCAATTTTCATAATTTTTAGACTCCATTTGAGCCCTCAAATAATCCTTGGAACCTAATTTTTAATTACGCCGAACACTAGGTCAGGACAGGGCCAAAACTAGTCAAAGAACTATAAAAAGAGCTAGAGAGCTCATTTTTTAGGTTAGCTAGTTGGAGAAGCTTTTGTAAGAGATTTCTTTTGTAATAGAAAACTTTCCATTGTTTCTCTCTTTGTTCTTACCATGTGTGTGTATGTGTGTGCATGCTTGTGTGCCTCTCACTCACACACTTGTGCCTTCACTTGCTCTTGGTCTTCATACCAGTCCTCACCTCTCTGCAGATTGACATCTATGAGGTGGATCTCCTCACTGGTACTCACCATTGTGCTAGAGTGACAAGATCCCACATTGATAAGTAAGGATTCATGTATGTCATTACAAGCTTACCCAATAGGACTAATGAGTTTGGAGTGATCATTCCTGAATTGAAACTAGGAGACTTAGATCATGAAAAAATTGGGAAACAACCTCGAAGGCCTAGAGGTAAGTCAATTCTATCAAGAATACTTACACTATAGTGGATTCCTCACGATAACAAAATCATAGAACTCTTTTTAAACAGAGAGATTGATGAGGCATTGTGGAAGTTCAAACCCGAAAAACCCAGTGAGGTAGATGGGACAATCATTTATGAACTCAAGGACCTAGATGTCCCAAGAAAAGTTGTCTACTTAGATAACACTTTGAAGAGAATTATTGTGGTCATGGAACATGGTAGACAAGCCTACATTCGAAAAAGAGAGCTTATCTTCCCTCCACATAAGGCCACTGACATTCACGGCTAGCATGGAGCTAGATCCTCTCAAGTATTAGGTAGTCAAAGTGAGAAGTTAAGAGAAAGGTCAAAAGTAAGCTTTGAAAACTCTTCAAGAAGAGAGAGACCAAGATTAGGAATGGATGGAGAAGAACAAGAAATACCTAGAGGGCATAGGAACCATCAATGAGGCTTGGATGATTTTCCCCTGTCTAGACCCAGAGAATTCCCTAGAGTATTAAGGTTGACCCAATTGGTGAAAGCCATGAAGAATTCTTTTGATGGCACGAAAGATCCTTATGATCACGTCATCAAATTCAAGCAAGTGTTGAGAGCAAAGCAAGTTGATGACATGTTCACTCAATACCAAGATTTTGAGCTTATGTTGAAAAACCTAACCCTAATTTGGTTACAACCCTTATGTCAAGAGCCATAATTCTTTGACGCCTTAATTGCAGAGTTTTCCAAGAGTGGCATTAGGCATAATACATCATCATTAATCCCTAACTTTAAGCAGACTACTCAAGGAATGGTTAGCTAGCAGGGTATAGGCTTAGAAAGTACATTGAACGATGTCCAATCCTAGAGCTACCTACCCAAACTAAACAAATCTCCTTGTTCTTGGATGGTTTGTTGAGCACAAAGCTTTGATCGTATGTCTATCTAAAGGAACCCCGAACGATAGAGAAATGTGTAAGAATGTGCATTGACATTGAGGATAACGTGGGTGATGAGTTAGAACTTTCAAAACTCTATAACGATTCAGATTGTTCTAGTAGTCTCCAGTCCAAGCCCTCAACATCAATTGATGAATTAGCTAAAAAGTAGCTCAAAACTTAGGAGTTTCAAGTAGACGAACCCCTAGGATGGTCGTAATCAAATGATGCTATAATTACGGAGGAGACCACATGGCCAATGTTTAACCCATAATGGATCAAAATTCAAGAAATACAAATGGTCAATACTATGCCATAGAGAGAAAATACACTAACCACAATGCTCAATATTGTCCCTACAACAAACAAGTGGTGAGATAAAATTACCAACAACCTTATCAATAGCGAGGTAGGTACCAAAACCAATAGCAATAGCAACCATACTATAGACCACAGCAACCATACCAACCACACTACCAAGATCAATAGAGACCCCAACCCGTGTTAGGTCAGCAACCATCACCCCTCGCCAATGTAATTTCGATGAAATATGTAGCTCTAGAGGATAATTTAAGTGGGGCTATAGTACCAACTTCCCCTATGATCTCAAAAAGTGACCCTAATGCTCAAAGTTTTGAATCAACCCATGTGGATAGCCACCATCTTATTACATGGAATCACAAGAACATAATGAGGTCTACCCATATGGAACTCCTTTAGAACCTAATTGGGAGCTTGAATACTCCAATGTGATGTACAAAAATCCAAATCCTAGGCCCCAATTAAGACAGATGAGAGCTCAAGCTCCTAGAGGACCATGTTATAGATGTCAAGGAGATCACTTCATACATGATTGTCCACTTCCTCCAACAAGGGCAACCTATCAGTGTTATTGGCTTAATAGTCGAACCCAATGGAAGTGTGACAAATACTCTCCCTATTCAAGTAGTTACTTAAGCCCATGATCTACAAAAGAACCTAGGTGTAGATTAGGAGAAGAAATAAGAGGCTTGTGAATCAAAGATCACAATAAAGAGAGAACAAGATCTAGGAAGGATAGCTAAGAGAGAACGAAGAGACAATGGGCTAGGAAGTTGAGTGAACTAGAGGAGAGCCTAAAAGAAACAAAGAAAAAAATAATTGAAAATGCATCTCAAGAACACTCTTAGAAACCACCACCATCATCTCACCCACCTCATCAAATCCCTCCATCCATCTCATCACCACCTAGAGTAGGATCAATATTAGCAGGATCATATGCCTGAAGACTTGGACATGATGTCCAAGGCTTATTAGACTCAAATTTAGGAAGGGCCAAACATGATAGAGTTAGAAAAAAGTTATCCCATAGTAGATCTAGAGATTGAGAGGACTAAGATTTGTGTGAAAATGGTAGAACTAGCTCAGGATATGTTCAAGGAAAGTTATCTTTTCAAAGAAGCAACCAAAGCAAAGTGTAGCTGATTATGTAACCAAAATGAAGGATGTGGTTGACCAACTTACAAGCATTAGAGAGGAGATAGAAGAAGAACACATAGTAAGGCAGAGCATTAATGGCATCAAAGCTGATGATAGTTAGGAGTCATTCACCGCATCAATGGACCACTATATGGATATGCAAATACCTGATCTCAACACCTTGATGGGGAAACTCTTCACCCATGAGACAAAGCTTAACAAGAATGGTAACAACTCTAGAGGTAACCAAACTTCTGCCCTTTATACATATAGGAATAAAAGTATGGATAAAGGTAAAAGCAAGATAAAGGTAAAAGAAGAGGCTAGTACCTCTCAAGTTAACTACACAAGTAGAGGAAGAGGTACTAGAGGAAGGGGTAGAGGAGGAAAGCAAGGCAGGGGAAGATCCGACAACACTCCACCTTGCAACATTTCTGGTCTTAACAACCACACCACAGAAGAATGCTTCAAAAAAACAAGGAATCAAAGGGGAAGAGGCTTCCATAGAGGGATCTATGGACAATCCAAAGGCAGGCTCAACAATGGAGGAAGCAATTACAATCATAGCTACAACCAAGGATACAACAACAACAATTATCAAGGTATTTTCAGAGGAAGAAGAGATTATAACAACTACACAGAAGACCAAGAGGACTCTCTACTCATCATGAACATGACGTTCAGACAAGGTAAAGATGATGAGCATCTTTTCTATATTGATTCAGGTTGTCCCAATCATGTGGCTGGAAATGTAGCATTCTTATCTGATCTTGAAGAACCCAAAGGGAAGCATGAAGTAAAGATAGGTGATGACACTAAACACTCTATCAAGAAAATTGGAAATGTCAAGGCTTCTAATGGTAACATGAACCTCTTAAGTAAGGTTTTGTATGTGCCAACTATAACCAAAAACCTAATTAGTGTTGGACAAATTGTTGAGAAAGGCTTATAGGTCAAATTCACAAGGCATGGAGCATATGTGGAAGACCCTTAGCAAGGTTTCAAGAGGATTGCAAAAGGTGAAAAATCTGGTAGACTCCTTACATTTGAGATTGAAGGCACCAGAAACATAGCACTCTACAATTACAAAGATCAAACTCTATTTGAACTAGAGATATGGCATAAAAGGCTAGGCCATATAGGAGAAAGAACACTAAAGCAAATATGCAGGAATCCAAGTGTGCTTGGCATCCCTAATGTGTCCAAGCAACACATGATATACAAATGTGGAGCATGCCAATTTGGCAAAGCTCACAGGCAACCATTCAACAGAAAGGGGTATACGTATGAAGACTACTTGGAGCTTGTACACACTGATGTGTTGGGTCCTAACAAAGATCCATCAATCTCAGGCTCAAGGTACTATGTTTCATTTATAGATGATTATAGTAGATGGACAATTCTCTATTTCATGAAGCATAAGGATGAAGTATTTACATGTTTCAAAAAGTACTTGGCATTGGTTGAGAACCAAACAGGTAGAAGCTTGAAGAGGATCAGATTTGATGGAGGTGGTGAGTACTTTTCATATGAATTTGATTCATTCTTATAGGACAGAGGTATAAAGAGACAAGTCACAACAAGATATACTCCTTGAATGGAGTGGCAAAGAGAAGGAATAGGTTGATAGTAGAAGCTGCAAGGTCAATGTTGAATGAGAAAGAGCTACCCAACTACCTATGGGCAGAGGCTGTTTCCACAGCCACTTACTTGGTTAACAGGCTCCCATCCAAATCCTTGGATGGAATGACACCCTATGAAGCATGGAATGGCAAGAGACCCTCATTGGATCATTGCAAAATATTTGGGTGCATTGCTTATGCACACATTCCCTCACTGATTAGAGGGAAGTTTGATCCTAAAGCTAAAAAGTGTATATTCATTGGCTATGACCAAAAGCAGAAGGGTTAAAGGCTATACAATCCCACTAACAAAGGATCTATATTTAGTAGGGATGTAGTGTTTTATGAAAATAATTCATGGTTTGAAGATGATTGCAAGAAGATCAAATTACCTTATGATTTGGAAAGTGATTTTCGAACTCTCACTCAAGAAGATCAACAAGTACTAGAAGAAGTAAATCTAGAGGATGAAGAGCAGGTTTACTTCAAGGCTTGGAAGTCAAGGGGCAGGAACAAGTTCAAGTGATTGGACGACATTCCAGAGTCCTCCAATCAAGCACTCAAGAGATCTCAAAGGGAAAGTAAAAAGCCCATAAGGTATGGCTATGACACATCATTAGTCACCAAGCATTCTGTGTATATCACAAAAGACTCTATGACCGAAGAACCTTCTTCATTTGAAGAGGCTAGTAAGAGGAAAGAATGGAGAGAATCCATGCAAGAAGAAGTTGAAGCACTACAAGAGAACAATACTTGGGAATTGGTTCCTAAGAAGCCAAGCATGAAGGTAATAGGACCCAAGTGGATATATAAAATCAAGAAAAATTCAGATGGTTCTATAAACATGTACAAGGCAAGGTTAGTGGAAAAAGGGTTTGCTCAAACCCATGGAGTGGACTATGAAGTGTTGGAGAACCAATCACAAATTGGACATAAATATGAATGTCAAAGTCTAAGAAGAAAAGCACATGCCTATGTGAACGGACAATTTCACACATGTATATTTGTAAAGTTTGACTTAATTTTAGTTCTAGAATTTTCAAAAGTCACGAGATTGAGAAAATCTATATAAGTTAGTTTGTATCAACAGACGCGATGAGACGAGAGTTAGAGGTAATGAGAGATTTTGTATGACTGAGTATAATCAGGCTTCTTTGAGTGAGAAAGCACCTATAAACTTCTGAGTTTTTCATAGTTATGAGAAGAACTAAGTAAAGTTCTATGTATAAGACTGTCTCCTCCATCTCCATGCTTTGCCTACTGTGTAATGATGTCAAAAGTTGAAGTTTTCCAAGCAACTCGGTGCCTGGGATTGAGTTTGTGCTAATAAGTCATTGTTTTCATTCCCTAAGTTTTACCTATTGTTAAATCTTCTTAAAAACATGAGTTTTGTGGAGCAACTCGATGCCTGGCATGCATTTTAGTGTAAAGTCGATGCCTAGCATTGACTTCCCACATAAAAGTGGTTTTGTTCATACCTTGTGTTCAAGCAAGTATTTTAGATGCTGAAAAAGTGGCCTAAAACACATGACTTCAATGCCTGACATTGAATTCTTGCTGCAAGTTGATGCTAGGCATCGAATTTTCATAACAAGGACATGTTTTTTACTTAAACAAGCAAGATTTCTAGTTTTGGTAGATCATACATAGTCATATTGTGAAGGCCATGACTTGATGTGTAATCCCTTTTTAGAAAGTAATAGGTTGTTGGAAAGCTCTTCTCTTCTATTTTCATCCAATAAAAGATCTTCAAGAAATAGCATCTATGCTAAGAGAAATAAGCAAAAGGGTGAAGGTATGTCATTTCAATGACTAGAAATTTTTGTAGAAACAAAGTTCTCAGTTTAAGCAATATTTTCTCAAAGTTTGGAGAAGCATTGAGTTAATAGTGACCATAGAGGTGTTCTAGTGTCACATTAATTTATTTATTGTGATGTTTCACACATCAACAGGTGGTATCAGAGCAGAAAGGTTCTCGAGAGAAGAAGGCATCAAAGGTATGAGAAGTTTTTGAGCAGTTTTCATTAAAGTTTGAAAGTTGAAGCATTCAAAGGCACAAGGCATGGAAAGATTACTTCAAAAGTAGATTCATACACAAATAACTCCAAAAGGTATTATTCTTTAGTCTTTAGACTCACAAGTTGAAGCAGAAGCAAAGAATTATGGCAGATCATATCTTCATTGACAAACTGGACAGAGATAATTATCTTGCATGGGTAATGAGAATGGAAGCCTTACTTATGAGTAAGGATATCATGGTGTACATAACATGTGAAGAAGAGAAACCAGTATTTGAAGATGAAAGCCGACCAAAGAAAGAAGAACTGGATGATTTAAAGCATTGGTAGAAGAAGGATGCAAGTGCAAAATCTTACATCTACAATACAATCTCAGATCATTTGCTACCACACATCACAGGATTGGAATCAGTTGAAGATATATGGAATGCATTGGAATATTTCCAAGTACTACCAAAGCAAGTAAAGCAAGTCTATGGTCAGAGTTTACAACATTCAAGAAGAAGCCAAGTCAAAGTATTAGTGATTATGTCACTAAGATGAAGGATCTAGCAGATAGTCTTGGATCCATAGATGAAGATGTTGAAGATCATAGATTGATTGCTCAATTTCTTGCAGGTTTGAGAGGAGATGAAAGGTGAAAACCTTTTCTCTTGTCAACTGAACTTTCTTTGAATCATTATGTTCCAGATTTGAATCAATTGTTTGGTTTGATGCTCACATTTGAACAAGACTTGAAGGGAGATGGAGATAAAGGACAAAGTTTTGCAATGTACATGAAGAATAAGAAGAAAGGAGATAAAGGTAAAGCAAAGGATGAAGAGGAATCGAGTTCTCAAGTTTATTATGCAAGAGGTAGAAGCACTGGCAGAGGAAGAGCAAGAGGTTTTGGAAGAGGAAGAGGTAATCAAAATAACAATAAGAAGGCTTACTGGATCTGTGGATTTTGACTATTGGCATAATCAACAAGGATCAAATCAAAATTAGAATAACAATAGCAGAGGCAAAGGTGGAAGATATCCTAGACTCATGATGAAAGGTTATGCCCAAACTTATGGCATAGATTATAATGAGACATTCAGTCCTATAGCGAAGATGTCAACTATAAGGACAATCATTGCTATTATAGCTTCAAAAGGATGGACTCTGAGTCAATTTGATATAAAGAATGCATTCTTGAATGGATACATATCAGATGAGGTATAGATGGAACAACCTCAAGGGTTTATAGATTCCAAGTATCCAAATTTTGTTTGTAGGTTGAGAAGAGCACTCTATGGATTGAAGCAAGCTCCAAGAGCATGGAACTATAGATTGGTGAAGTATCTCAATGATCTTGGATATCAAAGTTCAAAATCAGATCCAAGTCTACTCATCAAAAGAACAGAGGAAGGTACAATCTACATTTGTATTTATGTAGATGACATTATAATCACAGGTACTTCAGATGAAGGAATCAAGGAGGTAAAGAGATTACTTGAAAAAGAATTCAAGATCAGTGATCTAGGAAAGTTATCATACTTTCTTGGAATGGAAGTCACTTATACAGATCATGGCATATATGTATCACAAGAAAGGTATCTTTTGAACCTATTGAAGAAGTTTGGTATGGAAAATTGCAAAGAAGCTTCAAGTCCACTTAAAGTTAATCACAAACTCGGTAAATATGATGGTGCAGAATACAAAGATATGAGGAAGTATCAATCTCTTATGGGTAGTTTGATTTATGCTACACTAACAAGACCTGATCTTAGTTATGCAGTGGGAGTTCTATCACAATTCATGCATTGTCCAAAGGATCCTTATTGGATTGCAGCTCAAAGAGTTCTCAAATATATCAAAGGAACCATAAAGGAAGGATTATATTATCCTTTTAATTCAGATTTGAAGTTGAGAGCCTATAGTGACTTAGACTAGGCAGGTAATCAAGATGACAGAAGATCAACTCATGGTTACATGATATATATTGTTGATAAGTTTGTAAGTTGGTGTTCAAAGAAACAACATAGAGTAGCATTACCATCAACTGAAGCTGAGTACAAAGGACTTGTAGAAGCAGCTAAGGAGGTCATATGGATGTATACATTATTCAAAAGCTTAGGCATTAATCAAGGTATACCTACAATACATGGAGATAATATGAGTTCACTTTATCTTGCAGGAAATCTAGTATTTCATGCAAGAACCAAACATATAGAGATACAGTATCATTTCCTCAGAGAAAAGGTAATGGAGAAAGAAATTGAAGTGGAGTACATTTCTACAAAGGATCAGATAGCAAACATAATGATAAAGAGCTTGGATGGTGTGAAGACTAGCAGATTCAAAAGCCTAGTAGGAGTAAAAAGAAAAGAAGAAGATATGAAGAAACAGAGAATGTCAATTAGTGATTGAGGGGGAGCTATTGGAGAACCAATCACAAATTGGACATAAATATGAAGGTCAAAGTCTAAGAAGAAAAGCACATGCCTATGTGAACGGACAATTTCACACATGTATATTTGTTAAAATTTGACTTAATTTTAGTTCTAGAATTTTCAAAAGTCACAAGATTGAGAAAATCTATATAAGTTAGTTTGTATCAATAGACGCAGTGAGATGAGAGTTAGAGAGAATGAGAGATTTTCTATGACTGAATACGGTCGGGCTTCTCTCAGTGAGAAAGCACATGTAAACTTCTGAGTTTTTCATAGTTATGAGAAGAACTAAGTAAAGTTCTGTGTATGAGACCGTCTCCTCCACCTCCATGCTTTGCCTATTGTGTAATGATGTCAAAAGTTGAAATTTTCCAAGCAACTCGATGCCTAGCATCGAGTTTGTGCTATTAAGTCATTGTTTTCATTCTCTAAGTTTTAGCTATTGTTAAATCTTCTTAAAAACATGAGGTTTGTGGAGCAACTCGATGCCTAGCATCGAGTTTCAGTGTAAAGTCGAAGCCTGGCATCGACTTCCCACATACAAGTGGTTTTGTTCATACCTTGTGTTCAAACGAGTATTTTAGATACTGAAAAAGTGGCCTTAAACACATGGTATCGAATTCTTACTACAAGTCGATGCTATGCATTGAATTTTCATAATAGGGACATGTTTTTCTACTTAAACAAGCAAGATTTCCAGTTTTGGCAGCTCATACATAGTCATCTTGTAAAGGCCAGAATTTGAAGTGCTCGATTTTTAGCAAATAATAGCTTGTTGGAAAGCTCTTCTCTTCTAATTTCATCCACCAAAAGATCTTGGAGAAATAATATATGTGCTAAGAGAAATAAACAAAAGGGTGAAGGTATGTCATTTAAGTGACTAGAAATTTCTCTAGATGCAAAGTTCTGAGTTTAAGCAATCTTTTCTCAAAGTTTGGAGAAGCATTGAGTTAATGGTGACCATAGAGGTGTTCTAGTGTCACATTAATTCATTTCTTGTGATGTTTCACACATCAACATGAAGAAACCTTTTCACCTGTGGCTAAGATGCCAAAAATTAGAATTTTGGTAAGTATTGCTGCTTCCAAGAATTGGAATCTATATCAATTAGATGTCAAGAATGCATTCCTAAATGGATGGATCTCAAAAGAAGCGTATATGGCACAACCACTAGGGTTTGAAGATAAAGATAAACCAGGTTATGTATGCAAGCTAAGAAAGGAACTTTATGGCCTAAAGCAAGCTCCTAGAGCTTCGAACCATAGTCTTGTCACTTATTTGTAGGATCAAGGATTTGTGGCTAGCAAGGAAGATTCTTCTTTATTTATAAAGAAGACCAACTCAGAGGTTATCTATTTATGTGTCTATGTGGATGACATTATCATTACAGGGAATGATACTAATGGCATCAAACATATTAAAGCTCAACTAATGGAAGAATTCAAAATCAGTGATCTTGGTTTGTTAACATACTTTCTTGGCTTAGAACGTGTGCATACAGATTTTGGTGTGTTTATTACTCAAAGAAAGTATATCCATGATACGTTGGTAAAATTCAAGATGGAGAATACCAAAATTGCAAGTACACCCATGGAACTCAACCATAATTTTAGTTCTCATGAAGGAGAACTTCTTGAGGATGTTATTGGCTACCAAAAACTTGTTGGAAGTCTCAACTATGCAACCCTAGCAAGAGTGGACATTGCTTATGGAGTAAGTACATTAAGTCAGTTTATGCATGCACCAAGAAAGTCTCACATGGAAGTTGCCAAGAGAGTGTTAAAGTATTTAAAGGGTACCATAAATGAAGGGTTATTTTATCCCTTCACTTTTGATTTAGATATAAAGATGTATTTTGATGCAGATTGGGCTGGCTCTAAGGATGATAGGAGGAGCACCTCAAGATACTTGTCCTTTGCAAGTTCAAAACTAATATCATGGTCATCTAAAAAGCAACCAACTGTGGCTTTGTCATCTACAGAGGCAGAATACAAAGACTTATCAAATGCAACTCAAGAGGCTATGTGGTTCAAGCAACTCTATAGATTTGGGATTACATTCTTACACCCCAATGATTTTTGAAGACAACACTAGTTCACTTCATTTGGCTACTCATCTTGTATATCATGCAAGGACTGAGCACATTGAAGTGCACTATCATTATGTAAGGGATAAATTGCTTAGCAAGGATATATCAATGCATTTACAATGTGTAGATATACTCACAAAGTCCTTGGATGGAGCCAAGATGAATAGGTTCAAATTGATGATTGGTTTGCAGGAGATCAAGGAGGAATTAAGACCAAGCATGTTAAGCTTGAGGGGAGTTGTTGGTACAAGAGAACCCAATCCCACATACCTGGATGATCAGCATATTGCTCATGGAATCTTATATGATCAATCCCTTGTAAAATCAAGTACATTTACCTTTGTAAAAGTGCATTAGTTACACGTGGAGTTAGGAAGCATCAAATCACAATTCATTTGGTAGTTAATTAATGAGAGAATGTATCCTATAGTTTAGTATTTACTTCTAGATGGACTTTTGAATTGAATTCAAAAGATTGGCTCCAAATTCAACTATAAAAAAGGAGAATCAAAAGTCCCGCGTGTCTCTTGACCCTATGAGATCATTTTGAAAGGGATTCATTGTGAATTGAGAGCTCACTTCATAGCTCAATCACATCCCTCACATTGTGCAATATATTATTGCCAATGACAATGTATTTGTACATCATTTAATACATATATTATCATTACATCTTCACTTTACTTCTCTATTATGACTACATCAGTATAGTGATCTTCTTAGAGCTTGTTCTTAGTATATGATTGATCATTTGTCATGGTTTAAAGCATCATAGATTTAGTATATTGTCTACTATATAGCTACAAAATCTCATTATCATTGCTTCTCTAAATCATGAGATATTATCATTTTATTACTCTCTAGTGTGTTGATTGATGCACCCCAAAAATGTCGGGCATGTCCTATGATTTTCCAAACATCATACTCAGCATGTAGTTCATCATTTTTGTTGAAATCACTCATGATTAGTAGCTATCTAAGTTAATTAGACACCACCAAAAGGAATTAGAATAATTGCTACTGTGCTCAAAGCACTCTTCAAATTACTGAATAGGTGTAGACACAAAAATAGCAAGTCTATGACCTTGGATCAAATTTCGACCTATTTGTTTTGATCCATTGATTAGTGGATCATATTCCAAACAACATATGTGGTTATTTTTTACCATTATCAAGCTAGAGAGGCCCATTACACTCTCTAGCAATTTTTCTTGGCTGATGTGAAGCATGTTTAAGCAACATCACTTCATCTCTGAAGACTATCCACCATCTCCTCCAACATATTTTAGAATCTTCTTCAATCAAAGGAGGATCTTCAAGAATGGACATGGTTGGTGGATTTCATTTGAATGGTTTTAAAATACTAATATGAAAAGTGTTATACATATTCCAATTAGATGGTACATATAATCTAAAAAGGA
Source organism: Ceratopteris richardii (assembly GCA_020310875.1). Lineage (NCBI taxonomy): Eukaryota > Viridiplantae > Streptophyta > Polypodiopsida > Polypodiales > Pteridaceae > Ceratopteris > Ceratopteris richardii. The sequence goes on along the minus strand of CM035436.1, from coordinate 30,099,593 downwards.
TTTTCAATAATCTTTTGAATAATTATAATGGTCCATAATATTATGGATCTAGTTTTACTTTAAGATGAGTTGTAATGTTTTTTAGCTGTCTCTTAATAATACACAACCACACCAAATCAATTTCAATTAGTGTTTTGCCACTCATTCTCGATTCACATTGTGTGTGTGTGTGTAACATTAATACAATCATGAACCTCATGAAGTATAGAAATATGATCTCTAGCCATAGAATCAACCATAAGAATATCACTTTAAGTTATTGACATGTGTGTGAGAAGATCTTTACAGTACACAATTTCAAAAGGTCCACATCCAATAGCATTATGTGTTATGTTATTGTAAGCAAATTGAAGTATTGGTAATTTTTCATCCCAATTGCTAGGGTTATTGATGGAATAAAAACATAACAAAATCAAGAATGGTGATGGTAGTAGCCTCACTCCGTCCATGACTTTCAAGATGATATGCAAAAGTTAAATCCATTTTAGAACCTAAAATCTTAAACAATGCAACCCAAAAATGATAACAAAGAGAACATCATGATTTCATAAAATAAATTTAGGAAAACCATGATGCATAAAAATATTTCTAATAAATAACTTTGTAGCTTAAGGTGTAGACATTGGTTTTTTATAAGAGAATATGCACGTTTATCAAATTTATCAACAATTTTCCAAATAATATCATTGTGACATAAATTCATAAAAAATACCAATAATGAAATCCATATGATTTTGTTTCCATGTCTCATTGGGAATAGGTATTGGTATTAAGAATCTAAATGCTTTGCCATGATGACATTTAATACATTGACACACAATTCATTGTGAAACATATTGTGCAATATCTTTTTCCATATGCAGCCAAAATAATAAGTCCCTACAAGTAGATGTAATGCTTTATATGCCTCTATGAACCATATATGGTGGTTTATGCATCTCTTTCACAACAAATTCTTTAAAAGATTTGAGTTATACGTAACTATTCAAAATATAGGAAACCTATTTGAAAACTGTGGTTTTGAACATCATACAAAAAATTTTAGAAAGTAGACCATGCACATGGGAAATACAAATATGATGCATAATTGGGATTCATATCATGAAATGAGTGAATATTAATGGTAGAAATATTATTTACATGAACAAAATGTGATTGTTGTGAAGGTAAGTGATCAAGAGCATCACCAACTATATTAGCTTTACCCAAATCCCAATTGAAATTGAAACGTAGGTTGAAACTTTTGAATAAAATAATCCCATTTAATGTTGGTCAATGTTTGACTTCATAAATGCTTAATGGATTGTTGGAAAATTTTGATTTAAATTTTAGGATCCATAAGATAATGTTTCTGAATTTTCAATGTATGCACAAAAACTAAAGTTTCTTATCATATGTGTCATAATTCTTTTTAGAAGGTTCAAGATTCCTACCTCAAATGCAATAGGATGATCATCTTGCATTAAAATTGCATCTATGCCTGAGCCACTAGCATCTGTAACTACATGAAAAAGGTGGTCAAATCTAGTAATTGTAAAATAGGTGCATGTGAATTGCATTTTCAAGTGTTTCAAGTTATTATTTTTATTGTAACCCCCATGAAAAATTAGGTTTTTACTTTAATAAGAAAGTGAATGGAAGTGCTCGTTTGATGTAGACCCACACACACACAAGACACATACAATGTTGACATCAAGTGATGGACTTCACCCATGAATTGTCAAACCCTGAAATGATGTTAGTGGTATGGAGACCTTCACCATGTATGTACACACACACACACACAAGAGTAATCACAGATACATGCATGTGCACACACAAACAAGCATGCAAACAAGCTTCACTCATGTGCATGTAGATGCCAAGAAACTCACATAGATTGATTAAGAAGAGAAGGATTAACAAGAACAAGGTTACAAATGAAGGATTAACAAGAACAAGGATTACTCCACTTATATAGGCCTCTTTTAAAAGGTGACTTTGTTCACACTCTTATGTCCATTGTCCTTAGAAATAGGTTCTTAACCCTCATTTGGTGTTCAAATGGGTTTTGAGGTAGTACCAAAGAAAGGAGCTAAGGCAACCAAAAAATACATGCTGGCAACCTCAAAGGTAGTCGTAGAAAATCTTAAAGGTGCAAATGATCTTGCTTGTATACTAGGAGTTGGAATTTTGAAGTTGATTATTACCTATATAGAAACCTTTATAGACCGGAACATTAGGAACCTAAATTACATAGGTTTCAACTCACCTTCACATGCACTACTCTTTGATTTGAGTGAGACTCCCCATAGAATATGCCTATGAAAGAGAATCAAAATTTTTTGGTAAACTATCATTGGTTATGACAGCCATGTTAACAACATATGAAGTCTCCTGCATAGAATACATCAAGAAGGATATAATAGATAGACTTCTAGCTGCTATTCAATGGAGAAAAGCTTTATTTGAGATGGTCAATGACCTTAATGTAACAGAAAGAAAAAGCCATGATCTGGTAGCACACATTTACCAAAGGAAGAAAAGACAATAAACAAGGCTGCTAGAGAGTTTTGTTAGGGATGACAAAACACAAGGAGGGGAAGAATGTTGGAAGAGCATTTTTGAAACAAATATTTTTAAATTTTGTAATGTAAAAGATCCCAATTGATGTAAAAATGAGGGAGAGTCTTCCTCATGATTAGATATAACTTGTGTAATTGTTTGAGAATTTTTGGAGCTCTCAAGTGAGTAGAAATTTGGGATAGAATTTTAGAGGACCTAATTTCAAGTGTGAAAGAGGACACTTGAAATAGTATTTAAGTCAATCATGAATCATTTTTAGATCCGTCTTTTTGTAATGTTGGTGATCAAGGATAATGAATTTCTGAGTGCTTATCATGAATTTGTTGTTGTGATCATAGTTCTTTTAGTATTTCATGCTTTCTTAATTCTATTTCATACATTTAGTATTGTGTGTTGTGCTCCAAGCTTCTTCTTCCTCCTTATGTTGTTCGTGTGTTTTCATAGACTTCAAACTCCAACAATTGGTACCAGAGCAAATCGCCATTTCATCTAGGGTGTTGTGGACACCCCTCCAGTCATAGTCTCAAAATCACATGAAATTTGGTGAGCATACTTAGGGTGATTAGGAGTTCAAAATGGCTTTGATATGTGGTGTTGAAATCGCGATGTGAGCTTGTTTCAATCTCCAAATGCACTATCATAGTGCTTATGTAGGAAATTTTGTCTTTTTGTGCTAAACATATATATAGGTTTTGGTTCGCCATTATAAGCATCTCAAAGTCTGCTACAAGTTTAGCAAAAATTGATAGGGTAATTTTGTTCAAGTTTTTGAAATACAATCATTTTTCTACATCAAGGTATTTTAGTTAGTGGCCATGGATGAAAGCAGTGATGTATTCTGTATGTTGGCTATTGAGGATAAGTTGGATGGTACCAATTACCCAATATGGGCTTATATGATGCGCCATGTATTGGTTGCAAAAGGATTCTGGAATATTATGCAGGGTGTTGAGAAAAAAGTCATATCTCTCTTGCAAACACTGTTACTGAAGGTGATGCAGATGGAATTGAAGATGGTGATATTCTTCATGTTTGTGTTCGTGTTGTGGTTCCTATTGCACCTACTGTAGAGCAAATTTGTTGGGATGGCAGAGATGCTCAGGCACATGCATTGATAGCCTTGTCCATCAAACGTGCCATTATTCCTCACATTCACTCTTGTAGAATAGCTAAGCATGCTTGGGATACACTTACCACTTTATACCAGACAAGGAATGAGGATCATGTTGCTTACCTCCAAAAATAGTTAGAGAGTGAGCATATGAATGAAGGAGATTCCATGGACAGTTTTATGACAAAGATCAAAGATTTGAAGGAGCAGTTGATTTTTGTTGATGAAGTCTTGCTTGACAATTCACTTGTGCACACTTTTCTAAATGGTCTTCCCGATTCATATCAGAGTTTTTCTTTTACTCTTTGTTTGATGATGAAAGGTAATTCAAATGCCTTAACATTGAGGAGTTAGTCTCTATTCTGTTGTAGGAAGATCAATCTAGGTAGAACAAGTCCATTATGTGTGTTGCAGACAAGCTTTCCTAGCTAGTCAGAAGGGAAAAGGTAAATGGAGCTCTTCTACTAGTAAGCAAAAATTGGCTAATTTTGACAAAGATGAGAAGAAAACAAAAAAGCAGAAATTGTTTTGCAAATATTGTAAAGGAAATGATCATGTCATAAAGAGTTGTCCAAAACTGGCTGCTAAAGAGGCAAGGAAGAAAGAGGCTAGAATGGTTGTTGTAGAGGCCTCTACACCTAGAATAGAGTCTGCTAATCTCGTGCAAAATGAGGAATCAACATTTACCAATGTTTGTAGTTATGACCCATCTTCATGAACAGTGTATGTCTGTAGTAGACTCAGATGTTTGGTACTTTGATAGTGGGGCAACCAAACATATTACCCCACAATGTAGTTTCTTCACTTCACTCGAGCCTGGCCCTACATGGAATAATGTCACATGCACCAAGAACTCTTATCACAGGTGGATAGTCTAGTGTTGGTCCTAATGAGGCAAGTTCTCAACTTTTACAGGTTTCATGTGATGATGCACATCATTCCATTTTCCATGCAGATTTACATGATGCACTTGTTGATGAGAGAGCTGATATTGAGGGGACAAAAACTATGTCAAAATGGCTAGTGCAAACTTTGTGTGACAACAAATTAGATGCACCTTTGTCATATGGTACTTGTTCTGGCTCTCATAATGCTTCTTTTGCATCAGATTGCTATGCTATGGCTACCTCTAGTCTTTGTGATGAGAATGAACCTGTTATGTTTGATGAAGCACAAAATTTTGAAAATTGGATGGTTGTTATGCAATCAGAATATGATGCTATTATATGCAAGGAAGGGTGATGATGGCATCACGATTGTGGCTATTTAGGTTGATGACTTAATTGTAGGTGATGATAATGAAGAAAGGATTAAAGAGGTAAAGCAACTCCTTATGAAGTAATTTGACATGAAAGATCTTGGTGTACTATGCTATTTCTTGGGCATTAAGTTTATACATATAGAAATAGGTATATGGATGTGGCAAAGGCAATATGCCTTGAGTATGCTTCAAAAGTATGGTATGGATGATTCTAAGCCAATTCTATGCCATTAGATCAAAATCTAAGGTTGGATACATCAAATGAAGCATTGGAGAATGCTACTATGTATAAGAAAATTACGGGAAGTTTGATATATCTCACAATTACAAGTCTTGATCTAAACTACACAATTGGACTTGAAAGTCAATTTATGCAAGTTCCCAGGAAACCATATTTAGATGCTTTGAGTCGCACTCCCCGAGTGCTAATTTGGATTATGCATTGCTTTATGAAGTCGGTGTAGAATTTGTAGGTTCATGGATACACCGATGCAGATTGGGCTGGCAGTATTCCAGATAGAAGATCTACTAGTGGCTTTCTATTCTCACTTGGGAGTGCGACTATTACATGGAGCAGTAAGAAGCAACCCAATGTTACTTTGTCAAGTACAAAGGCTTTGCTTTGTTGAGTATAGAGGCTAAGTATAGAGATGCTCCAATGGTAACATGTGGAGCATTATGGCTAGAGATGCTACTTGCATATTTAGGTGTGGAAGTGCAAAAGCCTATCATCATTTATTGTGATAATCTTAGTAGCATACAATTAGCACGGAATCCTACTTTTCATGCTAGAAAAAAGCATATTGAGGTACATTATCATTTCATTAGGAAAAAGGTATATTAGTAGGTGATGTTGATCTTTTTTATGTGAGGACAGATGAGCAGGTTGCAGATATTTTCACTAAAGCACTTGGAGTAGAGAAGCTAAAGAAGTTTCGCAAGATGCTTGGATTAGAGGACATAACTGAGCTTGAGGGGGAGTGTTGAGATATCAAATGTGATGATTGGGGATGACACATATCACTTTTTCATTTCTCTGACATGTATAGTGGTCATGCCTATATATGTCAGGGATACTTTAGTGATCTTTACTAGATTTATCTATCGAGAGTGATATCACATTTGTTTCCTATGAGCTCACTCATTTGTGGACATTAGGATTTCCCCTATGTATTGTTCTTTATATATTGCACTAATTGTATTGTTGTTTTAGGTCATTCTTGTATATTCATTTTTATGTAATAGAAGAAGAAGAAGAAGATCATTCTTCCTTCCCTCAATCTGTGTGTGCTCCTCTTTGAGTGTGAGAGTGAGCTATTTCCCTTATCTCCTTTCTCTTGACAATACCATCCTCACATCTCCAAGAATTGATAATTATGAGGTGGATTTCCTCACATTGGTTCTCACTATTGTGTTAGAGTGACACCAAATTTGGCACCGTTGCTAGGGAGCAAACTTCAAGGACAAGTATGTGATGGTAAGATGTAGAGTTTGATGTTGGAATGGTAGGCAAGTAGGTAATTTTCTATTTTTATTTACTTTTTTATCTTCTTCATCATCATCCCTACTATCCCTAATCACCTCCTACCTCCACTCCGTGCATCGCAAAATTCTCACCTGCTTCGTGATATCCCCATCTCCACCTCATTTCACTTGTGAGATAGAAAGAGAGAGAGATTATGTGCAAAAAAAAAAAATTGTTTGTTGACAGAATTCTGCATGCCTCCTAAGAAAATGACCTCTATCCACAACATAATTTTTTTTTGGTATTTTGTGAATGTAAGTTAGGCACCATATATTACATCATGAGCACATTCCAAATCACTAAAAATCATTAAAAAATAGGCATTTTTTATGTCCATCATGATAGACATTGTCTATCATGCAATAGAGATAAATACACCCTGCGACAAACAATGTCCATCTTGACAGACACCCCTATCTATTGTGATACTCAATTACCATGATAGACTCTATCTATGGCATGATAGACAACATACAAAGGGATCCAAAAAACCCATCTATCATGATAGACATATGTCCATCATGATAGATAGACATGACAGATGATAGGCAACAATCTTTGTCCATCACAATAGTTTAGTATATTGTGATAGAAAAATCTATTGCAACAGACCAGACCATCATGATAGACAGCCATCCATGATAGACTTTGTCCATCATGACAGAGAAATAGAATGGAATTTTTAGGGTGGTTGATTTTTGTCAAAAATTTGCCTAATTTTTTGGGATTCTTGTAGAGATTTGGAGCTACATTGAAGGTCTAAGCAAGATACCAAGGAATTGCAATCTTGGGAACATGCATCTTGGGCATTTGTGCAATAACAAGGGCATTTGACTTGAGGTTGGAAGAACTCTCAAACCCATCAATGCATTTTTTAGCTTAGGCTAAGTGCGCTTATTCATTTTGATGATTATGGATACAATAGGCACAAAGAAAGTTTAAGAAACCCTAATTTCTCAAATTCAAGATTAGTTAGAAAAAAGTTGTGGAAAACCCTAACTGAAAAGAACATAATGTACATGAGTGAAATATCAAAATACGTTAAAATGCAAGTATTCATGAGGATGCATCTCTTAAGATCAGATTTTACATAAAGGGAACTTAAAAGGAACATGTATTTGGTAAAAGGAACCTTGCAACATCATTGTACTCAGGTATTGGGAAAACAATTAAGTCATATGAACCTTAGGTCAGGAGGACACCTAGAAAGAGACAGACAAAGCATCAAATCATCGGAGGCTAGTGTCAATCACTTAGCTAGGTCATGGGCTTAACAACTAAGTGAGTATCCTCATATATTGACCTAAGAGACAAGCCATTCGGAAATGTCTTTTAGCATGGAGCAACCCACAGGAAGTACATGGCTAGCATGCTTACAAATCCCAGAAGGTCCCTAAAAGACTCAAGCTAGTGTATATCTAAACCAATCGCTTAGTGTGAGGAGGTGTATGTATACAATCCAGAGATAAGCTGGTTTTGCAATAATCCTGATCTACACCTACCAATGTAACTCCAGGGCACCTTAGTAGAGACCTTTATGCATTTAGACCCACTATGTACCTTGGAGCATCATTGCCAAATATTTTGACCAAAATAGATAACTTACACATAGAAACACTATGAAAAACTTACTATTTTTGGACTTGAACCTCTTAGAGAAATGTTCAGTTCTCACTCTCTAGTAACAATTGACCAAAGCCCTTTTAGAAACGCTTAGCTAAATATTCCAGTTTATTTCACTAATTTAGAGTGAGTATACTCTGAGAAATAAGTTTAAGAACTTAGGGGTGTAATCTCGACATTTCAGGAAGAAGAAAATGCATCAACACAGGTAGCTTGTTTGATTCATAACTCAAGATCCAATGAACCAAATGAAGTGAAATTTGATATTAGCAACTAGAGTAATCATTTTACCTATACCAAGCTAAATCAAATCAAATGATTAAGTATACGTAGAGAACTCGAGCAAAGAAAGCCACTAAAATGAAGAGGTTGCAACATAGAACAGTAAATAAAGATAATCATGAACTAATGAATCAAATTGTATGTGCTAATGAATGTATGATACAAAGAAGATGTTGTGGACTTACTCATACATACGTGAGCTTAATGTATGCTCAACCATAAGGCTCAATGGCTCTCTCTTCTTTGTCATTATCCCGCGACTAAAGGTCACCTCTATTTATACACATAGAGAGGATTTGAAATTTGAATTTCCCTCACCTAAAAGTGCACCACCAAATAGTCGTGGTTCTTGGCTCTTAATATCAAGAGATTTCTTCAACTCATTTCCATTTACTTTTATCCAATGAGGTAAAGTCCATGACTTTTACAAGAGGTATTCATATGTACTTCATAAGTGATCCAAATGAATATGTGAAGTCCTTATCATTTGGTCAAGCATTTAGGCTTGCCAAATGTACCAACAGCTCCTCCTCAAGCCTAAGATGCTTGAGACTTCAATTCTTTGGTATTGCCTATAATCTAATCATAGATTTAAACCTATTTAATTTGCTTCCATCCAATGATTTGGTCATCATATCCGCACATTGCATATGAGTAGATACATAGGAGAGTTGTATCTACTTACTCACAATCTTTTCCTTAACAAAATGATAGTGGAATTCTATATGCTTGGTCCTGACATGAAAGATAGGATTAGCATCTAGATGAAGTGAACTAATATTATCTTCAAATATGTATGGAGGGAAAAAATCCAACCCTAAATCTGTGTATAGGGTCTTGATCCACATAGCTTCTTATGTTGCATTTGCTAATCCCCTGTATTTAGCCTTAGTTGAGGAGAGAGAAACTATAGGTTGCTTCTTTGAAGACTAAGATATGAGCTTTGTAATGCAAATGAGAGATATCTTTATGTGCTTCTTCTATCATCTTTGGAACCTACCCAATCTACATCAGTTAATAGATTTACATTCAAATCAAATGTTTAGGGGTAGTATAAACCTTCATTTCTTGTTCCTTTCAAGTACTTCAATATCTTCTTTCCTGCATCCATTTGAGGTTTCCTTAGGGTGTGCATGAATTGACTAAGCACACTTACTGCATAGCAAATGTCAACCCTATTTAGAGTAGCATAGTTTCAACTCCCAACTAGGCTTCGATAGCTTGTGATGTCTTCAATAAGCTCTCCTTCATGAGCACTTAACGTGTGGTTTTGAACTTGGCAATCATATCTTTAATATACTTCCTCTGTGAAAGGAACATCCCTTGATCTGTGTAGACTACTTCCAATCCAAGGAAGTAAGTGAGCAATCCAAGATCACTTATCTTGAATTCCTCCTTCATTTGGGATTTCATTCTTCTAATCCCATCAGCATCATCACCTGTAAGGATTATATCGTCCACATACACACATAAGTATGTTGGAGATAGATGTCTGCGGAAGCACGCGAACAGCACAAGGAAGAAGAAGAAGCTTGGAGCACAAACACACAACAGTGAATGTATTACTAGAGAATGTACAAAGATAAGTAGCCCATTAGGGCAATAGGCGTATATACAAGCCGGGGGAAAAAAACCTCCTAAAGAGGGAAAAAAGTGCCCCGGCGGTCCTAGTGTGTTCACACACATCACTACCTAAATATATCAACAAATCCCCTCTGGGAGTGATGCGGTGAACAAGGAGCTGGCACTCATGTATAAGGAAGTGCCAAGCTATGTGGAAATCACTCCACAAAAGGAAGTAAGCCCAAAGCTTTGCGGAAAGCTTCAAACTTCTCCCTAGGCAGAGCCTTCGTGAAAAGGTCTGCAATGTTCTCCTGCGTGGGCACATATGCCAAGCTGATCTCCCCAGCAGAGAACCTCTCCCTGACATAGTGATAATGCACCTCAATGTGCTTAGTGCGAGCATGGAACACAGGGTTCCTCGCAACTGCCAATGCGCTCTGACTGTCAGTGAAGATGGTGGTGGCAGAAGACTGGCCAACACCCAAATCAGCCATAAGGCGTCTGAGCCACACACACTCAACAGTCGATGTGAAAGCTGCCCTATACTCAGCCTCACAACTGGAAGTGGCCACAGTAGGCTGCTTCTTGCTCAACCAAGATATACATGAGCTACCAAGCATGAAGCAAAAACCACTGGTGGACACACGAGTGTCATAGCAACCAGCCCAATCTGAGTTAGAAAAAGCATGCAAATCTGGCGGTAGTGATCCCCCCTTGGGATAAAACAACCCAAGTAGTCGAGTACCACTCAAGTAGCGAAAGATGCGCTTAACCGCCTTCCAATGCGTGACTCCTGGGCAATGCATAAACCTGCTCATCTGTGAGACAGCACGAGGAATGCATAAGTAAATCAAGCATCCAATAGCCTGCTGATAGAGAACAACATCAAATGCATCTCCAGCATCATGAAGACTCAATCGTAAACCTGTCTCCATAGGAGTGGCAATAGGCTTACAGTCTTCAAGGCCAAAACGCTGCAATAATGTGTCAATATATTTCGTTTGACACAAAGCCATTCCACCATCAACTTGCATAAACTGAATGCCCAAATAGTGATGCAAATGCCCCAAATCAGACATCTCAAATGAAGCATGCAAATCAGCCTTAAAATCAGCAATATGCTTCTCAATAGGACCAGTGAGCAGCATGTCATCAACATAGATAACAATGATCAGAAGCACATCAGTAGCATGCTTAACATATAAGGTGCTTTCAGTTGGACTGCTCTCAAAACCATGTGCAATCAAATAGGCATGTATCTTCTCATACGAAGCACGTGGTGCTTGCTTTAAACCATATAACACCTTCTTTAACCTGCACACCTGGTTTTCATGCTCTTTCTGCACAAAGCCACGGGGCTGAAAAACATACACTTCTTCATGCAAGTCACCATTCAGAAATGCTGTTTTAATGTCCAACTGATGTACATTCCAACCATGATGGGCTCCAAGTGCACAAATGCTCCGAACAGTAGTCAATATACGGCATGTAGGTGCAAAGGTCTCATCAAAATCAATGCCTCTTTCTTGCGCATAAACCTTTGCAACAAGCCTAGCGTTATACCTGTCAACTGTACCATCAGGTTTACGCTTCAGCTTGTATACCCACTTAGTTCCAATGGCCTTCTTGCCAGGAGGCAAGTCACATAAAGACCATGTACCATTCTTCATTATAGCATCATATTCAGATTGCATAGTAGCCATCCAATTTTTTGAATTCTGTGCTTCATCAAAAGAAATAGGCTCATTCTCATCACAGAGGCTAGAAGCAGCCATAGCATAGCAATCTGCTGCAAAGGAGGCACTATGAGAGCCTAAACGAGTACGATATGACAAAGGTGCATCTAATTTGCTGTCATGCAAAGTCTGCACCAGCCATTTTGGCATAGTTTTTTCCTGCTCAATATCAGCTCTCTCATCAACAAGTGCATCATGTAAATCTGCATCAGAAATGGAATGATCTGCATCACATATGAAACCTGCAAAGGCTGAGAAGTTGCCTCATTAGGACCAGCGCTAGACTGTCCACCTGTAAAAAGAGGCATCAAAGTATCATACATGTCTTTAGAGCTAATAGATGTCTCCTTAGTACATGAAAGCAATGGTTGAATAGCATCTTCCACAAAGACAACATCACGGCTAACCAGAATGTGTTTAGTCTGTGGATGATACAGACGATAGCCTTTACTTTCAGAACTGTACCCAACAAAAATACATTTTACTGCCTTATCATCCAATTTTCTGCGATGTTGTTCAGGCACTAGTGCATATGCCAAACAACCAAAAACCCGCAGATGAGCAAAAGATGGCTTGCGATCATGCCAAGCCTCATATGGAGTGATAGACTGCAGCGCTTTAGTGGGACACCTGTTAAGTACATATGCTGCACACATGATAGCCTCAAGCCAGAAACTATGTGGTAAAGCCTGACTCTTGACCATACACCTCACCATCTCCATGAGTGACATGTTCTTCCGTTCAGCAACTCCATTCTATTGAGGTGTATACGGCACTGTACACTGGTGTTTTATCCCATGTTCAGCCAGAAATGCATTAAAATCAGAAGACATATATTCCCCCCCCTCGATCAGAACAGAGGGTGCCCATTTTACATGCTGACAGATTTTCAGCAAAAACCAAAAACTGTTTGAAGCACAAAAACACTTCGGACTTTGCCTTCAATGGATATACCCATGCATGCCTAGAAAAATCATCAATGAAGGTCATGAAGTAAAGATAGTTTCCAAAAGAAGGTGTCTGCATAGGACCACATACATCACTATGTACAAGCTGCAATTTCTGCGTAGCCTGAACTGATCCATCTTTTGGAAAGGAGGAACGCTGCATTTTGCCCAAAATACAGCCTTCACATACATGTTTTCCAGGTGCCTTAAACTTGGGCAAAGAAGACACCATATCAGATTTCTGCAGGCGTAGCAACTAGCAAAATTCAGATGACCAAAGCGTGCATGCCAAAGCTTTGCATCTGAGATAGCCTGAGAATCATGAACTGCACATGCCGAATCATTCACAGATCTTTCATAGTCTATGAGCTTATACAACCCACGACATAAAATGCCAAAAGCAATAATAACATCGCCATTTGACAGATCATGAACTGTATATTTGTCATCAACAAATTTCACAACCAAGCCAATCTTGGCTAATGCAGAAACTGATAACAGATTCTTCTTGATCCCTGGCACAAATAAAGCATCTGACAAGGTTGTTGAAGAATTCCTCTCCTAATCGCAGCGGAAAGTGTAGAAGACCTTCTCAGGATGAAGACTCTTGCCAACAGCAGAATCTTCAAATGAAAACTGGTACCAACTGAAATATCCAATGAACTTGAAACTTTGGTCACTCAAACTAGACACCTAGAGCTTTCAAATGAGATATCAAACACTCAATTTGGAGTAGATTTGAGTTGTCAACTATTTGATTCAAAACAGACTACCTGTCCACTCAGTTAGGCTAAAAACTGGACTTCACTAAAACCTGAATAACTCAGAGACCATAAAAAATTTCATAAAACTGTTCTGGACAGAGGAAGTACTCAAGATAAGCTTTCCAACGAATGTTTAAACACTAAATTTGGATACATATGTTGAGAGATATGACTCTCACAAGTAGACTACCCAAAAATGGGTGTGCGGCTGGACATAGCTCAAAACTGGACTTCACTAAAACCTGAATAACTCATAGAGCATAAAGAATTTCATAAAACTATTCTAGACAGAGGAAGTACTCAAGATAAGCTTTCCAACGAATGTTTAAACACTAAATTTGGATACATATGTTGAGAGATATGACTCTCACAAGTAGACTACCCAAAAATGGGTGTGCGGCTGGACATAGCTCAAAACTATTCTTTATTTTTAACACTCCCCCTCAAGCTCACATGTGAGCTTGCATCTTCAACCATATCTTGTAAGTTGATGTCGTCCTTGAACCTCTTGAGCTTAGAAGCATCGAGGGACTTTGTAAGCATGTCTGCAACCTGGTCATTAGTTCCAATGAACTTTATATCCACATCCTTTCAAAACTTTTTCTCGAACATAATGATAATGCACTTCTATGTGCTTGCTTCGTGCATGAAACATTGGATTGTTTGTCAAGTGAATGCTTGACATGTTGTCACCATAAATTGGAATGGTCTCCACCTGCACATCAAGATAAGCCAAGAGCTTCTTAATCCACATAGCTTCACAAGTTGCAAAGGCTAAACCTCTATATTCAGCTTCTGTAGATGATAGTGCAACAGTAGGTTGCTTCTTTGAGCTCCATGTGATAGGTTTGCTACCTATCATGAACACATAACCTGAAGTGGATCTTCTATCCTCCTTGGAACCAGCCCAATCAGCATCACTGAAGCCCTTTACCTGCAATTCTTCATCATATCTATAAAACAATGCATGATTGACAGTGTGCTTCACATATCTTAGCACTCGTTTGGCTGAATTTAAATGTTCACTTGTTGGAGCTTGCATAAATTGAGAAAGAACTCCAACAATATAACACAAATCTAGTCTTGTGATCGTAGCATAGATCAATGAACCTATAATACTCCTGTATGTAGTTACATCATGTAACTTCTCTCCATCATTTGAGCATAGCTTCACATTTGTGTCCATAGGTTGAGTGAGTGGTTTGCATTCACTCATTCCAAATCTGAAAAGAACATCCAATAGGTACTTTCTTTGCATTAAGTAAATGCCATCTTTCCCATAGACTATCTCAATGCCTAAAAAGTATTTCAGCTCACCAAGATCTGAAATTTTAAACTCCTTACCGAGTTTCCTTTTGATCTCTTGTATTCCTGTAACATTACTTCCTGTTATGATGAGATCATCAACGTATATGCAAATATATACCTGCTTGCCTTCTTCTTTCTTCATGTAGAGAGAGGGATCTGCATTACTTGGACTATACCCACACCTTGTGAGGTACTCGACCAATCTTTGATTCCAAGCACGTGGTGCTTGCTTCAGCCCATACAAAGCTTTCTTCAATCTACAAACAAAATTTGGATGCCTTTTGTCTTCAAATCCAATCGGTTGACTCATGTATACCTCTTCTTGAAGTTCACCATTGAGAAAAGCATTTTTTATGTCGAGTTGGTACAATGGCCATCTCCTTGCTGCACTCACTCCAATCAAGGTTCTAATTGTTCCCATCTTTGCAACCGGGCTGAAAGTCTCTTCATAATCGATGCCGTGAGTTTGCTTGAATCCTTTTGCTACTAGTCTAGCTTTATGCCTTGCTAGAGAGCCGTCAGCATTTCTCTTTATTTTAAACACCCATTTATTTGGAACAATCTTCATACCTTCAGCCTTTGGAACTAGCTCCCATGTGTGATTGTCCTTGAGAGCTTTCATCTCTTCTTGCATAGCTTCTTGCCATTCTTTTTGTGTACATGCTTCTTCATATGCATCCGGTTCTTTATCTTTGACCACCTGTGTCATATATGCAAAATGTTTTGCAATAAAACTATCATAGCTCAGCCTTTCAATTGGATACCTTGCTCTTGAAGACCTCCTTTCATTTCCTTTTGAACATTGCTTCTTCAATCGGTTCAACTTTACCTTCGGTGTGATCACCTCTTCATACTCTTCTTCACTTGTATTTGAATCACTATTTTGGGCAGCACTTTTGGCTTTAGATCTTTCATAAGCTGATGTTGGTGATGAGGAATGACTCCTTAGCCTCCCCTTCCATGTTGAGCTTTCTCCAAGTGATGTGGAAGCTTCTGGACCTGACATTTGAGTGCTTGTTTGCTGAAATTCTTCTTGGACAGCACCTTCATCATCTTTGCAATCTTCTTCAAGAGTCTTCTCTTTCCCTTTGTCTCCAAACCATGGTCTTAGCTCATCAAATACCACATCTCGTGAGACTCGTAGCTCCTTTGTCACCGGATTGTAGCACCTATATCCCTTTTGCTCCGATGAATATCCAATAAAAATTTCGGACTTTGCCTCCATCTTTGTCCTTAGTTCTTGAGGGATGTGAACATAACACACACATCCAAAAACTTTGAGATGTGTAAGGTCAGGCTTCTTACCGGAATAAACCTCCTCGGGAGTTAGATTATGCACTCCAGCCGTTGTGCACTTGTTCATCAAATAAACGGCCGTACTAGTTGCTTCAGCCCAATAGTTTAGTGGCATCTTCATCTCGTTGAGCATGCATCTTGCAACTTCTGTGATATGTCGATTTTTCCTTTCAGCTATTCCATTTTGTTGAGGTGTGTACCTACATGTAAATTGTCTCTTGATTCCATTTTCATAAAGAAAGTCTAAAAATTCTTTGGACAAATATTCTCCTCCTCCATCGGACCTCAAGGTCTTTATGTAGCGTCCTGTTTCCTTTTCTACCTGTGCTTTAAATCTCTTGAACATGGAGAACACATCTGATTTTTGTTTTATGCAAAACATCCATACTTTCCTTGAATGATCATCAATAAAAGTGACAAAATATCTATTACCAGCCACTGATGGTTGTTGTGATGGTCCCCATACATCCGTGTGTATCAAGTCGAGGACATTCCTTGCCACATAGTTGCTTTTCTTGAATGGTTGTCGAGTTTGCTTTCCTAGTTGGCATGCTTCACAAAACTCATGTAGTCCGACATCATTGAATCTTGGAAGACCTCTTACCACTTCATGGTTGCTCACGTCCTTGAGCTTGGTAATGTTGATATGTCCAAACCTTTTGTGCCACAAATCGATTTCAGCTATCCTCTTGTTTCCAAACTGAATATACATCACCTTTCCATGCGGTTGTTGAATGTCCAAAGTGAACATCCTTCCTTCTTTCCTTCCTTGAGCAATGACCTTGAATCCTTCTTTTGGATTCTTTATAAAGCAGCCTTTTTCATTGAAGATAACATGATATCCTTTCTCTACCATTTGTCCTACTGAAATCAAATTCTTTGCAATAGTAGGAACATGAAGAACATCAGCCAATACCTTCTTGTCTCCAAGCTTGATATCTCCAACATGCTCAATTGCGTGTTGAGTTTCATCGCCGGTCTCTACACATCCTTTTCCACTTGGAGCTTGTAGCTTTGTGAACAAATCTCCTTGGCATGTCATATGGTTGCTGCAACCTGAATCTATGAACCATTTTTGGTCATCACTTCTCGAGTTGTTGTAGTCATGCTTCATGGCAAGCATGGTTTGCTTGTCTCCTTCACTTGATGTACTCGCATAGTTATTTTGGCTCCTTTGGTTGCCTCCATTCAGCCTTCCATTCTTTTGCCAACAATCATTTGCATAATGTCCTAGTTTACCACAATGATAACATGTTATACCTTTATGAGGATTGTATGAACCTCGACCTCTTCCTCTATTTCTTCCTCGACCTCTTCCATGTGTGTTGTCATTTGAGTTGTCCTTGTTGTCGTCCGAGTTGTGTTGGCTGAAATTTGTATTGTTGTAGCTTCTTCCTCTTCCTCTCGAGCCTCCTCTTGAGTTTCTTCCTCTACCTCTTCCTGCATATAACATTTGACTATGGCTGTCCTTACCTTTGTTGCCTTCTCCTTGTTGAGCAACCTCTTCAGCCACAAGATTTGGTATAATTTCGTCGAATGTTGGTAGAGGATCTCTATAAAGGATGTTTGTGATGAGGGGCTTCCACTTTTCTTCACTCCTCAAGCCATTGAGGGCTGTTTGGACGATGTCTTCCTCTTCTATCTTGCATCCAACTGATGCTAGTTGATCTCGAAGCTCCTTAATCCTCAATGTATACTCACTAATGCTTTGGTTTGAGCTTTTCTTCATGTTGTTGAGCTCGTTCTTGAGTTGCATCCTCCGAGACCTTGTTGAGGTAGCATACACCTTCTCCAATGCTTCCCAAACTTCTTTGGCTGTTTCTAAGCTTTGCACATGACCAATCATAGTGTTAGAAATAACTTGTGAGATGAGGAACATCACCCTTCGATTCCTCTCTTCCCAATCAGCAAATTGTCTCCTTTGTGCCGGAGTAATGTTGGGATCTTCAAGGTCTACCGGTTGTGGATCATCTCCACTAACTAAACCCCATAAACCTTTACCTTTAAGGTAATTTATCATTCTATACTTCCAAGACTGAAAATTGTCTTTGTCTAACTTCTCAACTTGTTGTCCTAAATCAGCCATTGAAAACTTCCAAGATTGAAGTTTACCTCAAGTATGTTGTGGCGCTCTCTCTTGAATTCACGAAGCTCCCCCTTGATTTGTAGCTTTCCCTTTGCTTCAGTTTAGTTCCAATGCTTTGCCTCTTCAAACTCCAAGGCTCTGATACCAAATGTTGAAGAATTCCTCTCCTAATCGTAGCAGAAAGTGTAGAAGACCTTCTCAGGATGAAGACTCTTGCCAACAGCAGAACCTTCAAATGAAAACTGGTACCAACTGAAATATCCAATGAACTTGAAACTTTGGTCACTCAAACTAGACACCTAGAGCTTTCAAATGAGATATCAAACACTCAATTTGGAGTAGATTTGAGTTGTCAACTATTTGATTCAAAACAGACTACCTGTCCACTCAGTTAGGTTGAAAACTGGACTTCACTAAAACCTGAATAACTCAGAGAGCATAAATAATTTCATAAAACTGTTCTAGACAAAGGAATTACTCAAGATAAGCTTTCCAACGAATGTTTAAACACTAAATTTGGATACATATGTTGAGAGATATGACTCTCACAAGTAGACTACCCAAAAATGGGTGTGCGGCTGGACATAGCTCAAAACTAGACTTCACTAAAACCTGAATAACTCATAGAGCATAAAGAATTTCATAAAACTATTCTAGACAGAGGAAGTACTCAAGATAAGCTTTCCAATGAATGTTTAAACACTAAATTTGGATACATATGTTGAGAGATATGACTCTCACAAGTAGACTACCCAAAAATAGGTGTGCGGCTGGACACACTCTATGAGAGTGAACTGAACGAAATGACTCAAACCAAATGAAGTAGATACAAGGGGGCTTCCACGCCTTCTTGCTCTCTCATTGAGTGTCCTCCCTTGCT
Organism: Ceratopteris richardii; assembly: GCA_020310875.1. NCBI lineage: Eukaryota > Viridiplantae > Streptophyta > Polypodiopsida > Polypodiales > Pteridaceae > Ceratopteris > Ceratopteris richardii. The sequence goes on along the minus strand of CM035436.1, from coordinate 30,080,646 downwards.
TCTTTTATAGCCAAGTGACCAAAAACTCTCATGATGAGTTTGAGAGCTCTTCTCCATCATTTCTCCACTACTTTGGACAGCCACTCCTCTTACAATTCAGATTTTGGATTTGATTCTCTTTTGAATGATTCTCTTTTGGCCTCCACTACTTGCTGAAGTAAATGCTTCAATTTTTCATTTTTGTATTTTCCTTCTACTTGAAGAAAATCCTTTTTGCAAAAATATATACGAGCTTACTTCTTTATTTTTAACAAACGTGAAAGAACTACCATCAGCAGTAGTCAGAATGATCTTACCAACTCCCATAACAGGATAAGAGGAGTTGTTGGCGCATGTGATAGTATTCCCTGTAGGGGCAGGCTCGAGTGAAGAGAAGAAACTGCGCTGCGAGGTAATATGTTTGGTCACCCCACTGTCAAAGTACCAAACATCTGAGTCCACTGTAGACATGCACTGCTCATGAGAAGATGGGTTAAAACTGCAAATAGTAGTAAACGCCCATTCTTCTTCCTGCACAAGATTTGCAGACTCTGTTTTTGGTGTAGAGGCCTCTGCAACAACCATTCCAGCCTCTTTCTTCTTTGCCTCTTTTGCAGCCAGTTTTGGACAGTTCTTTATGATATGATCATTCCCATTACAGTACTTGCAAAACAATTTCTGCTTTTCTGATTTCTTCTCATCTTTATCCTGGTTCTTCGAATGTGCAGCATTTGCAGATTTCAGCTTACTAGTAGAAGAACTCCATTTTCCTTTGCCCTTCTGACTAGCCAGGAAAGCTTGATCTGCAACACACATAATGGACCTGTTCTGCCTGGACTGATTTTCCTGCAATAGAATAGAGACTAACTCCTCAAATGATAAGGCATTCGGATTGCCTTTCATCATCAACCGAAGAGTAGAAGCAAAACTCTAATATGAATCAGGAAGACCATTCAGAACGGTCTGCACAAGTGAGCTATCTGGTATAACCTCATCAGCAGAAATCAACTGTTCCTTCAAATCTTTGATCTTTGTTAGGAAACTGTCCATAGAATCACCTTCATTCATGTGCTCACTCTCCAACTGTTTTTGGAGGTAAGCAACACGAGCCTCATTCCTAGCTTGGTACAATGTGGTTAGTGTATCCCAAGCATCCCTAGTTGTTCTACAAGAGCAAATATGAGGAATGATGGCACGTTTGACAGACAAGGCTATCAATGCATGTGCCTGGGCATCTCTGCCATCCCAACGAATTTGCTCTGCAGTAGGTACAACAGAAACAGCAGCACGAACAGGAATCTGCGGAATATCATCTTTGACACCATCTTCATCAGCTCCAGCACCTGTATTTGCAGTACCTGTAGTTGCAGGTGTAACAGGACGTCTTTCAACACCCTGCACAATGTTCCACAGTCCTTTTGCAACCAATACATGTCGCATCATATAAGCCCATAATGGGTAGTTCGTACCATCCAGCTTATCCTCAACAGCCAACATACGGAATACATCACTGCTTTCAGCCATGGCCGGTGACTAGAATACCTTGATGCAGAAAATTGACTGTATCTCAAAAAGTTGAACAGAACTGCCCAGACGAGTTCTGCTAGACCTGTAGCAGACTCCGAGATGCTTAAACTGGCGAACAGAAACTGGTATATACCTTCGGCACAAAAAGACGAAATAGCCTACACAAGCGTCGGGATAGTGCGTTCGTAGGCCGAAACGAGCTCAGATCGCGATTTCGGCACCACAAACCGAAGATGTTTTGATCTCGGAAACACGCTGAGTATGCTCACCAAAATTCGTGCAATTCTGAGACTGCAAACGGAGGAGTGTCAACGGCGCCCTAGATGAAGCGACGACCTGCTCTGATACCAATTGTTGGAGATAGATGTCTGTGGAAGCACGCGAACAGCACAAGGAAGAAGAAGAAGCTTGGAGCACAAACACACAATAGTGAATGTATTACTAGAGAATGTACAAAGATAAGTAGCCCATTAGGGCAATAGGCGTATATACAAGCCGGGGGAAAAAAACCTCCTAAAGAGGGAAAAAAGTGCCCCGACGGTCCTAGTGTGTTCACACACATCACTACCTAAATATATCAACAAAGTATATCATTTTAGATTTTCTTTTCTTAATGAAAAGTGAAGAATCTGCTTTGCTTGATTAAAATCCTTTGTCCCGCAAGAAGGTAGCTAGTCTATGGTTCCAAGCTCTAGGAGCTTGTGTCAATCCATATGAAGTTTTCTTTAGTTTACATACACACTCAAGATGTGATTTATCTACAAATCTAGGAGGTTGTGCCATGTACACCTCCTCAGAAAACCAACCATTCAAGAATGCCTTTTTTTCATCCATTTGATAGATGTTCCAATTCTTTGAGGCAGCTACACTCATGAGTACTCTGATTGTAGGCATCTTTTCCATATGAGAGAAAGTTTCTTCATAATCTATTCCTTGGGTTTGAGCAACTTAAACCTAAGAAGTCAACCTCTTCATATTTGGGTACATGAACAATGCATTACCTTAGAATTAGAAAATTGCACGATCACAAATCTAGGTATCACACATTCTCTTAGTTCTTCTAAAACTAATCTTTGAGAAGAAGACGTTGAGTGTGTCAACAACTCTATGATGCAAAAGGATTCAATCATTAAAGAACATGCTCAAAGGTGAGCATACCTCCCATTGTTTTCAAAGACTGATGCAACCACACTATTTCAACCATAGAGGCAAGCAAAACAATACACGACAACCACTATATCAAATAAACAAATAGAGTTCAATAAGGAGGTACTTTCGGGCATGAAGCAAATCTAGGTACAAAAAGGAGAGAAACCACTAGATTTTCCACAACAATTCCCGTCTAAACAAGCCAAGCATGCCAAAAGAAGAACCCAACAACGATGACAAGCTCAACCACAAGGTCTCCAACAAATATGGGTGCCTAAGGAATTAGTTGTAGCTCAACAAAGGTGATTTCACATATGGGTACTCAAGAAACTCTGACATGCATAAAACCCTATGTTCTCCCACATGAGTAAAGTCTCAACTAAGAATTCAAGGAGAGGAAATGGTTAGAACCAAGCACAAAGACCAAAAGAAGATCAATTCACCTCTTTAGCAATAGTAAGAAGACAAGCAACAAGTGTTGGAGTTCGAGGTTTGAGAAAGCACGCGAACAACACAAGGAAGAAGAAGAAGCTTGGAGCCCAAACTCCATCCATTGATGATTCTTCCTAGATCTTGTATTTGATGAAAAATATGATGAGAGTACTTCCCAAGTCTCTCGGGAGCTATTGCAATTCCTAATCTGAGGTAATATGAAATCAGATATTGAGTTTAATAGACAAGACCTAGCAAGAGCATCATTTGCACCCCATGTGATCAACCTTTTGTTCTCTTCCCCTGAGGGTTGATGCTTGCTCCTGAATGTTGGCATCTCTTCATCTCCTGAGATGTATCCATAAACTTCTCCCTTAGAGGTAGGCTTGCATCCTTGAGTAGTTGCATCTGTAAAATTTGTCAATGAATGATGGAAATCCATCTCCCATCTTGCTTGTTGTTGCTCTGATACCGAGGAGATGGTGGATAGTCTTTAGAGATGAAGTGATGTTGCTTAAACCTGCTTCACACTAGCCAAGAACAATTGTTGGAGAGTGTAGTTGGCCTCATTAGCTTTCTAATGATCATAAATAATCACCTATGTTGTTTGGAATATGATCCACTAATCAATGGATCAGAACAGATGGGTAGAAATTTGATCCAAGGTCATAGACTTGCTATTTTTGTGTCTACACTTGTTCAGTAATTTGGATAGTGCTCTGAGCACAGTAGCAATTAGTCTAATTCCTTTTGGTGATGTCTAATTAACTTAGACAACTACCAATCATGAGTGATTTCAACAAAAATGATGAACTATACACTGAGTATGATATTTAGCAAATCATAGGACATGCCCAACATTTTTGGGGTGCATCAATCAATAGACCAGAGAGTAATAAAATTATAATATCTCACAATTCAGAGAAGCAATGATAATGCAATTTTGTAGCTATATAGTAGACAATATATTGAATCTATGATGCTTTAAATCACGATAAATGATCAATCATACACGGAGAACAAGCTCTGAGAAGATCACTATACTGATGTAGTCATGGTAGAGAAGTAAAGTGAAGATGTAATGATAATGTATGCATTAAATCATGTACAAATACAATGTCATTGGCAATAATCTATTGCACAATGTGAGGGATGTGATTGAGCTATGAAGTGAGCCTTGAATTCACAATGAATCCCTTTGAAAATGATCTCATAGAGTCAAGAGACATGTGGGTCTTTTGATCCTCCTTTTTTATAGTTGAGTTTGGAGCCAATCTTTTGAATTCAAATTCAAAAGTCCACCTAAAAGTAAATCCTAAACTATAGGATATATTCTCTCATTAATTAACTACCAAATGAATCATGATTTGATACTTCCTAACTCCACGTGCAAGTAATGCACTTTTACAAAGGTAAATGTACTTGATTTTACAAGGGGTTGATCATATAAGATTCCATGTGCAATATGCTAATCATCCAAGTATGTGGGCTTGGGTTCTCTTGCACCAACAAAATATTAGTTTTAGAGCAAATTATTTATTATAATGTAACCATTGCACACAATGGTCATGAATATTATAGATATTTGGTGAAATATAGAAATTGTTGATATATTTAGGTAGTGATGTGTGTGAACACACTAGGACCGCTAGGGCACTTTTTTCCCTCTTTAGGAGGTTTTTTTTCCCCGGCTTGTATATACGCCTATTGCCCTAATGGGCTACTTATCTTTGTACATTCTCTAGTAATACATTCAGTATTGTGTGTTGTGCTCCAAGCTTCTTCTTCTTCCTTGTGCTGTTCGCGTGCTTCCGCAGACGTCTAACTCCAACAATTGGTATCAGAGTAGGTCGTCGCTTCATCTAGAGCACCGTCGACACTCCTCCGTTTGCAGTCTCAGAATCACACAAATTTTGATGAGCATACTCATCGTGTTTCTGAGATCAAAACTGCTTCGCTTTGTTGTGCCGAAATCGCGATCTGAGCTCGTTTTGGCCTCCGAACGCACTATCGTAGCGCTTGTGCAGGCTATTTCATCTTTTTGTGCCAAAGGTATATACTAGTTTCTGTTCGCCAGTATAAGCGTCTCGAAGTCTGATACAGGTCTAGTGGAATTCGTCTGAGCAGTTCTGTTCAACTTTTTGAGATACAGTCAATTTTCTGCATCAAGGTATTTTAGTCACTGGCCATGGTTGAAAGCAGTGATGTATTCCGTATGTTGGCTGTTGAGGATAAGTTGGATGGTACCAACTACCCATTATGGGCTTATATGATGCGACATGTGTTGGTTGCAAAAGGACTGTGGAACATTGTACAGGGTGTCGAAAAACGTCCTATAACACCTGCAACTGTTACAACTGCAGGTACTGAAGCTAATGCAGAAGGTGTCGAAGATGATGATATTCTGCATATTCCTATTCGTGTTGCGGTTTCTGTTGCACCTACTGCAGAGCAGATTTGTTGGGATGGCAGAGATGCCCAAGCACATGCATTGATAGCTTTGTCTGTCAAAGGTGCCATTATTCCTCACATTCGCTCTTGTAGAACAGCTAAGGATGCTTGGGATACACTTACCACATTGTACCAAGCTAGGAATGAGGCTCGTGTTGCTTACCTCCGAAAATAGTTGGAGAGTGAGCACATGAATGAAGGTGATTCTATGGACAGTTTCCTAACAAAGATCAAAGACTTGAAGGAATAATTGATTTCTGCTGATGAGGTTATACCAAATAGCTCACTTGTGCAGACCATTCTGAATGGTCTTCCTGATTCATATCAGCGTTTTGCTTCTACTCTTCGGTTGATGATGAAAGGCAATCCAAATGCCTTATCATTTGAGGAGTTAGTCTCTGTTTTGTTGCAGGAAGATCAGTCCAGGTAGAACAAGTCCATTATGCGAGTTGCAGATCAAGCTTCCTTGGCTAGTCAGAAGGGGAAAGGAAAATGGAGCTCTTCCACGAGTAAGCAGAAATCTGCTAATTCTGCATATTCGAAGAAGGAAGATAAAGATGAGAAGAAATCAGAAAAGCAAAAATCGTTTTGTAAGTACTGTAAAGGGAATGATCATATCATAAAGAACTGTCCAAAACTGGCTGCTAAAGAGGCAAAGAAAAAAGAGGCTGGAGTGGTTGTTGTAGAGGCCTCTACACCAAAAACAGAGTCTACTAATCTTGTGCAGGAAGAAGAATGGGCGTTTACTACTGTTTGCAGTTTTGACCCATCTTCTCATGAGCAGTGCATGTCTGTAGTAGACTCAGATGTTTGGTATTTTGAAAGTGGGGCGATCAAACATATTACCTCATAGCGCAGTTTCCTCTCTTCACTCGAGCCTGCCCCTACAGGGAATACTGTTACATGCGCCAACAACTCCTCCTATCCTATTATGGGAGTTGGTAAGATCATTTTGACTACTGCTAATGGTAGCTCTTTCACTTTTTTAGATGCTTTATTTGTGCCAAGGATCAAGAACAACCTGTTATCAGTTTTTGCATTAGCCAAGATTGGCTTGGTTGTGAAATTTGTTGATGACAGGTGTACAGTTCATGATATGTCAAATGGCGATGTGATTATTGCTTCTGGCATTTTATGTCGTGGGATGTATAAGCTCATAGACTATGAAAGATCTGTAAATGATTTGGCATGTGCAGTAAATGATTCTCAGGCTATGTCAGATGCAAAGCTTTGGCATGCACGCTTTGGTCATCTGAATTTTGCTAGTTTGCTATGCCTACAAAAATCTGAAATAGTGTCCTCTTTGCCCAAAATTGAGGCACCTGGAAAACATGTTTGTGAAGGATGTATTTTGGGCAAAATGCAACGTTCATCCTTTCCAAAAGATGGTTCAGTTCGGGCTACTCAGAAATTGCAGCTTGTACATAGTGATGTCTGTGGTCCTATGCAACCACCTTCTTTTGGGAATTATCTTTACTTCGTGACTTTCATCGATGATTTTTCCAGGCATGCATGGGTATATCCATTGAAGGCAAAGTCCGAAGTGTTCATGTGCTTCAAACAGTTTTTGGTTTTGGCTGAAAATCTGTCAGCATGTAAAATGGGAACCCTCTGTTCTGATCGAGGGGGGGAGTATATGTCTTCTGATTTTAATGCATTTCTGGCTGAACGTGGGATAAAACACCAGTCTACAGTGCCGTATACACCTCAGCAGAATGGAGTTGCTGAACGAAAGAACAGGTCACTCATGGAGATGGCGAGGTGTATGGTCAAGAGTCAGGCTCCTACCACATAGTTTCTGGCTTGAGGCTGTCATGTGTGCAACATATGTACTGAAGAGGTGTCCCACTAAAGTGCTACAGACTATCACTCCATATGAGGCTTGGCATGACCGCAAGCCATCTGTTGCTCATCTGCGTGTTTTTGGTTGTCTGGCATATGCATTAGTGCCTGAATAACATCGCAAAAAATTGGATGATAAAGCAGTAAAATGTATTTTTGTTGGATACAGTTCTGAAAGTAAAGGCTATCGTCTGTATCATCCACGCACTAAACGCATTCTGGTTAGCCATGATGTTGTTTTTGTGGAAGATGCTATTCAGCCATTGCTTTCATGTACTAAGGAGACATCTGTTAGCTCCAAAGACATGTATGAAACTTTGCTGCCTCTTTTTACAGGTGGACAGTCTAGTGCTAGTCCCAATGAGGCAACTTCTCAACTGCAGGTTTCATGTGATGATGCAGATAATTCCATTTCTGATGCAGGTGTACATGATGCACTTACTGATGAGAGCACTGATATTGAGCAGGCAAGAACTATGCCGAAATGGCTGATGCAGACCTTGCATGACAACAAATTAGATGCACCTTTGTCATATTGTACTCGTTCAAGCTCTCATAGTGCCTCTTTTGCATCAGATTGCTATGCTATGGCTGCATCTAGTCTCTGTGATGAGAATGAGCATGTCTCGTTTGATGAAGCACAAAATTCAGAAAATTGGATGGCTGCTATGCAATCTGAATGTGATGCTATAATGAAGAATGGTACTTGGTCTTTATGTGACTTGCCTCCTGGCAAGAAGGCCATTGGGACTAAGTGGGTATACAAGCTGAAGCGTAAATATGATGGTACAGTTGACAGGTATAAGGCTAGGCTTGTTGCAAAAGGTTATGCGTAGGAAAGAGGCATTGATTTTGATGAGACCTTTGCACCTACATGCCGTATGACTATTGTTTGGAGCATTTGTGCACTTGCATCCCATCATGGTTGGAATGTACATTAGTTGGACATTAAAACTGCTTTTCTAAATAGTGACTTGCACGAACCTATGGCTTTGTGCAGAAAGGGCATGAAAACTAGGTGTGCAGGTTAAAGAAGGCATTACATGGTTTAAAGCAAGAACCACGTGCTTGGTATGAGAAGATACATGGCTATTTGATTGCACATGGTTTTGAGAACAGTCCAACTGAAAGCACCTTATATGTTAAGCGTGCTAATGATGTGCTTCTGATCATTGTTGTCTATGTTGACGACATGCTGCTCACTGGTTCTATTGAGAAGCACATTGCTGATTTTAAGGCTGATTTGCATGCCTCATTTGAGATGTCTGATTTGGGGCATTTGCATCACTATTTGGGCATTCAGTTTATGCAAGTTGATGGTGGGATGGCATTGTGTCAAACGAAATATATTGACACATTATTGCAGCGTTTTGGCCTTGAAGACTGTAAGCCTATTGCCACTCCTATGGAGACAGGTTTACGATTGAGTCTTCATGATGTTGGAGATGCATTTGATGCTATTCTCTATCAGCAAGCTGTTGGATGCTTGATTTACTTATGCATTACTCGGCCAGATATTCAGTTTGCTGTCTCACAGATGAGTAGGTTTATGCATTGCCCAGGAGTGAAGCATTGGCAGGTGGTTAAGCGCATCTTTCGCTACTTAAGTGGTACTCGGCTACTTGGGTTGTTTTATCCCAAGGGGGGATCACTACCGCTAGATTTGCATGCTTTTTCTCACTCTGATTGGGCTGGTTGCTATGACACTCGTGTGTCCACTAGTGGCTTTTGCTTCATGCTTGGTAGCTCATGTATATCTTGGTTGAGCAAGAAGCAGCCTACTGTGGCCACTTCCAATTGTGAGGCTGAGTATAGGGAAGCTTTCACAGCGACTGTTGAGTGTGTGTGGCTCAGATGCCTTATGGCTGATTTGGGTGTTGGTCAAACTTCTGCCACCACCATCTTCACTAACAATCAGAGCGCATTGGCAGTTGCGAGGAACCCTGTGTTCCATGCTCGCACTAAGCACATTGAGGTGCATTATCACTATGTCAGGGAGAGGTTCTCTGCTGGGGAGATCAGCTTGGCATATGTGCCCACGCAGGAGAACATTGCAGACCTTTTCACGAAGGCTCTGCCTAGGGAGAAGTTTGAATCTTTCCGCAAAATTTCTGGGCTTACTTCCTTTTTTGGAGTGATTTCCACATAGCTTGGCACTTCCTTATACATGAGTGCCAACTCCTTGTTCACCGCTTCACTCCTAGTGGGGATTTGTTGATATATTTAGGTAGTGATGTGTGTGAACACACTAGGACCGTTGCGGCACTTTTTTCCCTCTTTAGGAGGTTTTTTTCCCCGGTTTGTATATACGCCTATTGCCCTAATGGGCTACTTATCTTTGTACATTCTCTAGTAATACATTCAATATTGTGTGTTGTGCTCCAAGCTTCTTCTTCTTCCTTATGCTGTTCGCATGCTTCCACAAATGTCTAACTCCAACAGAAATCATTGTATTGAACAATCTTAGTAGATTCATAAAGGGACTTTATCTTCGATATATGTTTTTGTTTGATTAATTTTGACTATATTTTTTTATTTGGGCTATCCTTAGGGATAATTTTTAGTCCATTTCATCACTCTAAGGGTTCAAGATTCATGACTCATGTGTAGAGAGGTGTGGGGTAGAACATAGCGTATATTACAACATTTGTACAAGATTGGTATCTTCAAGGCAATTTCACCTCTTGCCTAGTTTTTTTCAAAGGTAATTGTTACATAGAGCATATAAGAGAACTAGAGGGAAGAAGAAAAAGAGATACAAAAATTTAAAGAATCTTGAACACCATTCTTCTTTTTTTGAAAAAAAAGATAAATAATTATCAGTAAAACCCATATAGATGTATAATAAGACTTATAAAAGCCCTAGAGGATATCTCAATGTGAATTTCTAACGACATTATGAATATTTAGTATGTTAGAGGTTGTAACCTTGTTTCTCTTTACGTACGAAGGGACATAAGTTAGGGAATTTTCACAAAAGCGAACTCAAGTCATTCCTAAGGCCTAGTTCACAAAGAAGCATGGTTTGCACTTCGAAATAGCAACATTCCATTTGTTAAGAGAATATGAAGCCCTTTGTGTACACCATTAGGTGAGATGACCTTCCTCCCTCATAAAAAAAATGTATCACCTTACTACGATGCAATCGTGCAGTAGGCACCAACTAGTTGTGTAGTAGGCACCAACTATCATAATCTAATATGAGGCTTGTATCGATTTCTTCTTGTTTTATTCCATCTCTTCTTGAATAATTCCAAAGCTCTTCTCATTTGTGAAAACCCTTGTGCAAGAGATTGATGATTACGATGACTACGTGCTAGAGGGATGACACCCCCCCCCCCCCCAACCTTACGCCTCTACATATAACTCTCTCCAAGGGATTGCCTTCTTGGGAAGGTGGATCCTAACCATCCATGCATTGATCATGTAACTACATGTGCGCCAAGTGTCCCGATTAACTGAGGTGGATGCTTCTAGAAGGTTCTAGAGCTCTTTGGGAGAAACACTCTCCCCATGCACCCCATGGGGGTTGAACCCTAGAATTCATCCTTCACACCCTTGAATCTTAACCACTAGACTAAGTGGATCACTTGGTTACAAGAGCACATGACCTTATGCTTAAGTCTAGTCTCGAGATCTTTGGTCATACACATGAGTGACCAAACAATGTTCGATTTCAGATTTGTCTAAATCGGTCGGACCCTTAGATCAATAATAAAATAGCTCTATGATCTAAGGGTTTGGTTGGTTCATACATATCTGAAGTCAGACATTGTTTGGTCGTAGAATTACTTTATTACACCTTGACCCAAAGATTTTTGGCCCTCAAGGCTTTCCTTTGATTGCTTGGGCTAATGCTTGATATGGAAACCAAATGGGATCATTTTTCTTGAGACACACTACCTATTTACAATTAAATCTTAAAAAATAATGGGGTCTTATTTTGTTCAAGCCATTCTAGAAAGAAACCACCAACTCAGACCCCGCCCTTTGGGTCATTGAGGGCAATACAAAAGAACAACATGATTTGTCTTGGTTCTTCCACCTCAAGGAGCTAGAGAGGAAGATACTTCGTTTGTTTTTTAAGATAATTTGATCCCATTACTAATCTCTATTAAGCTTATCCTTAATCATTCATTTTGCAACAAGTTTGTTTGGTAGCACCATGACATTGAGAATTCCCATCCCATCGTCCTCCTTGGGAAGAGCACAAACGTCCCCTTTGATCTTTGGGATACCCCTTATATTAGGGTCCCCCATCCATAAGAAATTCTTATAGACTCTTTCCAACTTGATCAAAGCTTTATCATTCGGTCTCAAGCATGATAGTAAACAAATGATGGAGGGGATAGAACATGTTGATGACCATGGCGTTAGTGACCACATTGAGTTACATTCCCTTCCAAATCTGAGGCTTGGTTTCGAGTCTATTGAGAATCTATTCCCAAGATTGATTCATAGATATATCGAGTCCCATGGGGATACCTAGTAATCTGAAAGTTTGACCTATAGCAATCTCTTTGCAGAAGACTTGCTCCTTGATCAAATGTGGGAACAAAAGACTTAGAGATAGTCTTTCTATGGTTGATATTGGAGCCCAAGTGATAGAAACATCTTCCTAGGCAGAATACTTGCTTCCTGATGAAATGTGGGAACAAAAGACTTAGAGATAGTCTTTCTATGGTTGATATTGGAGCCAAAGTGATAAAAACATTTTCCAAGCATTCCTAGAAATGCTTGGGGCTTCCTTGGTCATTAAAAAGATTTTACCATTGATATTGATTCAATTGTGGTGTTGCTCCAAAAAGTAGGAACCATATCCACAATCCCATTCCCTAGGCCTTGAAGGATGAAGTTCCACTCCAATCTATCATAGGTTTTGTTGAAATCAGTCTTCAAAAAAAAAAAAAAGTTTTGAACAGATTGTTTGGCCTACTTCAATCTTTCTCGATTATCAAGTCATATCCTTCTCGATTATCAAGTCATATTAGTTTATCAAGTCATATTAGCTTATCAAGTCACTCCATTTGAAGTCTATGGGTGGTTCACAACAAGCAAGGCAAACTCTCAAAATGTGTTCTTGTTTGTTTTCCTTCCACGTGTACAATCGTCTTTTATTTAATTATTATATCTATAATGCTCGATTCACTTTTTTTCTTATTCACAAAAGGTGCTAGAAAAAATTATGACACACACTCTCCCATCGTCTATCTAATGGGCAAGGTATATTACCATATTTTATCATTTCTCAGCCTCCAAATATGAAGTTTCCCTTTTCCATTGCCCCCATGTGAACCCCACCTAAGACTTGTTGCCTCCTCAACAAAGCCTTAGGAAACCATTCTAAAGCAGCTGTGTTAAGTAATTGATTCTAGAAGATGCTCCATAGCCATCATATGGCTTATCATGGTCACTCAATTGTGCATTAGATAATCAAATTGTCATGGTCACTCGGAAGTTGGCACAACACTGTGTTGACTTATTTTAAGACAGCTTCGAGGACTTGAAGCGGGTGCTACGAGCTTGCGGAAGTGCAGTTGGTTTTCGGATTCGGTGAGCTATCCCTCTCATCAACCGCTTCTTCTCCACTCCCACCGAGCCCTTCTCGTTCAGTATGCCGTCTTTTCGTTGTAGTGATGACCCCGCACCCCTCTTGCCTCAGATGTTGAAGATTTTGAGGGAGTTCGCCATCACCCATCTTCTATATCTGCCAAGTGCCACGAGGGATTCTAACAGAGCGAATCCATATGCTGCAAGAGAGAGAGAGAGAGAGAGAGAGAGAGAGAGAGAGAGAGAGAGCGAGAGAGAGAGAGAGAGAGAGAGAGAGAGAGAGATGTTCCAGTGCTTCCAATTGGCCGATTGCGACGTCACACTGAGGGATAGCAGAACTACTACGAGTGCGACTACTTGCCCAGAATTGTTCAAAGGTCTGTATTTTGACAAAGATATGCATACGCTACGGGCCTACCCTACCGACAGTGCACTGTGCGTAGTTTGTCAAAGCCATTTTTAGAAAAAGAAAGAAGATTATGAAAGCAGAACACATTTGAATACGATTATTTATCAAGTATCTCCTTTCCGAGTACAGGGTAATTAACACTGTTGGGCATCCATTTTTTGATACCTGACATTGTACCCCTCTCTCCTCTGTTTGTGAAGGCCTACCACGAGACTTTAGGAGGCTTTGTCCATGTCTCCTTGTATTGTCTAAGCAGTGAAGAATTTTTTTTTCACCTTTCCCCAAGTCATTGGGTGAAGTAAGTTTCATTGATATGCCGAGTTTGGCTCTCTAGTTACCACACCGTCAAGTTTTCTTTGACACAGATTTTCTTCTCGAAACAGATAATTTCTTTCTTTCCTGGATACTCTCTCCGTAGGGGATCTTCAAGACATAATTTTCGCTGCTCATCGGGAGTGCAGCAGCTCGCATTTCTTGTGTGGTCTATTCGTTCTTTTTATGTTGAGCTCTGCGAAGCAGATGCCCAGATCATGAGCACTTGATTTCGCTGATCAGTTCTGAACTTAGCCAAAAAGAGAAATTATACTTCGAAATAATCAGAAGTCCTTCAAGCTTCTGTTTCAAGCTTTTTGGCACCGTTCGCTTCTTTCACCGTACCTTTTAGAGCAACCACAAAATTACCTGCCTTATGGCTAACATCGGCCTTAACTGATATGACGGATAAACAGCTGGTGTGTATTCACTCTCTGCAAGCAGTATTGCTTTTCCACAGTTCTCTGGTTGTTGAAGGGTCTTAAAGTATTATAGTTACTTGATATTTCTGTTGATATTAGATACTAGAACGTCTTTTGATGGGCTAAATCTTAACTTAGTACTTGTCCTTATCTCAGTTGAATTGGACAATTTTTTTTACTGACATACTGGTTGCATTGCCTTTGACATTCTACAACTCTAATTGCAACACTCCCATCTGACAAACGACTTCACGTGGAGTAACAATGTGCACGCATGTACTAAAGATCAGATAGCAGATGTGTGATGACGTATAACGAATGAAATGCTATTCATAGCAGCATATAGAGTGCTCACATTGTCCTATTCATTAGATTAGCATTTGGAGGGAGTGCATCCATGATGGGGGGGGATTAAAATTGAGAGTATAGAGAAAGATAAGAGTCTTCTTGCAGGACTACAATATGTCAGACCCTTTGATCACGGTCATCAGTCTCAGCACAGCTTTTAGGTTATTGTATGTCTCGGGATCTCATTTACAGTATCTGATTTCACTCTTGTCGCACTTAGTTGGGCCTGTTTTCAGTTGAACATATTGTGAATTACTTATCTGAAACTCTGCCAAAAGCGGTACAATCTCAGTGACGATTTTATGCTTCGATAAGACTTCCTTATACAGAGTTTTTCACCATTAAGGCACTTGTTCAGTTGAACGTTGATCCACATACTAGAGGGAGAAGGAGCTGAAGAATCGTGGTTTGGTCTTTCTAAGCAGAACCCGATTATTACTTTTGAGTGAACTGAAGATACATAAATTTCCCTTGTTGGGCTGACTCTTTGACATGAAAAGTCATAACTGACATTACAAGCTTATGATTTTGCGTGCTCAAGATTCCAATGTAGTTCCGGATTCATCCATGTGTTATATTTGACAGAGGGAGGTTCTATAATTTGTAATGCCAGCCTTATAATGTTTGTTGTTCGTGCATCATGTGGGTTCTGGGTGCCTTGGGGCTAGAGACGTATCAACGATCAATAATTTCATTTATATGGTCGTTGATCGGGAAAAAGAGTAACAAAAGGTAATTTTTTACAGGGTTTCTGTTTTCTTATCCAAGCTTAATAGTTCCCACGTAAAGCTGAAAACATGTTTCAACACATTATCACGTAACTCAACAGCCTAAAGATATGGACAAACGGAGTTGGCTCTGGAAAAAGAAGCTTGGAGACAGAACTTTATCATCTGCTGAGGCTGACGAACTCTCTTCCTCAAAGCACTTCAATGACCAAGTATGATGGGAAATCTAATAAATTTACTGTGATTATGCTTAATTATCTAGAGTTAAATATGTTGGGTGCATGTCAAGTTCTTTTAGCTTGATACTTTGTAATCATCTATGATATATTTACTCTACTACATCTTATTGGCTGTACATGCCTTAAGATCTCATTACAATCGGTTCAGTACATGCATATTTTGGCATATGCCTGCTCACCTGTACGTCTGCCATTTGTAAATGCCTAGAAGATGCTGAAGTTTAGTGGGAGCTAGTTTGTGGTGGTTTTTTGAGAACATTTGGGGTGCTTTTTCGAGAACATTTAAGAAAGATTCTTTTGATGTATTCTTTGCAAGATGTTTGGCGCAATGGAAGGGCTTTTGTGGGAAACCTGCAGGTTCCTCATTCTGCCTGACCTATCTAATGTTCTTATTAAACACATTTTCTTTTTGCTGCAGACATTAGCAGGATTAACATCAGACCATGCTCAAATATCAAATGTTGCTCCATCACAAGATCAGACTGAGGAGAAAATTAGGGTCTTGAATGAAAGGCTTCTTGCAGCTGACCATTTGGTGAAACAGCATGTAAAGGTTGCAGAAGAAGCTGTTTCAGGTCCTTATTTCATGTTTGTGGCAGATGCTGGCCACCCTCATTTCATTATTGTTGTTTTTTGCTTTCCCTCTCAAATATTAATCGTGTGCATATTTCTCTTATAAATTGTCGACTTTCTTTGTTGCATCAACAAGGTTGGGAGAAATCTAAAGCTGAAAACATCTCTTTAAAACGCCAGTTAGAAGCTGTACTGGAGCAAAAGCAGGGCAGTGATGACAGACTCTCTCAGATGGAAGGGGCCTTGAAAGAAAGCATGTGGCAACTCCGGCAGATGCGTGAAGTCCAGGAGCAGACAATACACGATGCTGTTGTAAAAAAGACAAGGGAATGGCAGAATGTGAGGTTAGAACTAGAGCAGAGACTGGCTGATGCAGATCAACAGCTGGTCGAATCAGGGTTCCAGAATTCTCTCCTCTCAAAACGAGTAGAGGAGCAGGCTGAGACAGTTGCACAGTTAAATCAGGCCTGTTCAAGGGCAGAGGGGAGAGTTGATACACTGCAAGTGCGAGTTGAAACATTTGAGAGGGAAAATGCTTCTTTGAAATATGAAGTGACAGTCCTAAACAAAGAATTGATAATCCGAAATCAGGAGAGAGAGATGAATAAGAAATCTCTGGATGTAGCTAGCCGACAGAAAGCAGAAAGCTCAAAGAAACTTCATAAGCTGGAAATTGAATGTCAGAGGCTGCGTGCCCTTGTTCGAAAGAAGCTTCCAGGCCCAGGTGCCTTGGTGCAGATGAAATTGGAAGTTGAAGGACTGGATACTGAGAGACGGGATTCTAGCAACAGATGGAGATCTGATAGTAAACCACTTAATTCACCGAAGGCTGCAGGATCCATAGTGAGTTCAGAGGGTGATTTTTCGGATCGCTTACTCACTATGGAGGAGGAAACGAAAATGCTTAAAGAAGTGCTTTCAGAAAGAAATAATGAGCTCCAGACAGCAAGGATCATGTGTGCTCGAATGGCTGAGAAACTCAGTGTCTTCGAACGACAAGTAGGGAAAACACTGAATTCTCCACAAAAATCTTTGCTGAGTCAGTCATTACATGGTGTGGATTCTTTTGTTAGTCTTAGCTCGCTCAACGAGCTCAGCCATGCTTCACTCTCTGAAGATGGTATTGAGGATGACCGTAGTGTAGCAGATTCATTGGCCTCTACCTTGGCTACAGAGTTGGCACATTTTCGAAAAGAGGGAATGGCTACTTTTCAGGAACCAAGAACGTCACAGAAAGTTTCTGCACCATTGGATTCAATGGAGGACTTCATTGAAGTAGAAAGACTTGTTTCATTATCTTCTGAGCATTCAACTGTTACAGAAGGCAAAATGACTGAAGCAATGGCCGCAAGTAAGGAGGCTCTAAGTATGAAAGAGGCAGAGCTGCAGCTGGCAGTTGGACAATGTGCAGAGCTAAATAAGAAACTTGCATTGACAGAGCAGCAGCTGTGCTTGTTATCCTCAAAAAATGCGGCGAATGAGCTTAACTTGTACAGTCTTCAGCAAAAACTAAATATGATACTGGAAAAACTTGAAGATGGAAATGAAGTGAGGGCTATAGAAGGGATAAAAAGTGCTCTATCGGATTCACAATGTAGCTCTGTGGATGGCCTTCAGGCTCATGTCACAAAACTTTCTAAAGTCTCTTCAAATGTCAGCTCTGAGGCTCGAGAATCTCCAACAGAGAAGAGCTTAGGCATAAAACTCTCTGGTGTTGAATCAGACCTCAGAGGAGCAATTGAAGAGATGATTCATATATTAGAAGTGTTGGCCTCAGAGACCAGAACCCATCATGACAGCACTACTTGCTGTGAAGATTTCATACCTGCACATTCTGTTATGTCGCAAAATCTATTTGATTCCAGTTCAACTATAACAAACCTAAAGTCCTCTGCTAACCAATTTATGCAAGGGGAAATGGAATTGATACAATTGATAAAAAGTCTTTCCTCTGTACTTGTGCACATACGGGTTCCAGGACGATCAGTTCCTGTTCCCCAGATTAACAAAGAGAGGCAAAATCATGATCAACAAGAGGTACTCAGTGATGCAGGTAGCCCCATCTCAAACACAAGCAATTGTGAGATTTATGAGCAGCCAGGTGTGAAAGCTTCAAATGTAGGTAAGAAAATGACCTCAGTGAAGGAATCTCAATTGGATTGTGAGCTTCGGATGCTTCGTGCTGAGAAAGCAGCCCTTGAATCACACATGAAGGCAGAGTTTAGCAGGATGGATAAAGTTGAAGAGATGCTTCTGCAGTTGCAACGTGAGAAATCTGAGCTTCTCCAAGCACTAGAAGTAGAGAAGGAAAAACTTGAATCAGCTAAAAGCCAGATGCTTGATGCTGAGCATCTAATTGCTACCCTTCGCGTGCGGCTTGCATCAGCAGAAATGTCCAGAAACACAGCAGATGAACGGCTAACATATGCAAATGCAGAAAATTCTAAACTGACATTGCAGTTGCAGGAACAGCAATCAGAGCTCATGAACATGCGAGAATCACTGAAGACCTTGGAAGAATGCTTGGAAGAAGAGCGGACAAGAAATGGGGAATTGCAGTTTAGATTGGACGAGGTACAAAGTTCCTTGGAGAGGTATACTCTTATTCTTTAATCTTCTAAGTTTAACATGAACTGAGATAAGTAGTATGTATCAATCATGCCACAGTCATCCACTTCATCTTTCTGTATAATTTTTAGTTGGGTCAAGATTGAAATTGGTTGCAATTGATGACATTTTTTTTTACTAAGCTTCATGCTTAAAATTGCTTACAGTGGAGGTAAATATTTTCTGTTGGGATTGCCATGCAGTGACAATAGCAGATGGCAGGGCAGATGCTCTGATATGTGTATCATTGTATACTTGAACAAGCTGCATTAATGGTTTAAGCAAGGTGCATTTACTGTTTATTTACTTGTTGCACTGGCCTTCATGAATGAGAATGTCAAGGATCCTTGAGAGCAGCTCGGCTGGACCTTTATGAAAGACTTGATTTTAGGAACCTTTCTTTCTCTCGAACCCGTTAATTCATATCTTTCTCTTCGATTATTGTTTTCCCCTTAATTGAATAATCATTCGCATCAGGCATGCTGCGGTAGAGCTATATTGTGTTCCTGAATGCGTGATATGGCGTTGGTTCACATTTCAAACACGTTTTCTCCATTCAGAGGAATGTGTTTGTAGATTGTAATTACTTGTATTCATGTTTTGAACACGTTTCATCCATTTAAGCAGGGCTAATGCTGAAGTTGAAGCAAACGTGGAGAAGAACATTAAGGTAACTTACTCCTGCCTCTTCATGAAGGAAGTATATGTGTAGAAGATATATGTTCTTGCAAATATCACTTCACTTAGGTCAGATGTCTTTATTTGTTGTCATACAGGAAGAGGGGATTGCAAGTGCTACTGAGAAGCTTGCAGAATGTCAGCGTACGATTCTTATTCTCAGCAAGCAGATACAGAACATGGTGTCTGCAAGGGCTTCTCTTTCTATCTGCAATGAATTATCAGTTTGTAATGATCAGAAAGATTGTTCCCAGTTGAATGAGTTCGAGCAGCATGTTACTGGCAGCACTACCTTTTCTTCAAAGCGGGGGCAGCGGGTACACAGTGATCCAGTTGAATTAAACATGGGGGATATAACTGATGAAGAGCTTGTTTCAGCTGCAAAAGGAGAAGCAAAAGCCAATGAAAGGAAAATGAGCCACGAAGAGTACATTGAAGCCGTATCCCAACAGCTTCCAAGTTCTCCTGAAGCTGATGCAAACACTAAGATTGTACCATATGTCTCACCAAAGAAGGTCGCTGGCAAGAAGAACACCCGACGTCTGGCTAGTACATCTGACATTACAAAATCTATAGATTCAAATTCAATCGGGTCCCCTAGGCGTGCAAACAGTTTTACCAGGTTCTTTTCAAGAAACAAGAAAACCTTGCCCTGAATGTTCACAGAGCAGTTTTTGTAGTCCTAAACCTGCATGCAATGATGCAACATCATTCTACTCATCTTTACAGATACCAGCCACCGTCAAAATTATTCGAATTTATTGCTTGGTCAGATCATCTTTGAAGGAATCTCGAGGGAGTCACAAAAATGACAGGTTTCCTAGCACCATACTTGACGTTGATTTGCCATTCAAGCTGATCATTCGAGAAGTATCATATACATATATCTTAAATTGATCACTATCTGCACACACTGGCCATTTCACATTTAACATGCTAAAGACTGATCAGCATACTTTTGCTTGGAGGTGCTCATGAGTCAGTATATGTTGTGTAAGTTTATCCCTTTTCGTTTTTGCTGTACGCTTTACGATTAACAGTACAAGATAATATGAGAAGCGGATTGGCTGAAAAGCTACTAAGCATTTTGCAAACAGAATATAGTTTTCCACTTACAACTTTATGAGGAAAAGCTCGCAGAGTGACATGTGTTTTTCATGATTTCTTGGTATCACAACCATATGAATTGGTGGCGCATGAGCGGGCAACATTTCACAGCAAACCAGAAGTCCACAAACCGTATGAAAATAGGCAGGTAACCGTTCACAGCAGACTTGAAGCCACCAAACCATACGAAACATGGCACACAATAAGCTGGCAGCTTTTGACAGCAATCTGAAGTCCTTTTTAGGAAAACACAGCTGATCCTAAACAGTTATGACACTCAAATTATTCGGATCGTAGTTGCTTCATGAAATCATCATCATTGACGTAGTATCACAGAAAAAGATCACAATGAATACATTGCGCTATTTTTGCCTTTTCGTTCCGGTCAAGGATGGCAGTGTGCTTTGATCCCCTCGAGATATTCAATGGATAAGTGGGGATGCCTAATGGACTTCTGATGTACAGAGTAGCCCTGTAGGCTCCTTTGAGAAGGCCTATGTTGTGAGGGTTACCGTACTGAAGGGGAAATTGGATGATCTCACTCAGCAAAGTCTAGTCATTACCAAGCAAAGTCTAGTCATTGCTAATATATTGTAAATGCACATGTCCACATGAACATGAATGCCATTTGTGATACCAAATATAAAAACATTGTGATGATGTTGATTTTGTAAGTATGAAACATTCAAGAAAATAACAGAGGTATTAAGTGTTAATATCCATAACAAGGGTTTGCAAAAGCGAAGTCTGTTTTTATTTTTAGAGACATTGAAAACCAAAAAAGGGAATCCTTTGAATCTTGTCACAAGAGAACAATGTCACCAGCAATGTGGGTGAGAAATACGGAGAAGTCTTCTAGGTGTGGAAATCTGCTCTAGTTTTATTCAACTTCTGCTCAAAGGGTTCCTCTTTAACAATGTTCCACAACTATGTTGAGCATCCTATTGCCTCTTGTAGATCCTCTTATAAAGATGTTAGAGTTCTCTAGGAGTAGAAAATTTTAAAACTCGTAAGGGAAAGAGTAGAAAATATGGTCCAACTACTCTAATTTCCTTTTACAATGTATTCATTTGATCTTTGCTCGAGTTTGGTTGCCTCAAAGCGAATTAATATTGTCAAAAAGGAGATAAGAGGAGAGCGATAGAGCTCTTGCATGTACACAATCAATACACAACAAGATTAAACAAGAACAAACTTCTACTCCTAGTACTACAACAAGAATACACAAGAATGATTCCATAGAACCTAACAATATATCCAATATATAAACAAGAATTGGAAAGATAAGTGTGCCATCACTCTTAGTAGGTAAAATTTCTTGTGCATGTCTTTAGAATATACTTTTGTATCCACTACACATGTGAGGGATATGGAAAATAGATAAACATGAATTATCATGATATCTAATGAGCTTCACATGTCACCACTTTTTCAAGCTTAACTCCATCTCTCTCAATCTAGAAAACATGCAATATCTCTTCACCTTGTTTCCTCAAAGTGTTTTGGTAAAAATATCCCCGATTATGAGGAGAGCTTGATCATGCATTATGCCACTGGTGGAAATCCCAAGTCAACATGATGAATGAAGGTCATATTGGACCATTTAGGGCTTGTGGATGGCTCAAGTAGGCTTGCCTCACTACCAAGTGAGTTTTTGGCTAGAATCATATGTAACACAAGTTAACACTATATTCACTTTAACTTTTGGGCACCACTTTGATGTTGAAATAATTTTGATTCCTGAATTTGAGCCCAATTTAGTTCCAAAAGCTTGATAGGGCTATCATCATAAAGTCATTTCGTTAATTTGGCATGCTATTGATGGAGAGTGTTAATCTCCAAAAGAACAAGCTACTCTTGAATTTAGAGCACCTCTATATCAAGAGTAACTCAAAACCTTTACCAATTTTAAGGATCAATGATCAATTATTAAACTTTTGAATAAACTGTGAAGAAGGTGACTACACAGAAAGTCTACTGCACATAACTCACTCATTGACTTATCAAATGTGTAAAGTTTTTTATAAAACTTTGCACAAGATGTCGGCTGTAGTTTCCGCACCTCCTCCAAGTTAAATCATTCCAAAAGGCTGAGTAGATCTTGAGAAATGATCTTAACAAGTTACCTATGTCTAAAACTGTAGTTCTTTACAGTCGACTTTGACACCTGCAACTTCTAAAGCTTGGTTCTCTCAAATTAGAACCCGTTTATGCAAATGCTTTTAGCCATAGATGGCTTACCTTCCAACTTAGATTTTGACTCCTCATTTGTGCAAAACTTTACACTGTGCACTGAGAAATGATCAATTCTTTGATCATCGAGATTGCGCCTATTTCAGAAGACACTCAACACTTCTTCACATATGAATGTTCTTACTCATAATTCTCACAGCCTAATCATAATTAGAAGCTGAAAACTTGTACAGAGGTCAATCAACTATAGACTTAGACTTGTACAAAAGCATTTCACAAAAGTTTCAACACAGAAGGAGAACTCTCAGAAATATCGGGTGCAACTTTTCTTCATTTCTGGAAAACTTTACATCTGAGTGATGAGAGAGATCTTACTCACTTCTAAAGTGTCTATTGACTCATACAACTTCTGTTGCAAACATTTGTTTTATGTAGGGTACAAGTTTCAAATTATGTAAATACCTTTGGGAAGTCTTCAAATACTTCAAGAAGGCTCATATTATTCATAAAATGTAGCAAAAATACCACGTGAGTTCTAGAACATGGTGAGTCAAATTAGTGAGTCACAAGGGAGCTTCAGTGGTGTCCTAGTGGAAGGTCGATGTGGCTAGTTCTCAAAGTCCATCAATACTTTGCTTATTTGAGCACTTGAGTCATGTAATACCTCCATCCAAGTGTCTACCACGAATTTAGATGTATTAGAAAGTTTTTAGATTAGTTTCCCATGCTATAAAAAGAGGAGAAAAGTCGTGATCTTGTGGGATGTCCAAGAGAGTCATATGTGTATCTCTACACTGCTGTAGTTTTGTATGCAGAGATTGAAGAGCTTGTATCTCCCTCATTATATATCCAAATTACATGTTTGATAGCTCATTGGAAAGCTCTTACTGTCTACTTTCTTCCTGTAAATTTTCATAATCATTGGATTTGTGAGCTGAGAGCAATACTCTCTGCAAGTAGTGTGTGTTCTCTGTTTTTTATCCCTGTTGAAGGTCTCCATTAAACCTCAAACTTGCAGAGGTCATATCTCCTTGTGTATGTATCCAAATCATGTGTTCTTTGGCTTGTTAGAAAGCTCTTTAAGTCTACTTGTATTCTGGAAAGTTTCAAAGTCATTGGAGTTGTGAGTTAAGAGCAGTAGTCTCTGCAAGTGATGTGTGTCCTCAGGTTCATCTCTGTTTCAAGGTCTCCATTAAAGCTGCATATTGCAGAGGTCATAGCTCATTGTGTATTTATCCATTTGAGGTGTTCTATATCTTGTTGGAAAGCTCTTAGAGTGTAGTTTATGTGTGTGAAACAGTTTTGGAAAATTCCAAGTGAGTAAAGAGAAATTTGCTCTGCAAGAAAATTGGTTTGTGCATACAAGTTTGTGAAAAAGTCAACTAGGTCCTGTTGGGTTTTACCTACTTCTAGCTGTACTTTGGAGATCAATAAACTCCAACATTGGTATCAGAGCAAGTACTTGGAGGCTTGGAGAAGGTTATCATACCTTGACGAAGAATTTGAAGCTATCAAAGAAGCAGTTCATCATCAACACTACACAAAGGTAGAAGAAGATTGCAAGGAGGCATCTGAAGCAACATCCAAGCAAAGAAAGGTGCACATACCTCATTTACAAGGTAAATATTATATTTCTTCTCATCACACACATTGGAAAGGAGGCTTAAAGGAGGAAGCTTAGCATTTGTATTATGGGAGACCAACATGCACAAATAGAGAAGCTTGATAAGACCAATTATCAAGCATGGAAGTTTAGAATCACAGCATACTTGCAAGGTAGAGGCTTGTATGGTTTGATTGACGGCACAGATATCAAACCCACATTACCAGAGGACCCAAATCAGCAACAATTGAGGGAGTTTAGACTTTGGAATGAGAGAGACAAAAGGGTTATATTCATTTTATCACAAAATATTCAAGATTCAATGGTAGGACACATACAAGATCTAGACACAAGTAGAGATGTTTGGCTTGCATTGGAAAGGTTGTATGCTACAGGTACAAGAGCAAGGAAGATTCAACTCAAAAATGAGTTGAATAACATAAAGAAAGATACAAGGACATCGGTCAATGATTACATATTGAAAGTTAAAGAGATTGCAGATCAACTAGGATCAATTCAAGCTCATGTGGAGGACGACGACTTGGTTGCACATACTCTCAACGGACTCAAAGATGATGAGAGATGGAAACCCTTCATTACTTCAGTTTATGTCAGAGGAGAATTACCAGATTTTGATCAACTTATTGCCCTCATGGTCACGGAGGAGATGAATCTAAATGGTTCTACTTCAAATCAAAAAGGATCTCAAGGACAAGCTCTTTATGTAGGATCATCAAGAGGTGGAAATAGAGGTGGAAGAGGTTCAAATAGAGGTCGAGGAAGAAGGAGCGATGATCAAAGGACTTCAAGTGGCTTCTTCAACACGAGGAAGAGGAAGATCAAGCACTAGAGGTACGAGAGGCTACTACAACTACAACCAAAGACAAAGGAGTGAAGATAATAAGAACAATTGCTATATATGTGGAAGGTATGGACACTATGCCAAAGATTGTTATCAAAATGAAAATAATCAAGGTGGTAATCGAACCGGCTATTCAAGAAGAGGTAAACAACAAGGAAATTATGCAAGTGATGATTATGATTCTCTTCTTATGATGAATGTAGAAACTAAGATGAATTGCAATAGCGATGTATGGTATGTAGATAGTGGTTGTTCTAATCACATGTCTCATGATGCTTCATGGTTTTCTAATATGCATAATCCGTCATGTAAAGGTCATGTTGAAACAGGAGATGATACAACACATAAGATTATGCAGGTTGGAGATGTTGTTATGCAGGATAAGAGCAAGACAAATTGCTTGAAGGATGTACTTTATGTGCCAACGATCACTAAGAATTTGATGTCGGTTGGTCAAATGGTAGAAAAATGTCTACAAGTGAGATTTAATCATGCAGGTTGCTTCATTGAGGATCCAAAGCAAAGGAGGTTAATTGCTAGAGGTCAAAAACAAGGTAGATTGTTTACATTCAAGGTAAACCCAAATCATACAAACTATTTCTCTTATGGTATGCATCGAATAGCACAGCTTGATCTATGGCACAAAAGGATTGGACACATGAATGTACACAGGTTAAAGGAGCTATCAAAGAAGAGGATTGTTGAAGGATTACCTGATCTTACTAAGTAACATATGGTGCATCTTTGTGAAGCATGTCAAATGGGTAAGCAGAGTAGACAACCTTTCAAACATTCAAGCTATGTAAGTGATGGTTTGCTAGATCTCATACACACAGATGTGTGGGGACCTACTAAAGAGGCATCCTTGGTTGGTAATAAGTACTATGTATCATTCATTGACGATCATAGTAGAATGACATTTGTGTATTTTATTAAACATAAGAGTGAGGTCTTTGATTGTTTCAAAAAGTTCAAATCATATGTCAAAAAGCAAACAGGAAGGTATATTAAGAAGCTAAGATCCGATGGAGGAGGAGAGTATTTCTCTCAAGCTTTTACTGATTTTTTGTATGATGAAGGTATCAAAAGAGAAGTTACATGCAGGTATACTCCACAACAAAATGGAGTCGCAGAAAGAAGAAACAGAATCATTGCAGAAGCATCTAGAAGCATGCTTAATGATATGTGTTTGCCTAATTATTTTTGGGCTGAAGCTGTTAGCACAAGTGTTTACGCTATGAATAGAGTTCCGACTGCTGGAGTTCATCATTTGACACCATATGAGGTATGGCATGGAAGGAAACCAAGTGTAAGTCATTTGAAAGTATTTGGTTGTGTATGTTATGTACATGTACCTAGTGAGGTGAGATCTAAACTTGATGCGAAATCAGAAAAATGTATATTTATTGGTTATGCAGATACTCAAAGAGGATATAGATGCTATAATCCTCATACCAATAAGGTTGTTGTGTCAAGAGATGTAAACTTTGATGAATCACTTTCATGGTATGCAGATAAGAATTGTTTGCAGGTCATGGATGAAAATGAAGACAGTGTGGTTGAAGGAGATGAATGCATAGTTCAGCCATCAGGAAGTTTAAATGATGAAAGGAGTGGTTTAGATGAAGAAAGAGGATCACCTTTCAATGGAAGATTAAGGCGAGAGTCACCTCCAAGTGTTAAAAGTAAAGGTAAACTCAAACTTGTTGAAGTTAATGATGAAGGAGAGGAAATTAGTGATGTATGTGAGTATGGAGAATCATCAAAGGTTCCTAATAAGAAAGGAAGAGCATCTACATTGGAGGTAAGAAGAACTTCAAGAGTAAGTAAGCAACCTCAAAGGTATACTTATGAATCTTTCATGAATACTCATTATGCTTTTATGACAAAAGTTGAGCAGGAAAATGAACCCACATGTTATGATGAGGCCAAAGGAGATGAAAAGTAGGAGAAAGCAATGAGAGAAGAAATGGAAGCACTACAGGATAACAAGACTTGGAATTTAGTTCCAAGTACACCAAAGCAAAAGGTAATTGGTTGCAAGTGGGTTTTTAAGATTAAAAGAAATAGTGATGGTAGTGTGTCTAGATATAAGGCTAGACTTGTAGCAAAAGGATATAATCAAACTCAAGGTGTGGACTATGAGGAAACATTTAGTCCAGTAGCAAATATGGCAACGGTGAGAACTTTGTTGGCTTTAGCTGCAAGTAAAAGGTGGAATATATATCAACTCGATATAAAGAATGCCTTTCTTAATGGTGAGTTAAATGAAGAAGTGTATATGTCACAACCAGATGGTTATGTGGATGCAAAATGTCCTAATCATGTATGCAGGTTAAAGAAGGCATTGTATGGTCTTAAGCAGGCACCAAGGGCATGGAATGCAAGGTTGGTAAAGTATCTTATGCTGCAAGGATACACAGCGAGTCATGCTGATCCTTCACTTTATGTAAAACATGTAGATGGCATGTGTGTCTATGTATGCATTTATGTGGATGACTTGTTGATTACAGGGAATGATGCAAAAGCAATTGATGAGATAAAAGGTAATTTGGGAAAGGAATTTAAAATTTCAGATCTTGGTTTGCTCAGATACTTTCTTGGGATTGAAATTGTGTATAGCGATGAAGGTATGTGGTTGATACAAAGAAAGTATATATGTGATATGCTGAAAAGGTTTGGTATGCAGGAATGTAAATTTGTTTCTACTCCAATGGAATGTAATGTAAAGCTGAGTGCAAAGGAAGGTGATGAGTTGCATGATATGAATGTATATAGATCCATGGTAGGATCTTTGATTTATGCAATAAAAACTAGACCTGATATATGTTATGCAGTGGGAGTATTGTCACAATTTATGCATGAACCTAGAGTACCTCATATGCATGCAACGAAAAGAGTGCTTAGGTATTTGAAAGGTACCATGAACGAAGGATTATTTTATAGTCATGATGCTGATCTAACTCTTAAAGTCTTTAGTGATGCAGATTGGGCTGGAAGCAAAGATGACAGAAGATCCACAAGTGGATATGTGGTAATAGCAGGAAACAAGACATTAACATGGAGTTCAAAGAAACAGCCTACAGTTGCTTTATCTTCTACAGAGGCTGAGTATAGAGGTTTAGCATTGGCTACTACTGAGGTTATGTGGTTTAAAAAGTTGTTTCATGACTTGAATGTGCAGGTTGATGTACCACTGATATATGGGGATAACTTGAGCAGCATTCATATGACCTCAAATCCTATTTTTCATGCTAGAACAAAGCATATAGAGGTTCACTATCATTATGTTCGAGAGAAGGCCATGAACAATGAAGTGCAGGTTTCTTTTGTTGGAACAAAGGATCAAGTTGCAGATATCTTCACCAAATCCTTGGATGGACCAAAGCTTCAAAGATTCAACTATATTCTTGGCATGAAGGAAATACCCTTTGAAACTTGAGGGGGAGAATGTTGCGAACATTTGTTTTATGTAGGGTACAAGTTTCAAATTATGTAAATACCTTTGGGAAGTCTTCAAATACTTCACAAGATTTCTGGCGACATTATCGAAGAAGGATAATGTAGCAAAAATACCACGTGAGTTCTAGAACATGGTGAGTCAAATTAGTGAGTCACAAGGGAGCTTCAGTGGTGTCCTAGTGGAAGGTCGATGTGGCTAGTTCTCAAAGTCCATCAACTTTGCTTATTTGAGCACTTGAGTCATGTAATACCTCCATCCAAGTGTCTACCACAAATTTATATGTATTAGAAAGTTTTTAGATTAGTTTCCCATGCTATAAAAAGAGGAGAAAAGTCGTGATCTTGTGGGATGTCCAAGAGAGTCATATGTGTATCTCTACACTGCTGTAGTTTTGTATGCAGAGATTGCAGAGCTTGTATCTCCCTCATTATATATCCAAATTACATGTTTGATAGCTCATTGGAAAGCTCTTACTGTCTACTTTCTTCCTGTAAATTTTCATAATCATTGGATTTGTGAGCTGAGAGCAATACTCTCTGCAAGTAGTGTGTGTTCTCTGTTTTTTATCCCTGCTGAAGGTCTCCATTAAACCTCAAACTTGCAAAGGTCATATCTCCTTGTGTATGTATCCAAATCATGTGTTCTTTGGCTTGTTAGAAAGCTCTTTAAGTCTACTTGTATTCTGGAAAGTTTCAAAGCCATTGGAGTTGTGAGTTAAGAGCATTAGTCTCTGCAAGTGATGTGTGTCCTCAGGTTC
Source organism: Ceratopteris richardii (assembly GCA_020310875.1). Taxonomy (NCBI): domain Eukaryota; kingdom Viridiplantae; phylum Streptophyta; class Polypodiopsida; order Polypodiales; family Pteridaceae; genus Ceratopteris; species Ceratopteris richardii. The sequence continues at coordinate 30,051,415 of CM035436.1, read as the reverse complement.
ATCTCTGTTTCAAGGTCTCCATTAAAGCTGCATATTGCAGAGGTCATAGCTCATTGTGTATTTATCCATTTGAGGTGTTCTATATCTTGTTGGAAAGCTCTTAGAGTCTAGTTTATGTGTGTGAAACAGTTTTGGAAAATTCCAAGTGAGTAAAGAGAAATTTGCTCTGCAAGAAAATTGGTTTGTGCATACAAGTTTGTGAAAAAGTCAACTAGGTCCTGTTGGGTTTCACCTACTTCTAGCTGTACTTTGGAGATCAATAAACTCAAACAACTTCTAATTTCTCTATTCACATGCTCTCTCATATTTTCCCCGACATTTTTACTTGTATATATAGGCAAATATGTACAAGTTCATCACCATACAAAAGTATAAGTGAACTAACTCTAAATTAATGTACATATGTATACACATCTTCATTCTCTGAACATGTACTTTCTTCATACTTCATATCTTGATCTTTTCTTCAGTCCTTGACTTTCAAACCTTCATCAAAACTTCAATTGTTGATTGCCTTGCACCAACAGCTCCCCCTCAATCATCAATTGAGGTTTTCTCTATCTTCTTTATGCCTGCCATATCTTTGAATCTCTATAGCTTTGCTCCATCCAAGCTTTTGGTTAGCATATCAGCTATCTGATCTTTTGTTGAAGTATGTATAACTTCAATCTCTTTATCCATCACCTTCTCTCTTAGAAAATGATACTGAATCTCAATATGTTTAGTCCTGGCATGAAAAACAGGATTAGCAGCTAAATACAATGAACTCATGTTATCTCCATGAATAGTGGGTATACTCTGAATGATGTCAAAACTCTTCATAAGAGTCTTAAGCCATATCACTTCCTTTGCAGCTTCCACCATACCTTTGTACTCAGCCTTTGTGGATGATAAAGCAATTGTGTGTTGCTTCTTAGAACACCAAGAAATTAACTTATCTCCCACATAACACAAGTATCCATATGTTGATCTCCTATCATCAAGATTACCTGCCCAATCTGTATCACTATATATCTTGATGTTTGTATCTGATGTAAAACCATAATACAAACCTTCTTTGAGTGTACCCTTAATGTACCTCAACACTCTTTGTCCTGCAATCCAATGTTCTTTCCTAGGATAATGCATGAATTGAGATAATACTCCAACTGCATATGACAAGTCAGGCCTAGTTAATGTAGCATATATCAGACTACCAACCAAACTTTGATATAGCTTCATGTCCTTGCTCCATATCTGCTCAATTTGTGATTCACCTCCATTGGAGTAGGTGCTACCCTGCAATCATCCATTTTAAACTTGACCAAAAAGTTTTTCAAATACCTTTCTTGAGTTACATACACTCCATGTTGAGTGTATGAGATCTCCATGCCCAAGAAGTATGACAAGTCTCCCAAGTCAATGATCTTGAACTCTTTCTCCATCTGCTTCTTTAGTCCTTGTATGCCTTTCTCATCTGTACCTGCAAGAATTATACCATCAACATATATGCACATATAAATGAACCCATCATCACTTGCTTTAACAAGCAAGCTACTATCTGCTTTAGATACTTGGAAACCAAGTTCTTTCAAGAACTTCACAAGTCTATAATTCCATGCCCTTGGGGCCTGCTTCAAATCATACAAAGCTCTCTTGAGCTTACATACATGATCTAAATACCTTTCATTTTTGAACCCTTGTGGTTGCTCCATGAAAACATCATATGAAATGTAACCATTTAAAAAAGCATTATTCACATCTAATTGACATAATTTCCAACCTTCACATGTAGCAATAGCTATGAGTGTCCTGATGGTTTTCATCTTTGCCACAAGACTATAGGTTTCATCATAATGTATACCATATGTCTGAGCAAACCCTTTCACAAAAAGTCTAGCTTTATACCTAGACACACTACCATCTGCAAACCTCTTTGTCTTGTAGACCCATTTGCATCCAATGATCTTCTGACAATTTGGTTTCGGAACCAAATCCCATGTGTCATTTTCCATCAATGCATCATACTCTTCCTGCATAGCTTTCTCCCAATTTTCCTTACCTTTTGCCTCTTCATATGTAGAAGGGTCTTCATGTACCTTTATCATATAAGCATAATCTTTGGTAGCCAAAAAAGAAGTGTCATAGCTATACCTTGTAGGTTGCCATTTGTGTCTTGATGACCTTCTGAGTTCTCCACTCCTTGAGGTTTTTGGTTCATCACATTCTGGATCAAACCTTGGCACTTCTTCAACTTCAACCTGTACTTCATTGTTCTCCTCTTCATCAAATATCTGAACCTTTGATTTACCTTTCTTTTGATTCACAACTTCTTCATCACCTACATAAATATTGATTGTACTTGCATCCCAAGTACCTTGCTCATCAAATGTAACATCCTTTGATACAAGAAATTGTTTTGTGGATGGACTCCACAACCTATATCCCATCTGCTTATCATCATATCCAATGAACACATATTTTTCAGCTTTAGGTTCCAATTTGTGCCTTAATTGAGATGGCACATATGCATATGCCAAACATCCAAATACTTTGCAATGATCTAGAGTAGGTCTCTTACCCCACCATGCCTCATATGGTGTCATACCCTGCAAGACTTTACATGGTAATCTATTGACCAAATATGTAGTTGTATTTACAGCCTCAGCCCACAAATAACTTGGGCAATTTTTCTCCTTCATCATGGATCTTGCAAACTCAGCAAGAGTTCTATTCCTCCTTTCTGCTACACCATTTTGTTGAGGAGAGTACCTGCAAGTAATTTCCCTTTTTATACCTGCATTCCATAAGTAATCACTGAACTCATTAGAGAAATACTCTCCCCCTCCATCCGACCTTAGTCTCTTCAACTTTTGACCTGTAATTCTCTCTGCATACACATGATAATGTTTGAATGTATTGAATACCTCTGACTTATCTTTGATCACATAGATAGTGATCCATCTCGTAGCATCATCAACATGAATCACATAATACCTTGAACCATTGATACTAAAATCCTTTGATGTTCCCCACACATTTGTGTGTACTAATTCAAGCTTCTCTGAATACATAAAACCATGCTTGGAATAAGATTTCTTATGAGCCTTACCTAATTGACATGCCTCACATATGTATGTCATATGTTGACCTGCAACAGTAGGCAATCCAGGCAATAAGAACATTCATATGTGAAGAAGTGTTGAGTGTCTTCTAAAACAGGTGCAATCTCGATGATCAAAGAATTGATCATTTCTCAGTGCACAGTGTAAAGTTTTGCACAAATGAGGAGTCAAAATCTAAGTTGGAAGGTAAGCCATCTATGGCTAAAAGCATTTGCATAAATGGGTTCTAGTTTGAGAGAACCAAGCTTTAGAAGTTGCAGGTGTCAAAGTCGGCTGTAAATAACTATAGTTTTAGACATAGGTAACTTGTTAAGATCATTTCTCAAGATATATTGAGTCTTTTGGAATGATTTAACTTGGAGGCGGTGCACAAACTATAGGTGACATCTTGTGCAAAGTTTTAAAAAACTTTACACATTTGATAAGTCAATGAGTGAGTTATGTGCATCAGACTTTCTGTGTAGTCACCTTCTTCACAGTTTATTCAAAAGTCTGATAATTGATCATTGATCCTTAAAATTGGTAAAGGTTTTGAGTTACCCTTGATATAGAGGTGCTCTAACTTCAAGAGTAGCTTGTTCTTTTGGAGATTAAAACTCTCCATCAGTGGTATCAGAGCAAGAAGCATCAAAATTGAAGAAAGGTGTACCCCGATTGCTACAGTTATAAAGAATTCAACATTTGAAGATACAAAAGGTGAAAGCTTGGAAGCAAAGTTTGAAAAGGAGGTCAGAAGATATCAAAGAAGACAAAAGGAACTTCATTCGAAAGCAAAGGTAATCTTATTCCTTATAAAGCTTGAAGGATTTAATACACAGGTGAAGAAAGTATGGGAGATTCTCTTCAGATAGAGAAACTGGATAGTAGAGAACTATCCAACATGGTCAATGAGGATGAAAGCTCATCTTATGAGCAAAGACTTGATATGTTATATTACAGGTGAAGAAGAAAAGCCTCAGTTCAGAGATCCTAGTGTTCCAACTAGGGATGAATTGTCAGAATTGAAGACTTGGATGAAGAGGGATGCTCAAGCTAGGAGCATTATCTATATGGGAGTTAGTGACTACTTGCTACTTCATATTAGAGGTCTTGAAAGTGCAAGTGATATATGGAATGCTTTGGAGGAGCATTTTCAAAACACCACAAAGTCAAGGAAGGCATCCTTGTGGGCAAAGTTTACCACATTCAAGAAGAAGGCCTCTCAATCCATCTCAGATTATGTAACAAGGATGAAGGACATTGCAGTTGCATTAGGAGCAGTTCATGAAGATCTTGAGGAGGATAAATTGGTAAGGAAAATCCTCATAGGTTTGAGAGGTGATGACAAATGGAAGCCATTCATTTTGTCTATTGAATTATCACTAGATCATTTTACTCCTGACTTAAATCAGTTGCTAGGACACATGCTAACCTTTGAGCAGGATGTCAAAGGTGAAGGTGATAAAAGTGCAGGTCAAGCAATGTATTCAAAGGATAAGAAGAAGAATAGTAGAGGGAAGCAACAAGCAAATGAAGATGAAGGAACAACTAGCCAGGCTAACTTCCTAAGAGGAAGAGGAGGTGACAAAGGTAGAGGAAGAGGCAGAAGTAATAAAGATGGTGGCAAAGCTTGTTGGATTTGTGGTAAGACAAATCATTTAGCTAATGATTGTTGGTATAGTACTCAGAATAATGGTGGATATAATCACAACTTTAATTCAAGAGGAAGAGGTGGCAGAAATCAAAGAGGTAATTTCAGAGGTAGAGGTAGTAGAGGCTACTTTGGAAGAAATGCAGGTAGAGGATTCCAAAGTCAACAATATAACAATACCTACTACAATTATGCTTCAGATTAGAAGGAGGATTCAACATTGATAATGAATGCAACTTGTGAAAGGCAAAGTGAAGATCAAAGAGTCTTCTACATTGACTCAGGGTATAGCAATCACCTGAGTGGCAACATAGCTTTGATGAGTGATTTGGAGAATAAGTTAACTAATCATGTAGTTCAAACAGGTGAAAATACAAAGCACAATGTGAAGTCAATTGGATCAGTGAAGGTCAAGGATGGAAGTACTCTCTTGAGTAAGGTTTTGTATGTTCCCACAATTCCAAAGAATCTGATAAGTGTAGGACCAATTGTTGAAAAAGGTTATGAAGTTAGGTTCACTAATGAAGGAGTTTTTGTGGAAGACCCTAGCAATGGGTATAAACAAATTGTTTCAGGGAAGAAAGAAGGAAGATTGTTCACATTGAAGATTCAAGGTAACATTGGACATGCCTTGTTCACCTATGGAGGACATAAGATCTCTCAGTTAGATCTTTGGCACAAAAGGCTTGGACATTTCAATGAAAGAGGTATTAAAGGTATTAAAGATATGGACAACCTGATCATAATTAGAAGTTGAAAACTTGTACAGAGGTCAATCAACTATAGACTTAGACTTGTACAAAAGCATTTCACAAAAGACTCAACACAGAAGGAGAACTCTCAGAAATATCGGGCGCAACTTTTCTTCATTTCTGGAAAACTTTACATCTGAGTGATGAGAGAGATCTTACTCACTTCTAAAGTGTCTATTGACTCATACAACTTCTAGTTTCTCTATTCACATGCTCTCTCATATTTGCCCCGACATTTTTACTTGTATATATAGGCAAATATGTACAAGTTCATCACCATACAAAGTATAAGTGAACTAACTCTAAATTAATGTACATATGTATACACATCTTCATTCTCTGAACATGTACTTTCTTCATACTTCATATCTTGATCTTTTCTTCAGTCCTTGACTTTCAAACCTTCATCAAAACTTTAATTGTTGATTGCCTTGCACCAACAACTATACATCAATGGAACTCATGTATTATTATTGGTTGCAAACCACTATGAAGATAATGGCCCATTTCCAGCAACCATGAAAGGCCACACCCTCCATCGGCCTATTTATAGATGAATTCTAACTAGTCCATACATTGATTTGAGCTAACATATCTCTATCTTATAATCTCCCAACTAGAATTGTTTGGATTGCCATTTAAGCTCTACCTTGAGAGCACACGGGTGGAAAATATCATCATTGTTATATTTTTTTATTAGTAAGAATTTATTTGATTTTGCTATATGTATTCTCTGCTATTGCATTCATCTCTCTTGTGTAATTCCTTTTTTAAATGGCGTCAACACATTCATCTCTCTTTTGTAATTCCTTTCTTAAACGACTTCTTCTGACAACAAGTAGATTAAGGAATCTTTTAATGAATTCACCATCCTTTTTTGTTAGTTTTGTTGTTTTTGCTCCAATTTGTATTCCTCCATCTGTCTTCTCATAAGGGAGGCTTAACGGAATAAATTATACTCTAGGAAGTTCAAAATCTCAGCCATTTTGTACTCTTATGTTTTGTTTTTAATAACATAATGGGGCCAATATGACCTGATCAAGAGCTTATTTTGATAAAAATTGATAAATCTATGAGTAACAATTCACTCTCTTCTAGATCTTGTTTGAGCTTTGATGAGGTGGAATGCAAATGCTTTATGTGAAATCATTATGGGTATAAGTGATTGTGTGTTTACTCTAGTACAATACACAAATAAAGCACACAAAGCTTGGGACTTATTGGCTCACCAATATCAAACCAAGAAGCATACTTGGATTCAAACTCTTGAGAACCAACTAGCAATGAGAAGCATCTAAAGTTGGAGAAGGATGAGGACTTCATCAAGTGAATGAAGCTTTTTCAAGATCAACTATTTGCTATTGGCATTGTAATAACACTTCAAGAACTAGCTTGTAAGCGTTTTTTGAATTCTTCTTGAAAAATATGATTGGGAATTGACATAGCTCAAAACTTAGCTTAAGACCTTTCCTCTCACTTTTGGAGTTTTTTGCAATGCTAATGGAAGAAGAAATGTGTCAAAAGGATCTTCAAGGTTCAAAACATGCAACACTTTTTTAGCTCATGCAAAGGGGAAATGCTCTTTTGATAGTTCAAAGAAGAAGCCAAAGAAGAAAAGTCCACTCAAAGGTTTTATTATTATGAAAAGAAGGGTCATGCCATGAAGAACCAACAAAGTAAGCAAGCTAATGAGAGAACAAGTACTCTCAAATCTTAATAAAAGAATAAAGAGTTTGCAAACTATGGATCACCATAGAGGAGGTGTACATATCTACCCAAGCTCATGTCGATGAACCTTGGATATTAGATAGTGGAGCATATTAAAGTTTCCTAATCTAACAATTCCCAAAAATTCACACAAACTGACAATATCTAAATCTAGGATAAGCTAGGATGCTCACCTTCACTAACTTATATTCCAATGTCAAATTACAATGTGTCAATATGATACAAACTAACAATAACTAAATCTAGGCAGAAATAGGAACTAGATACAAGAGCTTGTGTGCCTAAAAGGTATGAACAGTCTGTGTATGAGAATATGGAGAATATGAACAATTTAGAATTGTTTTACAACAAACCTGAATTCTGACTATCTAAATAAAAAACTAGTGAACTAACAAGTAGGAATAGAAATAGACTTGTTACTCATAATAACTCAGCAAGATGTTGATTGTAATGTGATATGAACTCCCCCAGATGTCTCTAGATGTAGAGCACAACTCCTCCAAGAGTGTAGCAACTCTTCCTCATGTAGAGGACCTCCTTGTCCTTAAAATGTAGAATCTCATTGGAGCTTGAGCACCTCCTTGATCACTTTGAGTGACAATCCACAATGTGCCTAGGCCATGTATATATAGTCTTATGGCTACCCACAACTGTTTTTGGCGATGTCATTTTCTAAAAGCATAAACTAATTGTGATCGTAGTCCAAAAGCATCAACGTTACCAAATGCTCATAGTTACATGAACTTGCAAAAACAAATTTGAAAAGCTAATAAAAACATCTTCTTGAGTTTGTGCTGTGGCAGATGGGCTCAAACCCAGATCTATGAATTTTATTTTAAATCAATTGATCTAAGGTTCCCACATGAGTTCTTGTGAGATAATCTAAGAAGATTCCATATTATAGCGAATCATGGGGACTATGAAATTGTTTCCAATAATCCCCCCTTCAATTCATAATGCTACAAGTTACAATAACCTGCAAAACTTCCTATTGTTTGAACATCAAGCTTACACTATGCTTGAGGTGGATTTGATCTACATCAAAGGCTATCACATCGAAAGAATATCCGTTGGAGAGTTCTTTTTCATATGCTCATTTATTGTATTTTTTTGAGAAATTTTTGATGGTTCATTTACTGTTGTAAAAGCCTTGAGCTTTACACATGTAAAGGTAGAAAAATAGAGCCCAAATCCTACGAATTTGTGGTGGTTGAAGTTGCATTAAATCAAGCAATCAATCACCTAAAAGTAGATCAAACTAGATCTTCACTTTTTCTGGATTGTAGGAAAGTGAATTGATTCCCTCCAACAACCATTCTCACCTTCATTTGAATTCAAATTTTGCTTGTAGAAGTCGTGGAACACTCCTAGAGTCTATATAAAGACTTGAAATCACTTGCACATTACATGGAAGCAATATACATACACTTGTGACCATCATTGTCTTGCTCCTTCAATTCTCTGCATCATCTTCTTTGCCAACAGTAATCTGCAGAGGCTGCTGCTCTCTCTCCAGAACTCCAAATTGAGTGCAAGATGGCTCATTGGAAAGCTATTAGTGTCTAGTTTATGATTATAAATTTTCATAGAGTTTTATTCAGTAATTGGGAGAAATTTGAGTTTTCTGTCTCGGGGTCAATCTCTACGTATTCTTGAAAAATAGGAAGTACCACCGGTGAATGTCGCATTCATTCCTATAGCATATTTTGCTAATTCCTTATACTTTTGTGCATTCTATACACTCAACCCTATGTTTATCACTCCCATAAAAGGATTTTTTCTAATTGTAATCACGCTGGTCGCTATGGGCATTTGAAGTTCATTGTCTCTTCCATTGATAGTAAGTTTTTTGAGCTTGTCGACCCGCAAACCTATCTGTTTTGTATCGACTCATTCTCCTTGATTTTCCAAAGTACATAGTGTGTTTCTTTGCACTTATTGCATGCCTATAAGGTATATTTGGGTCTCCAGAAGCTCAAGGGCTGGTCTTGTGCCGGTTGGCTTGACCAAACTTCGTCGCTTCGAAACGCACTTTTCTACCTTCTACAAGCTTCTCCAAGTTCTTTCACCTATGACTGTGAAATATATCTCTTGATTTATTTCCAATGAATCTTGAGCTGATTGTGTCTAAACCTATATACTTGAGAAATTGCAAACCAAATGTCCAAACGTTTATTACATAGATATATCAAGCAACCAACTGCTTGAGTATATAATGTAACATCAAATGGTTCTGAATCTGCTTCTGATTCTAATGACATGTTGACATTCATAGGTGTCTACATAATCTTGAAATCTATTATCTCAAACCTTTCTAGTAATTTCTCAATGTATTTTTGTTGTGTCATGTAGATACACTCATCTCTCTACTTGAACTCAATCCCAAGTTAATAATGCAAAATCCCTAAGTCATTTACATCAAATATATGCTTAAGTTGTCCTTTAAACAACTGAAGATTTTAATTTTTGGGACCTATGATAATCATATCACTTTGTAGTGCGTCTTGAACACTAGGTGGTTCATTCTCACATGAAGTAAGAGCTAAAATATTATGATTCTCAAAATGTTTAGCATAATTTACTTGGTCTATTTGTTGTCTCCTTGTTCCACTTCTGGTTCTTCTAGTGTATTCCTATATACCATTGTCCTTTTAGGTTTGATATATCATCTTTGGTGTATCCTTGAAAAGCAGTGGAATCCTTTTTGGTTCTTCAATATCTCTTTCTTTTGGGACTCTGGAACCTTCTCCAACTTCATAAGTCAGAACATCAAGAGGTAATGATGATGGACTAGGTATTGATGTAGGTAATGGATTTCTCTCGTTGCTTGCATCTCTTAGGTTTTAAGAAGGTCCATCACCCCCTTGTATGGCTGAATGTAAGCATCCAAATTCCTTCTGAAAAATGCATAGTCATTTGCTTTTATGAATTCTAGAATCTTGCTGAAAAATCAAGTGCAAAATATCAAGTTTTGAGTGGACCTAATGCATCACCAAGCAATAGTTACAACTCAAATATATGGAGTGGAAGATTGCATGTATTGAAGAAAGGTAAAGGAAACCTTTCTGCTGGTAGTAAAACATCTACATGTTTTGAAGAAATTGATGGAGATTCAAGTGGTTCAGAAAAGAGCCTTGATGAGGAACTTGCAATGCCCTTTTTGAAGACTCAATGAGTAAGAAAGACACATGCACATGATACAAGGTGAAGTGACCCAGGAGTAAGAAGATCTAGGAGGATGTGGAATTCATTGCAATGATTGACGTATGATAATTACATGGCTCATCATTGTGCCTACATGAACAAGGTAATACAAGATGCTAAACCTTGTTGTTTTCAAGATGCAATTGGAAATGTGGATAAGGAGAAATCTATGGATGAGGAGATGGCTTCACTTTATGGAAATGAAAATGGAAGCTAGTTGCATTTCCACAAGGAAAGAAACCCATAGGCTACAAGTGGGTTTAAAATGTAAAGCACAATGCTGATGGTAGCATAAGCAGGTATAATCAAACATATGGCATTGATTATGAGGAAAAATTCAAACCTATATAAAAAATGTCTATTGTGAGAGCACTTGTTGCATTAGCTACAATAAAAGGATGCACTTTGCATCAGATGGATGTGAAGAATGCTTTCTCGCATGCTTACTTATAAGAAGAAGTATACATGGATCAACCAAAAATATATGATGATTCAAAGCACCTAGAATAAGTTTGCAGGTTGGAAAAGGCTTTGTATGGGCTTAAACAAGCCCCTCGTGCTTGGCATGCAAGGATTGTTGATTACTTAACCACCACTGTATTTTCTATGTGTGATGCACATCATTCATTATATGCCAGAAAGGGTGATGATGGCATCATGATTATGGCTATTTATGTTGATGACTTGATTGTAGTGGTGATAATGAAGAAATCATTAAAGAGTTAAGAAAACTCCTTATGTAGGAATTTGACATGAAAGATCTTGGTGTGTTGTGCTATTTCTTGGGCATTGGCTTTATACATACAAAAAGAGGTATATGGATGTTGCAAAGGCAATATGCCTTGAGTATGGTGCAAAAGTATGGTATGTTTGATTTTGAGCCAATATCTATGCCATTAGATCAAAATTTGAAGTTGGATATTACATTAGATGAAGCATTGGAAAATGCTATTATGTACAGGAAAATTGTGAGAAATTTGATGTATCTCACAATTACAAGGCCTGATCTGCCTCACAGTGTGCTCTTCCTCTATCTCTTCTCCAATGCTTGCAAGCTGGTCTACTACATCTTTCATTTTGGTTACATAATCAGCCACTCCTTGAGCCAATATCTATGCCATTAGATCAAAATTTGAAGTTGGATACTACATTAGATGAAGCATTGGAAAATGCTACTATGTACAGGAAAATTGTGAGAAATTTGATGAAGAGCTCCCACTTGTCATCAGCTTTTATTCCATTGATGATCTGCCTCACAGTGTGCTCTTCCTCTATCTCTTCTCCAATGCTTGCAAGCTGGTCTGCTACATCTTTCATTTTGGTTACATAATCAACCACTCCTTGCTTTGGTTGTTTCTTGAGGGTTGTGAATTCCATCCACAAATGATTCTTCCTTGCTCTTTTGTTTGAGGAGAAATATGATGCAAGTACTTCCCAAGTCTCTTGGGAGGTCTTGCAATTCCTAACATGCGGTAAAAAGAAATCAGATATTGAGTTTAGTAGATATGACCTGGCAAGAGCATCCTTTGCACACCATGTGATTTTCCTCTCTTGCTCTTCCTTTGTTGGTTGATGCTTGCTCCTCAAGATTGGCATGTCTTCATCTCCTAAGATGTATCCATACAGGCTACTCCCTTGAAGATATGCATGCATCCTTAGTGACCATGATGAGTAGTTATTCCTGTCCAACTTATCAATGAAGGATGGAAATCCATCTCCCATCTTGATTGTGCTTGCTTTGATACCACTGTTGGAGGAGATTGTGGATAATCACAAGAGATGAATTGGTGCAACTAAAACTTGCTTCACACCTGCTACAAGTGATGGATGGAGAGTGTTGTGGGCCTCTTTTGATATCTAATAAGCATAAATAATCACATATTTTTCTTGGAAGATGATCCACTAATGATAGGATCGAAATAGATAAGTAGGCATATGATCTAAGATTCAAAACTTGCTATTTTGGTTGATATACCTATTCAAAGTTTTGAACCATTCTCTGAGTACAATAGCAATTGACAAAATTCCTTTTGGGGAACTTTAATTAGCTTAAGAAGCTACCAATCATGAGTGATATCATAAAAAATGATGGACTATATGCAGAGAAATATGTTTAGCAAATCAACCAAGCATCCCGACATTTAGGGGCCTTGATAGTCACAGACCAGTGAGCAGAGATCGATGAATATCTGACGTTTGCAAGAAGCATTACTAATGAAACTTTGTAGGATTAAAATAGACAATATGCTGGAGCTATAATGATTTAAATAATAGGAAATGATCAACTATAGAGTAAGAACAAGCTCTGACAAGTTCACTATTCTGATGAAATTATGACAGGGATATGCGATTAAGAAGTAATGATCATGTATGTATTAAATCATGTAAAAGTACAACAATAAATCATTGCCCAATGAGTGAGAAATGAGTGAGCTATGAGGTGAGCTCCTCTTCTCAATGAAATTACATGAAAATGATCTCTCTATCTCAAGATACACGAGGGGCTTTCATATCCTCTTTTTATAGTTTTTGTTGTGAAGAGATGGATAGGTATGTGCTTGAAGATGAAGAGGTGTTGCAAAATCCTTGATCTACACCAACCAAATGAACTCCAGGAGTATATGGTGGGCCCTTTTAGCTTGCCAATGGATGTATTAGACACCCTATGTACCTTGGAAGATCACTCTCAAAAAGATAGATCAAAACAGATAAGTTGGAGTTAGCTCAGAGGTGAAAACTTGCTATTCTTGGTTCATACACCTGTCCAGTGTTTTACATAATTCTCTGAGCACAGGAGCAATTAGCTTAATTCCTCTTGGGGAAGTCTAGGTAGCTTAAAGAGCTAACTTTCAAGAGTAATCTCATTAAAATTAATAAACCACACACTGAGAATGAGTTTTAACAAGTGATGACATCATCCCTATTTTTATGGGCTACTATAGTTTGAGAAGTGCGCAGAAAAATGAACATAACTCAAAATGTAGAAATCCAATGATTATGAAAATTTTTATAGTTATACTAGACAGTCAGTTGAATGCAACAAGCTTTAAATCATTGAATTTTGATTAGTAACCACTGAGAAATGGCTCTGACAAGGTGAGTGAAAAAGTCGGGTACCTGACAGAGAAGTGAAGATGAACAGACACTATTGACTTCAACTAAACATAACTGAAGATTGCAACATCCAAATGACATGAAAATTTGTGAGCATATAGTAGACTTATAGAGCTAACTTTACCAAGTTAAATCACTGAAAAGAATGCACCAAGCTCAGAGAAAACATCTCTGCAATCTGACTAAAGAAACTGAGAGTAATGGCAGTGAGTAGTACACTTCACAAGAACATGGAAATATGAACCTAAATGATAATGAAAATGAAAGTATATTGCTTGTACAATACAATGGACTTACTGATACATATGTGTGCCTTGGAATCACACCTTGATATGGCATAAAGCTCAGCTCTTGGAGGTCTTCACATAGGTCTCTCTAACCACGACTAAAACTCCCATCTGTTTATAGTTGAGTTTGGGAGGCTAACTTCCCTCAATCACTCTCCAATCAATCAATGATTGATTTGATTCTCTACCTACCACAAATCACGAATTCGTGGCTCCTCTTTCCCTTTTTGATCATGTGGACTCAACCACTTAAGATTCTCTTACTTTTACATTAAGTAAACTCTTCAAAAGTTACAAGAGGTAGTTCACAAATGAACTTTACATTGTCTTCATTTTAAGGCTTCTTCTATGACTTTGTGGGACTCAAGCCAATACTTAGGCTTGTCATAGAATTGCTACAATAGCTCCCCCTCAAGCCAAGTATGCTTGAGGTCTTCAATCTTCCAAGATTACCTGTAAACCAATCATAGCCTTGAATTTGCAAAGCTTTGTACCATCTAATGCTTTGGTTAGAATATCTGCACATTGTTGATGAGTGGACACATATGATATTTGAATCTCTTTGCTTAGAACCTTCTCTCGTACATAGTGATAATGAACTTCAATATGTTTAGTCCTTGCATGAAAAATAGGATTAGCAGCCAAATGAATAGAACTCATATTGTCACCAAAAATAGTTGGAGTTCCAAACTCCAATCCAAGATCTTTGAATAATGTCTTCATCCACATAGCTTCCTGAGTAGCTATGGCAAGACCTCTATATTCAGCTTCAGTAGAAGAGAGAGCAACTGTGGCTTGCTTCTTGGATGACCATGAAATAAGCTTTGAACCTGCAAAGGTAAGATAACCTGAAGTGCTCCTTCTATCTTCCTTGGAGCTAGCCCAATCTGCATCAGAAAATAGCTTCAAAACTAAATCAGATACATAAGGATAATAAAGTCCTTCATTTATGGTTCCTTTGAGATACTTGAGAATCCTTTTGGCAGCATCCATATGTGGTTTCCTTGGTGTGTGCATAAATTGACTTAGCACACTCACACTGTAACATATATCTACTCTTGTCAATGTGGCATAGTTGAGACTACCCACTAGACTTTGATATGATGTGATGTCCTCTATGAGTTCACCTTCATGTGAGCTCAATTTGTGATTGACCTCCATTGGAGTACCTGCAATCTTACAATCTTGCATCTTGAATTTTGCCAACATGTCCTTAATGTACTTTCTTTGAGTGAGAAACAAACCATGATCTTTGTAGAAAACTTCCAAACCTAGGAAGTAGGTAAGTGAACCCAAATCACTTATCTTGAACTCTTCTCTCATCTGATCTTTGATCTTCTTCATACCATGTGCATCATTTCCTGTCAATATAATATCATCTACATATACACATAAGTAGATGACCTCATAGTTACTCTTTTTGATAAAGAGTGAAGGATCTGCCTTGCTTGGTTGAAAGCCTTTGTCCTGCAAGAATGAAACAAGCCTGAAATTCCAAGCTCTTGGAGCTTGCTTGAGACCATACAATGCTTTGTTAAGTTTACACACATAATCAGGATAAACTTGATTCTCAAAACTAGGTGGTTGTGCCATATATACCTCTTCTGTTATCCAACCATTCAAAAATGCATTCTTTACATCTAGTTGAAGTATCTTCCAATTCTTGGAAGAGGCAATACTAAGCAAAACCCTAATAGTAGGCATCTTTGCCACAGGAGAGAAGGTCTCCTCATAATCGATTCCCTGAGTTTGTGCAAAGCCTTTTGCTACAAGCCTTGCCTTATACCTGTTAATGGAACCATCATAATTCTTCTTGAGTTTATAGACCCATCTTGAGCCTATTACCTTCATGGATGAAGTCTTGGGCACCAAATCCCAAGTGTTGTTTTCCTCAAGTGCTTCAATCTCTTCCTTCATTGCATGCTTCCATTCTGATTTTGCTTTGGCCTCTTCAAATGATGATGGCTCCTCTTGGTTTATGTCCTGTGCTATGTAGATAGAATGTTTAGTTACTAATGAGGTGTCAAACCCATACCTTTCTGGTTTTTTCTTTTCCCTCATAGATCTTCTTAGGCCATGATGTGATGATTCTGCCTCATGTCCAAGTTCCTGCAATTTTGCTTTACCTTTAGACTTCCATGCTTTGATCTTTTCCATCTGAGATTCTTCATCATCCTCTGAGGTGTCTTGTTCTTCAATCTTTGGTTGTTCTCTACCAAGCTTTGGAAAATCTTCTTCAAGATCATATGGTAATTTGATCTTCCTACATGAATCTTCATACCATGAATTGTTCTCATCAAAAACTACATCTCTGCTTACCAAGAATCCTTTGTTGGTAGGGTTGTATAACCTGTAACCCTTTTGATTGTTGTCATATCCAATAAATACACACCTTTCTGCCTTTGGATCCATCTTGCCTCTAACCTGTGAAGGAACATGAGCAAAAGCAATACATCCAAAAATTTTACAATGATCTAAGCTTGGTCTTCTTCCATTCCAAGTCTCATATGGAGTGGTCCCATCAAGGGATTTTGAAGGCAACCTGTTAATCAAGTAAGTGGCTGTAGAAACAGCCTCAGCCCATAAGTAATTAGGTAAATGCTTTTCATTTAACATAGACCTTGCGGCTTCAACAATTGTCCTATTCCTCCTTTCTGCCACTCCATTTTGCTCAGGAGTGTACCTTGTAGTTACGTCTCTTTTGATTTCTCTTTCTTGAAGAAAAGAATCAAACTCATGGGAGAAGTATTCTCCCCCTCCATCTGACCTTAGCCTTTTTAGTGATTTACCTGTTTGATTCTCCACAAGAGCCAAATATCTTTTGAAACATGAAAAAACTTCATCTTTGTGTTTCATAAAGAATAGGATAGTCCATCTGCTGCAATCATCAATAAAGGAGACATAATACCTTGATCCAGATATTGAAGCTTCCTTGCTGGGTCCCCATACGTCTGTATGAACCAACTCCAAGAGATCTCCATGCATATAACCTTTCTTCATGAATGGTAACCTGTGAGACTTTCCAAATTGACATGCACTACACTTATAAATCATATGTTGTTTTGACAAGTTAGGGAGTGTTAAGGGCACATTGTATCACAGTGTATCTTGTTACCCTTTTGGCTATTCTAGAGTTGAGATTATATTTGTAAGGTTCATTTGGAGGGTTGAGAAAAGGTTGAGTGGGAAGAGCCTTAAAGGCCACCTTCATTTGTATAAATATGGTAGTTTTTTTAATGAAAGCTCTCTCTTGCTTCGTCGCCACTTCCATGGCTTTCGATGTGTATCTTTCTTGTTCTTGTTAATGTTCTTGTTCTTGTCTAGGGTTGCGTGATGAGTAGTTTTGTTTATTTGCTGAACGTAGCTATGGTGACGCTCCTTCTCTCCGCCCCTCTCTCTCTCTCTCTTTCATTGTTGAAGGGAGGCCAGTCCTCTCTGTTAACATTTGGCGCCGTCTAGACTTATCCCCCCTTGGCTCTATCGGTTGCAGCATGTCTGCATAATATTTTCATCACTGCCGCACCTGCGTCGCTTGTCTAATGTGTATTTCAATTCGTGTT
Source organism: Ceratopteris richardii (assembly GCA_020310875.1). Taxonomy (NCBI): domain Eukaryota; kingdom Viridiplantae; phylum Streptophyta; class Polypodiopsida; order Polypodiales; family Pteridaceae; genus Ceratopteris; species Ceratopteris richardii. The sequence goes on along the minus strand of CM035436.1, from coordinate 30,034,036 downwards.
TCTTCCGATGGGTTTGTATGGCGCTGTTTCTTGCATGAATCAGGACATTGCGCATGCATCCATGACAAGAGTTGAGATCGACAAGGTCTCTGCACTTTGGTAGCGTAACGACAAGAGTTTGAAGATTACTACACGTACAAGCAATGAGATAAAGGTCTGCATCACAGAGGGCTGACGTCCTTCCAAACAGACCGACGCGCGGTAGAAATTGATGAAGAAGATCAAGATCAAGCATGCGCAAGCTTGCACGGGTTCAACCTTCAAACCCAAACCATCTCTTGCTTACATGAAGCATGCTTTGCGAGCTACCGTCCTGCGGACCCATCAAAGAATATGCTCGAGTTCATCATCGCTAAGCTGATTGATAGCGCAGCTATCGTCCAGAGAGGCAGCCCGTCGCTCTGTTTCATCTTCATCGCCGGAGCCACTTACTTCCGACCCTTCTGGCATATCCTGATTTCCACCCTACAGCCTTGTCGTTCGATTATCTAGGATCCTATGGCGTGAACAGTCGCAGCCACGAGCAACTTCAAAGCAAATCCATTGCCGATTCGGTCCAGTCCGGTCCCATTTCGGTATTTTTCTCGAGTGTGGTGATGAATTTGGTGATGCCCCGGTCTGATGATCTTCTGCATTTTCGGTGATTTCTGTCGACATTACGAGTGCTGTCAGCCCTGGTCCGGTCCTCTAGTCCGGTCATGTGCAGTGCGCTCTGATGAACTGTCCTCATTCTTCGGTGGTAATCCTATGTGCTGGTTGACTCCGCGCTTTTTGGGGCGCTTTTCTCGAGAGGTTTGGGGGTCGGTGCTAATCATCAACCTCATCCCCTGAAAACGTTGAGCCCAGGGCGGCCCAATCCCACACTATTCCGATGCCTTCTGAATCATTCGGGTGTACTTTTGATTCTGCTACGTGCTTGTTGCACTCAGTGGTGCACGCGTCTCACTTATGCTATCGACGGTTAAAATTTCGGTGCTTGCTCCTCATTCTGGTGGTTGTGATTCGATACTTGCTGAGTCCGGTGGTGACCCGATGATTTCGGTGTGATAGAATTGCCCTTTTCGGTGATAATTACGGTGACTTTGCTGCACCTCCGGTGAATGCATGGCGATCTAGTGATTTTGGTTGTGCCTTGTTTCGGTGCCCTCCTGCACCTCACTCGGCTGATTGCGTCGCTGCCTGAATTTTCATCATTATTGCCTTGCCAATATGCTCGTGTCCGTCACTCCAGTTTACCAAGGCATTTTGCATGACCAACTTGGTGTACTGACACGCTCCGCGTGGTTTTTCTAACCTCAGATATGGTTTGCAAAGTCTACGGTAGGAACAAGTTAAAGGATCAAGGTCATGCTATCAGGACAACAGATAGTTATATGCGTGCTCCCAGTGTGCCTTGCCAGCGCTGTGTGTCTGAGGTACGAATGGAGGAGTCAGATGTTTCTCCCAGTCATATGTTCGAATGCAAAAACAAATAGATTTTAGTCGAATGAAGATTAGAACAGCCGTAGTTGGGTGCTACACCTACGATTTGTCCGGTCTGAGTCATGGTATGTATTTATCGATTCGAATGTGGCAAGGTCGTCGGGATGTCAATGATCAGGTCTCCAGGCTAAAGATATGCAGAATTAAATTAAAAAAAAAAACAAATGGCGTTCGATTCAGGTAGAATCTTAAGAACAGTAACCAGAACCTTGCAGCAATGGGTGTTTTGCTTCATGGAATATGTGGGCTTTGAGAAATGTTTTTACATATTGCATATCATTGGGGTTGGTTGTTCTGTTTGAGTTATGGAAACCTGATCACATGAAGGTTTGTATCCTATGAGAAGCATGATGGATGGTGCTGTAAGTATGCCTGAGATGGTATGGTCTGAGTGCGAGGTAGCGTTAACTCGGCAGAAGCACTCATTTGTTTTGTTTTCGATAATGAGAGAGTGTGAGGTAGCGTTAAGTCGGCAGAAACACTCCATGTGGATTGTGAATGTGAGGTAGCGTTGATTCGACAGAAGCATTCACTGATTTTCTTTTTTGTTTGTGTGCATGTTCTGAGTGATGGATGATGTCGGATATGGGATACATACCTTCATGTTGATTTGAGTCTTCATATATGGATATTTGATGTTGTATTTGTTGATTTATGTTGAAGTACTTATGGATAGCGGAATATGCCGAACTGAAGTAAAGCTTGCTGATAATGCGCTGATTGATTGATTCATCCCTCTTGCAAATTTACACAGATTGTCCATGATAATGATGTAATGTAAGAACATATGAAAATTATGTAATTGCTGAGCTATGTAATTATGCCATTTTTTGTACTTCATGCCAAAGCATATAGAAGGGCAGACTATCGGTTGTGTGTAATGTACTTGCATATCTTGGATTCAGTTCCAGACACTTTGCTTTGCATTACACATTTTTCATAGTTCTGGACTATTATGGGCATTATCTTACCTTCCATACCATGGATTTGAGCCATGCACTTTGGTTGGTGGATAATGTTTCATAGGGTAGAAGCATTTAGAAAACCTAGGACATTGGTAAGCACGGTGCGGGTTCGAGTCCACCGTGCGTGCCAGTGTTAAGGGCACATTGTATCACAGTGTATCTTGTTACCCTTTTGGCTATTCTAGAGTTGAGATTATATTTGTAAGGTGCATTTGGAGGGTTGAGAAAAGGTTGAGTGGGAAGAGCCTTAAAGGCCACCTTCATTTGTATAAATATGGCAGTTTTTTTAATGAAAGCTCTCTCTTGCTTCGTCGCCACTTCCATGGCTTTCGATGTGTATCTTTCTTGTTCTTGTTAATGTTCTTGTTCTTGTCTAGGGTTGCATGACGAGTAGTTTTGTTTATTTGCTGAACGTAGGTATGGCGACGCTCCTTCTCTCCTCCCCTCTCTCTCTCTCTCTTTCATTGTTGAAGGGAGGCTAGTCCTCTCTGTTAACAGGAGTCCAAGTACACTTTGGTCCCTGCAAATCTGCTTTAATGACCTTTCACCAATATGTGCTAACCCTTTGTGCCATACTTCCAATTCTGTGAGTGTCTGACTACCATAATTAAAGAGAGCAATGTTTCTAGTGTCCTGTAATTCAAATGTGAACAATCTACCTGTCTTTTCACCTTTTGCAATTTTTCTGAATCCTTGACTTGGATCTTCAACAAATGCTCCTGCCTTCGTGAACCTGACTTGCAACCCTTTCTCTACTATCTGCCCAACACTTATCAAATTCTTTGTAATGGTAGGGACATAGAGTACCTTACTGAGTAGGTTGATGTTTCCATCAGGTGCTTTGACATTGCCTATTTTCTCCACAGGATGTTTTGTGTCATCTCGTGTTTGTACCTCATGCTTATTCCTTGGATCTTCTAAATCTGATAGGAGTGCCACATTTCCTGCCACATGATTTGAACAACCTGAATTGATTACCTTTAGAGCTTTCTCCATTTTTGATAAGCTTTGCCTCTTGATTAAGTAGTTTTCCAATGAGTGTATTGAAATCAGGTACATGCATGTCCATGTACAAATCCATAGCTGTGGTGAATGCTTCCCACTTATCATCTGCCTTCAAGCCATTGATGACCTGCCTTACAATTTGCTCTTCATTTATTACCTCTCCAATGCTTCCCAACTGATCCGCTATGTCCTTGAGCTTTGTGACAAAATCAGTCACATTTTGTTTGGGAGCCTTCTTGAGAGTTGTGAAATCTAGCCATAGTTGATGCTTCCTAGCTTTGGTACTTGAAGAAAAGAAAGCTTCAAGTGCATCCCACACTTCCTGAGATGTCTTACAACTTCTAATGTGAGGCAACAAAAAATCTGAGATAGAGTTGAGGAGATAAGACCTTGCAAGTGCATCCTTGGAGCACCATGTGCTCAATCTTTCTTGCTCTTCTTGTGTTGGTTGACTTTTGTTCCTGAAACTTGGCATAACTTCACCTCCATGAACAAACCCACAGATGTACATATGCAAGCAGCTAAAAGGGTCTTGAGATATTCAAAGGGTACATTAAATGAAGGTTTGGCTTATAAATATCATGAAGGTATGGATTTGAAAGCATATAGTGATGCAGATTGGGTTGGAAATAAGGACGATAGAAGGAGCACAGGTGGATATCTGATATTTGCAGGCAATAATTTGGTTTCATGGAGTTCTAAAAAATAGTCTACCATAGCACTTTCAAGCACGGAAGACTTAAAAATGAAACATGTGAAATTATGTGGTATTTGAAACTTTATGAAGACATGAATCTATCTACATCATGTCCTCAACTCTTTGGAGATAATGTAAGTTCATTACAGCTCGCATCTAATCTAGTGTACCATGCAAGAACAAAACACATTGAAGTACACTATCACTATATCTGAGAGAAGGTGGTGAGTGAAGATATCGATATTCAACATTTTAGAATTAAAGATCAATTAGCAGGCATACTCACAAATGCAGTGGATGCTCAGAAGCTCAAGTGAATCAAAGTTCTACTTGGATTCAAAGCTTTGGATTAAGAGCTTGAGGGGGGCAATGTTACATAAGAACAAGCTCTAAAGTATTGTTTTTTAGGCTTATGGATTTTATTATTTATGATAAATAGCATGTGGAGGCACTCACATCTCCAAATTTAGAGTAAAAGTAGATAAAAAGTAAGAAGGAAAGGAGAGGTGTCTATTTTTAGACAAGGAAGGCACTTCTGTTGATAGCCTCTCAATAAAAAGAGTGGTTCTCTTAGTGTTGGTGGCCAAATTGAGTGATTCTTGTTGCATTGCAAAGCTTACAATTTGTACTATAAGTAGAGGAGTTGTTCTACAAAATGCAATGAGAAACCTCCACACAAGTAGGCATTTTTTCATATCTAATTTCTCACAAGTAGGCATTTTTTCACAAGTGGGCAGCCAATGCAACCACAGTATGAATTCTAGTCATGCGTGAAGTAGGTGCAAATGTTTCCTCATAGTCAATGCCATATTGTTGCACATATCCTTTGGCAACCAATGCTACCAATGCTTTGTAGCGATCAATGCTACCATCATATTTTCTCTTAATCTTATAAACCCACTTTGCACCAATGGCATTCTTTCCTTTTGGCAATTCACATAACTCCCAAGTACCATTCCTATCTATGGAATCCATTTCTGATTGCATAGCACTCATCCATTGTGGATCATCACATGCATCTTCAAAAGAAAGTGGCTTTTCATTACATGCTGTAGCAATAAGAGAATAATCCACAAAATTACTTGATGCATGGTGAGAGCTTGATCTTGTTCTACCAAGTAAAGGTGCACTCAATTTGCTGTCCTGCAAAGTTTGTTTCAACCACTTTGGCATATTCTTTACATTTGCTGAATTTTCAGCAATAGACACGTCGGATTCCTTCTTCTTTTCATTGCGTTTAACAAGCTTTCTACACTCATCAATAGTATGACCAGCCTTTCAGCAATATTTGCATCTCTTCTTCTTTTGCAAATCACCATCATTAGAGGAATGAGTGGAAGAGGAAGGTTGAGGTTTTAGTTTTGATGAACCCAAAGCTGAACCATACTTGGTTTTCCCCTTTTGTGAGATAGCAAGTGCTTGCGTTCCCTCAATCAAACCACTCCAATTCACTCTAGGTTTCTCTTCTTGCAAAAGAAGAGACACAACCTCATCAAATGCATACATATTAGGATTTCCTTTTGCAACCAAACGGAGTGTAGTAGCAAAGCTTTGAAAAAATTCCAGTAATCCTTTCAATAATGTAGAAATGAGTGATGCATCCGGAATGATCTCATCTATGTTTGCCAATTTCTCTTTCAAGTCCTTGATGCGTGTCACATACACATCCACCGACTCATTTTCAGCCATACATACATCCTGAAGTTTCTTTCTCAAGTATGCAACACGTGCTTCATTATGCACAGCATACAAAGAAGCAAGAGTGTCCCATGCTTGTCTTGATGTAGACCATGACCGAATGTGTGGAACTATATGATGCTTCACTAAAAGTGCAATCAAAGCATGAGCTTGAGCATCTTTTCCATCCCATCTAAGCTGTTCCTGTGTAGATGGAGAAGGAGAAACCACTATACTCGAAGAAGAAGCTCCATTGGTGACAATAGACTGTGAAGTAGAAGAACCTGTAGGTCTTCAATCTACATCTGCCACTATGTTCTAAAGTTTTTTTAGCAACAAGAACATGCTTCATCATGTAAGAGCACATCGGAAAGTTGGTCCCATCAAGATTATCTTCAGCTTGAAGCATGCCAAACAAGTCATTGCTGCCCGCAATTTCACAAAAGAACAGGAATGTGACAAAATCTTCACTTCGACGAAAGATGAAATGAATGCTGAAATTTCAGCTCACAAACCGTCACTCTGATGGAAATTTTGACTGCACGAATGGCTTTGAAATGGGGGTAAAACTTCAGTGCAACTCAACTATTGGATGTGCTTCTTGGCTGCTGAAATTCAGTGTTCTATGCTCGGAAGTCGATTTGCACTGTTAAAAGTGCACGCGCATCATGACGCGAAAAATCAAAACTTGAGAAGGAGCTAAACGTGTTGTGATACCACTATTGGGTGTGTGTAGAAGTGCGAGAGACACACGAGAAGCACACACAAGAGGCACAAATGCAACAAGATACACGGAGAAGACAATGACTTGAATAGCTCTCTCTATCGACGATGAATTGAACTAAAGGAAGAGCCGAATAATATCCCTAAGTACAAAGCACTACCACATATGAGAGTATCAAGTATGTGGTAACATGGGGAAAAACCTCTAGCCAACACTAGAGTAAAAAGTGCCCATGTATAGGGAAAAAGGTTCACATCAAAGCTACTCAAGGAACACATAAGTGTAACATTGTTTGGGAGCTATACTCCACCTTTTTTGATGTTTTTAATTTCTAAAGCATGCTAATTAGAGTCTATTTTTAGAATATATGATTGGTTTAAAAAAAATTTACTCAAAGAGTTTCTGATCATTATTTTTCTACAATCACCCATTTCTATTTTCTTGAAAGTTTGCAGAAAAGTTTGATTTCTGAAGTTTGGAAATATTTGTTTGATCTTTTGAAGATCTTAGGAGGTCTCATCATTTTTCATTGTGTACTTTGATGTTTACAAGTTTGTAATCATAACATAAGCAAGCATAAACTCCTAGTTACCCTGTGGGTTTTGAAAAATTAGCCCTTAACAACTTCACTCAAGGACCACTATAAGGAGTACCTTTCATCCTCACTATTAGACTCGTAGAATCCATACTCATAACTTATTCAACTCTTTGGGAGATATGCTATTACACTTCTTTTAAACTCGAATTCCCCTACTTTCAAACCCGTTCTTCCCAAGCTTTATCGTTAATAGATGCTTGGTTTAGAAGAAATGTTACCAGTTATAATTTCACCTTTTAAAGTCTATGCATAATTGTGTATGTGAACGTACTACCTTTTTTTATTTTTTTACTTCTTCCTTCTTTCTTTATGAAACATCATGGTGTATCCCACATGTCACTCCATCATTCTTTTAATACTTATTCTAAGAAGTACCATTCAATTACATTATGTCACTTTTCTATTACCATTCAATTACAAAGTGACAATCACACAAAGTACTATACCCATGTAATTAAAAAAAAATGATAATCACACAAAGTGCTATACCCATGCAATCTGTTGGCAAGTGAAACAACCCAGAATTTTATTTGAAAGGTGACCCCTTTCATAATCTCGCTCCATCTTAATTTCTCTCAATAGCCCTTCATTTTCCTGCTTTCGTGTGAGTATAGTTGAACCTAATTCACTTCACTCTACAAGTGCCTCACCCTCCCCATATAGAAACCGTTCTAATCCAGTAGGTGTTCCCTTCATTTAGCAAAGATTGTTTAGTTTATCACATGGCCTCACCTACCTCGGGAGTCGGTGTATATGCATTTGCTTGGTACCCATTACCATCTCTTGAACATTTCTCTTATACTTTTATTCTTACTTGTTTGTTTCTAATGATGATTTCCATGAATATCTAGCTCACTAGCCCACCTATGAAAAATTTCTACACAAACAGGTGCAAGGATGATCAACAATCAAACCTTGAGCAAATGAAGAATTTTTGAGGGCCCAAATCCATAACAAAGAATTTTCCTGTATAGGGTGCAATTTTTTGTGCTAATTGCAAGAGCACACAATGGTCATACTTAAAGCCATGCAGCCAAATGAAGGAATGCATAGCTACACAAATGAATGAATGAATGCACATCCATGGTAGGTACATTTTTAGTTGTTAGCAATTGAGCCTGAGCCATTGAGATCACATCATCATGTGAATTTGCCTCTTATAGTTGTCTCTTGAGATGAGAACTACCCAACTTGTGCCTTAGCACTTGTCAGGCCACATTCAATCCCAATGGAAATTTAATCCCCACATAGCATTGCTATTGAGGAGGCTTCGAGTGAGAGATTCATCCGCGTGAATCAACATCTAGAAAGAGCTTGAGAAAAACTATGAGAAAATCTCATGAAAATCCAACTTTCTAGAGCATTCAACATCTCTATTTGCAGGAAGAAATAAGAGAGCCAAGTGATATGCCCATAATAGAAGCCAAGAATTCACTAGTTATACAATGTCAAGGAAAACTCTCTAAAGAGTTCTTCCTCATCATGATAAGATGCTACAACAAAGAAATATACACTCGAGCTTTAAAAAAACCTATCAACATATGAATTTATCTATGCTATAGGTGGTCGATGCATGTGGTTTAGAGATACAGCTATAGCTTGAAGACCATCACAACATATGACAATCTTCTTCTTGTATTATGAATACACTTATTGAGTTCATGGCCACCTTTTCCAAGGTCATCTGGATCAACATGAACAACTACTCCTCGATCAACAATTAAGTTTGCTCCTATAAGAGGGATCTGTGAGTTAGTGATTGGATAAACCCCACTTAGGGTTAGAATTCATTATTGAGTCCTTCAAGTCTAATCCACTTACCCCATTGTTTTCTATTGCACCTTTCAAATTTGATGTCTCATTAGGTGCCTTTGTTTCAATATTGTTGGGCCCTTTGTCCATCCAACCATTTGTTGGCTTATTTTTTAAACTTCTCTTGAAAAAAACCATATCCATTCACTACTTGCAAAGTCTCACACTAGTTTTAAACTTAGCCTTCTCCCTATCTAATTATTCCATACTTCCATTTTAATAGTTTTCTTACCATAATGTAAAGAAGGAGCTTCCATAGTAGATGATCTCCTTAATGCTGGGTATCAAGAATCTGTCCAAATCCATTGCGTACTATCTTAAGCCCTTCAAAGATTATTAAATTGAGAAGCGCGTCACTTGCACATCATAAAGTCTTAAAACCTTCTTGAAAATCCTGGCTCTTACACCAGAGAATGTCAACCCTAATATCAGGGTGGTAATCTATGAGAAAAACGTGCTACCCCTTTTCCTTGGCATGGTTGAAGATCAAGGAGAATGTTGGATGGCCATAGTTTCCTTTCATCTGAAGCCCATACAAAACATCCTTGATCCAATTTTGAGCCTCATCTTCAGTATCTGTAGGCTTCATGACAATTGTATCTTGCTCAATGGATAAATTGAACCCCTAACTTCTTTTTTTTTTGCAGAAGATCCAAACAATCTGGCCTTGTGGCAATGAAGGCTTATGATGCACCTTAGAAGAAATAAAATTCCTGCATATTAGCCTCCATGCCCCATCCAAAACCATCTTTACATCTGCACTAGTGCAATGAAAACCACCACCTTTATAAAAATGGATCATAACCCCTTTCTACAGCCTTTGCATGACTCACAAGCTTCAAATTTAAAGCATTTTTAAAGTTTCCAAAACTTATTTTCTTGTTTATTTATGTCAAAGCCATAGCTTTAGCATCCTTGCTCAAATTTTGCATTGATTATGCCTTTAGCTCCTTTAGCCAAGTCCAAAGTATCTCCATCATCCACATAAATCTCTTCATCTACTTCATGAGTACCATTTACAACAGCCAAAAGAGTGTAATGATCTTTGACCCTTTGGGCTGATTTATCTTCAGGATTATCCCTTAGTACCACCCCTTGGGAACACTGGAATTGCATCCATTGCCACTAGGATCTTGAAGTAATCAACTTTGGACATCATTTTTGCCTCAACTATCCATCTTCATAAGCTCTCATAGACTCGAAACCATACATAGGGTGGACTTTACCGTGACCAAATTCATCATCTATACTCTCATTTGCAACATTACTCCAACTCATCCATCCCATGTGGCTTTAGCTTGAGATCATTGAGCTGAGCATGGATTCTTGTTTTGATGTCATTATCATTTATGTCGTGGAAAGGCCCCTTGAGTATCAACTGTAGGGAGTGAATAGCATCCATTTCCATGTCCTCCCATTGCAAACTCCTCCTCTTTACTATGTCCAGAAAAGCATTGAAGGAAGATCTCAAGTGCATCTTCTTGCCACTGTCTTTCTAATCACCATCATGTTTTGCCCCACTGTAATTAATCTTCCTCCTTTCTAGTGTGAGAAAAAAGCCAGAATAGAAAGTCTCTGGTTGTTATCTTGGTCGCAACCATTCCACATATAGAATCTCCCAATGTAGCAGTGCCAAGATACCAAGCATCAAAAAGACTATCAATATTCAAGATTTTTGAATCTTTGTGAATGGTAAGGAGCCAATCTACAAGATCTTTTATCTGTGTCTTGTTAGAGTGATTCCAAGCTTCCAAAATTTCTTCTGTAGTAGAGAGTTGCCCTATAACTCTTGAAAACGTCCATGATATTTTGTGACTTTGAAACAATCCCAATAGGGGCACTTGAAGCAGCATTGTTGATACATTTGGCAAGCCTAGATGCTTGACCAAATGGTTAGGACTTTTCTCACATCTATATTGGACTCACTAAGGACTAGCATATGAACACCTCTTGTAAAAGCCATGCACTTTACTTCATTGGAGAAATGTAAAAGGAAGTGAGATGTGAAATTGAATGATGTTAGGAGCCAAGAACCATGAATTATCTGGTGGTTTGAATCAAATGAATCAACACCTAAAGTGCAGGAACACTTTTAGGTGGGGGATATTCAAATTTAAAATTCTCTCTATGAATATATATATAGGTGATTTTTTGTCATGAGATATGATAGAGAAGAGAGAGAAATTGAGCCTCATGGTTGAGCATATCTTGAGCTCACATATGTATGAGTAAGTCCACTACATCTCCTTTGTATCATACATTCATTAGCACATATAATTTGATTCATTAGTTCATGATAATCTCTATCTACTGCTCTCTGCTACAACCTATTCATTTCAGTGATATTTCTAGATACATATACTTGAGCATTTGATTTACCCTAACTTGCTATAGTTAGCCTGATTGGTCTAGTTGCTACATATCAAATTTCATTACATTTGGGTTATTAGATCTTGATTTATGATTCAAACAAGCTACCTATGTGTGCTTACTTTCTTCCTCCTGAAAATCGGGATTACATCCCTGAGTTCTTAAACTCATTTCTTAGTGCAAACTCACTCTAAGTTAGTGAGATAACTTGGAATAGCTAGCTAAGCTCTTGAGTTACATGTGTCTAAAAGGTTTGGGGTCAATTGTTCTAAGAGATGAGAATTGAACATTTTTTTGAGAGGTTCAAGTCCAAAAATAGCAAGTATTTTAGAGTGCTTTTATGTGCAAGTTATCTGTTTTGGTACAAACATTAAGCAATGATGCTCCAAAGTACATAGTGGGTCTAAATGCATATTTGGGAATTTGAAGGAGTCTACTAAGGTGTAGAGCAAGATTATTGCAACACCAACTCATCTCTAGACTGTATCCAACCATCTCCTCACAATGGTAGCAAAGCAATAAGAAGTCAGCATGGGAGATGTATTTCCTTCATCCATAGAAAAATTGGATCAAGGAAACCACTCAACTTGGTCACTTAGAATGGAAGCATACCTTCAAGGATGAAATATCTATGGTTACATTTTTGGAGATGAGATGATGCCAATCCTCAGAAGCAAAGGTCAACCAACTCAAGAAGAACAAGAGAGGTTAACTACATGGTGCTAAAAGGATGTTCTAGCTAGGTCATACATTCTTAACTCAATCTTTGATTTTTTACTTCAACACACCAAGAGCTACAAGACTTGAGAAGAGACATGGAATGCTCTTGAAGCATTCTTTTCATCAAGTACTAAAGGTAGGAAGAACCAACTCTGGATAAAGTTTACCACACTCAAGAATATGCCCAAGCAAAGTGTGAGTGATTTTGTCACCAAGATGAAGGACTTGGCAGACCAACTTGGGAGAATTGGAGAATTCATAGATGAAGAGCACACATCAAGACAAGTGATCAATGGAATCAAGGGAGATGATAGATGGGAAGCTTTTACCATAGCAATGGACCTATACATGGACATGTAGGTTCTTATCTTCAACACCGTCATGGGACAATTGTTTACACATGAATCAAAGCTTATAAAGAATGGAGACAACTCCAAAGGTAATCAATCCTCTTCCCTATAAATAGATAAGAACAAGAGCAAGGATAACAAAGGCAAAGGTAAAAGATCTGATGATGAGGATAGTACCTCTCAAGCAAACTTTGCAAGTAGAGGTAGATGTTTCAGAGGAAGAGGTCGAGGAGGTAGACAAGGTAGGGGGAGATTTCAAAGCTCCTCTTCATGTGCCATATGTGGCCTAACTAATCATGCAACTAAGAATTGTTTCAAGAACTCTAGAAACCAAAGAGGAAGAGGCTTCAATAGAGGAGGCTATGGAAGTGTGTGGAAGGGGAATCGAGCAAAAAGAGAAGAAGAAGGAGATCAAAGAATAAAATAGCTCAGTGAAGAAAAAGCTGATAAAGAAAAGAACAACCCTCTACCCAAAGCCCCCCAGGGGCATGCATTCGGCGACATCACCAAAGAACGAGGTCCTGAGGATGGTAATAAAGAAAGATAACAACCAATACGTTTCATGGGAGGTTGCACATAGCTTCCTCATCCACCTCGTGCATGCATTGGAAAGAAACGAACAGGGAAGGGAGACAGTACACAAAGGATTCTTCATTGGATAAGATAACCAATTGTCTGAGAATTCTAGACGCTTCTCAAGGCCAGGACTCTACGGATCCTTTGATCTCCAGTCTGCCTCTTCGATGTTCTCCAAAACTTCATAATTGAATCGTATTACATGATTGTCTGTTCGTGTCCAAACAGAACCATCATATGCTAAATACACTTCCCTTAACCCATACATACATTTTCAAAAAAGTTCTCCAGGCCCCTCAACTCCATACCCTTTTCCAGGTTTTCGGGAAGACACTAAATGATAAAGGAATTCTTTGGAGGTTAAACCATCTAAAAAGCAAGAATGAATTATTGCCAAACCATCATGAAAGTCAGAAAAGAACAACTCCTCTCCGTTTACAGACTGTAAACCTAAGCGTGCACACTGTTGTATCAAGTTTGACAATGATCCTTTGCTTCCAGCCCTTATCATTGCCATCATGGAATTGGATGGACAGCTATGCCTCTCAACAACGGTTGGTATTTCCCCAAGAACACGTTGAGATTCACAAATTGCTGATCTTCTAGCACTGATTTCTTCAACAAAGCTAAGAAAATTTTCTTGGTAACCATAGTCAAGGATATCACTATGACATGGATTGATAAAAGTTCTTGGAATGAGTTCCTCTTTTCCTGACAAGACTAATCGGATCTGCCTTTCCAAAGTGAGAACTCTCTTAGAAGACAATCTGCCATCATCTACAACAATATGAACTTCTTCAAGAAGTTTTTTATATGTTCTGATTTCATCTGTTAAGTACATGTCTTTCAAGCCAACACTGAAACCTGTTTGGAAAAGCCATTCATGCAGAACATTTTGAAGGCATGTTAGGAACTGAAGAGCAATTTCAGTCCCTTTTTGATAGGAAAGACTTGGGACAATTCCCGTATGGCAATCTGTTAACCATTTATTGCTATGGCAATCTGTTAACCATTTATTGCCAATAGGACACTGCATTATCTCGCTGTCATGCATAACTACACTACCTAAATATGTGTACTCTACACCAGGGGGAAAGGTCATATTTAAGACCTGTATCCCTGTGTGAATGCATGTGTATGTGTGTGAATGCATCATTATGTGTTTATGTGTGTATGCATGTGTATGTGTGTGAATGCATCATTATGTGTGTATGTGTCTATGTGTGTATGTGTGTGTGTATGTGTGTGCACATCTATGTGTATGTGTGTGTGTCTATGAGTGTGTATCTGTTTATGTGTGTGTATGTGTCTATGTGTGTGTATGTGTCTATGTGTGTATGTGTATGCATGTATGTATGCACATGTGTGTGTATGTGTGTGTATGCATTATGTATGCATATGTGTGTGTATGCATTATGTATGTGTATGTATGCATGTGCATTATGTATGCATATGCATTATGTATGCATATGCATTATGTATGTGTATGTATGCATGTGCATTATGTATGCATATGTGTGTGTATGCATGTAAGTATGTATGTATGTATGCATATGCATATGCATTATGTATGCATATGTATGCATGTATGTGTATGTGTGTGCATGTCTCTCTATGTGTGTGTATGTGTGTGTGGGTATGTGTGTGTATGTGTGTGTATGTGTATGTGTATATGTGTGTGCATGTGTATGCATTATGTATGTGTATGTCTGCATGTGCATTATGTATGCATATGTGTGTGTATGCATATATGTGTGTGTGCATGTATATGTGTGTGTGTATGCATGTATATGTGTGTGTATGGAACATTATGTGTGTATGTGTGTATATGTGTGTGTATTTGTGTGTGTATGTGTGTGTGTGTGTCTATGTGTATGTGTGTGTCGCTATGTGTGTATATGTGTGTGTGTATGCATATGTATGTGTGTGTGTGTGTGCGCATACCTGGTCTTTCTCTTTGCGTGTCTCTCTCTCTCTCTCTCTCATTCTGTTGCTCTCGTCCAGATCTCGGCACAAATATGTCACGAGAATTGGAATTTTTTTTTAACATTCCTGAGCATTGCTTACGCGACGCTCTAGAAAGGACGATGCATATGCGTTGCTATCCAGTTTGCCCACATCGCAAATAATGTTGCTAGGAAACGACACTACTTGCGACGCAGAGATTTAGCGAAAAAAATTCGAAAACATCACCGTCGCTGATGCGACGCTAGCGTCGCATCAGCGACGGTACTCGTTTTTTTTTCAATTCGGGGGCATCGCTATGCCCCCCTATTTCTTGTAGTGATTCCCTTTTCCATTTTAATTCAAGAAATTTCAAAATTGTTTTCACATATCCAACAAGGGGGTTTCTTTCTCTACATACCCATGGATACTAAAAATACCATGGAGGATTTTGATGAGTCACCTCTACCCAAGGTACCACTCAAGAAATAGTTGGAGCTTCTGTTGCATGAACCTTGAGGTGCCCAAAATGAGATTTGACACTGTGACGAAGTACTTCAGAAAATGCAATCTAAAGAGGATAATCTTGTGAGGGTGGTAAAAGCTATTGTTTGATCTGCTCAAGTTGATGGCATCCATTCCAAGATTGGTGTGAGAAATCACCAATTTCTATGGTTTGATGGTCACAAGGATGGCCCATCAGTTCTCTCATGGATATCACCATTTGATGACTTCTATTCTAAAAGTGATAAAGTAAAATTTTCTACTAACTATTTAGTAGGTAAGGCTCAACTTTGGTGGAATGTCCTATGTCATAGTGTACATCATCCGACCACATGGAAGGATTTTCAAGAAAAGGCTAAGGAGTTTTTTCTTCCCCTATAGTTCCACCTACAAGATCGACGTTTGTGGACTGCATTTGCATGGAAGGAGGGTGATACTTTTACAACCTACATGGACCGGTTCTAGTAATACCTATTATTTCTCCACTTGGTTGAAGATGTTTCTAAAGTTACCATGAAGAAGTAGTATGATGACAATTCAAAGAACAAGATCCAAGCTAAGCTTCATTCACTATAACCCACAATGCTTCATGAAGCTATTTCTTTTGCTCATGATGCAGAGAAAGAGTACCAATTGATTATCAAAATGATCTATTTGAAGCAACCATATCAACAAAAACCTTTTCACAAGTCTAATTGATTATCAAACTTCCATTTTTGTCTTTCCTTAATCTTGTAGTTTTCTTTACGTGTGATGCATTTACGCATAGGATTTAGTATATAGTAGCATACTTTAGTTATGCTTCCCAAAATAGACTAGAATATTTAGAGCATATTCTAGACCATGAATGACTAAAAAAAACAAAAATACATTTTGAATAGTTAGTAATGTACCTTCTTTTATTGACTTAATTAGAGACTATGTTAGCACCTCATAAATAATCTCAATAATTTAACTCCTCCATGAACATTTCCATGCACGTTTTTTTTACATGGAACATGCATGTTTTTTTACATGGAACATGGATGAACATTTCCATCCATGTTTTTTTTACATGGAACATTTCCATGCTCACAAAAACCTTATGTCGTGTCTTTGACTTTTGCATTAAGTACTAAGGGTTCCACTATGGTTGCTTAGGCTTCTTCATTTTGAGGTTCTATAGGTGGGACTACAGGTTGTTGTGCTTCAACATGAGGACTTCAAATGGTAAATGCTTGGGTGGCTTTGTGAGGCCCAATAGGAGAGTGTGTAGGTGTAGCAACAATTTCAATAGGTTGTAAGCATGGAATGGTATCACACATCCTCTTGTGTTGATGTGACATAAAAACTCAATATACTTTGAATTTTTGTAACTCTTCCTTATTTAATGCATGCTCAATTGGTACATCATAAGCAAGGCACATATACACAATACGTGTGGTTGCACAAAATCCACTCAATAGCTATTTTCCAATGAGGGAGATCAATCTTTAAGAGATTATTCTGCACCAAATATGAAATAAATCGTATCATTTTGTGAGGTTAGATGAAGTAATCATGCCCTAGAAATGTGTTGTTCCATGCACATCCGAAGTGTTGTTGATAATTTGGGAGTGATGGTAGACATCTGTGCAAGTTTGAGGATCTCATTAATTTTCATCTCCTAGGGTATCAAGGTTTCTTTATCTGAAGGTATATGTGTGCCATGCATATCTAAAGTTTCATGTACCAATTTATACATCAAACACCACTTCTTCAAAGGTTGATCTTAGAGTAATGATGATATCATAAAGGTCCAGGTAGAGTCTCTCTCAGGACCCAATTATAAGGTGTGAATCAATTCTAAAGGGTATGCTAAAGTACTCATTCAATCCTTCCTTTTTACTATCCAGATTCTAATCATCTACGTTCTATAGTGCTTCAAATTCTTGAGTGAAGAATATGAAGTTGCCCCGCTTGTAGTCAAACTCCACTTTAGCTTCTCATATAAGTTTTGCATCGGTGAATGCTCCTAAGATTCCCTAGAGTGACTGAGACCTAGCATGGAATCTTTGTATTTTCTTGATTGGAAGGTCTTCTATGGGTATGACTCTTGGATCTTCTCCAAGCTATGGAGGGGGAAATATAGGGTAATCTTCCACAATCGCAGACCTGTAATTGATAGGCCTGCTACTAGGACCTAACGACTTCCATGATATTTCACTTTTGATGTTTCTCTTAGGATCTATTAGGACAAGAAAAACACATGTTAATATTCTTGGAGACATAAAATCCCACTATGGTGAGTTTGTGATCCCTTTTCAATACTAACATGAGCTCCCTATACTTAGTCCTTGTCATGCATTGTGCATTTGGGCTTAGAATGTGTCACTTGCAAGTCTTCATACCATTCTATATGCATAATTTGGATATGCATGATCTTCGCATGGTGGAGGCAGTCTAAGCGAATCTCATTTAGGTCTATACATGATTGGAGTTATAGTTACGAAGTTTAAGTGACAACTTATGCTACCTCTGAGAGATTATGATTCCTTATGGAATTACAATGGGTGTGGAAGCATTACAATTACAATTGTTATTACATAAGGTAGATATGTGCGATGATGGAGGATTTTGTACTGTTCCAAGGATCTGAATTCACGTGCACATAGAGGATACGATACTGACAACACAAAGAATTAGATATGTGAGTAGACGATATAGTATACAAGATTGGGTGCAATCTCCCCCCATACAACCTATTTTGACAGGTCCACAGAGTCCATGTATTTATAGGATTTTCCATTATGTCAAAAATAGGGGTTACAATGAGGGCGGCTTAGAAAAGCAAGCATGAAATTAAAAAGTTGCTCTCTTTTATGTAGAGCCTTTGCTTTTATTAACATAAATCAGGATCTAAAATGATCCCTATCCCAACCACTACTTTTACTACTTTTTTCTAGAAAAAACCCTCTATGTGGTTCTTTATTCCAAAGTATATATAGAATATAAGTCCTATTATTTGTATCTAGACATATCCAAAATATCCGTGCCCTTTCGCGTCCTCACAAACCTTCAATTTCTATATCAAAACACCAAAACACAATCAATAACTTAGTAAATCTCACTCCATAATTCCAAAAGGTGGTACTATGCATGAGCTACATCAATCCTTCGATTTTGAAGTACCACTCATAGAAGTATTCCATGACTTTGAGTACTCGGATACACAGTTTGTTTCACAATAATATTAAAGAACTACCTATCCACAGTCCCAAAGAGACCAAGAGGAAGAGAAACTGTAGAAGAGAAGAAGAAGAAGAAGAAGAAGAAGAAGAAGAAGAAGAAGAAGAAGAAGAAGAAGAAGAAGAAGAAGAAGAAGAAGAAGAAGAAGAAGAAGAAGATAAAAACCGTACTTATACTGAAGCCCTTCAAAAATTATATACATGCATGGAAGTAATCCAAACGAGAAACCAACTTAATACCTAAAGAATTCACACCCTTTTGTAACAAGAGTTAACAAGCAGTGGCTTTCATGAAGCTTTTATTAAGACAATCCATATCGTGATAGATGTTTCTGGTGTGGTTGGTGCTCTCAAATACCTTCAAAACCATCCCCACCTCTCCTTGATTCAATCCATGCCACATGCACACAATAATTTTAAGTGTAGACCATTCAAGTCCTCATCCCACTAGGAAACTCATGTTGCTTCATCCTTAGAGGCCAAGTACCCCCACCCATTCCACCTATGGATCTCTCAACTTTAGCTACACCTTCTCGATCCTCTATCACTATAGGAAGTATGTCACATAATTTCCAAGAATTTTTTGACACCCACCATCTATTACATCACCTCAACCCATGCCCATCCCATCTAGAGTCCCTTCACCTAGCCAAATACCACCCCACTACCTATCACCACCATCACTAATATCCAACAAGACACAAACCCCATCTTCCATTTCACCAATCAAAGTTCCTCATCAACTTCATCTAGCCTCCTACAAAATCCATTCTTTCGTTTTAATTTTTTTTTAAATTATCTTGTAAACATTTTGGATCCATGTATAACCCCTTTTCCCTAATCTCCACCCCTCCACTACACACTACACCATCAGTTACAAAACCGTCATCCTCGCAACACTCACCAATACCACTGTCCTTGCAACACACACCAATAATAGAACCAATGGACATTTCACTACCTACAATCATTCCCCCACCCCTACGTCTCCCCTTCCCTAGTCCACTATCCCACCCGCACCATCTCCATACTAGCATATTCACTAACCCCACAACAATCCCCTTCCCCTTTGCACACCCCATCCTCTCATCTGCATTAATACATAATAATCATTTATTTACATCGACGAGCATAGGGACTGCTCTAGCCCATATGCTCGCTTTATGAACAAGGTTTGTGAAATGTATGTAGCACTAGGACATTTGAACATCATCATTGTGGAACAAACGATGATGCTTCAATCACAAGTGAATTCGTTGATGCTTGAAAACACTTCTTTAAATGATAGGTATATGACTTTGAAAGATGTAAATTTGATTTTGGAAGCTCCATTAGAGGATCAGCATCAAGATACAGTCAAACAACTAGAAGATAGCTCATGTGCATAGATGGAAAGAAATGCAAAACTTAGTCGAAACATGGGACTATTGAAAAGTCACCTAACAACTACACCAGAAGAGAATACCCATCTACAAACACAAAACACCAAGAGCCCTGAGGTATCCATGGGCCTAACATACAAACGGTTGTGGGTAAACCACCAACATTTGGCACACAATTTGAATCCAAAGACTTAATTGAAGCTTCTCAAAGAGGAACTATTTTCCAATCCAATCGGTGAGTACAACTATTGAAAGCTTATCGAGATGGTGGAAAATCAAAGCAAAGTACTAGTGCACATTCTGTACGAACCTTGTTTTAGACTAGTTCGTAGAAGAAAAAGAAGTTGAAAACCATTTTCCATGAAGGAAAAAAAATGATCCAAAGTGTGTTGAATGGTTGTATTATCTGTATATTACTCCATTAGAGGGTCCTCGTACAATGTCATATATAATTGCATCTATACATCATTGGTTACAACAACTATACAAGATGCAGCTAGATGTTGTGCTATGTATGAGAATTAAGATATTTAAGAACGTAAGCATCCACATGTAAATACACCAAATTTTTAGCATGAAAACCTTGATTATTGTATATGATATGAGCACCACTCCTTCACATAAACTACCATATGCTTGGCATTGTTGGATTAAATATCTTTGAATGTTACAAGTATACCTTCTACGATGCCTTCACAAGTACATGCTTATGGGATTATCATTCATAGGTGTTCATCTCATAGCCAATGAATTTACTTAACCTCTTTTCATGCGAAACCATTTAGAAATTTGAAGAATACTATCTAACCAGATACGCAACTTGCGATTGAATGGCAAAAGCTAAAAGAAAATTTGGCCAAAGGCATCAAAGTAGCAAAACATTCCCTCACCATAGAACTCCTTGAGGTGTACATCGATAACTCTCACAAATAAGGGTCTATCAAGGAAATAAGCACGAGAGAGAGGAAAGTGTTGGAAGAAGGCAAGGACGAGGACAAAGCAGCCAAGGCACAAGTGGCACAACTGGAAGCTTACGTGAACGTAGACATAGATAGAAAATAAGCATTGCAAGAAGACCCACAATTCTCCCTTGTCAAAACTCGTATTTTTTCATAAAAATAATGATTTTTATAACTCCAATTTTGTAAAAGATCCAGTTTTTGTAAATAGTAGTTATTTTATCCGTGTTGAGAAGTCCTCGAGCTTGGGGAGGTTACATGTAATGCACACATAAAATTTCATAACTTTTGGAGCTCATTTGAGCCACAAAATTAGTCCTAAGACCTATTTTTTAACTATGTCAGACACTACTGGTCAAAAGGTAGTCAAAAAATACAAACATATAATGTATGTTCATTTTGAGGGGTTAGCTACTTAGAGATTGTGAAGAGAGGAGAACATCAATTGTAATTTATATGTTGATGAATAGAAGACGCCATTGTTCCACTCTATTGTCTCTTCATTGCGCGCTTGTGAGCATTCTTGTGCTTCTCACATTCACATTGCATGGATCACTTGCTCATGATCTTCAGATCACCCTCACATCTTCTTGGTTCACAATTCGGGGTTGGCTTCCACAACAAAATCCGTAGGCAATGACTTCGTTAATGGATGTGTTATGAGTCATGAGAGGCACATTAATTACTGATACCAAAAAGTACAATGGGCATGTCATGAGTGATGTGGATGCCACAATTTTTAGTATGTTACAGCATTGTGTAGAACGCACAAAACAAGTGGAACATTGATAATTAAAATGGAATAGAATCTAACACATTGCAATTTGCACATCTTGGCAAAGCTTCACATACTACAGTGCAACGTGCTCAAAGAACTACCATGCCTGTGCGTTTATGAGCAAGAGCATGGAATGTTCACGAGCACTGAGTTTGAGTGACGAAGACTTGCGAGAGTTGTTGGCAGTGGAACTTTGAGGGGTATGGCTTGTAGGTAGTGAATTGTGTGACAGAGAATTCAAAAGAGCATTGCCCTACAGAATTGTAACCTGGTACTAACCATTGTTAATGCCCGAAAGAGGGCATGGGGCAGTGTACAGTAGACAGTTAACGCTGTTCAATCCAATCAATCATGACTCTACTAACTGGTATGCGAAGGATTTGCGTGCTGCACAACTTATCAGAGAAATTAGGCCAGGAAATATCCAAATATGTTTCGATCTGATCGCTATCCAGTGGGGGTGGTTTAGCGGATGTGCATTGAACTCCTAGGCGGATGGCCAGGGTTCAAGTCCCGCCAAGGGCTGGATGCTTCAGAGTTCCTCAAGATGGGTGCCTCTATCTTATGAGGTTGGGTGAGAAACCTCTACCTTACGAGCTGCCAGAAGTTAAACGATAAAGGTTTCTCACCGTTGCTGGGGCTTAAGAAAGGCCTTGATAGGAAAAAACCTTTCATGTATCTGTCCAATCCTACTTGCTGTCAAGGAAGAAGACAGAAAGGGAGACTTTCCAGGCCATTACTGAAAAAATAACTTCCCCCCCATCTTTGAAGGGAAAGAAGGGGCTTGATACCAAAAACAACACCCGTCAGATAATCGGTCCAACCTTAGTTGCTGCCAAGGAAGGAGACAGAAATCAAACTTTCCATGTCATTACCGGAAAAAACATTCCCTCCTTCCCTTCTTGTTTGAAAGGGAAGGAGGATCTTGACAGGAAAACTCAACCGTCAGATAATCGGTCCAATCGTGCTTGCTGTCAAGGACGAAGACAAAAAAATAAACTTTCCAAGTCATTCGCTCCAGCCTGATTCCAATTTGCAGCCTCCATGACGCATGGTGTATAATGGACCATGGTGGAAGGCACATGCTCCAGATCCAGAAAGCCGTTACCTTCAGAGGCCTGAAGTAGGCAAATTACTTAGTATCAAACTTGCAAGAATCCATACACTGCTCGGTTACGGAATTATGCGTAGCATAACGACCTTGAAACGCCAGTCTCCAAGTTTCTGCATCTTACTGCTTGTCCGGGAAAGATTCCATGCAAACGTTGCTCTCTGTGTGTGACGACCTTGAAGCGCCACAGCTCGAAGTTTCTGCAACTTACTGCTTGTCTGTTATCTTGACAGGAAAGATTCCAGGGGGAACGTTGCTCACCGTGCATCTGATTTCCGAAAACTCTTGGATCGGGAATGTCTTGAGAGCACCCACGTTCATGCTTCACGAGAGAAATTATCGGATCTTTTACTTGTACTGTGGCTTTCGTTCTGGTTCTTTGGTTCTATTTGTTTTCCTGTTGAGAAATGACAGTGAAACGCACGTGCAACTTATCACGCAAAGGTTCGAATCATGCCCAGAACTACTAACAGTGTTTAAACTTTGTACAGTGCTCCGCGTCCCGTAAAGTCAAAATCATGCGAAGAACTGGAGCAGTTTAATGGCAGTGTTTGAACTTTTTACAGTGCTCCTCGTCCCGTTAAAACTTCAAAATCATGCGAAGAACTGGAGCAATAATATATTATCTCGTACACTGCTCGGCAGTGGATTGTAGAACACTTAAAGTAATATGAGGATCTCGAAACACCATAGCCTCGAAGATCTATTCTTTACCTGCTCTTAGATCTCCTTCATAAGGAACGTTCAAGTCAGGGAACAGAATCGCTAGTTCTGAATGCCTTTGAAGCACGACGTGAATCATGCTTCAGACTTGACATAGACCACTTAAGTAATATGAGGATCTCGAAACACCATAGCCTCGAAGGGAACGGAATCGCTAGTTCTGAATGCGTTTTAAGCACGATGTGAATCATGCTTCATGGTGCATTACCTTCTAGCGTAAAGAAGATATTTTTAACACAGTTCTTGGATATGCAGATACTACAATCATCTATCTCGGCCATTCATAGTCTGAACTCGGTAATCGAGGCTGCTGCAAAATCTGCCTCTGATTGTAAATCTCTAGTAACAGTTAGACATATAGGAGCAGTTCACTGGCAACGAACTGTGCAAGCACCATTCCGAGAAGAACATCCATTATGATGAAAACCGATGGTCTATATCAAATTGGATACTGACATGATCTTGGCCTACTGACATGATCTCGGTAAAGCCAGGGCTGAGGGAACTTCCACATGTTCTGAGCATCTCTATTACATGAAGGATCGAAGGATCACCCATCGACGAGAACATATGCCTGCTTGACAATGCAATCTGAACCTTATCGTTTTCTGTTAAAGGAAGAATCATAATGTAGATTTCTTTCTATAGTAAACTCTTGAATTGTATTGATAAAGAAAAACTTTACAGGGGAAGACCTGGTCTACAGAAGCTATCCCGATGGGTGATTTCACTGTGAAGCTCACGACCATTGAATTCGAGAATCCCCATTGAGGAATCGTAGTAAAGAAAAAGGTGTCACATCTGAGTGTGTACTGCACTTTCTTTGTGTACGTTCCATACCAAGCAAGACATCTCTTCTATCGCCACCTAGCAAGGCTTAAATTTGAAGCCCAATCTCAGGCTTCACAAGAATAGACATGAAGCTTGGGGAAAAAAATTGGACTTCTTACGAAGGTTTTCTGTCATTTTTACCGCTTCATACAATATTTGCAAAAAAATATAAAATTCATCGAGTTTAGTTTAATTTGGTCCTTTATTTATAGATACTTGTATTGTTGTATACATGATGGTTGTTTAGTTACATACAAGCACATAGAAGGATGTGAATTAGTTCATCTGTTTAATTTTCTCGAGTTAAGAATGTAATATTGGAGTATTTATGCGTATCTCATACGCATACACATACTTTTGCACTTGAACTTTTAAAGTTTAGTTCATTTGCATGCATTCATATATTCAAACTTGACATGCGTATCATAAAAAATAAGTAGATTTATTATGGTTAATGTGCTTTAATAGATTTCCTTGATTATCCAAAGAACTTTTGGTATACATTTTAAGAATCACAACCTGATACTCAACAAGCATTAAATGTTTAAACAGACCCTCCTTTGTTTCAAAGGAAAGATAACTAGGAATATGCATACGAATTATGAGCCGATTACTTGTAAAACCTAGAGCATCATTTATTTCTATTGAAAGCGATTTGATTTGTTCATGGATACATGTTTCCGCATGAATGTAATAACATAAATACATATATATAATACATAAATTCGTGCATATATATATATATAAATAAATAAATAAATAAATATATATATATATATATATATATATATATTTATTTTTTTATTTTTTTATTTTTTCTTTGTGAACACACCAACTAAGATATAGAGATGAAAATACACATCCATTGATATATATAGAGATAGATATTTCTTGATACATGCTCTAATCTCTCTCTATCTCATGTTGGATAGCGCAACACATATGCACTAGAGCATGAAGATCATTGAACCTACCTTGATCCACATTTGATTTGAATTCAAATGTGAGTTGATCAATGAGCTTGTATCAAAACCTTGGAGCAATAGTTTAGGTCCAACCTTTAGGTATAGGATAGCATCTCTTATGATCGACTTATGTCTCACTTTGTGTATGCAAGGCTCAAGCATTTCTAAGCTCTAGCGTGTAGGCATTTTGAACAACTCCTTGATGATTTCTCTACCAAGTAGCTTGGTGATGCCACTCCTCCCACTCTCAAGTATCAATTTGTTGGTCGTTCTGTTATCGAGAATGACTAAACTAGAGGGTTCTTGGTTGGTAGTTCACAAATTTCAATTTGTAAACTATTGACTTTACTACTACTATCTTCATACATAGAATTATCCAAACACACTATATTGCAATGCTTCAAACATAATCTTATACATGACATACAGTATTATTCCCTGAGTAAGTCACACTATTCAGATACTTTCATGAATTTGGTTAATGACACTTGACTATTAACACCACTTCATTCTTTTAACATGTACATAATTACAAATATAATGCACTGTGCAATACCATACTTGATTATAACAATCAACAATGCAAAAAAATATCAAACTTCAGAATGACTTATCACACTTCACTGGATTGACACAGTACTTTGACGAAACAATAATAAGCAAACTTAACAACAAAGATTAACCAAACTGTAATGATAATATAATACAACAATGACATAGACTATCGAACGAGAAATTACTGCAACTATCAACACTCCGATCCTCAACCAAGACCGAATCCCTTTGGACTCATTGTGTCGGACTCTCAGCCATGTGACCTTTCTTTGTATTAGATGCTTTCTAAATGATTACAATGCTTCATGGAAATTGTTCAATGGAAATATATTGATATTTATATTTAGTTGCACCGTCGGACTAACACTAGGATGCACGGTGGATCCAAATCCTAAGCAAAAAAATAATCATCTATTAAACCCTACAAATAGATAGTTCAAGCTTCTTCAAAACTGTGTTTGATTTTCTTTTGTAATGCTTTGAACAATTTTTGTTCCATATCAACATCACATGATTGGGCATCGGGACTGGAAGAACTAGCTAAAGTTGCTTGATCAAGAATATTTTGACTCTGTTCTACCAATAATGATTCTTGCAAGCATAATTCATTCTTTAGAGCTGCTCTACATCTGACTCTAGTCTATTCTGCATCCACTTCTACCTTCTTTTTGAAGTATTCCTCTCGCTCCTTCTCTGTCGCATCCAATTCCTTCTTTAATTGAATTGTGACACCTATCTTAGTGGTCAGTGCTTGTGCTTTGGTAACATGCTCCTCTCTTGTAGCTGGTAGTTCCATTTCCCAATGAACAACTTTATCCATAATTTCAATATAGGTGTGTTCTAGTGTAGTGGCTTTCTCTGTTCGCTCTTCTAGTATTGAGCTAACCATGGCTCATTAGGGGAAAAAATGAACCCTTCTTGGGCCTTTTAGATTAAGGCTTGATTAGTGATGGACCAATGAGAAGAGGGTGGTGGCCATAGTCTAGTCCTTTAATCACATAGACTAGGCATAGGCTTCTCTAGTTTTTGTGTGGTCAAAGGGGACAAAACCACCTTCAATTGCTAGTTTTAGTTGTGTGAATGGTTTTGAAATGCTTGGCAATGCATTAGAGCCCTTGGATTTCTTGAATGATCCAAAGGTTGAGGTTGAATGGCAAAAGTCAAGGCAACTTTTAAGATGAGCCCTTGGATTCAAATGATTTGAATGGTTGAGATCAAATCTGCCTCAAGTTTGTGCCATTCAAAATGGACCCTTCGATACGATATGTCATCGGATGGTAGAAATTGAACTGTGCGATCCGTGGGTGCAAAGAGATTGTAGCTGTTGGATGTTAAGGTGATCTAATGGCTGAGGCTTCACTACATAAAGTAAAAGGCGCCTTTGCACCAGCACCATTCGATCAGAAGATCATCCGACGGCCTCAGATGACTGTCACAAATGTGCTCAGCCCCGTCGCATGTCAGACATTATCTCTCTAGTTATTTATCACTTCCAATCTTGACCATTAAAGTAAAGGATCCAACCGTGATAAAAAATTCTGTTTTCAAATTCAAACACAAAATTCTTTTAGATATTATTTTATTCTGAAATACCACTAGTGGTTTCTTTATTCAATACCACTAGTGGTTTCCTATGTTCCATTAATCTCTTAGATTAGGCTTTTTAATCCCTGAAAATTAGGGATCCTTACAAGGCCCATGTAGGGTTCACTTTTTCCCCTTATGTAATGCTTCATTCATATCGGTTGACTCCGGATGCAAAGCTTCCAAAACTGCATCCTTCTTAGTGAGATGCTACTACAACCGAAGTTCCTGAGCTCAAAATCTCATTACTTCTTCCTACAAGGGAGCTATATCTGCTTCGACCATATCTAACTTGGCTTGAAAATCCTTCTATAGATGTTGTTTCTCTACTTCCATGCTTGTTT
The DNA here is from genome assembly GCA_020310875.1 of Ceratopteris richardii. Classification (NCBI taxonomy): domain Eukaryota; kingdom Viridiplantae; phylum Streptophyta; class Polypodiopsida; order Polypodiales; family Pteridaceae; genus Ceratopteris; species Ceratopteris richardii. Next base: position 30,006,174 of record CM035436.1, on the reverse strand, counting down.
GAATTCGATATCTAGCCTATATTGAATACTGTCCTACTTTGGTAATATCTTGCAATGAAAACTAGGGGCCAATCCCCAAATATAGAAAGGAGCCCCCTGAAAGAGAGGTTGTTGTTGGTGAATAGAGCACTAATCCATCATCTATGGGTTGGTCAAAGGAGATGGAAGGAGGTGAAAAAATAGGGGAATCCGGTGGCATAATTTCAGCGGCTTCTTCATGAATTGGGTCGGCCTCTAGAGGTACAATAGGGCCAGATGGAACAGTGGTGATAATGCATTGAAGAGGGAGAGACGTATCTTTGATGAGTGAAATTTCTTTGGCACTCCTAGAAGCCTGTTGCTCCACGATCCGAGCAATATTATCATTCATAAAAGATAAAATGTTTGTCAATATCCATCATGTCATATTTGCAGATTGTTCAACATCATCGATGATTTGGACAACGCCATGTTTTATCCCATGTTCAGCCGAAAATGCATTAAAGTCAGAAGACATATATTACCCCCCTCAATAAAAATGGAGGGTGCCCATTTTACATGCTGATAGATTTTCAGCAAAAAGTAAAAACTTTTTGAAGCACATAAATACTTCGGACTTTTCTTCCAATGGATATACCCATGCATGCCTTGAAAAATCATCTATTAAAGTCACGAAGTAAAAGATAGTTTCCAAAAGAGGGTGTTTGCATAGGACCACAAACATCACTCTGAACAATAGCTCGAACTCTACTATCTTTTGGAAAGGAGGAACACTGCATTTTGCCCAAAATACAACCTTCACAAACATGTTTACCAGGTGTCTCAAGGGAAAAGAGGACACCATATCAGATTCCTATAGGTATAGAAAACTAGCAAAATTCAGATGAATAAAGCATGCATGCCAAAGGCATTTGACATAGCCCGAGAATCATGTACTGCACATGCTGAATCATCCACACATTTTTCATAGTCTATGAGCTTACATAGACCATGACAAAAGATACCATAATAAATAATAATGTCTCCATTTGACGGATCATGAACTGTGCATCTGTCATCAACAAATCACAACCAAGCCAATCTTGGCTAATGCAAAAACTGATATCAAAATTTTCTTGATCCCTGACACAGATTAAGCATCTAACAATGTAAAAGAACTACCATCAGTAGTATTCAGAATGATCTTACCAACTCCCATAATAGGATAAGAGGCGTTGTTGGTGCAAATTGTTGGAGCAAGTCTATGACAAGCCTAAGTATTGGCTTGAGTCTCACAAAGTCTTAGAAGAATTTTTAAAAAGAAGACTATGTAAAGTTCACTTGTGAACTACCTCTTGTAACTTTTGAAGAGTTTACTTAATGTAAAAGTAAGAGAATCTTAAGTGGTTGAGTCCACTTGATCAAGAATGGAAAGAGGAGCCACGAATTCGTGATTTGTGGTAGGTAGAGAATCAAATCAATCATTGATTGATTGGAGAGTGATTGAGGGAAGTTAGCCTCCCAAACTCAACTATAAATAGATGGCAGTTTTAGTCGTGGTTAGAGAGACCTATGTGAAGACCTCCAAGAGCTGAGCTTTATGCCATATCAAGGTGTGATTACAAGGCACACATATGTATCAGTAAGTCCATTGTATTTTACAAGCAATATACTTTCATTTTCATTATCATTTGGGTTCATATTTCCATGTTCTTGTGAAGTGTACTACTCACTGCCATTACTCTCAGTTTTCTCAGTCAGCTTGCAGAGATGTTTTCTCTGAGCTTGGTGCATCATTTTCAGTGATTTAACTTGGTAAAGTTAGCTTTATAAGTCTTCTATATGCTCACAAATTTTCATGTCATTTGGATGTTGCAATCTTCAGTTATGTTCATTTGAAGTCAACAGGGTCTGTTCATCTTCACTTCTCTGTCAGGTACCCGACTTTTTGACTCATCTTGTCAGAGCCATTTCTCAGTGGTTACTTATCTAAATTCAGTGATTTAAAGCTTGTTGGATTCAGCTTACTGTCTAGTATAAGCATACAAGTTTTCATAATCATTGGATTTCTACATTTTGAGTTATGTTGATTTTTCTGCTCACTGGTCTATTTCTATAGCAGCCCGTGAAAATCGGGATGATGTCATCACTTGTTAAAACTCATTCTCATTCTCAGTGTGTGGTTCATTATTTTTGATGAGATTACTCTTGGAAGTTAGCTCTTTAAGTTGCCTAGACTTCCCCAAGAGGAATTGAGCTAATTGCTGCTGTGCTCAGAGAATTATGTAAAACACTGGACAGGTGTATGAACCAAGAATAGCAAGTTTTCACCTCTGAGCTAACTCCAACTTATCTGTTTTGATCTATCTTTTTGAGAGTGATCTTCCAAGGTACATAGGGTGTCTAATACATCCATTGGCAAGCTAAAAGGGCCCACCATATACTTCTAGAGTTCATTTGGCTGGTGTAGATCAAGGATTTTGCAACACCTCTTCATCTTCAAGCACATACCTATCCATCTCTTCACAGTGGTATCAGAGCAAGGTTGGACAACATGGCAGATGGATTTCCTTCATCAATTGACAAATTGGACAGAGGTAACTACTCAGCTTGGTGATTAAGAATGGAAGCTTATCTCCAAGGTAGAAGTCTATATGGTTATGTGGTTGGAGATGAAGTTATGCCAAGTTTCAGGAACAAAAGTCAACCAACACAAGAAGAGCAAGAAAGATTGAGCACATGGTGCTCCAAGGATGCACTTGCAAGGTCTTATCTCCTCAACTCTATCTCAGATTTTTTGTTGCCTCACATTAGAAGTTGTAAGACATCTCAGGAAGTGTGGGATGCACTTGAAGCTTTCTTTTCTTCAAGTAATAAAGCTAGGAAGCATCAACTATGGCTGGATTTCACAACTCTCAAGAAGGCTCCCAAACAGAATGTGACTGATTTTGTCACAAAGCTCAAGGACATAGCGGATCAGTTGGGAAGCATTGGAGAGGTAATAGATGAAGAGCAAATTGTAAGGCAGGTCATCAATGGCTTGAAGGCAGATGACAAGTGGGAAGCATTCACCACAGCTATGGATTTGTACATGGACATGCATGTACCTGATTTTAACACACTCATTGGACAACTACTTACTCAAGAGGCAAAGCTTATCAAAAATGGAGAAAGCTCTAGAGGTAATCAATCTTCAGCTTTATACACGGATAAAAGCAAGTCTAAAGATAACAAAGGAAAGACAAAGAAAGTGGATGATGAAGGAGGTACATATCAAGCTAACTATGCAGGTAGAGGAAGACATGGCAGAGGTAGAGGAAGAGGAGGTAGACAAGGCAGGGGGAGATCCCAAGACTCGAACTCATGTTCTATTTGTGGATTAACTAATCATACAACTGAAAATTGCTTTAAGAATTCTAGGAATCAAAGAGGCAGAGGATACAATAGAGGAAGTTATGGCTACTCAAGAGGAAGGTTCAACAACTACCATGGCAACTACAACAACTACAATCATTCAAACTATCAAGGAGGCTACAAAGGAAGGAGAGACTACAATAACTACACAGAAGACTCAAACAAAGAGGATTCATTATTGATCATGAACATGGCTATGCCACAAGGTAAATCTGATGAGCATGTTTTCTACATAGATTCAGGTTGTTCAAATCATGTGGTAGGAAATGTGGCACTCCTATCAGATTTAGAAGATCCAAGGAATAAGCATGAGGTACAAACAGGAGATGATACAAAACATCCTGTGGAGAAAATAGGCAATGTCAAAGCACCTGATGGAAACATCAACCTACTCAGTAAGGTACTCTATGTCCCTACCATTACAAAGAATTTGATAAGTGTTGGGCAGATAGTAGAGAAAGGTTTGCAAGTCAGGTTCACAAAAGCAGGAGCATTTGTTGAAGATCCAAGTCAAGGATTCAGAAGAATTGCAAAAGGTGAAAAGACAGGTAGATTGTTCACATTTGAATTACAGGACACTAGAAACATTGCTCTCTTTAATTATGGTAGTCAGACACTCACAGAATTGGAAGTATGGCACAAAAGGTTAGCACATATTGGTGAAAGGTCATTAAAGCAAATCTGCAGGGACCAAAGTGTACTTGGACTTCCTAATTTGTCAAAACAACATATGATTTATAAGTGTAGTGCATGTCGATTTGGAAAGTCTCACAGGTTAGCATTCATGAAGAAAGGTTATATGCATGGAGATCTCTTGGAGTTGGTTCATACAGATGTATGGGGACCTAGCAAGGAAGCTTCAATATCTGGATCAAGGTATTATGTTTCCTTTATTGATGATTGCAGCAGATGGACTATCCTATTCTTTATGAAACACAAAGATGAAGTTTTTTCATGTTTCAAAAGATATTTGGCTATTGTGGAGAATCAAACAGGTAAATCACTAAAAAGGCTAAGGTCAGATGGAGGGGGAGAATACTTCTCCCATGATTTTGATTCTTTTCTTCAAGAAAGAGGAATCAAAAGAGAGGTAAATACAAGGTACACTCCTGAGCAAAATGGAGTGGCAGAAAGGAGGAATAGGACAATTGTTGAAGCTGCAAGGTCTATGTTAAATGAAAAGCATTTACCTAATTACTTATGGGCTGAGGCTGTATCTACAGCCACTTACTTGATTAACAGGTTGCCTTCAAAATCCCTTGATGGGATGACTCCATATGAGGCTTGGAATGGAAGAAGACCAAGTTTAGATCTTTGTAAAATTTTTGGATGTATTGCTTTTGCTCATGTTCCTTCACAGGTTAGAGGCAAGATGGATCCAAAAGCAGAAAGGTGTGTATTTATTGGATATGACAACAATCAAAAGGGCTACAGGTTATACAACCCTACCAACAAAGGATTCTTGGTAAGCAGAGATGTAGTTTTTGATGAGAACAATTCATGGTATGAAGATTCATGCAGGAAGATCAATTTACCATATGATCTTGAAGAAGATTTTCCAAAGCTTGGTAGAGAACAATCAAAGATTGAAGAACAAGACACCTCAGAGGATGATGAAGAATCTCACATGGAAAAGATCAAAGCATGGAAGTCTAAAGGTAAAGCAAAATTGCAGGAACTTGGACATGAGGCAGAATCATCACATCATGGCCTAAGAAGATCTATGAGGGAAAAGAAAAAACCAGAAAGGTATGGGTTTGACAACTCATTAGTAACTAAACATTCTATCTACATAGCACAGGACATAAACCAAGAGGAGCAATCATCATTTGAAGAGGCCAAAGCAAAAACAGAATGGAAGCATGCAATGAAGGAAGAGATTGAAGCACTTGAGGAAAACAACACTTGGGATTTGGTGCCCAATACTTCATCCGTGAAGGTAATAGGCTCAAGATGGGTCTATAAACTCAAGAAGAATTCTGATGGTTCCATTAACAGGTATAAGGCAAGGCTTGTAGCAAAAGGCTTTGCACAAACTCAGGGAATTGATTATGAGGAGACTTTCTCTCCTGTGGCAAAGATGCCTACTATTAGGGTTTTGCTTAGTATTGCCTCTTCCAGGAATTGGAAGATACTTCAACTAGATGTAAAGAATGCATTCTTGAATGGTTGGATAACAGAAGAGGTATATATGGCACAACCACTTGGTTTTGAGAATCAAGTTTATCCTGATTATGTGTGTAAACTTAACAAAGCATTGTATGGTCTCAAGCAAGCTCCAAGAGCTTGGAATTTCAGGCTTGTTTCATTCTTGCAGGACAAAGGCTTTCAACCAAGCAAGGCAGATCCTTCACTCTTTATTAAAAAGAGTAATTCTGAGGTCATCTACCTATGTGTATATGTAGATGATATTATATTGACAGGAAATGATGCAGATGGTATGAAGAAGATCAAAGATCAGATGAGAGAAGAGTTCAAGATAAGTGATTTGGGTTCACTTACCTACTTCCTAGGTTTGGAAGTTGTCTACAAAGATCATGGTTTGTTTCTCACTCAAAGAAAGTACATTAAGGACATGTTGGCAAAATTCAAGATGCAAGATTGTAAGATTGCAGGTACTCCAATGGAGGTCAATCACAAATTGAGCTCACATGAAGGTGAACTCATAGAGGACATCACATCATATCAAAGTCTAGTGGGTAGTCTCAACTATGCCACATTGACAAGAGTAGATATATGTTACAGTGTGAGTGTGCTAAGTCAATTTATGCACACACCAAGGAAACCACATATGGATGCTGCCAAAAGGATTCTCAAGTATCTCAAAGGAACCATAAATGAAGGACTTTATTACCCTTATGTATTTGATTTAGGTTTGAAGCTATTTTCTGATGCAGATTGGGCTGGCTCCAAGGAAGATAGAAGGAGCACTTCAGGTTATCTTACCTTTGCAGGTTCAAAGCTTATTTCATGGTCATCCAAGAAGCAACCCACAGTTGCTCTCTCTTCTACTGAAGCTGAATATAGAGGTCTTGCCATAGCTACACAAGAAGCTATGTGGATGAAGACATTATTCAAAGATCTTGGATTGGAGTTCGGAACTCCAACTATTTTTGGTGACAATATGAGTTCTATTCATTTGGCTGCTAATCCTATTTTTCATGCAAGGACTAAACATATTGAAGTTCATTATCACTATGTACGAGAAAAGGTTCTAAGCAAAGAGATTCAAATATCATATGTGTCCACTCATCAACAATGTGTAGATATTCTAACCAAAGCATTGGATGGTACAAAGCTTTGCAAATTCAAGGCTATGATTGGTTTGCAGGTAATCTTGGAAGATTGAAGACCTCAAGCATACTTGGCTTGAGGGGGAGCTGTTGGAGCAAGTCTATGACAAGACTAAGTATTGGCTTGAGTCTCACAAAGTCTTAGAAGAATTTTTAAAAAGAAGACTATGTAAAGTTCACTTGTGAACTACCTCTTGTAACTTTTGAAGAGTTTACTTAATGTAAAAGTAAGAGAATCTTAAGTGGTTGAGTCCACTTGATCAAGAATGGAAAGAGGAGCCACGAATTCGTGATTTGTGGTAGGTAGAGAATCAAATCAATCATTGATTGATTGGAGAGTGATTGAGGGAAGTTAGCCTCCCAAACTCAACTATAAATAGATGGCAATTTTAGTCGTGGTTAGAGAGACCTAAGTGAAGACCTCCAAGAGCTGAGCTTTATGCCATATCAAGGTGTGATTACAAGGCACACATATGTATCAGTAAGTCCATTGTATTTTACAAGCAATATACTTTCATTTTCATTATCATTTGGGTTCATATTTCCATGTTCTTGTGAAGTGTACTACTCACTGCCATTACTCTCAGTTTTCTCAGTCAGCTTGCAGAGATGTTTTCTCTGAGCTTGGTGCATCATTTTCAGTGATTTAACTTGGTAAAGTTAGCTTTATAAGTCTACTATATGCTCACAAATTTTCATGTCATTTGGATGTTGCAATCTTCAGTTATGTTCATTTGAAGTCAACAGGGTCTATTCATCTTCACTTCTCTGTCAGGTACCCGACTTTTTGACTCATCTTGTCAGAGCCATTTCTCAGTGGTTACTTATCCAAATTCAGTGCTTTAAACCTTGTTGGATTCAGCTTACTGTCTAGTATAAGCATACAAGTTTTCATAATCATTGGATTTCTACATTTTGAGTTATGTTGATTTTGCTGCTCACTGGTCTATTTCTGTAGCAGCCCGTGAAAATCGGGATGATGTCATCACTTGTTAAAACTCATTCTCATTCTCAGTGTGTGGTTCATTATTTTTTATGAGATTACTCTTGAAAGTTAGCTCTTTAAGTTGCCTAGACTTCCCCAAGAGGAATTGAGCTAATTGCTGCTGTGCTCAGAGAATTATGTAAAACACTGGACAGGTGTATGAACCAAGAATAGCAAGTTTTCACCTCTGAGCTAACTCCAACTTATTTGTTTTGATCTATCTTTTTGAGAGTGATCTTCCAAGGTACATAGGGTGTCTAATACATCCATTGGCAAGCTAAAAGGGCCCACCATATACTTCTAGAGTTCATTTGGCTGGTGTAGATCAAGGATTTTGCAACACCTCTTCATCTTCAAGCACATACCTATCCATCTCTTCACACAAATGATAGTATAGGGGTAGGCTGAAGAGAAGTGAAGAAACTGTTGCGGGGTAATATTTTGGTATAGAGGCCTCTGCAACAACCGTTTTAGCCTCTTTTTTCTTTGCCTCTTTTTAAAGTACCAAACATCTGAGTCTATTGTAGACATATATTGTTCATGTGAAGATGGGTCAAATCTACAAACAGTAGTAAACACCCATTCTTCATTCTGCACAAGATTAGCAGACTCTGTTTTTGGTATAGAGGCCTCTGCAACAACCGTTTTAGCCTCTTTTTTCTTTGCCTCTTTTGTAGCTAGTTTTGGAGAGTCTTTACGACATGATTGCTTCCTTTACAATACTTACAAAATATTTTTTTCTTTTTTGATTTCTTCTCATCTTTGTCTTCTTTCTTCAAATGTGCAGCATTTATAGATTTCTGCTTACTAGTAGATGAGCTCCATTTACCTTTGCCCTTCTAACTAGCTAGGAAAGCTTGATTTGCAACACGCATTGACCCGTTCTGCCTAGACTCATCTTCCTACAATAGAACAGAGACTAACTCCCCAAATGTCAAGCCATTTTCATTTTCTTTCATCACCAAACAAAGAGTAGATGCAAAAATCTAATATGAATAAGGAAGACCATTCAGAACAGTCTGTAAACATGAGCTATCTCGTATAACTTCATCAGCAGAAATCAACTGGTCCTTCAAATCTTTGATCTTTGTTGGAAAATTTTCCATAGAATCACCCTCATTCATATGCTCCCTCTTTAACTATTTTCGGAGGTAAGCAACACGAGCCTCATTCCTAGCCTGGTACAATGTAGTAAGTGTATTCCAAGCATCCTTAGCTATTCTGCAAGAGTGAATGTGAGGAATAATGTCATGTTTGATAGACAAGGCTATCAATGCATACGCGTGAGCATCTCTGCCATCCCAACGAATTCGCTCTACAGTACGTGTAACAAAAACTACAGCAAAAATAGGAACATGAAGAATATCATCATCTTCAATGCCATCTGCATCTGCTTCAATACCTATATTTGCATTTGTAATAGGATGTTTTTCAACACCCTAGACACTATTCTGTTGGAGTTAGACAGCTGCGGAAGCATGCGAACAACACAAAGAAGAAGAAGAAGCTTGGAGCACAACACACAATACTGAATGTATTACTAGAGAATGTATAAAGATAAGTAGCCCATTAGGGCAATAGGCATATATAAAAGCCGGGGGAAAAAAACCTCCTAAAGAGGGGAAAAAGTGCCCCGACAGTCCTAGTGTGTTCACACACATCACTACCTAAATATATCAACAAATCCCCCCTGGGAGTGATGCGGTGAACAAGGAGCTGGCACTCATGTATAAGGAAGTGCCAAGCTATGTGGAAATCACTCCAGAAAAGGAAGTAAGCCCAAAGCTTTGCGGAAAGCTTCAAACTTCTCCCTAGGCAGAGCCTTCGTGAAAAGGTCTGCAATGTTCTCCTGCGTGGGCACATATGTCAAGCTGATCTCCCCAGTAGAGAACCTCTCCCTGACATAGTGATAATGCACCTCAATGTGCTTAGTGCGAGCATGGAACACAGGGTTCCTCGCAATTTTCAATGTGCTCTGACTGTTAGTCAAGATGGTGGTGGCAGAAGTCTGACCAACACCCAAATCAGCCATAAGGCGTCTAAGCCACACACACTCAACAGTCGCTATGAAAGCTGCCCTATACTCAGCCTCACAACTAGAAGTGGCCACAGTAGGCTACTTCTTACTCAACAAGGATATACATGAGCTACCAAGCATGAAGCAAAAGCCACTAGTGGACACACGAGTGTCATAGCAACCAGCCCACTCAGAGTAAGAAAAAGCATGCAAATCATGTGGTAGTGATCCCCCCTTGGGATAAAACAACCCAAGTAGCCGAGTACCACTCAAGTAGCGAAAGATGCACTTAATCGCCTGCCAATGCTTCACTCCTGGGCAATGCATAAACTTGCTCATCTGGGAGACAACAAACTGAATATCTGGCCGAGTAATGGATAAGTAAATCAAGCATCCAACAGCCTGTTGTTAGAGAACAGCATCAAATGCATCTCCAGCATCATGAAGACTCAATCGTAAACCTGTCTCCATAGGAGTGGCAATATGCTGACAGTCTTCAAGGCCAAAACGCTGCAATAATGTATCAATATATTTCCTTTGGCACAAAGCCATCCCACCATCAACTTGCATAAACTGAATGACCAAATAGTGATGCAAATGCCCCAAATCAGACATCTCAAATGAGGCATGCAAATCAGCCTTAAAATCAGCAATATGCTTCTCAATAGGACCAGTGAGCAGCATGTCGTCAACATAGACAACAATGATCAGAAGCACATCATTAGCACGCTTAACATATAAGGTGCTTTCAGCTTGACAGTTCTCAAAACCATGTGCAATCAAATAGGCATGTATCTTCTCATACCAAGCACGTGGTGCTTGCTTTAAACTATATAATGCCTTCTTTAACCTGCACACCTGGTTTTCATGCCCTTTTTGCGCAAAACCACGCGGCTGAAAAACATACACTTCTTCATGCAAGTCACCATTCAGAAATGCAGATTTAATGTCTAACTGATGTACATTCCAACCATGATGGGCTGCAAGTGCACAAATGCTCCGAACAGTAGTCATACGGCATGTATGTGCAAAGGTCTCATCAAAATCAATGCCTCTTTCTTGCGCATAACCCTTTGCAACAAGCCTAGCCTTATACCTGTCAATTGTACCATCAGGTTTATGCTTGAGCTTGTATACCCACTTAGTGCCAATGGCCTTCTTGCCAGGAGGCAAGTCACATAAAGACCAAGTACCATTCTTCATTATAGCATCATATTCAGATTGCATAGCAGCCATCCAATTTTATGAATTTTGTGCTTCATTGAACGAAACAGGCTCATTCTCATCACAGAGACTAGATGCAGCCATAGCATAGCAATTTGATGCAAAAGAGGCACTATGAGAGCCTGAACGAGTACGATATGACAGAGGTGCATCTAATTTGTTGTCACGCAAGGCATTAGGGGAAAAAATGGACCCTATATGGGCCTTGTAAGGATCCCTAATTTTTAGGGATTAAAATTAAGAATATGTGATTAAGGAGGACGTTTGAAAACCACTAGTGGTTTTTCCATTAAAATATTGATATAAAGATTTCGTGATCTAAATCTGAAGTCGAAGCATTTTAAGCCTTTGGATTTTTGAAAATGGATGGCTAATATAAAAAGACTTGACAGCGAAGATCCTCATTTGATTTCTCACGTGACGCATCAAAAGAGCTCTAGAAAGAGACCATAGTAGAGTGAGATGAGATTTGGATCACTACAAACCGTCGATCATCCATTGATCCGAGGGATGAGCAAAATCTTAATTCAGTCATAGTCATGGATAGGTTCTAGCTATCCGATCTGAAGACCTCGATGGTGGAGATCCTCACGCATGTGCTGAGAGAGGATGGAAGAGAGAGAAAATGAGGGGACACAGTAGGGAGAGAAGCAAGCTCAAATAAATTGTGGCCTTCAGATCGAGTCTACATCCAAGGGTGCTCCATAATTCATGCTGATTCATGCCTCACAACGTTATGCAAAGTCGTCCGATCTAGCTGGAATCGTAAAGCTACGTGCAAATGGCGCTGAACCTATCCCATCCATTAGAATTCAAATTATGATGATCTGCAAATCAATAACGGTCGTAGGATTGATTTTGCACCCAACGGATGCCTGTGAATGGGGCTGAGCTTCCTGTGAATCGTTAAAAAATCCTTTCGCCAGTGGATATGAGCCATAGATCGCGTGTGGATCCGATGATCTAAACTTATTTGCGTAATGTTTTCTCAATGCAATAAGAACCACACGATATCGCCATGATCCAAGGGCATACGATCAATATCGGTTTGATTTTTCTCAATATAAACCGCTCTCCTCAAGAATACCATGAGTGCATGGTTGTTTTGGAGTCTTTGACTAAGAGAAAACAAGGGAAGCCTACTCCTAGGCTAGAACTAGACTGTGGCCACTGCTCTCTGCTCATTGGTGGATGACTAATCACCCTCTAATCTAAAAGGCCCATCCAAGGTCCATTTTTTCCCCTAATGGTCTGCACCAACCATTTTGGCATAGTTCTTGCCTGCTCAATATCAGCTCTCTCATCAATAAGTGCATCATGTATATCTGCATTAGAAATGGAACCATAATGCGTTTAGTCTGTGGATGATACAGACGATAGCCTTTACTTTCATAACTGTATCCAACAAAAATACATTTTTACTTCTTTATCATCCAATTTTCTACGATTTTGTTCAGGCACTAATGCATATGCCAAACAACCAAAAACACGCAGATGAGAAACAGATGGCTTGCAGTCATGCCAAGCCTCATATGGATTGATAGACTGCAACGCTTTAGTGGGACACTTGTTCAATACATATGCTACACACATGACAGCCTCAAGCCAGAAACTATGTGGTAAAGCCTCACTCTTGACCATACACCTCACCATCTCCATGAGTGACCTTATCTTTCGTTCAGCAACTCTGTTCTGCTGAGGTGTATAGGGCACTGTACACTGGTGTTTTATCCCACGTTCAGCCAGAAATGCATTAAAATAAGAAGCTATATACTTCCCCCCTCGATGCCCATTTTACATGCTGACAAATTTTCAGCCAAAACAAAAAATTGTTTGAAGCACATGAACACTCCGAACTTTGTCTTCAATGGATATACCCATGCATGCTTGGAAAAATCATCGATAAAAGTCACGAAGTAAAGATAATTCCCAAAAGAAGGTGTCTGCATAGGACCACAGACATCACTATGTACAAGCTGCAATTTCTGAGTAGCCCGAATTGAACCATCTTTTGGAAAGGACGAACACTGCATTTTGCCCAAAATACATCCTTCACAAACATGTTTTCCAGGTGCCTCAAGTTTGGGCAAAGAGGACACCATTTCAGATTTCTGCACGCATATCAAACTAGCAAAATTCAGATGACCAAAGCATGCATGCCAAAGCTTTGCATCTGACATAGCCTGAGAATCATTTACTGCACATGCCAAATCATTTACAGATCTTTCATAGTCTATGAGCTTATACAGCCCACGACATAAAATGCTAGAAGCAATAATCACATCGCCATTTGACAGATCATGAACTGTACACCTATCATCAAGAAATTTCACAACCAAGCCAATCTTGGCTAATGCAAAAATTGATAACAGGTTCTTCTTGATCCCTGGCACAAATAAAGCATCTGACAAAGTGAAAGAGCTACCATCAACAGTAGTCAAAATGATCTTACCAACTCCCATAACAGGATAGGAGGAGTTGTTGGCGCATGTAACAGTATTCCCTGTAGGGGCAGGCTTGAGTGAAGAGAAGAAACTGCGTTGCGAGGTAATATGTTTGGTCGCCCCACTATCAAAATACCAAACATCTGAGTCTACTGCAGACATGCACTGCTCATGAGAAGATGGGTCAAAACTGCAGACAGTAGTAAATGCCCATTCTTCTTCCTACACAAGATTAGCAGATTTTGTTTTTTGTGTAGAGGCCTCTGCAACAACCATTCCAGCCTCTTTCTTCTTTTCCTCTTTAGCAGCCAGTTTTGGACAGTTCTTTATCATATGATCATTCCCTTTACAGTACTTACAAAACAATTTCTGCTTTTCTGATTTCTTCTCATCTTTATCTTCCTTCTTCGAATATGCAGAATTAGCAGATTTTTGCTCACTAGTTGAAGAGCTCCATTTTCCTTTCCCCTTCTGACTAGCCAAGAAAGCTTGATCTGCAACTCGCATAATGGACCTGTTCTGCGTGGACTGACCTTCTTGCAACAGAACAGAGACTAACTCCTCAAATGATAAGGCATTTGGATTGCCTTTCATCATCACCCGAAGAGTAGAAGCAAATTATTGGAGTTAGATGTTTGCAAAAGCACACGAACAACACAAGGAAGAAGAAGAAGAAGAAGCTTGCAGCATAACATAGAATACTGAATGTATTACCACTAGAATGTACAAAGATAAGAGGCCAGTTAGGGTAATAGGCATATATACAAGTCGGGGGAAAAAAACCTCCTAAAGAGGGAAAAATGTGCCCCGGTAGTCCTAGTGTGTTCACACACATCACTACCTAAATATGTCAACAATGATTGCTTCAATTCCAAATGCAAGTTTAAAAGGTGTGAAAATATAATAACTTTATACATAGTATGGTAAGCCCAAAGAACTAAAGGAAGCAACTGATCCCAATGCTCAAGAGAAAACTAAATTAATTTTCAAAGCATAGTTAGTAAAGTTTTATTAGTACTTTCTACCAAATCATTCGTTTGAGGATAATAAGGCATACTAAATTTATGTATGATATTAAATTAATTTGTTAAAGCTTTAACTAAGTCATTTGAAAAATGAGTACCATGATTTGAAACCAGCTTTATGGGTAAATTAAAATGCAGAAAAAATACCCAGTCAAACATCAAGTGACTAAAACCATCATAGCATTCTCTAAAGCCCAAGCTTTAGCACCCCATCGAGTCCCATAGTCGGTGCAATTCAAGATATACCAATTATTAGTAGAAATCGCTAGAGCGGAAATGGGTCCAACAAAATCTAATCCCCATTTCTGAAAGGGTTCAAGAGGCATAACACACTGAAGGAAAAAAGGTTTAACCAGAATAGGCTAACCAAACCTTTGACACTGATCACACATGAGCACATACTATTGAACATCTATAATCATGGTAGACCACCATAGCACACTCTATAATACTTTTTGTAAAGTTAAATCCCCTAAAAAGTGTCTGCAAATGGGGTCCGAATGATCAAAGGCAAGAATTGCATGCACCTCATGGAGATGAACATAGCAGAGCCACGCACTAGACAGACCAAAATAATAAAGTTGATCTATGATAATGTTAAGCCCTTACTGTAGGCTACTAGCTTATGGAGTTTCAATAAAGATAAGGAATTTGGGAATAGATTGATCTTCAGAAAGGAGAAAATAGTACCATAGTACGTGGTAGCGAGATCCCACGGTGTCATCACATGAGCAGGTTGGGCCATGTAAATAGCTGAGGGGTTCATATCATTTATGTCAAGTGCCTCACCAAAATCCAACTCGGAGAAAAGGTAAGCTAAAGCATGGTATGTGCTTGGTCAATGTACAATGTCAAACTCAAATTCTTATAACTATAATACCCATCATACCAGTCGATCAGTATTAGGGTGATTCTAAATGAGATAAACGAGAGCAGCGTTATCCATATGGAAAGTGAATTTTTGGCCTAATAAATAATATTAATACTTCTTAATGGCGTAGATCAGCTGAAGACTCCATTCGATCACTAAATAGTTCTTCTTAGCATTAGCAAGTCGTCGAATAGCGTAATAAATTGTTCTATATCACTTATGAGTAACTTGAGTGAGAACACTACCAATAGCTATGTCTGAAGTGTCAATGAAAATGTGAAAAGTTAGCTCCCAATGGGCACTTGCAGAATAGGGGCCTGGTTCAATAAGGTCTTCAAATGATCAAAAGAAAGCTAGCACTCTGGTGGCTAATGAAAATCTTTTCGAGGGAGGTTGATTAATTTGTTCAGGGGAACATTTAAATGTGCCAGCCACGGTAGATGACAACCATGCCACCGAATTGGTCTTGAAAAATGAACTTCCTTAGCATTCTCTAGAGCAAGGTCTTCTAATACAACTTTGACCTTGTCCGGATCAACTTAGATACCTGGGCCAAGATAATGTGCTCCAACAATTTCCCACACTGAATAAAGAACACAAACTTCGCTGGCTTCAAGCACAGTCTGTATTCGTGGGAGTTGAGAAAGCATAACCGTAACTCAGTTAAGTGATCCAATCACCGACTATAGACCAAGAAATCATCTAAGAAAACTCTCATGAAGGTAGTGAGGTAGGGGGAGAAAATATCTTGCATGCAACACAGAAATGTGCTTGGGGCATTACATAGACCAAACCACATTATCGTACACACAAAGACTCCCCATGAAGTAATAAAAGTTGACTTCGGTATGTCTTCAATAGTCTTGCACACCTATTTGTAACCACTTTATCTGTCCACAAATGAATAAATCTCTCGTTTGACAACATCGTCAAGCATACTATCAAGGAAAGGTAGGGGAAAATAGCTTTATCGAGTTTTTGTTAATCCACATAGATACAAAGCTTCTCCTTCTTTTTAGGAATGATAACTATGGATGAACCATGCATGGGCCTTGTAAGGATCCCTAATTTTTAGGGATTAAGCCTAATTTTGTTGTTGTTTAAGGGGACAAAGTGCATTTAATAGGGCACTTTTTAGTAGGCTGGAGTAGGCTTTTTTTAAGGCTTACTAGGCTCCTCTCTCTCTTCTATTAGAGAGAGGGAAAGGGAATCTACTTTCCACATCATCAAACTCAAGCATGTATGGGAATTAAAAAATGATTTTTTTTCAAAGTCTCAATTTCAGTGTTTATTTAGTTGAAAGGGCTCATATTTTAATATATATGTCAGAAGTAACTTTTTTTTAGTTTAGTTTTTAATTTTCATTTTGAAAAAGTAATATTTTTAAAATCCCTCCAAAAGTAGAGTGCCACATCATCAAATCCGTAACTATTCTTCCCCCAAAAAATGACTTTTTCAAATCATCGTTTTTGCCTATTCTTAGTGGAAAAACACACTGTGACCCATCTACATCCAAGAAAACAAAATTTTCCTGAGAAAATCATGCTCTAGCATCTCTTCCAAACAAATTTCTAGTCTCTTTCTCAGTATTGTCTAATTGTTGGAAAAGATGGTGTTGAAACCTATTATAAACTTCACATGAAGACGTCCTCATGCCCAACATCAACAAGTATCCATGTCCGTGTGCCCAGAGAGTTTGCTCCAAATATAGAGTGCAACAATGATGTGAACTCTAAAAATGAGCATCATGAAGTTGGAGAAAAAAATATTGATCTTTGGACTCATGGTTCATTATACCCTCCTGATCCAATGTCTTCTTACCATCCAACATTCCATAACCTCTCAACTTTACTTTAGTTCATCGGTGCCGGTAAAGCTGGGCTCTTAGGTTATTGTCAACGATTATCTACACATTCAAGTGTCATTACTTAGTATTGGATTCAACAATATCAACTAAATCATACAAAGTTGGTCACTTTAAAAAGCACAATCATATCTTTACAAGAAAAGCTTGTAGAGCTTGAAAATCATATGGAAGAAAAGGAGCCAACGATTGAGAAATTAAAATACACTGTCCAACACTTGAGAGAGACTCCACTTGGGATGCAACGTAGGAGACGATCATTAACATCCTTTGACTCTCTTTCAATTGGTGGTGGAGCACGCAAAATGACAAGTTTTTGCAATAAGGTTTGGCTTGTATTTGTTTCTCTTTTTGGAAGACTTAGAGGATCAATTCAAGTTATTAAATTCTTGTTTGACCAACAAGCAGGTGGTTAGTATTTTGGAGTCACGAATAAGAAACCTTATCAAGAAGCAAGTGATTAAAGATTTCACAAAAAAGTTACAAGATATTATCACTCCTAGAGACATGCAGATGGTATGTGATGAATGAAGCAGGAATTAGTACTAAATGATACAGTGCATTGTACAATCTTTTGAAGCATTCATTACAAAGAGAAGGTATTTTGCAGAATATGTTTCCATCTCCTTACAAGGTATCGCTTAAGAAGTCAATGTCCAATGAAGATATAGCTAGTATTCTTGGAAACTACTTATATATAGAGGATATTATGCCTATGTCCATTTATCATTTATCTACATCCAAAAAAGAGTTGAAAAGCGCAGCTAGAAATGTATTTCCTTACACAAAGTACGACAACATATTCATGGATTTGGAGAGGCTTCAACAAGCAATGGTTCGATTTTACAAATCTACTATACCAGGTATGTCCACTATTGTTACCTTGATATACATTGTATATTTTGATGTTATAAAAATTTTGGTAATTTATGCAGATTGTAATACCAAATTAAAGTTTATATTGAAGCTAGATGAATGCCAGATCATAAAGGCATGACGAATGGAGAGATTGAGTTTCACACTCATGAATGAAGCTATGACAAATGCCATATCTGATGAAAGTAGTAACTCTAGCTCTTACTCTACATATAGTGTTCAATCCGAGAAAGATATATGGTGGTTAGGTGCTATTGAAGTACCTAAAGAATCCAATGATGTTCTTTCATGGATTTTTAGTAGGACCTCATGGATCACTAAGGTAATAGTTTCTCAAATTCATGGTGCAAAGCTCAACATAGAAAACTTAGGTGATTTTGAGATAGATTGGCAGTTGGGTGGGGATTTAAAAACTATCAAATGCATGTTAGGTTGCAAGCAAGGTGCATCTGCTCGTTATCCATGTCCATTTTGTACACGAAGCTATAAAGTAACAAAGGGACAACAAAAAAGTCTATCTAGCATAGATGAATACATAGATGCACCTACTTCCATGGAATGGGATAGACCTTTCTTAAGGTGTCCAATGTTAGAAATACCTAACCGTGACACATTAGATAAAGATTGGAATCCCATTATTCCATTTCCATTAGTTAATGTTCACTTTTGCACATTGCATTCCTTCATGAGAATATTTGATAGATTATTGAAGCTCCACATAGAATATGCATTTTCCATGATGCCAATTGATAAATCTGTACAAGCCATCAAAAAATTGGAAGATTTGCTTAATTCGATTGGTTGTCATGGTGGTAATGTAACTCTAGTTGTCAAAAAACCTAGTGAATCGCAAAATAGTTTGCAACAAGTGTCAATGACAGGGAAGAAGGCAAGAAAATTTTTCAAAAGAGGTATGATCCCTAAGAAAGATGAATGTGGGGAGCTATGGAAAGACTTGTGCATGATCACCACTGATAATGATTCTCAAATTGACCTTAGGAATAGGTGAAAGAAGGTTTGGTCATGCTTAGATAAGTTGGTAGGCTTAATGAGTCTTAATAGCTCCAACAAAAATGACCGTCAGTTGTTTCAAGATACATTAATGGAGTTTGCAAAGTGTTTCATCCTATCTTGGGGAGAGAGCAATATTACACATTACATTGTAAGTTTTCTTATTTTTTCAATTTTCTTGTTGATAAGAGTGTGTTATATGTACTTATATCATTTCAACATATTTTCTTTGCACATGGAGCATTTTTTATGCATTGATATGGTTTGTTGGAGATTTTTAGTACACAAGGAATGGTCAAGTCACATTAGAAGGCTCGAGGTGTTTACTTCAAGAACACACGACATGGTGGTGGTGCAATGCAATCAAACTATATGGAAGAGATGTTTAATTGGTTTTATCGTACTGCATTTTCAAGGACATATGCAATAGAATGAGCCAAGGAGTCGAAAGTTGCAAAATTTGCAAGAATTAATCAACACAACTTAGCTAGTGAAAAATGGAATTCATCATTGGGACCTTTACGTCATGCTCAATGGCGGGCTACAAGAACACGACAGAGTTCATCATGGAAGTGAAGTCATTTAATACATTCATGGCATTTTCTGAATAATTCATAAGGTTTGCTACACACTAATCTCTTGTTTGCAATTTTTTAAGGTAATTTTTTATTTTTTAACTATTTTTTGTCCATTCAAATGTGAACAGAACCTTTTTAAGTGAAACATTATAAAAGGAGACTCATTGTCTCATTTCAACATTCTAGCACTATAGAGGATGGCACGAACAAAGCAAACTGCAAGGAAGGATCCCATTACCTTTCCTAGCTATGTGCAAGGCACTCACAAGCCACCATGGATGAATCATGACAAAAGGCCACGTAGTGTCTCACGCTCTGCATCCCATCGTGAAACAGGTGGTGGTCATACCTCTGGGAGTGAACAATTGCATGAAGAAGTGGCACATGGGCAATCCAGAGAAGAGGCCGTAAATCAACCCCAATCACCACCATCATCATATGATGAGCCTCCATCACCAAAGAGACCAACAAGTGAAGGAGCGTGCTCATAGAGAGGTAGTTTCTTATGACGATTCTGATGAATCGCATGAGGACGTGTCTCAACAATGTTTAGAATCAAGTGAGGAGAGTCAAACAATGCCACTATGGGTTAACCAAGAAATACCTGCAAATCATAAGGTTACTATAGCGTGAAAGACTCTGTTGGAGCAGAAAAATCAACAATTAGTGATTACATAAAGTCCAAAAGTGCAAAGATGACTAAGAGATTGAAGATCAGTTTCAAGGGAAAGAGGAGTTTCAAAAATAAAGTTCTTTTGTATATTACCCTTGTAAATATTTCAATGTAGTTGGAAAAATGACGAGTTAGACTCGTATATATATGTAGATACGTGCCTATAGTTAGAGAGAGAGAGAGAGATAGAAGAGATAGAGAAGACAATAGATCAGTAGATGATGAACATTGTATGTATCATCCATTAGATGTAAGAAAAGTTATGAGAAGGAAAGTTTTTAGAAGAATTGCGTGTCGATCTTTTTCTTGATTCTCCTTCTGTGGTTAATCTTTAGAGAAATCCTTTTGCACACATCTAAGTCCATAGTTAATCTATCTATGGCTAAAGTTTGAGAGTCCAATTGCAAACAAGCTGAGAGAATTTTAAATAGGAACATTCATATGTGAAAAGTTCTGAGTGTCTTCTGAAACAGGCGCAGATTTTGTGGTCAAAGAAATGGACAGTGCTCAGTGCACAGTGTAAAGTTTTACACAAATGAGGACTCAAAATTTAAGTTGAGAGGTAAGCCATCTATGGCTAAAAGCATTTGATTGAACGGGCTATAAGTTGGGAGAACTATAGCTTAGAAGTTACAGGTGTCAAAGTCGTCATTACAGAGAGGCAGTTTCAGACATAGGTAAAGTGTTTGAGTCATTTCTAACATTCTACTCAATCATTTGAAGTGATTTAACTTGGAGAAGGTGCGCAATCTCTAGGCGACACATTCTACAAAATTTTATCAAAAACTTTACACGAATGATTAGTCAATGAGTGATTAATCTGCAGCAGACTTTTCAGAGAAATAATTTTTTCCACAGTTGATCAATTCTTGATAGTTTGATAATTGATTTTCAAAATTAAGTGGAGTCTGAAGTTATTCTTGATATAGAGTGGTCTAAAATCAAGGATAGCTTGTTCTTTTGGAGATTAACATTCTCCATTAGACTCTACCAACAAATCAAGGGGCCATACCAAATGATCAAGACAGGGAGCAAAGCCAGCAACAACATCATGAACAAGGAGAAAGCTCAAGACACGTGCAACACAAGAAGAAAGTCTTTCAACCCCGTCATAGACCACCCCAACCAAGACCACATGAAAATGTCCAACGATGACCACCACCACCACCACCATAAGCTAGAGCAGCACAACGAAGAAGAAGATATATGAAGGCATTTGCAGAGATAAGACACTATCAAAAGACAACTGAGCTTCTGATACCTAGAAGATCCTTTGCAAGGGTGGTTAAAGAAGAGTTACAAATGTATTGTGCAGGGTTAAGGATCCAAGCTCTAGCTTTAGAAGCTTTACAAGAGGCAGCTGAAGCATATTTGATATCAATACTTGAGGATTCCAACCTGTGTGTCATCCATGCTAAGCGAGTCACTATACAACCGAAGGACATACAGTTAGCTAGGAGAATTAGGGGTGATCGTAGCTAAGTTTTGTAATTGATCTCTACAGACAAGAGATTTTTTGTAAATTATGCCATATTCAATGAAACATGAGCACTTCTCCTCCATTCTCTTTATAATGTCATTATTTAGAATGAAACATGAGCAATCATTATACATTTCCATGTGTTTTCTTGTGATAATCTCTCATATATCAGTAATTGTTTTCTTATCTTGTCATTTTGGTCATTGTATATTGATTAAATGCTAAACCAAGGCCAGCCACAGAAACGCGAGAGAAGTTATTCCAAATCATTTGGAATGCCTTCTCTCGCGTTTTTGTGGTTGGGCCTAATTGGGCCTTTTATGAATGTTTTTTGATTGTATGGTAATTTGGATGAGTGTTTGGGCTTGCAATGAGTGTTTGGATCTTGTATACCAAGTTAATCTTATGAAGCCGAATTTGTAAGATGGACTACTTTTGATGTCCCCTATACCCTGTACTATGAATTTCTAAATACATACATGAAAAACATAGCTGTGGGACATATGAGCACACCATTTTGAAACCTAGAAAATTTTCATTCTTGAAAACATGCATTTACTGTAGTTGTACTCTCTGGTAAGGTATCTAGGGCATTAGGAGAGCAAAAGAAGCCCTACCACAGAAATGTGAGAGAAAGCCCTGCAAAGGTTTTGCATGCAATTCTCCCGCGTTTCTATGGCAGGGCTTATTTCTTTCTAAAAATGCCATATTTTCACATCAAGGGTCCTGAAGAGTAAAACTAGTTCATGAGGAGTGAATTCATGCTCAATAAATTACTTGCAAGTGTAAGATGGACTACTTTTGACCTCCCTATACCTTGCACTATGAATTTCCAAATACATACATGAAAACCATAGCTTTGAGACATATGAGCACACCATTTTGAAACTTAGAAAATTTTCATTCTTGAAAACATGCATTTAGTGTAGTTGTACTCTCTGGTAAGGTCATCTAGGGCACTGGGAGACCAAAGAAAGCCCTGCCACAGAAACGTGAGAGAAGGCCCTACAAAGGTTTTGCATGCCATTCTCCCGCGTTTATGTGGTAGGGCTTTCTTTGGTCTCCCAATGCCCTAGATCTCCTTACCAAAGAGGAATGAAGTCATGCTCAATAAATTACATGCAGGTCCAAAAGAATTTCACATAATATACTAAAAAAGAAAGACTTGAGACAATTGTAAATAAAGCAAAGTGAAAATTTGATATTAATTCAATTGTTTACATCAATTGGCTTTGAGTTTCTCAATGACTCTCTTTCGATGCTCAAAGCCATGGGTAGGGTGTAAGTCAAAATTGAGGTTGCTATTTCATCAACATTTCTAATGCCTAGACGTAGAGATATACCTATTTGACCTAAGACCTTTCCACGGAAGTTGGAACCTAAGGTTGTAGATACAAGGGATTTCTTAACTAAAAAGATGCAATTACTCCCCTACGTAATGGT
Organism: Ceratopteris richardii; assembly: GCA_020310875.1. Classification (NCBI taxonomy): domain Eukaryota; kingdom Viridiplantae; phylum Streptophyta; class Polypodiopsida; order Polypodiales; family Pteridaceae; genus Ceratopteris; species Ceratopteris richardii. The sequence goes on along the minus strand of CM035436.1, from coordinate 29,983,018 downwards.
TGATAAACAAAGCAATTTACTTAAGGCCTTTTATACACCATGTCACGAAGTGGCCTTGAACTCTTTATGGATAATTACAAAATGTTCTTTGGGAAGTTTCCCAATGTAGTTTGCAAGGGACGAGCCACTCGATCACCTCCACTCCTTGCTGCAAACTTGTCAACTTCAATCACCTCCTACACAAAGTTTTATGATTAGTAGCTGCATGTGGTTGTAAGAATGAATGACATGAATTGAAGATACTTACATCTTGAACTCTATCTTCTTCTTCTCCTCTCTCTTGAAGATGTAAATTAATGCTAGAGTGGGACATCCCACTCTACTCGATTTTTGGTGAGGCGGGAACCTCTGATTCCAATATCCTTTCTTGTTCATTACTAAATTGTTCTTATGTGATATGTTGATGTTCACTTGTAAGTATGTCATTGCAAACCAATTTTATTGTGTCGGCCACTAAGTCACCAAATGGCAAACACTTTTTCTCCAACAAGTGAAAGGTACTATCCAAAGGACACTCTGACAAAGTACAAAACAAACTTAGGCATTCATCGAGCCATAGCCCGAATGCCTTCTCTACATAATGTAAAAACAAATATTCTTGTCCCTCAACAAGAACCAATGAAAAAGTTTCAATCTCCACCTCTAGAATAGTCGTTTCTAGCTCCGAAGAGGTGGATGGCTTAGGCACTTCTTTCAACTTATCATCCACACAAAGAGGATAAGTTTTCTCAATAGCTTCTCTCTCTAATAGGAGATTCAAGTGTTCTTGAGGTGGTTCATTTTTATCATCGACAAAACCACCTGTAAGAATATGAGGGATCTCATGAGGAATTGGTTCTACTTCCTCATTCACAAAGAAAATTGTGGTAGCAATGAATGATAGATATTTTGCACCCACCTTGCATTTCCTATTCAATCTCCTTATAAGTGGCACAGTTTCATCAAGAAGGTCCCCTGCTTCCTCTGCAATTACCTGGAACCATTTCAATCATTTTGCAAATGCCTCATCACCTTTGTGAATGTAGGTGAGAAGATCACATGGAACCCATGTTCGATCATATGGTGGTATTTTGATGGAGAAATGCAATATATGAAGTTGCATATATTGAAGTAGCTCCCCCAAAGCATCGGCATTCATTTGCACGGTTCCATGGAGGTCAGGAACCTTGGAGAGAAGATCATATAGGTCATGTTGACCTTTATAATCTGAATCCTCCAAAAATTCTAGAAACTTTTGGCATGCGCTCTTAGTAGGTACAGAGGTGGAAGCCATAGCTTGCAAATGCGGACTGCTCTATCACTCAATGTAGTTGCAAAAGTGAAAAATGAGGAGAGAGGACTCCTATTTATAACTTTTCTATAATTTTTAAGTGATGGGTCCCACTTTCTCATAGAAGTGACTTTTCCTTAAATTAAAACATAAGATTCTTGGAAAGGAAAACTTTGACATTTGAGATCACATCAAAGAAAATAAACAATAAGAATGCTCTTTCAAGAAAAACCTTGAGAATGTACAGATACAAGTAGAATGTGGCAAAAATATCCTTGAAGCAAATGTGAAAATATTTTCATTGCGAAAATAGGTTTGTTCACAGGTTTCACACTATCTTTACAAAAAAGAGCTATGACAATGAAGTTTCAGTTCCATCCATGCTCCAATCTGCAAGAACCTTGAATTTGTCTTCCAATCTCTTTCCAATCTGTGGACAATTCATAAAAGAGTAAAACATTTTGAAAGGATGAACAATAGTGATAGAATAATATATATATATATATGTATATATATATATATATATATATATATATATATATATATATATATATATATATATATATATATATATATATATATATATATATATATATATATATATATATATATATATATATATATATATATATATATATGTATGTGTGTGTGTGTATGGAATACAACTCTTACCTTCTTCCCTCGTATTCGAAATTTGAAATCATGAAGATCATCATATCCCATGATAAGTAAGTGCTCTCTCAAGTTGGCCAAGTTCCAATGATGATTAACTAAAACCAACTCCATATCATTGTTTGGTAACTTCACATTAATTTCAAATGAAGGTAAAGATCCCTCCGAGCTTTGCAAAGGTATCCACTCTCCTAGTTTACACATCCAATGATCATAATAAAATCTAATGTACAAAGAGGTGCGATGTTTTAAATAGCAAAACCCTATACCTATGTCACCAATTCTACAACGATATCTATCCTCTTTTGACAATCCTTCTACATAATCCCAGTTTTCCCCTACCAAACCTTCTACTACCTCATATGTAATATCTTTACATAGGAACATTGTAGGAGCTTCTACAAAAGGAATGCCTTGAAATATGAAAACAAAGCAGTGGATTGGTAGAGTACAATGAAGACCTATTGATCTAGACAATCGCGTGAATTTCAAAGAGTTATGTATGTCCATCACCATCTTATGCTTGAAAGATGATATGGACAAAAAGTCAGGCTTTGGCCACTCTAAACTAAGAGGAGAATCAACTTTGATAATCTCCAACCTTCCATATTCACCATCTTTAGAAGGACCAATGTACTTGTGAGTGTAAAAGAAGATCCTTTCACGAATAAGTTTAGCAGGAGGTACATCTAGAAACACTTATGCCCCAATGTCTGCATGTAATGCTTTGAAAGTTCTTGTAAGACTATGAAGTGGTTGCTCTTCCACTAAACTAGAAGGAAATATGACTGTAACAAAGAAAAACATATGAGATGAGTAATTAAGACATTTAACACCAGGAAGCATTGAAAAAATAGAAATACTCACAATGGATTGGATATCTAAGTCTATGAGAGTTTTCTAACTTCATGGTTGAAATTGTGAAGACATGTTGTACAATAGCAACCATCCCACCATGTGTTTGCTGCTTGAAGCCTAAGAGCTTACCTTTCTAATGAAGATCCAAATTTCCACGATCTCGAACACAATGAGGACCAAGTCCAGATGGTTGCATGTACACCCATGCACCTTTGCAAAACTCTTGTGGTAGCCAACTTCCTTCCATTGTTTTGATGTTGTGGCACGTCATTGTGTGATCTTTGTCTTTTGTTTGCCTACGAGCTCTAGAGGTTTCCATGGGAGTAAGAGTTGTTGTCATTGTTGCAAAAGTTTGGAGAATGGTAGGAGGAGAAACAATGCTTCTGTTGTATGGTATGGAGGGAATATAGGTGAAAAATATGACTTTTTGGGTTTTGGGTATGAAAATCGGAGTTTGAAGAGGGAAAGTAGAGTTTTTTAAGTTATTTTGATAAAAGTCACTTGTTTAGCTCAAAAACATGCACGGATTTTGAATTAGAAGTCAAAAATAGCACTTTTGACCCTAAAAAGTGATATGGAGATCATTTAATGGTATTATGATGAGTTTTACAACTTTTAAAAAATTTTGAATTTTTGGGCCCAACCTGATTACGAGATTTCTTTTCTCTCTAAAAGAAAACTCTGAACATAGAGGAATCTTGTCCCCTCTTCCTCCTTTAGCCTAGTATTTTATAGGGTATAGACTGTGGCCACCATCCTGTTCTGATTGGTCCATCACTAATCACTCCTTAAGCTAAAAGGCCCATGAAGGGTTCACCTTTTTTCCTAATGCCATATGGAAAGTGAATTTTTGGCCTAATAAATAATGTTAATACTTCTTAATGGAGTAGATCAGTCGAAGACTCCATTCGATCACTAGATAGTTCTTCTTAGCATTAGCAAGTCATTGAATAGCGTAATAAATTGTTCTATATCACTTATGAGTAACCTGAGTGAGAACACTGCCAATAGCTATGTCTGAAGTGTCAACGAAAATGTGAAAAGTTAGCTCCCAATTGGGCACTTGCAGAATAGGGGCCTGGTTCAATAAGGTCTTCAAACGATCAAAAGAAAGCTAGCACTCTGGTGGTTAATGAAAATCTTTTCGAGGGAGGTTAATTAATTTGTTCATGGGAACATTTAAATGTGCCAGCCATCGTAGATTACGACCATGCCATCGAATTGGTCTTGAAAAATGAACTTCCTTAGCATTCTCCAAAGCAAGATCTTCTAATACAACTTTGACCTTGTCCGGATCAACTTAGATACCTAAGCCAAGATAATGTGATCCAACAATTTCCCACACTGAATAAAGAACACAGACTTAGCGGGCTTCAAGCAGAGTCCGTATTCGTGGCACTTGAGAAAGCATAACCGTAACTCAGTTAAGTGATCCAATCACCGATTAGAGACCAAGAAATCATTTAAGAAAACTCTCATGAAGGTAGTGAGGTAGGGGGAGAAAATATCTTGCATGCAACACAAAAATGTGCTTGTGGCATTACATAGACCAAACCACATTATCGTACACAAAAATACTCCCCATGAAGTAATAAAAGTTGACTTCGGTATGTCTGCAATAGCCTTTCACACCTATTTGTAACCACTTTATCTGTCCACAAATGAATAAATCTCTCGTTTGACAACATCATCAAGCATACTATCAAGGAAAGTTAGGGGAAAAACACAAGGTATGATAGCTTTATTGAGTTTTTCTTAATCCACACAGATACAAAGCTTCTCCTTCTTTTCAGGAATGATAACTATGGGTGATATCCACTCGACGTGGAAAGCCTTGACACCTACTTCACTAACTACTTCAAAACACAAGTCACTAAGACTCTCAACATCACTCAAGTTTGACTCATCATATGACTCACTTGAATTTTCTTCCCAAACATTCTTTTTCTCTTCAATCAACTCAACCTCTTGCTCTTTCTCATCATCTCTATTAATTTGATGCATGCATACTAAAACCACATCATCAAACTCACTTTCTAATTTTTCATCATCTTTACTAGTCTCATCTTGATATATCTCTTCCTTTCTAGAAATGAAAATGATTTCTTCATGCAAGTCCTCACTCAACTCCTCTCTTATCTTCTCATCCTCGACTCTTGTATACTCTAAATCCACTCTAGATTGATGGGATTGGTTAAGGGACACAAAGTTGACTCCATGTTCATTTTCATCCTTCATAATCTCATTAATATAAACTAAAGGTCTTGTAGTAGGCATTGGGAAACTTTGAGTATCCTCAGCTCTATCGTGTACTACATATGACCTCCATCTCTTGTGTCTCAAGAGCATTGATATGGCCTTATGCACTCTACTCCATTCTTTAGTCAATCCTAAAGGCTCACTCAAGTCTTCTAACATGTCACCTAGCTCTAAGGCCAAATTAGGGTCTACACTCTTAATGAAGAGCTCTACTTTCGCGTGTACCAAAGCATCTTGATTATTATTACTCAATTCATCAAATCGCTCTTCAAATTCTTGAAGTAGCTCGCTCACCTCAAGGCCTTTATTTGGAGTAGCCACCCACTCTCTAAATTCATTTGGAGTGGGCATGGCTAAGTCCTCTAGGTAATACTTTTCTCTAAGAAGATTCTTAAATTCATTCCATGTGTTGGATTGCTCTTGAAGAGCATAAATGCTAGGTTTGACACCGGGCATTACAATCCTTGCAAATTCACTAAGCTTCATAAAAACTCTCACACCATAGAGGTCCATTTTAGTATCATAGATTTGCAAGAACTTGGTTACATCTCGGCCATTAAAGAATCCACACTCTTTCGAGATTGCCTCTAGGGCTCTCATCACTCCATCACTATTTGTGGCAATCCTTTGGAATTCAGTCAATACTTGAAGTAAGGTACTCAAGGTTTTTGGATCTAAACCTAATGCCTCCATCATGGTCGAATCTCGGTCAAATCTTGGTCAAAAGCAAAGTCCTAGTCAAACTCGACACTCAAGGCCTCAAACTCTCATCCTCAAGTCTCTCACTCTAATGGTCAACTCAAGTCATCTCAAGCTCAATCTCAAAGTAATCTCAAAGTACACTCAAAATAAAATCCATCCCCCTATGCATTTCACGTCGGGTTCACATATGTGGTCAAGTTCTCGTGCACTTAGGGGTGCACGCAGGGTGCCATGGAAGTATACAAAGACTTTTAATGTCACACGAACCCTTCATTTCAGCGAAGCTTAAGTCCAATCATAGATAGAAAGAAAAAAAGCCGACTTCAAATGCTCACAATTCATGTAATCAGTTCAGTAACATATAAATGATAATTTTGAATTTAGCTTGAAATGTTTGTGTAACGACCTGCAATTCAAACATGCTTTAACGAATTGACATATGCAACAGTCAAAGTGTAGTCATTTTTGTATCCAACAAATTTACGACTTTAGAATATATAGGAAAAAAAACATGTTCCGAAAACCTGTTCTACTTGAACGAAGTGTTTTAACATTGGCATGTACTTTCCTTTAATATAAATTTAATTTGATATTTTTGCATTTGCACAAGCAACACACATTTATTTGTATCTTGTTAGTGGACACTAGACGTAAGTAGGCTGCAATCTCAACGAGCATACATAAAGCAAGGGAAACAGATCATAAAGCATACATAAAGCATACATAAAGCATACATAAAGCAAGGGCAAGCAGACTTTGTGAACGACCGGAATGAAAACAATTCCGATCCGGATGAATGGCATAAAGTTCACAAACTGAACTAATGTAAAACTGCTTTCATCTAGACATTACAGAAAATGATCTTCATACACATCCCAAGAGTGTATGTGTGTCAAAAAATCAGATAATAAACTAAACCCAACTCTCTATGTATCCTTATCACGCATATGTCGTTGTTTTGAAACAATTCTATGTATGCAATTCCTCGCAAACCATATGTTCTAAAACACGTTACTTCTATGTATCTCACAACCTCAGCGCACAAGCAATAGCTCACGGATATCTTCTATTACATTCAACAAACATAACATACGTTTGTTATCTTCACAAAAACAGTAAAGAGAATCCAAATAACATTAGTGACATGTACACCATATAGTATTTTCTACTTGGAATAAGAAGAAAGTACATATCAAACTTGTGAGATAGATATATCTTGGAATAGAATCCAATTCTTGAGTTCCTCTATGCAAAAATTTTCCAGACATGCATAGTTCAATCATCATTAATGAAAAATCTTCGAAAAGAAGAAGATGCAAACATCTGAAATATCTTGAGAACGATTGCTAATCTCCTAGGTATTTCATGCGTGAATGCTATCCTTCATCAATAGTTAAACAATTAGCTTTAATTCTCATCGTCAAAGCTTTCCCACAGTACTTTCTCTGATCATAGCTCAGCCAAATCTCTGTGATCAAATCTATCAGATACCTTCGAACAAATTCGGCCTTCGAGTTCTCATGTTGTTTGGCACTGATTAATCTCTCTCTATCTTTTATCTAATTTCTGTTTCTTCGGATTTTTACATACTCTCGAGGACCTTTCATTATTCTCTGCATTCTTCTTCGATATTACGATCTGACACTTACGTCGCCATAATCTTCCTTTCACTACACCTGATAGTTCTCAGCTGCATGAAAAGACCTGTCACTGCCTCCATGATCGCCAATGTCTGGATTACTCGCACTTAACATATTTGCTGATACTGAACTAAATACAGACAGCAGGGCCTGCCAATCAGTCCTTGCCCTCACATCAGCTGAGTTCAAATCTCGTATGAACGCTTGGATCCCAAAACACATCAGGTCCCTCTCATTTCTTTCTCATTTCCCTGTTGTGGTTCCATGTCTTCCACTGATTCCCCCTGATTCCTTGAGCTCCTGGGACCTGCTTTTCTTCACTCAAAACCTTTTCATCACTTTAAGCTCAAAGCTGTGACTTTCCAGTTATTGCTGCTCTCCACAGTGAGCCAAAGATTCCCATAATCCTTCTCCAAGCTTCTTTTTCTCTTGTAGGCTTATGTTCTTCTCTCGAATCCAACGTTGAAGTTTGGTTTCTACCTGAATACCAATATCGTTCTGCTTCACGCCTTCTGACGGCGACTCTACTTGGCTTCCCCCATGAAGGTAAAAAGTTTTTCCTATCAGATCGGTAGAAAAACTCCCAACTGGAGGCTCCCCTGCTCGTCTTCCACCTCCTCATATCTAAGCCCGCTGCCTTCCATTCCTTTTTTCTCTATACTATTCCCCCAAAAAAAAGACGAAGAGGAAAAAAGCCTATAAGCTGTGCCTCCTTTTTATTTTTAGAAACCCTTCTGATCCCCTTTGAAGCCACTGAGATCGATTTTTCTTCCCTCTAAACATGCTAAAACTGCACCTCTCCACCTGTCCAATCGAGAGCAAATAATGGAGCAGCAAAATAAAGCCTTGTGGCCACCTCCAAACATGTGCTCTTTTTCCATATGAAAAAAAAGGTCATTCATGACAATGCGATCGTGGAGAAAGAATCTGGACGACATCCACCCCCTCCAAACCTGTGTGGTCTATGGACACACCACCACCAAGCTCCGTATCTGTTAGTCTATGAGAAATCTAAAGTATGAGTAAAATCAAGTGCATGGGTAAACATATTTGTGCCTATGCATGTAGTGGGCCTTATTCATGCATACTTTAAGTGCATCAAAAACATAATGGTGCAACAAGAGAGGTAATTAACATTCGATGACGAGGCTTCCCACTCAAATTGAACTCACCAGCTTCACATATATATACAACTCATTACAAGTGCAATCAAGCGTGCACCTACGGGTTTAAAAATACTCGTGCTCTTTACATTTCATTTATGCATGTTTTAGATGCATGAAGGAAAAACAAAATGGTGAGAAAATCGAGGTTTTATACTATCTAAGCAAGGAAACTCTCAATACTCACAATTCCACTTTCTCACAAATGCAATCTCTCTTCCTTACTCAGAACTACGCTCTCTCTATTCTCTCAAAATTTGATTTATTAACTTTTCAATGATGTTTACCTATTTATCTAATGTGCAGATGGACATGCTACTATTGGTTTTAAAAGACGTGCTTCCTACAAATTTGTACATGCATATTTGGTGTGCAATGCATCTCAAAATGAGTGAAAAAAAGAGTTTGGCTAACAAGAGAACTAAGAAAAAGACAAGGCTTTTCTGAACTCTTCTTTAATCTCGATCACCTTCCTTCAATCTTCTCCTGCATTCAAACACTGAGCATGTGATAAGAAATATCAAATCAAAATATTCATATGTACACATGCAATCCATGAAAGGACTTCACGAAAATCCATCAACAATAAAACATGAACAAGTTGCTTGAATGTAATGGCCTCCCACAGGATCCATTTAAACGCATGATCTTCCTTTGTCTCTGGATTAGTACCTGTTATAAAAAACTCATAAGAAAAATCAGTAGGATCATATTCACTAAACATATTTGGGAAAACTTCATTCATCTAAACATTAGATACATTTATTTGAATCAGATTAAACTCGGAACTCTCATCCAACATGCATTCACTTTGTGAAGATAATTCATTCAATTTATCTATGTCTTCACACTCAAAATCATGCAAACCCAAACTAACATACATCAATTCAACAAAATCATCTTGAGTTATAAGATTCTCATGCATTCCCATTGAAAATAGCTCTCCACAATCAATCAAACTCAAGCATTCATCATACTCATCATCACTACACATTTTTTCACATACATTCAATTCTTCATCATGCAAAAATTATGCTTGGGAGAAAATTAATCAAAATTTTCATTTTCCTCAAAATCAACCTCATCTCTCTCACCCCCTCCTACTTCCTGAGGAGTACTAGTGAGAATATCCTTAACTCGTGAAGAGTTAGTGACCAATGTCCCATCTTCCTCATCGTGGAAAGCCTTGACACCTCCTTCACTAACTACTTCAAAAACACAAGTCACTAAGACTCTCAACATCACTCAAGTTTGACTCATCATATGACTCACTTTAATTTTCTTGCCAAACATCGTTTTTCTCTTCAATCAACTCAACTTCTTGCTCTTTCTCATCATCTCTATTAATTTGATGCATGCATACTAAAACCACATCATCAAACTCACTTTCTAATTTCTCATCATCTTTACTAGTCTCATCTTGATATATCTCTTCCTTTCTAGAAATGAAAATGATTTCTTCATGCAAGTCCTCACTCAACTCCTCTCTTATCTTCTCATCCTCGACTCTTGTATACACTAAATCCACTCTAGATTGGTGGGATTGGTTAAGGGACACAGAGTTGACTCCATGTTCATTTTCGTCCTTTATAATCTCATTAATATAAACTAAAGGTCTTGTAGTAGGCATTGGGAAACTTTGAGTATCCTCAAATCTATCTTGTACTACATATGACCTCCATCTCTTGCGTCTCAAGAGCATCGATATGGCCTTATGCACTCTACTCCATTCTTTAGTCAATTCTAAAGGCTCACTCAAATCTTCTAACATGTCACCTAGCTCTAAGGCCAAATGAGGGTCTACACTCTTATGAAGAGCTCTACTTTCTCATGTTCCAAAGCATCTTGATCATTATTACTCAATTAGTCAAATCGCTCTTCAAATTCTTGAAGTAGCTCGGTCACCTCAAGGCCTTTATTTGGAGTAGCCACCCACTCTCTAAATTCATTTCGTGTGGGCATGGCTAAGTCCTCCAGGTAATACTCTTCTTTAAGGAGATTCTTAAATTCATTCCATGTATAGGATCGCTCTTGAAGAGCATAAATGCTAGGTTTGACACTGGGCATTACAATGCTTGCAAATTCACTAAGCTTCATAAAAGCTCTCACACCATAGAGGTCCATTTTAGTATCATAGATTTGCAAGAACTTGGTTACATCTCTGCCATTAAAGAATCCACACTCTTTCGAGATTGCCTCTAGGGCTCTCAACACTCCATGAGTATTTGTGGCAATCCTTTGGGATTCAGTCAATACTTGAAGTAAGGTCACCTCAAGGTTTTTGGATCTAAACCTAATGCCTCCATCATGGTCAAATCTCCATCAAATCTTGGTCAAAAGCAAAGTCCTAGTCAAACTCGACACTCAAGCCCTCAAACTCTAATCCTCAAGTCTCTCACTCTAATGGTCAACTCAAGTAATCTCAAGCTCAATTTCAAAGTAATCTCAAAGTACACTCAAAATAAAATCCACCCCCCTATGTGTTTCACGTCGGGTTCACATATGTGGTCGAGTTCTTGGGCACTTAGGGGTGCACACAGGGTGCCAAGGAAGTATACAAAGACTTTTAATGTCACACAAACCCTTCATTTCAGCGAAGCTTAAGTCGAATCATAGATAGAAAGAAAAAAAGCCGACTCCAAAAGCTCACAATTCATGTAATTGGTTCAGTAACATATAAATGATAATTTTGAACTAAGCTTGAAATGTTTGTGTAACGATCTGTAATTCAAACATGCTTTAACAAATTGACATATGCAACAGTCAAGTGTAGTCATTTTTGTATCCAACAAATTTACGACTTTAGAATATATAGGAAAAGAAACATGTTTCAAAAACCTGTTCTGCTTGAACGAAGTGTTTTAACATTCGCATGAACTGCTTTCCTTCAAGATAAATTTAATTTGATATTTTTGCATTTGCACAAGCAACACACATTTATTTGTATCTTGTTAGTGGACACTAGACGTAAGTAGGCTCCAATCTCAACGAGCATACATAAAGCACGGGAAACAGATTATTTTATGATTTAATATGAACACAAGGCAAGCAGACTTTGTGAACAACCTGAATGAAAACAATTCCGATCCGGATGAATGGCATAAAGTTCAGAAACTGAACTAATGTAAAACTGCTTTTATCTAGACATTACAGGAAATGATCTTCGTACACATCCCAACAGTGTATGTGTGTCAAAATCAGATAATAAACTAAACCCAACTCTCTATGTATCCTTATCGCGCATATGTTGTTGTTTTGAAACAATTCTATGTATGCAATTCCTCGTGAACCATATGTTCTAAAACACGTTACTTCTATGTATCTCACAACCTTGAACAATGAACAAGAAGTGTTATATCAGCGCGCAAGCAGTAGCTCACGGATATCTTCTACTTGGAATAAGAAGAAAGTACATACCAAACTTGTGAGATAGATATATCTTGGCATAGAATCCAATTCTTGAGTGTCTCTATGCATGAATTGTCCAGACATGCGTAGTTCAATCATCGTTAATAAAAAATCTTCGAAAAGAAGAAGATGCAAACATCTGAAATATCTTGAGAACGATTGCTAATCTCCCAGGGATTTCATGCGTGAATGTTTTCCTTCATCAACAGTTAAACAATTAGCTTTAATTCTCATTGTCAAAGCTTTCCCACAGTACTTCCTCTGATCATAGCTCAATAAAATTTTTCTAATCAAATCTACCAGATACCTTCGAATAGATTTCGCCTTCGAGTTCTCATATTGTTTGGCATTCGGCCTTCGAGTTCTCATATTGTTTGGCACTCATTAATCTCTCTCTATCTTTTATCTTATTTCTGTTTCTTTGGATTTTTACATACTCTGGAGGACCTTTCATTATTATGTGCATTCTTCTTCGATATTAAATTCTGACACTTACGTCGCCATAATCTTCCAAAAGCTTTTCTTGTCATATCGATAGAAAAACTCCCAACCCGAGGCTCCCCTGCTCATCTTCCACCTCCTTATATCTAAGCCCGCTACCTTCCATTCCTTTTTTTCTCTATACTATCTCCCCCAAAAAAAAGACGAAGAGGAAAAAACCCTATAAGCTGCACCTCCTTTTTATTTTTAGAAACCCTTGTGATCCCCTTTGAAGCCACCGAGATCGATTTTTCTTCCCTCTAAAAATGCTAAAACTGCGCCTCTCCACCTCTCCATTTCAGAGCAAAAAATGGAGCAGCAAGATAAAGCCTTATGGCCACCTCCAAACAAGTCCCCTTTTTCCATATGAAAAAAAAGGTCATTCATGACAATGCGATCAAGGAGAAAGAATCTCCATGACATCCACCCCATCCAAACCTGTGTGGCCTCTAGACACACCACCACCAAGCTGCGTATCTGTTAGTCTATGAGAAATCCAAAGTATGAGTAAAATCAAGTGCATGGGTAAACATATTTGTGCCTATGCATGGCTATGTAGTGGGCCCTATTCATGCATACTTTAAGTGCATCAAAAACATAATGGTGCAACAAGAGAGGTAATTAGCATTCGATGATGAGGCTTCACACTCAAATTGAACTCACCAGCTTCACATATATATACAACTCATTACAATTGCAATCAAGCATGCACCGACGGGTTTAAAAATACTCGTGCTCTTTACATTTCATTTATGCATGTTTTAGATGCATGAAGGAAAAACAAAATGGTGGAAAAATCGAGGTTTTATGGTATCTAAGCAAGGAAACTGTCAATAGTCACAATTCCACTTTCTCACAGATGCAATCTCTCTTCCTTACTCAGAACTACGGTCTCTCTATTCTCTCAAAACTTGATTTATTAACTTTTCAATGATGTTTACCTATTTATCTAATGTGCAGATGGACATGCTTCTATTGGTTTTAAAAGACGTGCTTTCTACACATTTGTACATGCATATTTGGTGTGCAATGCATCCCAAAATGGGTCAAAAAAAGATGTTGGCTAACAGGAGAACTAAGAAAAAGATAAGGCTTTTCTGAACTCTTCTTTAATCTTGATCACCTTCCTTCAATCTTCTCCTGCATTCAAACAATGAGCACGTGATAAGAAATATCAAATCAAAATATTGATATATACACATGCAATCCATGAAAGGACTTCACGAAAATCCATCAACAATAAAACATGAACAAGTAGCTTGAATTTAATGGCCTCTCGCACGATCCATTTAAACACATGATCTTCCTTTGTCTCTGGAGTAGTACCTGTTCTAAAAAACTCATAAGAAAAATCAGTAGCATCATATTCACTAAACATATTTGGAAAAACTTCATTCATCTAAACATTAGATACATTTATTTAAATCACATTAAACTCGGAACTCTCAGCCAACATGCATTCACTTTGTGAAGATAGTTCATTCAATCTATCTATGTCTTCACACTCGAAATCATGCAAACCCAAACTAGCATACATCAATTCAACAAAATCATCTTGAGTTATAAGATTCTCATGCATTCCTATTGAAAATAGCTCTCCACAATCAATCAAACTCAAGCATTCATCATACTACACACTTGTTCACATACATTCAATTCTTCATCATGCAAAAGATTATGCTTGGGAGAAAATTCATCAAAATTTTCATTTTCCTCTAGATCAACCTCATCTCTCTCACCCCTTCCTACTTCCTGAGGAGTAGTAGTGAGAATATCCTTAACTCGTGAAGAGTTAGTGACCAATGCCCCATCTTCCTCATCGTGGAAAGCCTTGACACCTGGTTCACTAACTACTTCAAAACACAAGTCACTAAGACTCTCAACATCACTCAAGTTTGACTCATCATATGACTCACTTGAATTTTCTTCCCAAACATCCTTTTGCTCTTCAATCAACTCAACCTCTTGCTCGTTCTCATCATCTCTATTAATTTGATGCATGCATACTAAAACCACATCATCAAACTCACTTTCTAACTTTTCATCATCTTTACTAGTCTCATCTTGATATATCTCTTCCTTTCTAGAAATAAAAATGATTTCTTCATGTGAGTCCTCACTCAACTCCTCTCTTATCTTCTCATCCTCGACTCTTGTATACTCTAAATCCACTCTAGATTGGTGGTATTGGTTAAGGGACACAAAGTTGACTTCATGTTCATTTTCATCCTTCATAATCTCATTAATATAAACTAAAGGTCTTGTAGTAGGCATTGGGAAACTTTGAGTATCCTCAGCTCTATCTTGTACTACATATGACCTCCATCTCTTGCGTCTCAAGAGCATTGTTATGGCCTTATGCACTCTACTCCATTCTTTAGTCAATCCTAAAGGCTCACTCAAGTCTTCTAACATGTCACTTAGCTCTAAGGCCAAATCAAAGTATACACTCTTAATGAAGATCTCTACGTTCTCGTGTTCCAAAGCATCTTGATCATTATTACTCAATTGGTCAAATTGCTCTTCAAATTCTTGAAGTAGCTCGGTCACCTCAAGGCGTGTATTTGGAGTAGCTACCCACTCTCTAAATTCATTTCCTGTGGGCATGGCTAGGTCCTCTAGGTAGTACTCTTCTCTAAGCAGATTCTTAAATTCACTCCATGTGTGGGATCGCTCTTGAAGAGGATAAATGCTAGGTTTGACACCAGGCATTACAATCCTTGCAAATTCACTAAGCTTCATAAAAGCTCTCACACCATAGAGGTCCATTTTAGAATCATAGATTTACAAGAACTTGGTTACATCTCAGCCATTAAAGTATCCACACTCTTTTGAGATTGCCTCTAGGTCTCTCATCACTCCATCACTATTTGTGGCAATCCTTTGGGATTCACTCAATACTTGAAGTAAGGTACTCAAGGTTTTCAGATCTAAACCTAATGCCTCCATCATGGTCAAATCTCGGTCAAATCTTGGTCAAAAGCAAAGTCCTAGTCAAACTTGACACTCAAGGCCTCAAACTCTCATCCTCGAGTCTCTCACTCTAATGGTCAAATCAAGTCATCTCAAGCTCAATTTCAAAGTAATCTCAAAGTATTCTCAAAGTACACTCAAAATAAAATCCATCCCCCTATGCGTTTCACGTCCGGTTCACGTATGTGGTCGAGTTCTCGTGCGCTTAGGGGTGCACACAGGGTGCCAAGGAAGTATACAAAGACTTTTAATGTCACACGAACCCTTCATTTCAGCAAAGCTTAAGTCCAATCATAGATAGAAAGAAAAAAAGCCGACATCAAAAGCTCACAATTCATGTAATCGGTTCAGTAACATATAAATGATAATTTTGAACTAAGCTTGAGATGTTTGTGTAACGACCTGCAATTCAAACATGCTTTAACGAAATCACATATGCAACAGTCAAGTGTAATCATTTTTGTATCCAACAAATTTACGACTTTAGAATATATAGGAGAAAAAACATGTTCCAAAAACCTGTTCTGCTTGAACGAAGTGTTTTAACGTTTTCATGAACTGCTTTCCTTCAAGATAAATTGAATTTCATATTTTTGCATCTCCACAAGCAACGCACATTTATTTGTATCTTGTTAGTGGACACTAGACGTAAGTAGGCTGCAATCTCAACGAGCATACATAAAGCACGGGAAACAGATTATTTTATGTTTTAATATGAACACAGGGCAAGCAGACTTTGTGAATGGCATAAAGTTCAGAAACTGAAGTAATGTAAAACTGCTTTTATCTAGACATTACAAAAAATGATCTTCGTACACATCCCAACAGTGTATGTGTGTCAAAATCAGATAATAAACTAAACCCAACTCTCTATGTATCCTTATCGCGCATATGTTGTTCTTTTGAAACAATTCTATGTATGCAATTCCTCGCAAACCATATGTTCTAAAACACGTTACTTCTATGTATCTCACAACCTTGAATAGGAAGTGTTATATCAGCGCGCAAGCAGTAGCTCACGGATATCTTCTATTACATTCAACAAACATAACATACGTTTGTTATCTTCACAAAAGCAATAAAGAGAATCCAAATAACATTAGTGACATGTACACCATATAGTATTTTCTTCTAAATAACATTAGTGACATGTACACCATATAGTAGCTCACGGATATCTTCTAAATAACATTAGTGACATGTACACCATATAGTAGCTCACGGATATCTTCTAAATAACATTAGTGACATGTACACCATATAGTATTTTCTTCTTGGAATAAGAAGAAAGTACATACCAAACTTGTGAGATAGATATATCTTGGCATAGAATCCAATCCTTGAGTTCCTCTATGCATGAATTGTCCATACATGCGTAGTTCAATCATCGTTAATAAAAAATCTTCGAAAAGAAGAAGATGCAAACATCTAAAATATCTTGAGAACGATTACTAATCTCCTAGGGATTTCATGTGCAAATGCTTTCCTTCATCAACAATAAAACAATTAGCTTTAATTCTCATCGTCAGTACTTGCCCTCGAATTAGCAGAGTTCAAATCTCCTATGAACACCTTGATCCCATAACACATCAGGTCCCTCTCATTTCTTTTTCATTTCCCTGTTGTGGTTCCACGTCTTCCACTGATTCCTCCTGATTCCTTGAGCTCCTGGGACCTTCTCTTCTTCACTCAAAACCTTTTCATCACTTTAAGCTCAAAGCTGTGACTGTTGAGTTATTGTTGCTTTCCACACAGAGCCAAAGATTCCCATAATCCTTCTCCAAGCTTCTTTTCTCTTGTAGGCTTATGTTTTCCTCCAGAATCCAACATTGAAGTTTGGTTTCTACCTGAATATCAATACCGTTCTGCTTCACGCCTTCTGACGGCGACTCTGCTTGGCTTCCCCCATGAAGGTAAAAAGCTTTTCCTATCAGATCGATAGAAAGACTCCCAACCGGGGGCTCCCCTGCTCGTCTTGCACCTCCTCATATCTAAGCCCGTTGCCTTCCATTCCTTTTTTCTCTATACTATCTCCCCCAAAAAAAAGACGAAGAGTAAAAAACCCTATAAGCTACACCTCCTTTTTATTTTTAGAAACCCTTGTGATCCCCTTTGAAGCCATCGAGATCGATTTTTCTTCCCTCTAAAAATGCTAAAAGTGCACCTCTCCACCTCTCGAGTTGAGAGCAAAAA
This sequence comes from Ceratopteris richardii, assembly GCA_020310875.1. Lineage (NCBI taxonomy): Eukaryota > Viridiplantae > Streptophyta > Polypodiopsida > Polypodiales > Pteridaceae > Ceratopteris > Ceratopteris richardii. The sequence goes on along the minus strand of CM035436.1, from coordinate 29,965,400 downwards.
ATGGAGCAGCAAAATAAAGCCTTGTGGCCACCTCCAAACATGTCCCCTTTTTCCATATGAAAAAAAAATGGTCATTCATGACAATGTGATCGTGGAGAAAGAATCTCCATGACAACGTATTCTATTGGGATAATAAAGCTAACCTTCAAAAGCCAATCAATTTCTTCTTTGATTAATTGTGCATAATGCAAGTTCATATAATAACTTGGCTTCCAAATGTGTTTAGCATCCGATTGAAGAACTCTCCAATGCTCATAAACTCGAGGCTCAACACCCTTCATATCCCGATAATCTAAGGTGAAAACATCCTTGAATTCCATTAGCTGGAACTCTTTATTGTACTCTTTAGTAAGTTTTTCAATAATTCTGATTGGTTTGGCTTATCTTCCATACGCAAATTATAGGTTACTAGTTGGTCTTCACTAATATATTGTTGAGATTGCTTGTCTTTGGTTTCTAGCCAATCGTGAACACTCTCATCAATGGGATTTTGTAGGACAATCGTCTATTCCAATCATAAATCTTCTACATGCATGTTGTGGGTACCTTCTAAAGATTTCCTTGATGCTTTATGATTTTCTCCACTCTATGATGTTGATGCTTGTGGTATCTAGGTAATTGGTTCTGGTGGGGTAAATACAATTGGCTCTTTGGCTACCCACTTTCATGCCATGTTCATCATTCTTGCTTATTCCTTAAAACCACGTTCATAAGTTGTCGTAGTAGGCTTTAACAATTGACCAAAACATGTATGTATGGCTGCTGCTTGAGTATCCAGTTCTATAATGATGAACAAATTAGTCATGGATGCTGCTCTTTCCTCCTTGCATTTATCATACTCTTAGGCCTCCTTATAGTTTTTGTGGATATGTCCCACTTCTCCATAGAAGTGGCATCTTATCGGTCCCCTTGGTGCATAATTTGATGTTCTTGGCTCTGACGAGGATGGGTGTTGTATTAATCCTTGTTGCAGATTTGTTGGATCATACCTTGGATATCTAGTGTTTCTCAAATGTGGCAGTACATAAGTATTGTGCAATATATATTCAGTTACGACAACATTCACTGTGACCTAATTTTGAGCCTGAGCATTACACACATAGTAAGCTTTATCATGGGTATCTGTGTTACAAATTATGCAAAGTAATTGATTCGATCCACAATTCACTGCAATGTGTCTCGGGTTCTTATATTTTACACGAAAAATTTGCTTAGCTATGTTTGTATCTTTATCTTTTGCAACCACAATCCATTTGAGGTCTTCAGTGAAACCACTAACTTTGTTCTCCAATCGTAGATCGTGATCTATGATGGTGTCCAAAGGTAATCCACTAGTACTCCAAATTATCATGACTTCTTTCAGATGCAAGTTCAAACTCTTAATGAACCATTGCATAATTAAGTCTTTAGGTAACTTACTTACACTTGACAATTTCCATAAATGCATCCTGAAAATGATGGTATAGTCCTGAATAGTCTGAGTAGGCTTCTATGCATTGTTTTGCTGAAAATCAATCATTTGAGTGGGATTTTTCTTGGATCCAAATCTCTGTAGAAAAAATTCCTTGATTCATTCATAGGTAGTAAAATGTTTAATGTTATATTAAACGAGCCATTTTGCTGATTTGTTCATGAGTGCTATTTGAAAAATCATGGCCTTATCTTCATTGTCTACCATAAGGTTAGCCATACTTTCAATGACATCTAGATTTACTTCAAATGCTTGCACATGAGCATCTCGGTCATCACTCAAAAATCCCCCAAACTTGGTGTACAAAATTTCCATTGGGTAATATCTCTTTGTGCATCATCCACCATTTCTTTATTACTATATCTAATCACCATAAGGATGTGCTCTTCGGTATGGCTTCTAGTTACTACCGAAAATTCAACTCGATCATATGATTTCTCTTGATCTTGTCTTTTGTATGCCAACAAATCCTTCGTATCTAGGGCATGTTGTAAGCCTGTATATCTTTCCCCTTCAAATGTCAACTCGTCTTTTATTCCTATCGATCTTTTGATCATCTCTTAGTCCTTTCTTTCACTTTTCGGTCATTTCTTCTTTTCAGAACTTTCACCCAAATCAGCTCCAGATAGAGGTATGCATACAAGTACTTTGTCTTCACAGTACCATGGATATTCAATATTGGAACGTAGGATTGGAATACAACATCCTTGCTTTGTCTACACTTATTGGTTGCCACTCCTCAGTAGGATTGCTAGTTTTAGCCATTTTATTATCCAAAATGACTAAACTAGAGGGTTGTTGGGTGGTAGTTCATAGAAATCAATTTGTAAACTATTGACATTCTTGCTACTATCTTCATACACAGTGTGAGCAAAGTTGTCTCCGATCTAGTATCCTGTCTGGATAATGACTTGTGCTATCACTCTCTTGCAAAGAAACAATACCCTCTATTAGATTATCCTCCCTGGAAATATACTTTTGAAGTTTACTGACATGAAACACTGGATGGACTCTGCAATCTAGAGGAAGCTCTAATCGGTATGCAACATCACTAAGATTCTTTACTATGTTCCAAGGTCCACAAAACCTTGGTGAAAGCTTACTATACTTCCTTGTGGATAGTGAAGTAGATCTAGCTAGTACCTCATAAAAGACTCTATCTCTTTCCTTAAAGGATCTAGGAGATCTCTTCCTATTGGCATAATCTTTTGTCTTATCAGTTGCTTTTGCATCTTGGCTTTAGCTATTTCTAAATTTGCTTGGAGGTTCACTAAGAACTCCCAAGCACTAGGAAATTTCTTTTGCATTCCTATGGTACTAGGAGCATTGGGATTCATGACATAGTTCATCTCAAATAGAGATAGTGGTGTCACCTTGTGAGGCCTATTGTTATAAGAAAACTCTACTAGTGGCAGATAGCTATCCCAATCTCTCTCTCTCTCTCAAACACATATGCTCTCAACATGTCCTCTACAATCTGGTTAACCATCTCGGTCTGACTATCTATCTGTGGATGATCATCACTACTCATTTTTAATGATACTTCAGTTTGTCAAATACAAACTTCTAGAAGTATCTTGTGAATCTGACATCCCTATTTGATACTATGGATGTCAATAACCCATGCAATTTGAACACATGCTGGATAAACAATGCCGCTACCTGTGGAGCTTCTATCATCTCCTACATGGGTATGAAATGAGCCATCTTGCTCAATCTATCTACCACAACTAGGATATTATCCTGCTTCCTTTGGGTCCATGATAAAATGATTATGAAGTCCATGGATACACCATCCAAGTTATGATCTGGAATCTGTAAAGGATGCAAAAGGCCTTGTGTATTTACCCTTTCTACCTTATTGACTTGACACATAAAGCATTGTTGAACATAAGTGTGGACATCTCTGGCTAATACAGGCCACCTAAATATTTCGCTAACAAGCTATATTGTCTTTTCAACACTAGGATGCCATGTGCAAAGAACATCATGGTTATCATGCATGCATTTTCTTCTCAAATCTCTGGAATCTCATACAAAAACCTTTCCTTTCCATTTGCCTATTCCATTCTCCTATGAGAAATGGGAATATGGAATGGACTTGTTAGCTCTAATAGGTGAAGAAACAGCTAGAACAACTCTATCTCCTACAATAGTCATCTCTGATGGCTCTAATAATATGTAACAAATGTGGATCTTCCACCTATGCTTCCTTGATCTCTTGAAACAATGAGCTTTCGAGAACTATAAAGCTCATTTGATACATTATCTATGATAATATCTTTGCCTCTGCTATACAGGATTTCCATGTGAAACTCCTGCATGAGCTCAACCCAATGAGCTTATTTGCCTCGAAGATCTAGTTGACTACAAAAGTATTTGAGTGTATGGTGATTTGCATATATCTTAAAGTCTATACCATAAAGATAGTTTCTCCAAACTTTAATTGCATGCACCACTACATCCAATTCCTATTCATGCACTGACCAATTGCATTGTGCACTACTCAATTTCTTGCTTTCAAAATCTATTTGCCTGTCATCTTGGTTCAAAACTGCCCCTATGGCTATGCCACTAGCATCTATCTCTAACTCAAAGGGTTTTTGTGGATCTATAACTTTGAGTATAGGAGCTTCTAAAAGAGCTTGATTTAGAGTATTAAAACTTTCTTGCTTATCTTGCTTCCATGCAACTGAAACTTTGCCTTGAAGCAAGTTCGTCATAGGCATTGCTAACGTTGAATAAGAGGAGATAAATTTCTCATAAAAACTGAAAAGTCCTAAAAATTACTCTAGCTGCCCCTCATCTTGGGGAGTAGCTAAGCTAGAATAATTGAGATCTTCTTGGGATCCATTTGAATCCCATCAACTGAGACCACATACCCTAGATACTCTATCCGCAAAAGAAACAACTGAGTCCTTCTCCCGATTTACATACAACAGATTCTCTCTTAAAACATTCAATACTAATCTTAGATGATTCTCATGCTCATGCACAGTCCTACTAACACTAACAAATCATCAACAAAATCAACAACAAACTTTTCACTTAACCGTCTCTAAATGGTATTCATTAACATCATAAATGTAGTTGGTGCATTAGTCAAACCGAATGGCTGCATGACCAAATACTCATAATGCCCAAAATAGGAGTTGAAAGTTGTCTTATGTAAATCATGATCTCTTACCCTAATCTGAGCCACTTTTTAAATCTATTTTACTAAATATAATGGCTCCACCTAGAGTATCTAAAGGATAATCTATCCTAGGCATGGGCTATTTGTTTCAAATAGTAATCTTATTGAGTGCTCGATAGTCAATGCACTTCCTATAAGATCCATCTTTCTTCTTCACCAGAAAAATTGGTGTTGCAAAGGGTGAACAACTAGGTCTAGTCAACCCTTTCTATAGGTACTCGTCCATGACCTTGTGGACTTTCCTCCTACAAACTCATTTGAAATGATGGTCGAGCAGTTGGACTCACTCCTGGTACCAATTTGATTCTATGCTCTATGTTCCTACAAGGAGGCAAACCTGAAGGTAATTCTTTGAAGAATAACTCTTGAAATTCTGCTCTTACTTTTTCTAAAAGTGCCAAAGCATTCCAACTCGAGTTTCCATGAACGCATGAATCCACCATAATACACAACAAATACACAAAATAAAGAAAATATAAATACTTATCATCAATCTTGAGCAACTTGGTAGCAGTACCAATTGCATCTCTTCAAGATCTGGCTCTCCAGGGATTAGTAGTCACCTGCCCTCATGCTCAAACTAATACACATGTGAAGCAAAGTGACTAGTCTCTTCCTCACATGCCACTTCTTACTAAGGACTACATCAAAATGTGTTAGTCTCACTATCTCAAAATCAAATATGTCCTCATAGGTCTGGATCTAAATAGGTAGATGAACAACTTATCGATCCCCTATCTCAATTCCCTTTTCGTCAATTAACTCTACTGTATACACATACTTTGACTACACAGTCTCTAGATGTAACCTCTTGGCTATTCATGAACTAATGACATTATGTTTCGACCTAGTGTGAAAGAGTACCTTGATATGCTATCCTACAAGGATTCCCCTCATGACAATGAGTTTTATGTCAGGAAACTGATATCCTTTCTATGCCACTACCAAAAGCACAACATCTCTCACAGTCGAGACCTTCTTCGTGACTGTCATGGCCACTATGTGAGATGATAACAAGGATGGGGAATCTCCAAAGTCCTCATATCCATCACTCCCTGCCTAATTGGGATTAATGACTCTGGTGGCTGCTATCTTCTTTTTCTTAGGATAGTCCTTGAACAGGTGCTACCCTAGACACCCATAACATAATCCCTCTTTCATTACCTTCTCTTTCTATTGAGGGGTAACAATAGACTTATTATAAGCCCTCTCAACCAAAGCAAAAACTTTTCATTTACCTCTTGCAATTGTTTTGATATCTAATAGCTTCTCTAAGTCCCAAGATAAACTTTTGGACCTAGAGAACTCGAGGATAGTATCAGGTACTTTAAGATGGTTGAAAAGATCATGCCTAGGATAGATGATTTGAGCATCTTAAAGATCATCTATTCTGGGCATGATTTCTAGAAACTTCAACGTTTAGAGTATGCCTATGGTTATGCATATGGTTATGGTTATAATTATGATTATATTTCTATAGATTATGGATATGTTTATGATTATGAATGTAAAATTTTGGTTATTGTGGTTATGGTTATACCTCATGTAATTTACAGATCTAAATATATTTATGCAATTATTGGGGGGCCCTTGGACAAGAAGGGATTTGAGAATTTGTAGGAGAAAAGGAAAGACAAGAAGAAAGATACACACTGGAAGCCTCTGTCGATTTGATTATAGTAAGACAAATACAATGGTGTTGCACAATACAATCCAATGCTTCTATGCAAAATCCCACAGAGTGCTCAATTACAAAATACCAAATACCCAAGGTCTTGCTGTTGTCGCCTCCTCTGCACTAGACTTCCACATTCTCCAAGCCTGCACTTTGTGCAGACCTTGCACCAAGCTTCCGATAAGGGGGACGGACGGACACCTTCTATCGGCACGTGCACAACAATAAGACCTTGGGATCCTTGGGGGACTAGCTTAACACTTCTCTACACACTTCCTTAGTCACTCCTCATGCACCCTTGCACTTCAATTCTCTACGTCGCACAGTGTGTGTCTCTTGCACTTCTCTCTCTTGCCTCACTCTTGCTTACACATAGAATGGTCCAAGAATAGTCCTTGCCTTGATTTGAGTGTCCATTCACATACGCTCCTAACTGCAAGAGTATCTTGGTGCTCACTTTGATGTCCCAAGATTGTCTTCACAAGTGGGAGCCAACGAATCCCTATTTTGTCCTGTAGTGAATTTAGATTAAAACCAAAAATTTTAATTGGGGGGCCATACTTTCACTTCTACGTACGCTGCCGCTTCACATGCCTTCCTTTTCTCTTTTAACTCTTCAAATGTGCACATAAGGGAGGGTTCACCTGAACCTTCCAAAACACTTTAAAACACTTTGAACCTTAGGGAAATTAGAGAAATACCTCTGCAATCTACAACCCACTTTCTCCACTTTACCCTTTGTGGACAATTAATTGTGCACTACCTGTGTACCTTGACACCTGCACTTCAAACACTTTGACTTTGCCCCTATTGACTTTGGCCTTGACCATGTTGACTTTGATCGGTTTGACTTTGATCTTTTGACTTTGATTGTATTTGACTTTGACTAGTATGACTTTTATGGGCTCAACAGTTGCCCACCACCTAATGTGCTCTCCATCTCGGAGAGCTACAGCCAAAAATCTGAGTAGATAGGACCCCATGATACTTGAGGTGCAAAATCTTCAAACTGACACAGAGCAGCTACCAAGTCCACCAGAAGCAGGAGAGAACAAGCACCAGAGAAGAACCCAAAAGTGGAATTGTTGCATGGAAAAAGAAAAGGAGAGCAATGGGAGGGTAGAAAGAGGGGGAAGGGAGGGCTAAGGGGGCGGAGATAGATAGGGCAGGGAGGGATAAGGATGTGGCTGGGTAGATTGGTAAAGGCACGGATTGGGAGTATGATTATGGGTCTGGAGAGGGTTAAAAGGATCAAACAGTAGAGATACAAAGGTTGCATATGGGAAATTATGAAACAGAAGGGGATGTGTCAGAGCGGGGGGAGGGGGGGGGGGGAGGGGGGGGGAGAGGGAGGGGGGGGGGAGAGGGAGGGGGGGGGAGAGGGAGGGGGGGAGCGGGGGGGCGAGGGGAGGGGTAGGGGGGGAGGGGGGGAGCAGGGGGGCGAGGGGAGGGGTAGGGGGGGAGGGGGGGATGTGTCAGAGCGGAGGGGAGGAGGACGAGGGAGGGGAGGCAAAGAGAGAGAGAGAGAGAGAGAGAGAGAGAGAGAGAGAGAGAGAGAGAGAGAGAGAGAGAGAGAGAGAGAGAGAGAGAGAGAGAGAGAGAGAGAGAGAGAGAGAGAGAGAGAGAGAGAGAGAGAGAGAGAGAGGGATTTGTATTTTTGAAATATTCCGAAAAAGCCAAAGGGAGGCTTTTTCTTTTTGAAAATCCCCAAAATGATAGAAAAATCCATAAAAAATCCCAAAAAATTACAAAAAAATCCAAAAAAATTCTCAAAATTTTGAAAAAATTCTAACAGGTCGAGGGTAAAATTTTCACTCAAAACCCTCAGAGAGCGTCCTTTATTCCTCCTATTTGGCAAGAAAATGACACTTGAAAAGGAGAAAAATGTTAGAAAAATTCTAAAAAAATGCTTGAAAAATTCCCAAAAATTTCTAAAAATTGTACTTATGCAAAGGGCTCTAAAGGGATTGCTAAAATTGCTAAAAACTTAATGAACAAGCATGAAAAAGCATAAAAATGATTAAAAATTGAGCAAAAAATAAAATGGGAGGGTTATGTACAACCTGGACAAATTTTGCAGGTTCCTGGTGATCCATAATTCTTCAAGTGTGTTGATGATAGGCCTTGAGCCTTGATATGTTGACTAGTGGCAAGGCCTCTGCTTTTAACATCTCTAACTCCACAACACCCCAATTCAGCATTGTTTTAACTCGATAAGGTCCTTCCGAGTGTGGAAGCCATTTTCCTCTCACTTGTGTTTGAAGATGAGGTCTATGGAGAAGAACTTACATGCTTGGCTCTATGTTGTTGTTCCATAGATTTCGATCATGTGCCTCCTTTCTCTTCATCTAAGTCTCTATCAATTGTTTTGTTGCTAGTAGACGTATCTCCTCCACTTTATGCAATGCTCCAAGCCTCTAAGAGACACCACAATCTTTTTTTCCCTACATGAATGCTACTTTAGGTGATCCATGTAAAAATTCAAAGGGTTCAATTGGAAATATCCCATAAACGAGTTGGAATGGAGAATATCTAGTGGCCTCTTTGTAAGCTAACCTGTATGCCCATAGGGTACCTTGATAAGCAATGCCCTAGGAAGTGGGCTGTAACATACATTCCTTTCTTAACATGGAAATTAATACCTTATTAGTAGTCTCTTGATTAGTAGTCTCTTTCTTTGTACAACACTAGCCTTCTCTGGATACACTCCAATTTTAATGAAATTCTTGATATCATAATACCAACCTTGAGCTTGTACAACGAACATATTAGCATGTGAAAAATCATCATTGACTCCGCTAGCTTGATCCATCATATTGATCCTGGATAGGTGATCCACCATGATATTTTCTTTACCTGGTCTAGGGACTACCAAAAAATCAAACTCCTGGAACAAAAGTAGTCACCTCCATATCCTCCCAGTTGCTTGTGGCTTGTTCAATAAATACATGAGTGGTTGATGATCAGTGATGATGACAAACTTCACACCTAGCAAATAATGACGAAATTTTTATACTGCAAAAACCATTGCTAGGGCTTCCCTTTCTGTTGTGCTATAATTCTTTTCAGCTTTAGTTAAAATTCTACTAGCATACTGAATAGGCCTATCAAGTTTGAATTCTTCACTATGTTGAGCCAATACTGCACCCACTACATATGCAATGGCATCTACATGCACATGAAAAATTTGTGACCAATCTGGGGTGATAAGAATTGGTGCAACCACCAATTTGGACCTTAATGTCTCATAAGCCTTCTCTTCTTCCTCTTCCCATTTAAGGGACACTTCTTTACCTGTAAGTCTAGCCAATGGCCTGGCTATCTCTGCATACATTTTTATAAATCTTCTGTGGTATCCAATATGCCCCAAGAGACTCGGAATCTCTTTAGGAGATTTAGGTTTTGACAAATTTAATGTAAAAATAATTTTATCAAGATCTAGGGCCATAACTTTAGCCGATACCACATGTCCCAAGAGATTTCCTTCTGTCACAAGGAAATGATATTTGTTTGGGTTGAGCTTTAGCTTAGTCTCCTTGCATCTCTTAAAAACATTCTGCAGCTGTCTTAAATGATGTTCCAAGCAATCTAAAGGGGTCTCATTGTGAGAACCTAAAAATGAAGAGAAGTCATCCATGAAAATTCTAAGTGTTTCCAGTAATAAGGGACAAAAAATGAGGTTGGCAGTTCTGTTAAAGGTGGCTGGAGCATTTCTAAGTCCAAATGGCATTTTTACATACACATATGTTCCCCAAGGTGTGATAAAAGCAGTCTTTTCACGATCCTCTAGGTGTATTGATATTTGATTATAGCCACTAAAGCCATCCATAAAGCTATATACTGCATGTCCAGCCACTTCTTCAATGACCTACTCTGCAAATGGCATTGGGAATCCATCTGGAATGGTCACCTTGTTGAGTGCTCTAAAGTCAACAAAAATTTTGATTTTATTGGTATTCTTCTTTGGTACTATAACCATAGGTGAGAGCCGCTCTCAGTGTTCCACAGGAATGATGATTCCTACATCCTCCATCTTCTGTATTTCCACATAAATAGCTTCAATATATTTTGGGTTAAGTCTATAACTCTTCCCTCGTATTGGTTTGGCTCCCTCAACTAGAGGGATTCTATGCTCTCCATAATTGGTAGGAACTCCTTCTAACTCTTTATAATACCATGCAAAAACATCTGTATAGTAGGTCAAGAAGGATTTTACCTTTTCAAGGAGCCCTAGGTGGCTCCATAACCAAGTGGCCACCAAAACTAGGCGATTATTGTCCTGAGTGCCTAATTGTATTTATTTGACAGGGTTTCTCTCTACCATATTATCTTCATGCTCATCTCCATCCTTGTTTTCTTCCACTAGCTTTTCGTGCATTTTTTCATAAGCAGGGGCATTTTGGATCTCAATGCATTCCTCCTTATCCTGCATCCATCCTGCAGGGATTTCTTGAATTGGGAAAGAGCATTCTTCACTAGTATGTTTTACCTTGTATTTAGTTATAAAAACTTCCTTCTCTATTGTTGTTACATCCTCCTCCAAGTTGTATTTGAGGGGTGTCTTCGTGCCCCTTCTGTGTTCTGTGATGGGCTCTTCCAATCCATCAACCTGAACTTTCTCCTGATTTACATCATAACCTTCAGCTGTGCAAGAATTATTAGGAAAAATTCCAAAACAAGAGGAAGAGTTGCCTACTTGGAGCCAATTTAGAATATCCTCTTCTTCCTCCAAATCTATTTGGGGTTGGTCCTCTGTTTCTCATTCCATGCAAATACCAACCGTTTGCATCATGCTGGTGTTCCCTTGATTATTTGGACCCTCTTCTAAATGTATCTGTGTCAGCTCTTGCCCTTTCTTTTATACCCACATAGTGTCTTTACCCCAATCATGGATGACACTTGCATGCCTCAGCCATGGTCTTCCAATTAAGAGGGGAAATCCTCCTTCAATCGGGGGCAGTCTTAAAACCACAAAATCGAGAATGAAGAGATTACCTTGTACTTCAAGTGGAACTTTTGGGATCACTCCCAAGGGCCTTACTTTGCTTTGATCTACCAAAGTAACAGTGAAATTTGCAGGCCTTGAAGGGTGTAGTCCAATCTTTTCCATTGCATGTTCAAGCATCAAGTTAATGCCAAAACTACCATCCACAATAACTCCTTCAAACTCATGACCTTTGATAGATACTGTGAGCCGAGGACTCTTATAATCTGTAAGGGGTGCTTCCCCTATAATTTTACCTTTATGCATAACAACAGTCTGATTTCTTAAGAGCATGGGCTCCAATTGACTTATCAAACTCCTCATGAGCCTTGTTGAATGCATGCCCAATGGCATCACTGGTACATATGAGATCTCCTTTTTGCCTTGTATCTGCACATCCGGTGGCCTTGTCTTCAGATGTCTCTTTGTCTTTGTTCAATCCATTAATTCTTGATTCTTGAACTATATCTACTTGAGCCTTTCCCTTGTTTCTTGTCTGCACTGTAAAAGATTCAATTTCTTCTAACTGCACCACCCTAGTAGATGGTGATGGCTTATTGACTTGATCTAACATTTCTTCTTTGTGCATAAAAATCATTTGAATATAGGGCCCAGATGAAGAGGCTTGATTCTTAGGACAACAATTTGTATATTGGTCTCTGGCCTTTGGGCAGTTTCTGCAAGGAGGGGTATTTTATGGTAGAGTGCACCTACTTTGATAGTGCCCATATTCTCAACATTTGAAACAAATGATTGGCCTTCGAGGCCCATTTCCAAAGTTATTCCTCTGTCTAGGGTTGTAATTGTTACCTTGATTAGGTGCAACCGTCATTATATTTGCTAGTGGTAGGGGTCCTCCTTGTGTCCAATATGTTGTTGCAGGCATTCCTCTTGATTGGCATTCCTGGATCTCATGACCAGCTTTCCTACATAATTGGCAAGTCACACTTAACAAAGGACATTCACTTACTATATGACCTTGCTTACTGCACATGGTACACCAAAGTCCACTCTTGATGCCACCCCCTTTGAGTTCCTGCAACTCCTATCAAAGCTAAGCCAATTCTTCTGCTTGGGCCTCCTCCTCCTTTTGAAGCTTTAATGCCTCAATATCCCTCCTCAACTGAGTAACAACATTCTACTCCTCTTTGTGGGGCTTATTCCTTTTTAAGCCCTCCAGCTCCTTCCTTAGCTGGATTACTGGATCCTCCATTTTTATAGAATATGGTAGTTGAGGAGAAATTTCTCCATACTGTTGCCTTATCTTCTCCAGTCCTGAAGTTGTGTTGATGAATTCCTCTATGGAGGCTGTAGGAAACACTAATTCCTTGATTTTACATTGGGTGGTCACTGGAAGTGGCTTAGCTAATCATTTCTTAACAAAAAAATCATGTGGTAGATCTGGTAATTTAGCCATTAGTACCTTGGTCCTAGTCACAAACTCTGGGAACTTTTCACTTGGACCCAATCTCAAATTCTCTAATTTGTCTATGATGATCTCTGCAGTATTTCCATGCTGAAATTGATTTTTGAATGCATCTTTCATTAAGTCCCAATTTGTAAAATAGTTCTCAATAAATTGGCTGAACCATTTTTCTGCTAATCCTTCTAATGTAGCAAGGAAGAGTATAAAAAAGGCATGCTCTCTTCCCATTAATCCTCCAGTTTTGCATAGTGCTAAAAACCTTCTAATATGCTCATCCAGATCTTCCTGAGCTAGGCCTTGAAAAGAAGGAAATTTTATATTTAATCTTGATAGTAGAGTTTCCAAGTCTACCTGACCCGCCATGCTCCTTACTGATAAAGTTGATGAAAGTGGACTAGATGATCTTCTAACAGCCTTCCGTCTTGTTTGCTTGTAGGTGATCCTCAATGTTTGGGACCGAGTTGCGGTCATGAGCTGTTCATAGTCCTCTTAGTATGAGACAATTGATAAGAATATGTACTAGCTTGTAGCCCAATGAAGTAGTACTGTCGGCACTTGAATAGTGCTTCTCCATACTACAAGATATCTTCTCCTATGGTCAAATCTCCTTGGAGTCCCACCGAGCGTGCTAGATTTTGTTAGGGTCCTTGGACAAGAAGGGATTTGAGTATTTGTAGGAGAAAAGGAAAGACAAGAAGAAAGATACACACTGGAAGCCTCTGTCGATTTGATTATAGTAAGACAAATACAATGGTATTGCACAATATAATCGAATGCTTCTATGCAAAACCCACAGAGTGCTCAATTACAAAATACCAAATACCCAAGGTCTTGTTGTCGTCGGCCTTCTCTGCACCAGACCTCCATCTTCTCCAAGCATGCACTTGTGCACACCTTGCACCAAGCTTCCAATAAGGGGGAGGGACAGACACCTTCTGTCGGCACGCCTACCGCAATGAGACCTTGGGATCCTTGGGGGACTAGCTTAACATTTCTAAGCACACTTCCTTAGTCACTCTTCATGCACCCTTGCACTTCACTTCTCTTCATCGCACACTATGTATCTCTTGCACTTCTCTCTTGCCTTGCTTAGACTATGCTCACTCTTGCTTACACTTAGAATGGTCCAAGAATAGTCCTTGCCTTGATTTGAGTGTGGATTCACGTACGCTCCTAACTGCAAGAGTATCTTGGTGCTCACTTTGATGTCCCAAGATTGTCTTCACAAGTGGTAGCCAATGAATCCTTGTTTTGTCCTGTAGTGACTTTAGACTAAAACCAAAAATTTTAATTGGGGAGCCATACTTTCACTTCTGTGTACGCTGTCGCTTCACATACCTTCCTTTTGTCTTTTTACTCTTCAAATGTGCACATAAGGGAGGGTTCACCTGAACCTTCCAAAACACTTTAAAACACTTTGAACCTTAGGGAAATTATAGAAATACCTCTGCAACCTATAATCCACTTTCTCCAATTTATCCTTTGTGGACAATTAATTGTGCACTACTTGTGCACCTTGACACCTGCACTTCGAACACTTTGACTTTGCCCTTGTTGAATTTGATCTTGACCATGTTGACTTTGACTAGTTTGTCTTTGATCTTTTGACTTTGACTACGGTTGACTTTGACCTGTATGACTTTTATTGGCTCAACAGGAATGGTGCATGAATGTTTTCGCACAGTACGTTCATCATTCGCTGCAACTTGATAAAGATTTATTTATGATATATAATCAAATTTTTTGTTTTGTTAACTCTATATGTAAAACAAATTTGAGTTGAACATATGTAGGTTTCTATTTTGCAAATTCTTTGCATAAATATTTAGTAGAAAAGCTTGTACAAGAGTAAGGTTACTCATATGCAGGTTCTATTTTTTATTTCCTTACTAAAATATTAAGTAGCTTGACAATAGCACGATTACGATACATATATTTACTTCTTACATTATCAATGAGGATACTAAAAACTATAGTGAGACCTATAGTAATGGCCATAACAATGATATTAGCAAAGAGCATACCAATGCATTCCTGTGCGCATTGAGCTAGTTGGTTGGGCCTTTTGCCTCTAGGGATCAAGCAAAGGTTTGACCTCTCAAAATGATTGCCGATGCCCCTCAACATGACTAGGAACACCTTGAGCTAGTTGGTTGGGCCTTTTGCCTCTCGAGATTGGGCAAGGGTTCGACGGCCTCACGATGGTTGTTGATGCCCCTCAGCATGACTACTGATGTGAATGGGCCTTCCAACCATTATGGGATAAGAGGAGTCTGATGAAAGGATACCATCCATCAATTGTTTAATTGATGCTCTTCGTTATGAAATTCATTGTTATTTAATCAATTTCGTGTGGTTCCATGATGGATAACAATGAGACATAAAAGAAGTTTTAATTTGAATGTCTTCAAGGGTGGCATTATGAAGGTGAAAGCGTGTGTTCGTTTCTTCCCAAGGGCTGAACGTTCAAGTTTCTAGAAATCATTTTAATGATGTTTTGATGAAGTGATAACAAAGTGTATGAAAAAAATATTAGACATCTCTTAAAGGTATTCAATTGACAGCTTTCAAGAACCCATATAGATTCAAGGCTGTCCAACAGATGATGGCATGCTTGGGAACACATACAAAGGTGATTAGTGTCAACCCTAACAAGAGCTAACAAGCAAGGATAAGCTCATGGGACTATACTCTTGTAAATAGACATTATGTAGTAAAAGTGTTGGGGTGCTCTAGGAAACCTATTAATGGAAGAGAAGCAAAAGATGTTATATGGAAAATTTATAATAGAGGGTCTTCATATAATTTGGTAACTATACACAAATAACAAATTCTCTAATATTGAATAATGCAACATAGTTGCAAGATACCCTGCCCCCTTGGTTGGAGGTTTAGTTCCATTTTTACTAGGAGGATGAAGATGTGTAAGGTAACTGTGTGTCTAGGCATTACAAAGAACCTCCAGCTAGAGATACTCTATAGATGATGATCCGGCTCCCTCATCTTTCGGGGGAGAAGATCATCAACAGACTTTCAGGGGAGAAGATCATCAACAGACTCTCGTATAATCTTATATAATATTGATCTATTATTTTTTAAAAATGGAGGTTCAGCCGAAGCTTATTCCCCCGGACTTTAACTTTGAAATTGCAACTGTACAAGTGAATGGGCATAGCACCCGCGGGACCCCCCGTATCCCACAAAGCAGGGGTTAGACAAGGTTACAACTGAATGAGACATGATTACAACTGGGTTTAACTGGCTTAAGCCATAACATGTCCAACCTGGGACTTGAACCCTGGACCTCCGCCTCAAGAGGCCAAAGCTCAACCAACTGTCCTACAGGACGTTTAAGCTTGCTGTTAAACATGAAAGAAAGAGAAGAATTCTTACAACTTTATGAACGCCGAGGTTCATTTCAAAGTGTTTACTATATACAGTAGAGTGCGAAGGCCGTCCTTCAATCGCTAATCAATCTCCAGGTCTGGCTATCAACTGTGCAAGTTCACTCCACTACGTGGAATGCGGACCACGCCTTCACAAACAGAAGAATTGGGTTAAAACTCGCAATGTATACAGACATGTCTGAATATCCCATCCATTATGCTTTCAGGCTCTACGGCCATATTTCTGCTCAGTTTGTTCCAGAGGTGTAGAGTATACGAATGCTCTCTGAGCTGTCTAATCTTTGCCCTTATCCACTGCTGCTCAATGTGATCTCTTGGTGCTTTGAAAAAGCTCTGAATGTGGAGGAAGTCGACGGGATAGAATGCTTGAGGATCCATTATCTGCACTCCTGAATTACTCTCCTTCCTTATAACCCTGCTTACAAGATAAGGCCCGTTGTAGCCCCACATGCTTCCATTGAAAGCAGTAGAAAACTCTTGAATGAACTTGAAGAGCAATGGATTCTGTTTGTCAAAGACCAGCACTGCATTATTGAGCCTACTCCATTTGCCTGTTCTCGGGTCTACACTCTGAGCACCAATGACATTTCTCAGATTTGCAAAACTCTTCATGACAATGATATCACTATCTATGTAGATGCCTCCGTACTTGTAGAGAACCGCCAACCTGAGAAGGTTGGAAAGGTTTTGGTAAATGGAGATCGTGCCTGGATCTATTCGCCCTACTAGAAGATTGTTCCACCATGCCTGTGCAGGCGTTTCTTCCAGGAGGAACGGAATGTTTGGTGAGATACCCAACACGCTGAATCCTCTTTTCGAGAAAGCAGAAAGCATGAGGCGACCATCTGGGCTATCGAACGTTTGCGACAAGATGACCAGACACGCATTTGGATGTAATTTGAAAACACTACCTAATACCACACGTTCTTTCAAGCCAAATGCTTTCAGCGGAGCTATCCATGTCATGAAAAACCTCAGCTGACAGGTTTGAGTCTTACCTGAGAGAAATTTACGAATCCTTTGTGAGAATCGGTCGGCATGTTCAGCTTTATAAAGTATATTGCTTCTGTTAAAGTTTTCAAGGAGCTGAGTCACCTTTGCCTGTGAAATCGAGTTGGATGTTATTGGCCGGATATTCTGCTTCTCGTCGACACTAAAATTAAGTTCATTGGTGAAATTTGCATGTGCATATTTCAGCGGCTGTTTCTGTTCATGAATATTTTCAAGATCATCTTTTACACCATCTGCAACAACAATGCTTTCTGAAAGTTGTGCATTTATTGATTGTCTAACTCTTGATATCAGTAAGGGGCTAGAGCTCCGCTTCGCTTTGTTGCTGCTCCTCTTGTTTTCGTTTGCTGTCATCTTTTCTGTTTGGCATGATTCTGTTTCCAGACGCTTGCTTTGCAACCACTCAGAACTTAAGTTTCTCACTTCAGAAGTGTTGAATAGAGGGGACTCAATGTTAGGAATTTCTATGATCTCATTATTCGGATTGAATTTCTTGGATGTGCAATCATCTCCATGACGATCAACACAATGATGATCTGAGTAGTTAGCATGGTCTTTACGATCACTCAAGTTGTATACTTCACTGGCTTTCTGTGCTTTGTCTGCCTTATCATTATCGTGGAGCTGCTCGTAGTTTCCTTTGACATGAAAAGGCCCACTCGACATTTTCGATCTGCTAACGTTAAGATTCATGACATCTGGCTCACCTTGACTGAGAACACTAGAGTCTAGACGGCCGGAGTTACTAACGTGTAGGTTGTCGAGATTCTCCATCAGAGCATTGTAAACGCGCAACGCCGCTGCTGACTCTTGATTGTTTTCCCCGAGCAGAACTACATTATCAGGCTGAGGCTCAGAAAGGAGGGGACTAATAGAAGAATATGCCACTGTGAATTCGGCAGGCAGGTGAACTGCCCGAGAAAGAAGGTAAAATGTGACAATGAGGCATAACCCTAAGGCAACCAAGTTAGGATTCCATTGCCGAGAAGGCGCCTGCTGCCGTTGATAGGATGTTTCATCAAGAACATAGTGTTGCTCAGGTCGCTGCTTCATAGTTGCTTGGCGTGGCAAGTTATGACACAGTCCCCATGCTCAGAAACTGTCGGGAAACAACAAGCTCAAAAGCATATGGATCTGGCATCAAGACTGAAGGAGCTGAAAGGTTTATATATTATCAGCCTCCTTTTTAACCCTCTCTTACTCTCATGTGTACCTTTTACCTTTCGAATTGAAGGCATTTTGTTTGAAAGATCCAACCTTCTGCTCTTAATTGAGCAACCATGGGAGACAGTGCTTGAACAGCTCATCGCCAGTCGTCTGCTTCGTAAAAACTAGTTTGCCATGCTTTATAGAAAAAGCAGCTCTTGCACGAACTTTAACTGCAGAAACCGTACATTGAGAGCCGATATCAGCAAAAGAAACGTCTATGTATCCATGAACTGAATGTTGCAGTTTTTCCGGCTGCAAGATATCCCAGCATTAAGCATGACCATTGACCACAGTTCTTGAAGGACAGCATGATTGAGCGAATCGGAAGCTAATTGTGAAGTCAGCAAGCGTTGGTCTGGGCAATGGGCATCCCCTTTGAAGAAGGCAGACAAGCAGCTACAGGAAAATCATTCAAGGATGTCGCATGTCCAGGCTTGTCCATAAAATGATATGCGTCAGGAATCAGGATACTTCCAAAACAAGTACAAACTTCTAACTTTGTCTGCATGAGCCGGGCCGTACTGACGGATAAGCTATGTGTCTGTCTTTATGGAAGAAGATGCATGTGCGTACTGCCATCAGTTAGCGAGAGAAAAGGAAGTATGTCCAAAGGACCACGACAGAACTGAAACTTACCATTCTCTGATATCAATGTGCATGATCAAATTTCAAAAGCAATAAATGCATCCTACAACCAAGCAATGACTAGCTTGCAGGTTGCAGGCCAATAGTTTAGATTTTTCCATCAATCATCAATGTATCCATGAGTTATTAATTATATCCATCATTACATCAATGAATTGCTATCCATCAATGCATCCATGAATATTACATGCATGTTGTATGTCCATAACTTCGATTTTGGCATTGATCATCAATGTATCCATGCTTTATGTCAGCAGTTTATAGTTTGGCATCGATCATCAATCTATCCATGACAGACTTTGAGTTCTGCACTTGAACTACAAATTGCTTCCAGAATCCACAATCTACGATGGAAAGTTGCAACTCATTCCATCATTCATTTGAAGATCTAGCTTTCTCAACATATATGGTACAAGTTATGCATAATATCACCTTTTTTCTTTGCATCCCAAAATCACAAAGTCCGATTTCTTTTCCTATTCATACACATTCTATAATTTTCTATACACTAAGCTTTATACATGGGCTATGCCATTAACTTTGCCATATTTTGCTATCCCGATTGATTTAGGGTTCATGCATTATGCTACACACATCCATTCTAAGTGATTAAGGAATCTACATACAACTCAAGATCTGACTTTTGATCTTTGAGCCTTGAGTCTTGAACCTTCAATATGCAAATCCTGGTCTCCAATTGTCATTAAGGATGCATCTTATATTAACAAGTATTATTAAAGACATTGTCATTCTTTAGCCATAAATTCTAATTCATAGATGGTGGGACTGCATACTACATATAACATGAATTATAACACATTGCTACATGTTCATACTGAATGCTACAATGTTTTACAACACTTTGGACATATAAAGATGGTAATGTGAATCCATTGATGTCTTTCAATATGATGCATTGTTTTCCACTTGAGAAGTCATGATTTTATGATATTCTCTTGTGCATGTTTATCATTATCCAAAAAATTGAATTACAGCCCATGCGCATGCAATATAGTGTAAGTTCTTTTGTGAGCGAAGCTAATTTTAGGTTTTCTAAGTTAAGAATTGGATAGAAGTTGAGAAAGGATCAAATTTGAATGCATATTACCAAGTTCAAACTTGTTGATCGTTTATATTGGATAGTTTAATTTCATTAAGGAATTTGTGCTATCCTCAATATCTATGATTTATGCTTGGCCTTATTTCAAGTGTAAACGGATGATTATTAATAGTCTACTTGTGTTATAAATAAGTTTCGTTTGTTAGATGCTTGATGATAAACAGTGAGAGCTAGGAACTTGAAAAATCAGCATTTTTTAAACACAACTATTTTACTTAGTGAGTTGAGTAAAAGATTTTGTTTTTTCAAATGGTTTTTATAATTGGATACTTCATCCTTTCTATACATTTCTATAGTATAAATTTTTAGACAACATGTTTTGAACTATGATCTCATTTTTAATAAGTTATTTTACTAGTGAACCAGAATTTTATTTTTTAGATTTAAATTATAGCTTATATATTTAATATTTTAGAGTGATAAATTATATAAAAAAAATTCCTCCATGCAAAAACTCAATTTTTTCTATGTTTCATGATTTTTACCATGAATTTTTTTATAGTTCATTAAATAAGAAAGAGGATTTTTTGTAATGTTTGACACTTAATTGATATTCAATTGAAAAAAATTAGTGAACATGTTGAAAAATAGTATTCATCATGTCAACGCCCAGTTTCAAACCTAGAGCATCCTTAGATTTTTGGTGATGGCTAGGGTCAAGCATCAAAATTAAGCATTGACAATCCTAATAGCTAATGCAAATATTCTAACATAAAGTTGTCTTTCATAGAAAGAGGGATATCAGGAGCACATTATGACATTAGTAGTGGTAGTTGCATACAAGGAGATGGGTCTAATGAAATCCAACCTTCATTTTAGGAGAGGTTATAGTGAGAGAATTGGTTTTAGTGAGAACATGCTGATGTAAAGGCTCTTCCATTCTGTGACAAGTATCACAAATAGACATGTACTGGTAGAGAACATCATTGTGTAGCCTAGGCTAGCACAATCAATATCGAAGAATTTTCTTTGCTATCAACACCGAGCCGATTTCTCCTTTTGGTGCTTGACGTGCTTCATTAATTACTATGAGGTTTTGCACACCTTAACAAAGATCTAGTAATATCTTTATAATATTGCTGAGCAATACATTAATTTGTAGTGCCAGCTTCCATCCACCAGGCTTAGTCATTTTTGTAGGTGTAATTCCATTATCCAAAAAGCAAAATATTCCTCATACTAGGAATAGTTTTTAAGTCATTTGCAATTGTGTGTTCAAGAGATTTGTTAGCTTTAGTCGAGTCTAAGGAGTCAAATGAAGTACTTGAGGATTTTTCTAGTTCGATTGGAAGTAACTGTAAGTCTAGCAAATCATCCTCTATCCCTTCTTGAGTCTCTTTTGAATCTTGCTTAGACAAGTAATCTACTATAGGATGAGATATACTTGGATGGTTTCGAACTTTGAAATCAAATTCTTATAGCACTGTAAAACCCATCTCCAAATTCGATCAACCAAAATAATGGAGAATGGGCTAGATGCAATTTAAATTTCCATCCCAATATATAATGATATAATTTCTTTTGTGAATAAATCTGACCTAGACATTTCTATTTAGTAATTGAATAGTTTCATTCTGCAATTGAAAATCTTCAATTAGCATAGAAAACTTCTTGGTTCTAAGTTTTTTAAGGGGCTTTCATAAGCACGCTTCCAATGGATAACTAAAAAACATCAACCAAAAATATGAAAATGTTGATCCTAGCTTGGATCTAGCAACAATAGTAACTAGGTAAATAACTTTTCCAATCTCCCAAAGACCACTCCAATCCTCAGTCCATCTAAATTACTAATGTAACTAATATGCCAATTTATTAAGAACGATAGCAATGTGAGCAATGTGAGGAATTGTTGAACTTTCCTTGGCAATTTTAGTGTAGATGTTCTTGAACTGATTCTAACCTATTGAAGTCAAAAAAAGTTCCTTACTTTGGGATCATACGACCTAATAATTTACCACAACTCACAACAAATGTTGAATTGGCCTAGTTTAAGTAGGGATGCAAGGACTTCCACTACTCAAAGCACAAATGCAAACTTCCTAGATGTGTATGCTTAAAGTTAGAGACTCAAAATCATCTAATTGGATGAGATCTAATGAAGAAAATTATTACATGCACTATCAAAAAGTGCTTGATGCATTTTTTCATCCAACCCACATCACCATAAAAGCATATGTGACCCAATCGAAAAAGTGATAAAGACCATCTTTTGCACATCAAACTCAACGGTTTTGACATTTTTGTATTCAATTACTCCATCCACAAAGGAATACATTTCTCCATGAGTAATTCCATCTAGTGTACTATCCAAGAAAGGCAAAGGGAATGGATCGATTATAGTGTCTACATTCAAGTTTTTCTACTTTATATGGATCCAAAATTGTTCATCCTTTTTAGGAGCTACTATGATTAGGGATAGTCATTTTGGGTTCTCCATAGGCACAATAATACCAGCCTTGAATAACCTATTAATATCTTGTTTGACCATCCGCCTAGTTTGGGTTCATTCTCTACATTGTTGTAGGATAGGAGTACCTCTATCTTAAAAGAATTTTGTGTTGCTATATCAGGTTTTTTCTTCTAATCTTTGATTGATGATGAAAGCAAATCCAAATGCCTTAAAATTTCATAATTTAGTCTTTTTTTTGTTGTACGAAGATCAGTCTAGGTAGAATAGGTCCATTATGTGTGTTGTAGATCAAGCCTTCCTAGGTAATTAGAAGGGCAAAGGTAAATGGAGTTCATTTACTAGTAATCAGAAACCTACTAATGCTATAGAGTTTAAGAAGGAAGAAAGATGAGAACAAAACAAAAAAGGAGAAAAAAATTTGCAAATATTGTAAGGGAAATGATCATTTCATAATGAGTTATCCAAAACTAGTTGCAAAAGAGGCAAAGAAGAAAGAGGCTAGAATGGTTGTTACAGAGGCTACTACATCCAAAACAAAAGTCTTCTAATCTTGTTCAGAATGAAGAATGGGTAGTTAATACTATATGGAGCTAGGACCCATCTTCTCATGAGCAGTGTATGTCTACAATAAACTTAGATGTTCAGTACTTTGATAGTGGGGCAACCAAAAATATTACATCATAGTGCAATTTCTTTAGTTCACTTGAGCCTACCCCTATAGGGAATACTTTCACATGCGCTAATAACTCCTCTTAACCTACAATAGGAGTTGCTAAGGTCATTCTGGCCACTATTGATGGTATTTCTTTCACATCTTCATATGCTTTTTATGTACCAGAGATCAAGAAAAATCTATTGTCAATTTCAACATTAGCCAAGATTGGCTTGATTGCCAATTTTTTTTATGCCAAATGTTCAAATTTGTTGATGACAGATGTATAATTCATGATCTCTCAAATGGTGATGTTATTATTGCTTCTAGCATTTTATGTGGGTTGCATAATCTCATAAAGGCTATGCAAAATTTGTGAATGATTTAGCATGTGTAGTACTTCAAGATTCACAAAATATATAGAATGGAATGTTACCGTTAATGTCCATGTGAAAGGCCAAATGACCACCGGACACTTCTTTGTATATGTTCTTTAATAAAACATATAGTGGCCTGGTCAGTCACAGACTGTAAGTTCGACCGCATTTGTAAGACCTAAGAAGTCTGTGTTCGTGCTCCCTGTGTACTGTGTTTTTTGCGTATTCTACAGCCTCTGTGCGGAGTACTATGTGCACCCTCAGGTGCTCGGCTTTCTACTCCGAGCATATCATCGTGGAGCTCTCAAGAAGGAGAGCGCACTGCGGTGTATCGCCATTGAATCACTTCACTGGTATCAGAGCAGTTTGAGGCAAAAGCTTTTTTCCTTTTGTGCGAGCGAAGCGAACCCCCCCCCCCCCCAGGCTTTCTCCAAGGCTTACGACTAAGGCGGCAACCAAGGCATAGACCTTGGCATACCTTGTCATCCGAGTCACCAAAGTCACCGTTGGCGTCGTTGGCTACGCGCGAGGGAGGACCTCAACGATCAAGGAATATAGAGGTTCCTGGTACTTCCCGAGAGGTCAACCATCCCAGTATTGTTCCCCCCAGAGCTCGCTTAACCATGGCAATCTCTTGCCACTAAGCTACACTCTTGTGGTGTTTGAAGAAGGGGAAAGACTAAGGTTGACATTACCTTGAACAAGTTTTGGTCCCTCAAAGCTTCATTTTTGCTTTCAAAGCCTATTTCTGAAGCAATTTTGGGGTGTTTTTGGAGCCATTTCGGAGTACTTTCGCACATAGTTCTCTTTGCACAGGTCCAAGAACATCAAGAAGAGTGTTCCTTGTACTTCTCAGACAATAAATATCAACCTTTGGGGCTGTATTTTCAGCCACACTCATAAAACTACAGGTTTCTCGAGGGGTTTTCAGTTTTGGTGGGAGCAGTCGCTGCAAATTTATGCAGGTTTTTAAAGCCTAAAACATCAGAGTTGACAGACACTTGCAGGTGTTATTGGCTAGGTTTTGGGCTGTGTATTCAGCCTTTTTAGTGTCATTTTACTGCATATATTGAGCACATACACACCATGTATGCTTCTGTGGATACCGCTTATGTACGTCCATGTGGTCATTGATATAGCGGTTACATTCTTTGCATAAAGCCTTTTACGTTTGATAAAGAGGGTCGTGGTGAGGTTTTCTTAACTGGGAGACACCCAGATGTCGGGGTCTCTTCGGTGATGCAGGTGGAAGACTTACCCAGCCTCGCCATAGGAGATGTATGATAGTTGTTCATAGGTGTTCGATAAGCCTAGTTGGCTTCTATTGGGTAACTGATTATATGCAGTGGAGTCAGTGATTCACTATGCAGGTAGACATGTCAGTACTTGTAGTTTTATGATACTTTGACACTGGTCATATGCTAATTTTGCAGAGGATACTTTGGCAAAATTTTTCCAGATTTCTGGTTTAGTCAACTATACAGTGGTCGATTTACTCCTTGATACACTTATTTGTTGGTGTTTGGACTCTTCTAGCTCCATTATCATTCTATTCAGTTCTCTACGATCATGGCATCAGAGGTCTCAAGCACATCCAGTGGATCAGGGTCTAGTGCTAGTGTTCCGAGGAGGAGCTATAACTTGTAGGGCAAAGACCATTTTGAGATCCGAAAATTTGATGGCACAAACTTTGCTCTATGGAAGAACCAGATTAAAGATGTGCTGATTCAAAGGAGGCAATGGAAGCCAGTAAATGGGATTTCAAAGAAGCCTGCTGACATGGATGAAGATGATTAGGATGAGTTAGATGAAATGGCCAGGTCTACCATTCGTTTGCACCTGGCATATAATGTTTACTTTACAGTATTAGACTGTGAAAGTGCAGAGGAGCTTTGGAAGAAGTTATGCAATACATATGAAAAAGAGACGGCATCAAATAAAGTGTATCTGATGAGAAAATTATATGACCTTCATATGAAGGACACAGATAGTGTTGCTGCTCATCTAAATGAGTTTGATGCTATATTCTCCCAATTACAGGCTCAGAAAATGGATATGGATAATGAAATGAAAGAAGTATTGCTATTATGCACCCTGCCATCATCATGGGATACGTTTTGCACAGCTATTAGCAATAGTGCACATGGTGGTAAACTCGTCTATGATGACATATGTGGAGCACTCTTGAGTGAGGAGATTCGTAGAAATCTATGGTTGGCACTCATAGTGGAGATGCATATAATGTTCGTGATTCTTACCAAGGAAAGAATCAACAACGTGGCAGGAGCAAGAACAAGGAAAAGAATGGTCAACGGAATAAGAGTAGAAGTAAATCAAGGAAGAGGGATATCGAATGCCATTATTGTCATAAGAAAGGACACATGAAGAAAGACTGTTATGCATTAAAGAATGCTAAAGGTAAAGGACAAAATGTTGATGGGCATGTTAAACAGTTACCTGCACCATCTACTTCGACTGTGAAGATTGAAGAAATTAATGCTATTTCTGATGATGCTGATGTGTTGACACTTGATAGTACTGTGTCATCTGAGGCACTTATGGCTGATTCTCTTTCCCACACCTGGCTGCTAGATTCTGGTGCTTCTTTCCATGTGACACCACATAGAGAATGGTTCTCTAATTATGCACCAAAGTCTCTTGGTACCATGAGACTTGGTGACTCTTACCAGTGTGATGTTGTGGGGATTGGAGATGTGGTTGTGCAGTTCATTGATGGTTCAAAATTTACTATGCATAATGTACGCCATGTACCTCAGTTATCACGCAGTTTGATGTCAGTTGGTCAACTTGATGACCTTGGTTACAAGGTGGTCTTCTATGCTCAGTTCTTTCGTATATCAAAGGGCAATATGGTTATTGCAAAAGGAAGCAAAGTTGGCTCACTTTATCCTTTAATTGTATCACAGAAAGAACACTTGTTAGCTGTTACTGAACAGCCTATGGCTTGTATTTGGCATGGTTGTTTGGGCCATATATCTCGTAGTGGAATGGAAGATCTTTCTCGTTCTGGCTACTTACCTGTGTTATCTTTCTCTGATTTTTCATTTTGTGAGCATTGTCAATATGGAAAGCAAACCAGAAATGTGCATAGAACGCACATTGACTCTTTAATTCAGCCTTTAGATCTCGTTCATACAGATGTGTGTGGTCCTATGCCCACTAGGTCCTTAGGTGTTTCTCTTTACTTTGTCACTTTCATAGATGATGCTACTAGAAAAGTATGGGTATATCCTATCAAATCAAAGGATGATGTATTCTCTACTTTCAGAAAATGGCTTGCTTCATTTGAGACTGAAAAAAGAACTAAGCTTAAGGCTTTACGTTCAGATAATGGGGGTGAGTATACCTCACATGAATTCAGCCTTTTTTGTTAGTCTAGAGGGATTCGTAGAGAGTTTACAGCTCCTTATACCCCAGTACAAAATGGTGTAGCTGAGAGGATGAATAGAACTATTCAAGATAGAGTAGTCTCTATGTTGCATCATGCAAACCTCTCACAAGGTTTTTGGGCAGAAGCAGTATTGACTGCACTTCATGTGATTAAGCTTTCACCTAGTACTGCCAAAGGTCTGAAAGTGGCACAAGAGTTATGGATAGGGAAACCACCATATTATGATCATCTTCGAGTTTTTGGGTGTGAAGCATATGTTCATATACCCAAGAATCTTAGACAAAAGTTGGACCATAAGTCAAAGAAATGCATTTTTCTTGGATATGGTCGAGAAGAACAATTTGGATATCGCTTATGGGATCCTGAAACATGGTCAGTGATCAGAAGTAGTGATGTCATTTTTAATGAGTCTAAGATGCATAAACAGCCCATTAAGGAGGTTGAAGTGAGAAGAGTGGTGTTTGAGGATACTAGTCCTCCGGTTAGCATGCATAAAAATGCTGCACATAGGGATGTTCAAGAGAATGTCCATTCAGATCAGTCTGCACATGTTCCTGCTTAGCAACCATTGAGACGTTCTGCACGTGTCTCATATCCACCTGATAGATATGTTCCAGGTTTAGATTTTGTTATGCTAACAGATGCCGGTGAGCCTTCTTGCTACAAAGAGGCTATGCAGACAGAGGATCATGTCAAGTGGGAGCGTGCCATGAAGAGTGAGTTGGATTCTATTCACAACAATGGTACTTGGGACTTAGTACCTTTGCCAAAGGGCAGGAAAGCTTTACCATGTAAATGGGTATATAAGTTGAAATTCATATCAGATAGTGCTTCTCCAAAATATAAAGCACGACTTGTTGCAAAGGGTTTTAAGCAACAACATGGTGTTGATTTTGAGGAAATCTTCTCTCCAGTGGTCAAGATGACTACTTTGCGCATGTTGCTTGGATTCGTTGCAATGGAGGACTTAGAGCTAGTCCAAATGGATGTGAAAACAGCTTTCTTGCATGGAGATCTTACAGATGAGATCTATATGGAACAACCAGAGGGTTATGTAGTTCCTAGCAAGGAAAGTCTAGTTTGTAAGCTCAAAAAGAGCTTGTATGGACTTAAACAGTCTCCTAGACAATGGTACCAAAAGTTTGATGCTTTTATGAAGTCCCAAGGCTATTCTCGGAGCAATGAGGATCATTGTCTCTACACAAAGAGATGTTCTGATGGCAGCTTGATATGCTTGATACTTTACATCGATGATATGTTGATTGCTGGGAAGTCCTCTTACGATTTGTCACTTCTCAAAAAGAAGTTGAGTCAGATATTTGATATGAAGGATTTGGGGGATGCCAAACATATTCTTGGCATGCGCATTACTCGTGATAGGAGTAAAAGATGCATATACTTGTCTCAAAGTGAGTACATATCCAAAGTACTTCATCGATTCAATATGCAGGGTGGAAAGGCATTGAGTACACCTTTACCCACATATGTGAAATTGAGCAAGGATGACTACCCCAAATCAGATGAGAAAAAGGAATTCATGACCAAAATTCCCTATCAGTCTGCTGTTGGTAGTCTCATGTATGCTATGGTAGCTACGAGACCAGACATTGCATTTGCAGTGGGAGTTGTGAGCAGATATATGTCTAATCCTGGCAAGAAACATTGGGAAGCGGTCAAAATGATTTTGAGATATCTGAGTGGCACTAAGGACAAGTGTCTATGCTTAGGTAGAGGGAAAGCATCCATTATTGGTTACACAGATTCTGACTATGCTGGTTGTGTAGACAATTGTAAGTCTACATCACGGTACATTTTTCATTTTGCTGGAGGTGCTATCTCTTGGAGATCTCGTCTTCAAGAATGTACAGCTGTTTCCACCACAGAAGCAGAGTATGTTGCAGCAAGTGAGGCATGTAAGGAAGCATTGTGGCTTTCTCGTCTTGCTTGTGATATGGGTTTACCTCAGCATGTACCTCACTTGCTCAGTGATAGTCAGAGTGCCATTGCTTTGGCTAAGAATCCGGTCTATCATGCAAAGACCAAGGACATTGAGGTGAGGTATCACTTCATTAGAGATTGCTTAGCCACTGAGAGCATTATTCTTGAGAAGGTTCACACTCGAGATAATGCTGCAGATGCTTTGACTAAAGCTCTACCACATGATAGCTTTCGACACTGTTGTCACTTGATGGGGGTTACTTGATTCTTGATCTTACGCAGTCACTTGTATACTGTGTAACATGCCCATCAGGTGGGAGGTATAGTTTGTATACTTACACTCAGGTATTCTTTATCATCCTTTATTTTTTCTCCCATAGTTACTCTGGCCATATTGGCCTTTAGTGAGAGATTGTTACCGTTAGTGTCCATGTGAAAGGCCAAATGGCCACCGGACACTTCTTTGTATATGTTCTTTAATAAAACATATAGTGGCCTGGTCAGTCACAGACTGTAAGTTCGACCGCATTTGTAAGACCTAAGAAGTCTGTGTCCGTGCTCCCTATGTACTGTGTTTTCTGCGTATTCTACAGCCTCTGTGCGGAGTACTGTGTGCGCCTTCAGGTGCTCGGCTTTCTACTCCGAGCATATCATCGTGGAGCTCTCAAGAAGGAGAGCACACTACGGTGTATCGCCATTGAATCACTTCATGGAAAGCTTTGGCATGCATGCTCTTGTCATCTGAATTTCACTAGTTTTCTATGCTTGCAAAAAATTTGAAATGGTGTCCTCTTTGCCCACACTTGAGGCATCTTGTAAACATGTCTATGAAGGCTATATTTTGGTCAAAATGTAGCATTCTTCCTTCCCAAAAGATGGTTCAATTTGAGTTGCTCATAAGTTGTAGCTTGTTTATAGTGATATATGTGGTCCAATGTAGACACCTTCATTTGGAAACTACCTTTACGTCATGACTTTTATTGATGATTTCTCTATTCATACATGGGTGTATCCATTGGAAGCAAATTCCAAAGTTTTTATGTGCTTCAAACTATTTCTAGTTTTGCAGAAAGTCTATCACCATGTAAATTGGGCACCCTCCATTCTTATCCAAGGGGGGGAATACATGCTTTTTGATTTTAATGCAGTTTTGGTGGGATAAAAAATCAATATAGAGTGCCCTATACACCTCAACAAAATGGAGTTGATGAAAGAAAGAACATGTCTCTCATGGCGATGGCAAGTTGTATGGTCAAAAGTCAATATTTACAATGTAGCTTGTAGGTTGAGCTTGTTATGTGTGCATCATATGTACTTAATAGGTATCCCACCAAAGCTCTACAATCTATCACTCCATATGAGGCTTGGAATGGCCACAAGCCATTTTTTGCTCATCTGCATGTCTTTGGTTGTTTGACATATGCTTTAGTGTTTGAAAAACAACACAAAAGTTTGGATGATAAAGTAGTGAAATGTATTTTTGTTGGGTAGAGTTTAGAATTAATCAAAGGCTATGATTTGTACCATCCACAAAATTAACACATTTTGGTTATCCATGATTTTGTTTTTGTGGAACATGGGATTCATCCATTACTTTCATGTACCAAGGTGACCTCAATTAGCTCTAAAGATGTGTATGACACTTTGCTGCGTGTTTTAATTACAAGTGGAAAGTCAAATGCTAGTCCAAGTGCATAAATTTCTCATCCTTTAGAGCTCTAACATAATGATGAAGATCATTCCATTTCTACTGTAGATTTACATGATGCACTTGTTGATGAGAGGGCTGATATACAAGAGGCAAAAATTATGCCTAAATTTTTAGTTCAGACTTTCAGAGATAGCAAATTAGATGCATCTCTATCATATCATACTTGTTGATGCTCTCATAGTGCTTCCTTTGCATGAAGTTGTTATGCAATGGCTACCTCTAGTCTCTGCAATGAGAATGAGTGTGTACTTAAGTCAAGAAGACTCAAGGACTTGTGCCAAAGAGACTAAACCTCATTTGCAACACAAGTGTGTATAGTGGGAAATTGACACACGCTTATATGTAATTCCGATCAAACGAAATGGAAAGGGAAACATTTGAGGAAGAAAATGACAAACAAGAAGTAAGCACCATGACTAATGAATCAAACCAAGGAATGACACAAATGAAAGAAAATGAACCGAACATGAAAAAGGAGAAAGAAGAAAACATACCTCAAGAACAATTCAAGGTACCCGAGCATTTCAAGAAGTATGAAGTAGAAGAAAGAAAGATTTCTAGTCAGATGCCAAAATGAGAAGCACAACCAAGAATAGCATACGACAATAAAGAGTAGAGTAAGAAGATTGTAGTCGCGATTGAAGAAGGAGAAGTGAGATGCACCTTCATAGGACAAGATGTCTCGCCTGAGGAAGAACAAGAATTAATACAAGTGATAAGGGAATATTGAGACGTCTTTGCATGGACATATAAGGATTTAAAAGGTGTAAATCCTTCTATTTGTGCTCATAGAATCCCTATGAGCCCTCCAAACAAAGACCATAGACCTATAATGATGTTTATTCAGCAAAGATTAAGGAAGAGATAGATAAATTTTTAGACACAGGCTTCATTTATGAAATTGAACACATGAAATGGGTATCTCCATTAGTGGTAGTGCCGAAAAAGAATGGCAAATTAAGGGTGTGCATTAATCTTAAAAAGGTACATGCAGCCACCATACGTGATAGTTACCCATTACCCATCACAAATCATCTATTGGAAAGGGTTGCATGTAAGGAAGTCTATAGTTTTCTTGACGGCTTCTCAGGATATAACCACGTAGCCATTGCTCTTGAAGACCAACACAAAACCACTTTTGCAACTGAATGGGGAGTTTATGCATTTAGGATTATGCCATTTGGTCTAACTAATGCCCCAAAAACTTTCCAAAGATTGATATGCCATGTGCTCAAGAAATTTTTGAGAAAGAGCATGGAGGTATATGTGGATGATTTATGTACATATTCAGCTATAAGACTAAAGCATATCCCAGAACTAAGAAAAATATTTGCCAAATGTCATCAATATAGAGTATGCCTTAATCGGGAAAAATGCATCTTCATGATGCGACAAGGAAAGATCTTAGGACACATTGTCTCTAAGAATGGAATTTCCACTAATGTAGAAAAAATTAAAGTAATTTTGGATTTGGTAAGACCAAAGACTGCTAAAGAAGTGCAAGCATTTATGGAACATTGTGGATATTATCGTAGATTCATTCACATGCATGCCATAATTGCGAGGCCTCTTTATGGATTGCTGACTCAATTCACCTAGACAGAAGAATGTGAAAAGGCGTTCAACAAATTAAAGAGTCCTTTGAGTGCAAGACCAATTTTGAAAGTACAAGATTGGAATAAACCATTTCATATTCATGTGGATGCCTCCAAGTTTGCCATTGGTTGCATCTTAACATAGCCAGCAGATACAGGAAAGCTAGACCACCCTATAGCCTATGCTAGTAGACAATTAAAGCAAGCAAAGCATAATTGTTGCTCTAGCACAATGGTGAGTACCACGTTAAGAAGCTTCACCTCCTTAATGTCAATCCGCGGAAGAGGTAGGAGTGATATGAAGATCGTGAACGTGAGATGATGTGAGAGTGAAGGTGAGAAGCACAAAGATGCACACACACATACACACACACAATGAAGAGACAAGCAAGACACAATGGAAGGTGGGAAATTAGCTCTATTACTCAAGAATGCTCTTACAAGCTCAAACTAGCTCTATGCTCACACTAACCAAAATGAACCAACCCCAAAAATGAGCTCTCTAGCTCTTTTTATAGTTTCTAGACTAGTTTTGACCGGTTTCACATCTAGTGACCGGCCTAGTTAAAAAATAGGTCCTAGAGGCTATTTGGAAGGGTAAACGATGTCTAAAAATAACGAAAATTGGTACACGCATTCTACCTAAGCTCCTCAAGCTCGAGGACTCCTCGGCTTGCACAAAATGGAGCTATGGATTACAAAATGGGGTTTTGTCTATATTACATATGTTACAAGAGTGATGAAAATCACTGTTGGATGTTTGAAGAAATAATAAGAAACATATTTGTTTAAAAAAATGATCCGACTGGCTCCCTGCTCCGTCTTTACATGCTTCCATGTCGTCTGTGCCTCTGACTGCTTCCAACACCCCCCTCCCTCTCGCTTCTGTCGTCCTCGACAGAACCTTGTTGTGCGGTCTGCTGGATGTAGTTTTGTAGGAGGTCGTGAGCGAGGGTGTGCTCAGAGACTCGAATGCCTCGGGCTAGATCAGCCTCGAGCTTCTCCCAGTCGATCGGTTGCAGTTCGTCGGGTGGCGGGAGTTGATAATGCGTGGAATAAACCATTCGTTCACAGGCAAAAAGTTGCAATAAATGTGTGGGCCTGCTGATGAATACCTCGGAATGCTATTCCCAAAACCCGGTGGTGAACATCTCTTCAAAGGTTTGTTTGTAGCATGCCGGGAGGTATTTTATCCTACAGTGCCAGGCATAACACACCCGGAGCGATGGCGTTGTGCTCATGTCATATACTAGATCAAAGTTACCATGCTCAAATCCCGGGGTGTTTACATGCGGTGCCTTGACGCGTCGGAGGACTTTAAATATCATTTGCATCATGTCAAATATCTTGACAGTCATATGCGCGGCGATATCATCCATATGCTTCAGGCGAGGGAGCCAGTGACGGATTGTGGCCATCATATAGCCAACAGTGGGTAACTCGGTAGGTGGCTTGAAATAGGGGTAATTCAGCCAATCCTGACACTGCCTATTATTTTGTACTTTGATAGCGAATGCAGTCCAGGAGCGGCGTCGTGGTACTGGTCCCCAGCAAGGATTATACTTTAAGTGTAAGGGCGCTTTCACCCATGTGCTCATCATTTCTGGGTACTCCTGTAAAAGACGTGTACGCCAATCTGGTTGATAAATAGTGCCTTGTTGCGCATCCAGTGGCAAGTCTTCAGGCTCGAACTGGGTTGCATGTGATGGCTTCTTGCCAGTTCGCTTTTCTATGGCCAGCTGGTATTCGGCCATTAGTATGAAGTAAGGTTTGTATTGAAGCTCGTGCCCGGATATGTACCTGCGTGGGGCCAATTGAGCAAAGTAGGGAGATTGCAGAATTCGTTCTTCTATCATGGCCATAGCATGTAGCTGGGCCTCGACTCTAGCTGAGTGCGTTGTTCCAATCTCCTCCACAGTCTTCATCCATGCGGGGGTCGGAAGTTCGTACGTCATCTGGCCTTCAGCCGTGACTTGTCCGCCTGGGATGGGTGTGGGCTCGTATGCTTCTTCAAACGTTTCCTCCACCGGAATGGTTATGTTCTCGTCGTCAGCTGGGATCTCCGGTGGGGAATCAGGCCGTGGTGGTGCTTCGTATACATCTATGCGTGATTGGAGAGTGGCTACCTGGGCCCGTAGTGCGTTGAGTTCCTCTATGAGTTCAGGAGAGGGGTCCACAGGTTCTGGTACTTCTGCTGCCACTGGTAGTTGTTGTGGTGCCGGTTCTCTGAGCTGTAGTAACTTGTGATCTTCTTTTAGCTTCTGATGCTCTTCGTTCATTCGATCGTAGTCCTCTAGCAGTCGAACGTGGTCATCTAGCAACATCCGCATCGATTCAGATGGGATTGCCTTGAATCTGCTCGGACTTAATGGTTGTTCAGGATGGTCCAGTGCCGCTTCCAAATTTTCTCTATTCTGCGCTTGGAGTCTCACGTTCTCCTCCTGGGCTGCGGCTAGGTGCCTCCTGAGTAGGCCCATATTTCTGGTCAGCGTCGCGTTCCTAATTGTTTGGGCTCGAAGCAGGTTGTCCAGATCAGCAGTGGCTTCTTTTGTCTTCTCTTCACTTTCTAGCTCTAGCTTATGATATGCCTCTCTTAGTTCTTGGTGTCGCGTATTTAACGAGGCATTCTCGATTGAATGAATTGAGCTGCGACTGTAATTCATTTGTCGTCCTCTGCAGCTGTTGATAGTTGATGTCAAGAGATGCAAACTCATCTCGTACTTGTGTCATGCATGTGAACATTTGTTGAAGTGCAGTGTCTATGGTGGGCGATAATAGTAATGAAGTGTTAAGTGAGGATGCAGTGGAAGTAGATGCAACGGGAATGGGGAATGGGGTTGGGAAGGTGGATGCAGTGGTGATCGTGGAAAATTGTGACGTACCTAAATATGATGGTGCTGTGAGTGGAGTGGGTGCTGGTGCGGTGGGTGGTGAGATGTCCATGTCATTGGACGTGTCAAGTGCGGTGACTGTGAAAAGCGGTGTGTAAGTGGGTGGTTGTGTAGGTGTGAAGACGGGATTTACAAATGTAGAGTAATTTACAGGGGGGATGGCTGGAGTAGCTTGGTGAAAAGGGGATATAGGGGCTATGGTGGGTTGGGGAGGTGAAACTGGTGAGAAGGTTAGTGGGGTTAGAAAGGTGAAAGGGTGTCTTAAAGGTGGGGGAAAAGCTGGGAAGGATGAAGGGGTTAACATGTAGACGAGGTGGGGTGGGTGCGGGCATGGTGGCACGAATGGGCAGGGCAAAGGGTGTGGCTATGTTGCCATGGACTGGTGTGGATATGGGAGGAGCAGGTGGGCGTGTTGGGGATACAGGATGGGTTGGTGAAACATGAGGTGAGAGAGGAGTAGATGGTGTGGATGTTATTTCAAGGATAGTGGTAGTATGTACAACGGTGGTACGTGGCGGGGAGTCGACTAGGATGGTTTCTTCGGTGAAGGATCTTTCCGGCCGTAGGCATGCATCTTGCGCCTGGTGGGATGATTGAGCACCTACCGGAACTCGAATATATTCACCGGGCTTCGATAGCAGTCGAACTCTGCGAGGGTCGTATTGGGGGAGTGGTTTCCTTTGTAAATATCTCAGTGCTTCGACCGGGCCGATGGATTGGACCAGTTCTCTGAACCCTCTGATGTAGACTTCTTCAAACCCTCCGGAGACTAGTTCTTGTTCGATTAGGGCCTGGCTCTCTGCTTCAGTCAATTTCTTCCGTGCCCAGACTTTCTCCATCGTACGATATAATTTCTTGATTGCCAGCGTGTAAGCTGCTGCTTCGAAAGTCTCCTCTTCGTGCGTGCTCGTGTCACCGTGTGCATCAGTTTGTTGGCCTTGGCCGTCTGTCTGTCCTTGTTCTTGGGAATCATGCGTGCCCTGGCTGGCTTCATCGTCACCTTCTTCGTCATCTGTGGCTGTTCGTTCATCATCGGAGCTAGACGCAACTTGTCCCTGTGGCAGATCCCGCGGTGTGGTAGGGTAACTGGGGCGTTCATATTCTTGGGAGAACATCTGTGCCTCTGAAAACTGGAATTCATTTGAGAATGCATCCGGCATCTCAAAATCGAATGTTGTGTTTATTGGTTCTGCCTCCATGTGTGGTATTGGGAAAGAAAAGGCTTCCGCACCAATAGTGGTGGGAGCTTCTGCTGTCGTGGTGGTGGGTTCTGTGGTTGTAGCTGCCTGAGGTGCAACTGTACTAGTAGTGCCCTCCGTGACCACTGGTCTAGACAACCTTATGCGAATAGGTTGTACTGTGGGAGCGGCTTCGGTTGGTGATCGCTTTGGAGAGGGTTGTGGTGATGGTGACTCTGGCACTTGAAGGCAAGGAATGGTGCCTCTCATGCGCTTACCTGCCCGTGTTCTACTGGGCTTCCTGGCTTTCTTCGTCGTTCCTTTGAATGCTTTCAGCTCTTCTCCTGTTAATGCACGTTCAATTGGCAAGTCATAAGCCAAGCACATATAAACAATTCTTGTCAGCGCACAACATCCATTAAGCACTTTCTTGCGTTCCCATCTGTGTTGTGCCAAATACATTTGATCAATGATCCAGCTCGCCAGATCAACAGTCTGAGGTCCGGTACACGCTAAGTACAATCCAAACCATATTCTTTTGTGTGGCATGGTAAATCTGTCCTGAGCGGGGAATGCAAAATGTTGCATGCATATCCGTAGCAGCTTTGACAGCTCAGGTGTAATTGCTGAGATCTCCTCCCACTTAGTGACATCCCCACGTTTCATAGGGTCTGGAACTAATCTTTCTCGATCTGTGGGCGTGTGGGTTCCATGAATCTTGATGGCCGCTCTGATTAAATCCTTTGAGAGGTAAAACCTTTTGTAGGGTGGATCATCCACTAAAGAAGGCAAAATAAAAGTTCCGGGGATATCCTTATTCTCTAAGGCCAGCAAAGTAGTAATTAAGTAATAACACCTGTAAAAGTCAGGTTTGGGCAGGGGATCACTGAAATACTCCGTGAAGCCTGCTCTGGCCCAAACGTGAGTTAGGTCCTGGGTGTTCTGTAGGTCTTCGAAATCTCTGGAGAAGAATTGGTATTTTCCCCAAGTGCGGTCATCAAACGTCAAAGTAGATTCAAATATGAAATCCGCGTCCGCTAAGGGTCCTGCAAGTCCCTGAAACCAGTGAGAGTTACGGTGTATCTTTTTCGATCGGCATGGGCCCTGGAAATCCTTGGAATTCTGGCGGTGGAGCAGTCGGGTGGGATTCTGCTCGTAAAACATTGAGGGGCACTGCCGCTACACTGGGGCCTGCTCCTGATGGTCCTTCGTCGGTTTGCATGATGACTGGTGCGTTAATGAGAAAGATTTGCTACAAAAGATTAACACATTAGCATGGAAATTAATTATGATCCCATTAAAGTGAGACCGCAATCCCTTTCCATAACTGATGCGTAACTCGTGTAGCCAAGTGCTGTGATGTGATGGATGCAATGCTTCTTGCAGCACTAGTGCAGGTCTCTAGACACCTACACGTTTCAGATCATGCATACATTTCTTGATGAGATGAGAATATGAGTGATGTGTGATGATGGTGGGTGAATTTATACAAGGTTTAAAGGTTAGTGATTTATTACAAGGTTGTATGTTAGTCGGGGGGTAGTTAGACAGTGGGTTAGGGGAAGACGATTGGACACGCTTCGGTATCCATTTCCTAAGAGTCCTTGAGTGGGTGGTGGGTTTTTGCTGAGGGGCAAAAGGTAGTATCGGGTGTGGTGGTATTGAGGGATGGAAAGATTTGTGAGGGGTATATATTACACGGCTTAAGGGTTGAGCTATGATACATGGTTTGGGTACCCAAATCTGCGTGGGTGTGGGTCTATGGGTAAGGTATTTCTTGGCGATCCAAATTCGTCGAATGCTCGGACCTGTAGAGGAAGGTCGAGGGGATGGTGGATACTGATTCTGTTTCTGCACTACCTTTTTCTTGTTGATCTCTGCTTGGTTGGAGTTCTTCGGTGCTTTTTGTCCTTTTGGCACCCATATTTGTCTGGTGCTGCTTCCTTTGGGTGGCCTAGACTGCTTTCCTTGTTGTGTCTTCTGATACTGCTGTCGGTCTGGGTTCCTTCGTCGTGGGTGACTCTGTTGTTGTTGAGGTTGAGAGGTCGGATGGACGCTCTGCTTTGGAAAAGAAGGGAGATCCAACACTTGCGTGACCTGCCCATTAGGAAGTGATGCATTCTTTAACTTTAATCTAGGCCAGTCCGCAACAAGTTTGGAAGGGTGAGCACCGCAGGGTGTCGTGCTCATTTGGCCGCTGATGCAACCCACCTGACCACTGATTGTGTCCATCTGCCCTTGCAGTTGGGTAACTGCCTCTTCTAGTTTGCAGGAAGTCCCAGGGAAGATCTTCTGTCGTCCTTCTGATTGACAACTGTCTATAACCAAGCCCGAGTGGGTTGGTGTAGACGTAACGCGACTGGTATGATTAAAGATCTTCCGGTCTCCCGTCGCATGTGTTTCATAGGGTCTAGGGTTACAACCGTCAGGCGGCATGCCGTTAGGGAAGTCAAGCGGTATCACTCGCTTCTACTCTAAGGTTCCAATCTGTAAGGAGCCTTGTCTAAGATTTAGGTCCACTGAGTGATCGTATAGCCAATCTTGGCCAAGGATTAGGGGTTCTATCAGGTCGTCATCATGGCACACTAGTAGCTTCGCTGTCATGGTCACATCCTTAATGAGGATAGGAAGGTCCACCTCACCCATGCAAGGGGTTTCCATGCCTCCTAGGCCTATGAGGTATGCCTCAATTGGCCGCATTTCTATTCCTAAATCCTTATAGTCGGACCATCTAATCGCACTAGTCGCAGCACCTGAGTCAATTAAAGCCCTGAGTTCTTGGCAATAGTTGCCGTGTTCTAGCCTAATTGTAATGAATGGTCTCCTGTCCACTATGCTAGGATGAGTGGTTGACTTTACTTGACACATGGCCATGGGGTATCTGGGTGATGTTTCCAGATGGTTATAATGTTCTCTCCCTAGTCCTTCTCTTCTTAGCTTCATGCGCTTAATGCGTTCTATGGCTTCTGCCTGAGCTTCCGCTCGTATTCTATTTTCTTCCTCCTTACGCTTCTTTGCCAATGTGAGTCGTCTAAGCATATCCTCAGTAAGAGGTTCCTGATATAACCTGACTCTACAGCCACTAATGTAATTAGGCATTATGTCTCCTTCTAAGGTGGCTAACTGTACTGCTCCACTAGTCGAAAGTCTGTTAATGATCATAGGTCCATAACCTCGCTTTTCTAACTTCCGTGCGTGTTGTTTCAGCGTATATACTAGAACTAAATCTCCTTCTTTTAGGCCTTTATCTTTCACATGTGCATCAAAATATGCTTTCTGTCGCTTCTTCGCTGCGTATATTCCTGCTGCTGCTTTCAGCCTGGTTTCTCCTAATCGTTCCAAGTCCATTATTCTCGCTGATAATTCATGGCCGGTCCACTGATGTTCTTGTGCAACCTTAAGGGTCGGTATCAAGAAGTCCAAAGGAAGCACAGCATTCTGACCAAAAACCATCTGAAAGGGAGTTGCATTGAGTATGGTCTTGTAGGCCACTCGATATGCCCAAACAGCGTGGTGTAGCTGTTTGTCCCAATCTGAACGTTTGTTATTCACGAGTTTCGTCAGTACGTTACAGAGTATCTTGTTAGTGCTTTCAGCCTGACCATTGGCCTGAGGATGATATGGTGCAGATTTCTTGTGAATCACCATAAAATCCTGTAACAAATATTCAATGACTTGGTTTAGAAAGTGAGTGCCTCGATCGCTCACTAACTCTATAGGCAATCCATATCTTGTAAAGACATTTTCAAATAAGAATTTTGCAGTCGTGTGAGCATCATTCTTTTTTGTGGCTTTTGCCTCTACCCATTTGGTTAGATAATCTGTAGCAACAATAATGTATTCAGCATGTGTACCTTTTGCAGGGGGGTTAATGGGTCCTACAAAGTCTATACCCCACTTTGAAAATGCACGTCCGCCCATCATGGGTTTCAATGGCATTTCATCTCTGCGAGTAGGAAACTGAGTTCTTTGGCACACATCACATCTCTTTACATAGGTATGTGCATCCATGTGAAGAGTGGGCCACCATAATCCTGCAAAGAGAATGGCTTAGACTATCCTATCTGGTCCAAAGTGACCTCCTGCAACACCTTGGTGTGCAGTCTCGAGTATGCCCAGATAATCGCTTTCATGAACGCATTGTCTTAGATATCCATCTCGTCCTCTTTTGTATAAATTATCGCCAATAAGTGAATAGTCTTGAGCTTCCTGCTCTAGACTGCGTTGTCGAGCTAAGGTCATGCCTTGAGGGAATGTGTTCGTCCTCAAGTATGTCACTAAAGGTTCACTCCAGTCTGGTGTGAGAGACACATGATATAATGTAGCATGCTCTACTGGTGGTCTTTCACAACAAACATGGCATTCCTTACACAACTTGTAGACATCTGCTTCCATCGTAGGCCAATATACTCCCAATCTATGCAGAGTCTGTAATGTTCGATGTTTTGAATGATGTTGCTTTAGTGCACCTACGTGTGCTAATTGCAACCAATTCGCATGCTCTGATTCATCTACACAACAAGCAAGAATCTTTTGATTATCCTGTTTATATATGCTTCCTGCCATTATTTGGTACCTCTGAGACTTGGCAATCTCTCCTTCTCTGATCTTTATCCTAGGATTCTTGGGTCCATAGGTGAGAATGGGGACTATAGGCTTAGCCCATTCTGGTGCTATCTCAAGGTTAAACAAGTATGCATCTGGTAATTCATCTGCTACTCCTTGAGGAGCTTCTCCTGAGGTTAATCTTGAAAGGTGGTCGGCTCTAAGATGTGTCTTTCCTTTCCTGACTACTACTTCAAAATCGTACTCCATGAGCAATAGAAACCAGCGTATTAATCGTCCTGTGTTACATGGTTTGTTGACTAAATATAATAGGGCTTGATGATCTGTAAAGAACTTGAATTTGTTGGCCAACAAGTAGTGCCTAAACTTCTTTACAGCGTAGATCATCCCTAATCCTTCTCGTTCCGTCGTGGTGTAATTTCTTTCTGCTGCGTTCAGTTGTCTGCTAGCGTAAGCTATGGGGAGATCTATGTTACCTTCATTCGTGGGTTGTGCTAACACACATCCTATGGCGTAATTGGATGCATCCACATGTACATGGAATGGCTTACTCCAATCTGGGGTAGTCAATATAGGTGCTGAGCACAAGCGTAGTTTGAGTTCATTGAATGAATTTTCACATTCATCTGTCCACTCAAAATTGGTCAAAAGAGAGTACAGAGGCTTGGCTATGATTGCATACATGTGTATGAATCTCCTATAATATCCGCAATGGCCCATAAATGCCTGTACCTCTTTCGCATTAGTTGGTCTAGGTAATTCTGCAATTACCTTCACCTTTTCCTCATTCGTGGAGATTCCATTTTTTGACACGATGTGTCCTAGAATTTTGCCTTGTCTGACCATGAAAACGCATTTTTCTGGGTTCAAACAAACCTGATATTCTCGACATTTGTCAAATATTTGTCTTAACTCTGGGATATGTGTCTGTCTTGCATGTGAATGAGCACATAAGTCATCGACATAAACTTCCAAGCTCTTGCGTAAGAATTCCTTAAAAACATGACACATGAGTCGCTGGAAAGTGGCGGGTGCATTTGTTAAGCCAAATGGCATCACACGAAATGCAAAGATGCCCCATTCTGTGGCAAAAGCCGTCTTGTGTTGGTCTTCTGGAGCAATGGCTACTTGATTATAGCCTGAGAATCCATCAAGAAAGCTGTAAACTTCCTTGCCCGCAACTCTTTCCAATAGATGTTCTGTGATAGGAAGAGGATAACTGTCTCTAATTGTGGCGGCATTAACTTTTTTAAGGTTAATACACACACGCAATTTTCCATTCTTCTTGGGCACAACCACAATGGGGGATACCCATTCGGTATGCTCAATTTCGTAAATGAATCCTGCTCCTATCAAGCGATCTATCTCCTCTTTAATCTTCGCAGCGTAGTTATCATTGTACGTGTAAGGTTTCTGTTTTGTCGGTTTTGCATCTGGAGTCATAGGGATTCTATGAGAACATATGTCTGGGTCTACTCCCTTCAAATCTTTGTAACTCCAAGCAAAAACATCTCTATATTCGCGCAATAGGGCAACTAACTCTTCTTCTTCTTCAGTCGTCAAATCATGCCCTATGTAGGTACATTTTTCTTCTTCTCCTTCTATGGCAACTATTATTTTCTTGGTTTTCTCTCGGTTATCATATACTTGTCCGTCATTCGCCTTTCTATTGGGCATTCGAACCATGATTCTTCTATCTTCGATTTCATATTTCTTGAAATTCTCGGGTACTTCAAACAAAGATTCTTCTTTTTCTGACATGGCTTCTTTCTTCTTTCTCTTCTTGCCTTCACTCTTATCAGTCACTTGAGTGGCTAACCTTACCTCGTTCGTAATTTCCTCGTGTCTCTGAGTGTGAGTCTCTACTTCGTAGAAATATTCTTCCTCTGATGCAAAGGGTGGGTCCATGATAATTGATTCTAAATCAAAATCGCTTGCATCCTCGAATGCATCAGTGTTCGGTTCACGCTCTTCTAAAATTGCATCGCACATGATTGGCTCTAGCATGAAAACTGAAATGTCATAGCCATCCTCGTCACAGTGGGGTGTCCATTGTTCTTCATTGATGGCTACATCCATGGTTGCTAGGATTTCCGCCCAACCATGGGGTTCAAACTCTTCGTCTGGGAATACTACAGGTGCATAAGCTGGGTCCTGAAGAGTTCGTGGATGTTGTTCTGCACCTAAGGTCCTGGCTTCTAACCGCTCTTCCTCTTGTTTGGCTACTTTACACATCCATAAATGGGTATCCTCATGCAACCAAGAAGGATCTGATTCTAATGAGTGCACGGATTCCGTCTCTACTGGTGTCTTATGGATGGTATTCCATTGTATTGGGGGTACATCTCGATGTGAATAGTCTTTAAGATTGACTTTGGTAGTCACTCCTAAATGTTGCAAGTACAAAGAATTAGTTCCCCAATCTTGTACAATTTGC
Source organism: Ceratopteris richardii (assembly GCA_020310875.1). Classification (NCBI taxonomy): domain Eukaryota; kingdom Viridiplantae; phylum Streptophyta; class Polypodiopsida; order Polypodiales; family Pteridaceae; genus Ceratopteris; species Ceratopteris richardii. Next base: position 29,922,089 of record CM035436.1, on the reverse strand, counting down.
AACTGACGCATGAATGGTCGTCCCAATATCATCTCATAAGCATGGTTTTTCGCAAAGTCACAAATGGCAAAGGTATGCTCAAATTCTACACCACAAGTGGTGAGGGATATGCCTTCTAGTAAGCCTAATGGTTTTTCTATGTGTCCATCGGCCATTTGTAGCTTCATCCTGGTGGGTCTGAGGGCTGGCTTACCCCAACGTTTCCACAAAGTGGTGGTAGCGATGGCTACTCCGGCTCCTGAATCTAAGATGGCTTTCGTGGTGTAGCCCTGATGGGTTATTGGAAGATATGTGTTACCTTCCTCTCCTTCGCTTACGTCTCCAATCTTTTCCACGGGTATCTCTGGTACCTTCTTATGTGATCCTATTTGAGAGGACGTGGAAGCTAGCTCAGGGAATTGATTTGCTACGTGCTTCCACAATTCTGGTTTTACCTTTAACAATTCCTCCAGAGTGAGATTACACTGTACTTTTGTATTCTTGATCACTTCCGTGTTTCTAGGGATCACTGATTCTTCATTCCTCACTATTATCGTGGGTGCTCTCATACTAATAGACTTTGCTTCCCAAGGTCCTGTGAACTGAGGTAATTCTTGTAGAGAATTAGATTCAAATCCTGTGGGTTCACTCAGTTGCTCCACCTCTACATCATCATATATAGAGGGGATGTCTTGGGGAAATTGTTCCTGCAAGTCATCTATTTCTTGAATAGGAGGATGAGTTCCTTGTTCTTTTCTCCATTTCTCTTCTTGTATTTCTCTCAAAAATTCATGTGAGTACCTATGTATGGAAGACAAATTGTCTTGACTTTCTGTATTGGGTACTTGAGACAGGGATGGTGCAATCCTCTCCTGTGTCTCTGGGACAATAGGGTTCCTAGGCTGATCCTTTTTCTCTTTGCTTTCAATCAGATATTCTAGCCTCTCCATTAGTCCTTGAAAGTGTAATTCCGGTTTTGCCATGTTATTCCAATTAAGATATCTAGAGGCTTCAAACAAAGCTTGTGCTAGTTCTACCATTTTCATGCAAAGTTTAGTTCTCTCAATTTCTAGATCAGCTTGAGGGTAGTTTTTACTCATTTCCGTTACTTGAGGTCCCTCTTTTATTCTAGCCTGATATGCACGAAACATCATGTCTAGATCTTCGGGTATGGGTTCCGCTAAAACCGATCCTGATTTCTGAGCTGGGTTTTCTTGGTTTAATTCTTGTGAAGTCAATTCTTGTATTTTGGCTCTAGATTCCCTTAAACTTCCTTCCAACTCACTTATCTTTTTACTCCACTTTCTCTTGATTCTTTCCCTAGAATCTTTCCAAGATTTTGTCTTTTTACTGCTAGATTCTGCAACTTTACTAGTTCCGGCTACTTTCTCTTGATTAAGCTGTTGGTTTTGTAGGAGCGCCTGGGCTCTTGTTATAGCTTGGATAGGCACGTATGTAGGGTTCGATCCATCTGCGTTGTTTACAATACCTATCACGTTGATCGGTGTCACATTCGAAGCGTTAACTGGGTTCTTAGGACAATCTTTGATTATGTGCTCTTTGCCACAATCGGCACAAAAGCCTTGGATGCTATAGTACTGTGATTGCCTTGCTATTGGGGGATGTGGACAATCCTTTATGAAGTGATCTCCTTGGCACCTAAAGCATGGTCCTCTAGGGCCGTGTGGTCTCTGTTGTCTCAATTGGGGCCGTGGGTTTGGGTTTGCGTACATCACATTAGCATAGTCTGGCTCCCAACTAGGTTCCATTGGTGGACTATCATAATGATATGTCTCCACATGTTCTGGTGACTCCGTGTAATAAGGGGGTGGACTAGTTACATGAGTAGAGTCAAAACTGTTTGAGTTCGGGTCACTTTCTGTGATCAAGGGTGAAGAAGGCACTAAGGCCCTACTTAGGTTCTCTTCTGCAGCAGCGTATTTGACTGAGATGACATTCGCTGGTGGGGGTGGCTGCTGAGCTAAGACGGGTTGAGGTCTCTGTTGAGCCTGGTAAGGGTAGTTTTGAGGAGGCCTATAGTAATAAGGCTGAGCATTGTATTGGCCTTGATACCTACCTGGCTGCTGGTATGTTTGCGGGTAGTTCTGTCTCACGGTTTGTTTGTTGTATGGGCAGTCCTGAGCCGTATGATTCGTGTATCTTCTCTCAATTGTGCAATATTGGCCACTAGGATTGGCTTGAGGTTGTGGTGCATTGGGGCACACGTTTGCCAAATGATTTCCACCACAAGTGTAACAACGTACGTTAGTTGGTAGCTTGGGCACCTGTTTACTAGAAACTCCTAGTTTTTGGGCCACTTTTTCTGCTAGGTCCTCTATCGAGCTAGACAATTTTGTGGATGCTAGCGAAGAACAATCCGAGTCCTTATAGACCTTTGAGAGCTCTAATTCCTCTCCTAGGTTATCCTCGATGTCTATACATATTCTTACACACTCCTCTAGTGTTCTGGGTTCTTTTAGGTACACATAAGAGCGTAGTTTAGCGCTCAACAAGCCATCTAGGAACAGTGATACTTGTTTGGCTTGTGAGGGTAGCTCTTGTATTGGACATCGTTCGACATATTGTCTGAACCTACGTCCTGCCAGTCTTATTGTTTCTTGAGGGGTCTGTTTAAAGCTATGAATCAACGAAGACGTGTCGTGTCTAATCCCACTTTCAGAGAATTCTGTGATGAATGACTCTAAAAAGTGATGGATGTCTCTAAATTGCCTTTGTTGCAATGGTTGGAACCAAGTTAAAGCGGTATTCTTTAACGTTAGTCCAAATGCATTGTACTGCGTGAACATGTCCTCGACTTGTTCTGCTCTTAGTACTTGCTTGAATTCTGCAACATGGTCATAGGGATCTCATGTCCCATCAAAGTAATTCTTCATGGATTTGACTAATTGCGTGGGTCTCAATACTCTTGCGTGTTCACGTGGTCTAGGTAGAGGAAAATCATCTCTACCACCTGGTATTCCATGATCTCTTTGTCTATCCATTCTATTAGTGTTCGAGGTTGTTCTATCTCTCCCTATGGGGTGAGTGAAGCTCACTTCCGGTCTCTCTTTATTTCCTTCTCTTTGATTTCCATGGGCTGAGGAGGTTCCTGCCCCTTGTTGACTTGTATTCATGTTCGTTCTAGATGGAGGGAATATCAATTCACCTCTCCATGTGTATGTGTTTTTAGCGCGCTCAGGCACCACAAAGACTCTTTCTGAAGTCTCATCCAGGTATACAACCTTTCCAGGTGTATCTGGGTCCTTGAATTCATAGATTGTAATGATGCCTATCTCACCAGGGTGTTCCTTTCTGTACCTCCAAAAGGCTTCATCTGTCTCTTTATTTACAAACAACTCGGTACTCCTGTTATCTTGAGGGATCCATTCTGGGATGAGTATTCTTGTTAATACGGATTTGCCTCTCGGTGTTCTAGGTTCTTCTAACGGTTCTTTTCCTTGAAATTTCGTTTCCGTCTCTAATTGGATTGTGCCAAACTCATTAGTATCGTTTGGTTGCGTACTTAGGACGTACATGGTTCCTTCTTTGTCTATGTAAGCGTCTCTCTCAAATTTCACCACTGGTCTTTCCAATCTAATGGGTTGATCAGGGTTGTGCATTTGCACCACTTGCCTTTGCAAACCATCCTCATAGATGCGAGCACCTAATCGGTTGGTTCGGAGAAACTCTAATTGCGTTCTATAGGGTCCTTCAGGTTTTTCCAAGTATGCTACATTAGACCCTCCTTCTGGTCTGTCTGTGCTAAATGCCATTTCTGATTCACTTGATTCTGAGCTCAACTCGTAGGGATAACTACTATTCAATTGCTGAGCCCACGATCTAGCAGTAGTTCTTACACTAGCCTCTGATGATCTAAGGCTTCGTCGGTCTGACTTACCTATATGTTTGCCCGATCTAAGGTTCATTAATTTTCTTCCTTGCACGCTCAATTACACACTTAGATCGTCAATGGTTCTTTGTTATTACTTTCTTGATTCTTTTTAATTTTCTTTAGATTCTTGTCTTAATTTATGTGTCAGGAATTCGACTTTTCGTGATGATTTTAAGTTCTCGTTCCGTCAGACTTATGTTCTTTTCTTTAGGTTTTCGTCACACACACCTTTACTTTACGTCTTAAACTTGAAAGAATTAGGTATCTTGAACTTGAGGCGTTCCTATCGTCGTTAATCCATAACTACCGTTTTAGCCTAAGCTAAGAATTGACTGAGGGGGTTGAGTAATCTTCCAACCTCGAGTCGGCTTTTCTGGTTGCTCTGATGCCCTGTTGCCCAAGAAGCCGCGCTTCCCAAGCTCTGCTGTCTTCACTGCCTTGCTTGCTTGCCTTTGATTGCCCTTGCTAGACCTGGAAAATTCCAATATTAGACCAATTCACAAGATGATCAAACACTTGAGTATATACACCTTTTAGTCTCTTCCCTTTTGCCCAAAATTTCAATGTGTGCCCCCTGGCTTCCTAGTCCCAAACTAGGTGAACCTCAAACTAGTTTATCTAAAGATAGATGTATCCTTTAAGAAAAAAAAAGTTGAGCTCACGTAGTACTCGTCACGAGCTTTCTAACGAGCTATTAAGCTCAAAAAACGGACTCCGGATGAAAAAGTTATGAGCGTTCAGGCCCTGGGGGGTAAAAACTGACAATCAGGTTTTCCTTCAAATATGAGCTAAGGGGTCTCCTATGAGTCTAATGGTCCAAAAATTTCTCAAAAATACCCTCAAAATTGGTCAAAAATTGGAGCCCAAAATTTGCGATGGGGGTGGACGATCGCGATGGTCTGGGACCGTCGCGATGGTCCAAGCGAACCGTCGCGATGGCGTGGGATTTGGACAATCGCGATGGCCCGAAAAAGTGAACCGTCGCGATGGCCCGAAATGAACGATCGCGATGGCGTGAGGTCGAACGGTCGCGATGGCCTGAAATGAACGATCGCGATGGCATGGGAATGGACCGTCGCGATGGCCCAAAATAGTGAACCGTCGCGATGGCGTGATCAGGCGGACAATCGCGATGGCGCGGTCAACGGTCAAAGTTGGACAATCGCGATGGTCCGAAGTGAACCGTCGCGATGGTCACAAGTGCGATGGCGTGAGCCTATCGCGATGGTCCGATTTTGGGCTGTCGCGATGGTCCAAAAAATGAACCGTCGCGATGGTCTATCTGGACACGTGGCACTGTCGTGGCGATGGCATAAGCCAATCGCGATGGTCCGGGGTCAGCTGAACAATCGCGATGGTCCAAGTGGACCGTCGCGATGGCTCAAGTGAACCATCGCGATGGTCCGAGACCGTCGCGATGGTCCGGCCGAGCCGTCGCGATGGCTTGAGCCTATCGCGATGGTGCGACACAATCGCGATGGTCCGAGCCAATCGCGATGGTCCACCAAACTGAAAATTTTTGGGATGCAGCTGTGGTTTCGTGTATGCGTAGGGATCGCCTACCTCGTGGTGTGGTCGCCTACCTCAAAATCCGAAAGTTGCAGACCATCGCGATGGTCCGCCACACTCGGCAGATCTTTGACAGAGAGTAAATTTTTACCTTTTCCAAGCTTTCCTGATGCACTGGAGCTCTGTACCTGCAAGAAAACTCAAGAAAACACAAGCGCACACAAGCACAAAAATTCTCTCTCGCTCTCTCGCATGCACAAATGAGGGGAAATGAGGAGAATGGGTGGATATGGTGAATTTTCTGATTTTTTTGGAGATGAAGATGATGATGCGATGATGAAGATGGAGTATGGGGAAGGTGAAAAACACTAAAAACTAAGTAAAAACAACAACAAAAACTGAAATTTTTACCTTCCAACGCCACTTCTTGCTATACTCTTACCATCACACATTCGTCCTAGACTCGATCCCCGGCAATGGCGCCAAATTTGGTGTTGCTCTAGCACAATGGTAAGTACCACGTTAAGAAGCTTCACCTCCTTAATGTCAATCCGCAGAAGAGGTAGGAGTGATATGAAGATCGTGAACGTGAGATGATGTGAGAGTGAAGGTGAGAAGCACAAAGATGCACACACACATACACACACACAATGAAGAGACAAGCAAGACACAATGGAAGGTGGGAAATTAGCTCTATTACTCAAGAATGCTCTTACAAGCTCAAACTAGCTCTATGCTCACACTAACCAAAATGAACCAACCCCAAAAATGAGCTCTCTAGCTCTTTTTATAGTTTCTAGACTAGTTTTGACCGGTTTCACATCTAGTGACCGGCCTAGTTAAAAAATAGGTCCTAGAGGCTATTTGGAAGGGTAAACGATGTCTAAAAATAACGAAAATTGGTACGCGCATTCTACCTAAGCTCCTCAAGCTCGAGGACTCCTCGGCTTGCACAAAATGGAGCTATGGATTACAAAATGGGGTTTTGTCTATATTACATATGTTACAAGAGTGATGAAAATCACTGTTGGATGTTTGAAGAAATAATAAGAAACATATTTGTTTAAAAAAATGATCCGACTGGCTCCCTGCTCCGTCTTTACATGCTTCCATGTCGTCTGTGCCTCTGACTGTGCCTCTGACTGCTTCCAACAATAATTATACCACTACGCAACGAGAAGCCTTAGGAATGGTATATGTAGTGAAGAAATTTAGACACTACTTATTGGCAAACAAATTCAAATTCTTCATTGATCATCAGGCTCTATTCTATCTAGTCAATAAGCCTTGTAACACTGGACAACTAGTACATTGGTTTTTATTGTTAATGGAATTTGATTTTGAAGTAGTAGTCAAAAAAGGAAATACACACATCTATGTTGATCACTTGTCTAGAATGACCCATGGAGAACCTCCTATAGGAGTGCTAGATGATTTGCCAGATACTTATCTTTTCAACCTGGAAGTATGTCCACAAAGGCTGAAAATTTGATTCCCATACTCACGCATGGACCACAACAAGAGTCAGGAGTTATGGAAAACTAAAAATCTCCATATCATAGCCCGAAGCCTATACCATCAAGAACCAAGTGGACTACTTTTTAGATGTGTGGAAGAAGAGGAGCAAGAAATGTGGCTTCAGAGAGCACACGTGAATCAATGGAAAACTCATCGAAGTGTTAATGGGACTTGGAAAGAGCTTAAGAGATTAGGAATATATTGGCCAACTATGCAGAGAGATACACATAACTTTGTCTCTACATGCCCCACTTGTCTGGAAAGATCACCTCGAGAGAACTCTACTCTGTGTTACTCTACAATAGCACCTAGATGGAGTATGCCTCTAGTAAAATTCTTGAAAACACAAGAGCACCCAGAAGGATCTAGTTTGGCAAGAAAACATGCCCTTGATGAACAAAGCAAAGATTATGTACTCTAGGCAAACAACTTTTCAAGAGAGGAAGGGACAACCAATTAAGAATGTGCATCCATGAAGAGAAGTATGTTTCACTTTTGGAGATGGCTCATATGAGAGCCGCAACAGGACATTTTTCTACATATAAAACAGCAAAAATGATTCTCTTTGCTAGATTGTGGTGGCCAACTCTATATCAAGATGCAGCCACATATATCCCAAGATGTGATACGTGTCAATGAACAAAGTATCCTATTGAAGAGATAAATGCCATTACGACCTATGATAAGTGCCAAAGCATTTCCAAATGGGGAATAGATTTTGTAGGACCTACTAGCCCACTAGCAAAAGGTTCCCATGTAGAATACATAATTGTAGCAACAGACTATTTAACGAAATGGGTAGAAGCCAAGGCAACTAAGAAGAATAATGCAAGGACCACGGCTAAGTTTCTTTTTGAGAGCATATTCACAAGATTTGGATTGCCAATAGAAATAGTGAATGACATAGGCACACTCTTCGTTAATGAAGTAATAGAAGCCTTGATGAATGAGTTCTTGGTGATTCACAAGAAATCAGCTCCCTATCACCCACAAGCCTATGGACAAGCTGAAAGTTCAAACAAGACCTTGTGTACAGTGCTTACGAAGATTGTTAATAAAGGAAGATCTGATTGGGATAAGCAATTGCACCAAGCTTTATGGGCATTCGGAGTAGCATACAAGATAGCTATAGGAACTACTCCTTTTAATCTAGTGTATGGCCAGAATGCCATCTTAGCAATTGATTTCCTAGTTCCAACTCTTAGAGTAGCATCGAACTATGAATGGAATGGACATGAATTATCCAATAAACTGGATCAAATCAAGAAGTTACATGTAACTAGATTACAAGCAGTAGTAGGCATTTATGCTACAAAAAGGTGAACAAAAGCATACTTTGATGCTCATATCAAATATAAAGGTTTGGAAGAAGGAGATTTAGTCTTGATATATACCTTAAAACAACATGCAAAGAAGCTGCAAAAAAGAGGATATGGTCCCTTGGTGATCAATCGCATATCAACTAGCGGAGCCATCAATCTAGCAACCCTAGATGGAGAAGTACTACCGAACTATATAAGTGGCTATCAAGTGAAGAAGTATTTAGAGCCATTAACAGAGGAGATGCTTTCAAGACTCTTAGCAGCAAGGAATAGGTTAGAAGAAGATGAAAAAATATGCGAGGAAGCATGACAGGAAGCCTTAGAACGAATAAGGAAACGGAAAGAATGGATGAGAGAGAGGGATGAAAGGTATCAACTATGAGAGGAGCCCATCCCAATGGCTAACTTTAGGGCCTCAGATACCCCAGGACATCAAGTGAGACAATCATATTTGAACTTAGGAGTGGGAATAGAGGAGTACCACTTGGTGGATGCCCTCATTGACATAGGAGCAGCTCTAAGTTGCATCAGATTTTATTTGGCCCATCAACTTAAGATCCAAATGCAACCCACCAAAGCACATCTAATTGGAATAGGAGGCAATGTTATTGAATGCATAGGTGAGATTACCTTATCATTGCACCTAGTAAATAACACGATGAAACAAAAACTATTGGTGTGCCATGATCAAGATCTATTGGAAGAGTTGGTGTTAGGTCAAGATTAGATATAGGAATATAAGGTAACCATCCAACTAGCCTTCGGCTCCATCTCAGCCAAGATAAGACATCGAGAAGTGTTTAGTTTATTAGATGAAAGACCAGTCAAGTCAACTTGCTTAGCTCGAAGAGATCAATTAAGCATGCATGAAGGTGATTGTGTATTTACCTCTACTGTGGAACCCTCACCTCCAAGAAATTCACCTATGTTTACACCAATTGTTGATCTGAAACCTCCTCATCATCCATTGGATCTTTCAACTAACATCATTTCCATTGAGAGCCATAGTGAGACATTGAGCCCAAAAGCGACTAGTCAGAGTGTTCAACCAAGAGTAGCAGGAAAGGAAGTCTATAGCTTCTTAGATGGATTCTCCGGATACGACCAAGTAGCTATTGCTACTGAGGATCAACATAAGACCGCGTTCGCAACCGAATGGGGAGTCTATGCTTTCAGGGTGATGCCTTTTGGACTCACTAATGCACCGGCTACTTTCCAACAATTGATGTGTCATGTTTTCAAGAAATTCCTGAAAAAGAGCATGGAAGTGTATGTAGATGACCTATGTACATACTCGAATCAAAGACGAGATCATATTCCCAAGTTGAGAAAAATATTTAATAAATGCCGCCAGTATCGAGTTTGCCTGATCCCCAAAAAATGGGTCTTCATGGTAAGACAAGGAAAGATCTTAGGACACATAGTCTCCAGAAATGGAATATCCACGGATGAGGACAAGATTAAGTTCATCTTAGAACTGCCAAGACCTAAGAATGCGAAGGAAGTACAAGCATTTATGGGACATTGTGGATATTACCGTCGGTTTATCCACATGTATGCCATAATAGCCAAACCCCTGTATGGTCTCTTAACTCAATTCAATTGGACAGAAGAGTGCGAGAAAGCATTCAATGAGTTAAAAAAGAGACTTAGCACAGCCCCAATTCTGAAGACGCCAAATTGGAACAAGCCTTTTCATATTCATGTTGATGCTTCTAACTACGCAATAGGATGTATCTTAGCCCAACCAGCCGATGAAGGAAAATTAGATCATCCAATTGCCTATGCAAGCAGACAAATAAATCAAGCTGAAAGGAATTATACCACTATCGAGCGAGAAGGATTAGGAATGGTCTATGCAGTGAAGAAATTTAGACACTATCTCTTAGCCAACAAGTTCAAGTTCTTCATAGACCATCAGGCTTTACTGTACTTAATCAATAAACCTTGTAACACTGGAAGATTAGTAAGATGGTTCTTACTATTAATGGAGTTCGACTTTGAAGTGATAGTGAAAAAGGGGAACACCCATGTAAGAGCGGATCATCTTTCAAGATTAACACACGGAGAACCACCAAGCGTAGTACCCGATGATCTACCAGATACTTATTTGTTCAATCTAGAAGTTTGTCCAAAGTGGGCAGAGAAATTAATTCCTATACTCACCCATGGCCCACAAAATTCAATCAATAAGGATAGCAAAAAGGAAATTCTCCAATCAAGAAACTTGCATATTATCGCGGGAAGTGTGTACTATAAGGAACCCAATGGAGTTTTGCTAAGATGTGTTGAGGAGGACAAACAAACGAAGCTAATTGAACAAGCACATGTGAACAAATGGAGAACACACCAAGCAACTCATGGAACCACCAGAGAATTAAAGAGATTAGGAGTATACTGGCTTGACATGCCCAAGGATGTCCATGACTATGTGAGTAATTATGCAAAACGCCAGGAGACAATCCCAGAGGATCATACGTCCATACCCTTCTCAACGATAGCACCCAATTGGAGCAAAACATTAGTGAAATTCCTAAAGACAAGAGAACATGAGGAAGTAGTTAGCTTGGCTAGAAAACGATCCCTAGAGGAGATGAGCCAGGATTATGTTCTCATAGGAAGAAACTTGTTTAGAAGAGGAAAAGACAACCAATTACGATTATGTATTCATGAAGGATAGTATTTACCCATATTAGAGATGGCGCACGCAGGTGCAGCAGGAGGTCATTTTTCTGCCGAAAGGACTGTAAAAATGATCCTTTTCGCAGGCTTGTGGTGGCCAACTTTACATATGGATGCCCAAACATATGTACGAAGTTGTGAGACATGCCAAAGAGCTAAGCACCCAATTAGGAGAGATGACATGCCATTGAGACCTATGGTGTGTGCGAGAGCATTCTCCAAATGGGGTATTGACTTCATAGGACCCATCAACCCACCAGCCAAAGGATCACATGCTGAGTACATCATAGTAGCCACATATTACTTGACCAAATGGGTAGAAGCAAAAGCTACGAGAAAGAACGATGCTCAAACCACTGCTAAGTTCCTTTTTGAGCATATATTCACCCGTTTTGGATTACCAATTGAGATTGTGAGTGACCGAGGAACGCACTTCCTTAATGAAGTAATAGAGTCGCTAATGGATGAGTTTTTAGTGATTCACAAAAAATCAACCCCATACCATCCCCAAGCCAATGGTCAAGCAGAAAGTTCCAACAATGTATTATGTACAGTATTGACAAAGATTCTCAATAATGGGAGGTCTGACTGGGACAAACAATTGCATCACGCAATTTGGGCCTTCCGAGTAGCATACAAGACTGCCATTGGAACTACCCCAGTCAATTTAGTGTACGGTCAGAATGCAATTTTGCCAATTGATTTTTTAATCCCAACATTGAGAGTAGCCCAACAGTATGAATGGAATGGACATTAGTTATCCCAACGACTAGACCAAATCGAGAAGTTACATGAAACTAGGTTACAAGCAGTAGCAGGAATCTACGCAGCCAAGAGAAGACAAAAGGCATATTACGACGCTCACATAAAGGACAAAGGACTTAAAGAAGGAGACCTAGTCCTAGTTTATACCTTAAAGCAACATGCCAAGAAGTTAGAAAAGCGCGGATATGGACCTTTGATAATCAATAGGATCTCTATGAGTGGAGCAGTTAATCTGGCCACTCTAGATGGAGACATTCTTCCTAACTACATAAGTGGATGCAGAGTTAAACGGTTCATGGAGCCATTGAAGGATCAAATGCTGGCACGACTAGTAGGTGCCCAAAATAGGAAGAAAGAAGAAGAACGGATTAGAGAGGAGGCTCGACAAGAAGCCCTAGAACGCATCAAGAAAAGGAAAGAATGGATTAGGCAAAGAGATGAACGCTATCTCCAAGGAGAAGAACCTATCCCTATGGCCAACTACCAAGTCCATAAATCTGACACGACGAAGTCGTACATGTCACAACCTTACTTAAACCTAGGGATTGGCAAGACAGAATTCAAATTGATAAATGCCTTGATAGACTCAGGAGCAGGACTTAGTTGCATACGTAATACGGTCATAAAAGATCTGCAAATGATTATGAGTCCCACAAAAGCCCAATTGAGAGGAATTGGAGGTCAAACCCTAGAATGCATTGGAACAACGATAGTATCCCTCCACCTAGGAAATTCTTCCATGGAACAAAGAGTTCACGGAATACATCACTACTTTCAGCCATGGCCATTGACTAAAATACCCTGATGCAGAAAAATGATTGTATCTCAAAAAGTTGAATAGAACTACCCTGTCGAGCTCTGCTAAACTTGTAGTAGACTTTGAGACACTTATCCTGGCGAACCAAAACCTGTATATGTCTTTGGCACAAAAAGATGAAATCGCCTACACAAGTGCTACTATAATGCATTTGGAGGCCAAAATGAGCTCAAATCACGATTTCAACACCAAGGAATGAGCCTGTTTTGATCTCCTAATCAGCTTGAATATGCTCAACAATTTTTGTGTGATTCTGAGACTGTGACCTGTGGGTGTTGACGATGCCCTAGATGAAGCAGGGACTCGCTTTGATACCAATTGTTGGAGTTTGCAATCTAGAGTAGCATGCAAACAACACAAGGAAGAAGAAGAAGCTTGGAGCAAAACACACAATACTGAATGTATTATCAAGAGAATGTACAACAATAAGTGATCCGTTAGGGCTATAGTCGTATATACAAGCTAGGGGGAAAACCCTTCTAAAGAGGGAAAAAAGTGCCCTGATGATCATTGTGTGTTCAGACACATCACTACCTAAATATATCAACAAGTGGATAAATGAAAAGCTAAACAAATTTTTAAGGTGAAAAGCAAGAGTATGAAAAGAAAACTCAAGTGAAAAATAAGAAGTATGAAGAATGTGTGACGTTTGATCTGACGCTTCTAGATAATGACCAATTGGTCATTATCTAATCAAGAGAAAGTCTAAAATTTGAAAGCTCAATTGAACGTGAAAATATCAAAAAAAAAAGTCAAAGTGATCATGAAGCTTCTAGATAATGACCAATTATTTGATCAAGAGAAAGTCTAAAATTTGAAAGCTCAATTGAACGTAAAAATATCAAACAAAAAATAGTCAAAGTGATCATGAGAATAAGGAACAAGTAATTAGTGATAATGAGAGTAGAAAAATGATCAAGGAGTTAAAGAAAAGTAAAACAATTGCTTGAGGATATTATCAACAAACTGAAAAAAATATGAAAAATTCATCATCTAAAGTAGAAAGATTGATTTGTTTTGTATGAATAGGAGCGTCTCTATGTTTGGAAAACATGTTTGATTGAGATCCTAGTTGCTACTTATGCATTCCTCTAGATCCTCTACTCTAAATAGGGGTTAAGCCTTTCCTCTACAAAAAAAGTTGTGAATATAAAAAAAATTAACATATAGAATTTTATATTGTATTCCATCCCCCCCAAAAAAAAGAAGTTTTTAATTATGAAGTTGTACATTAATTTTTGTTGATGAAGTAAAGACATATGAAGAAAAAGCAAGAATCTGATTGAAGAAAAGAATTGAAGAATTTGTTTAGATCTCAAAATCACTTCCAATTATATATTCACATTGGGAAAAATGAGGTAGATTTATGCATGAGTGGAATTAGTAGTATTTCTTGGATTTTGTATAAGTGCATTGCTTACAAATATTTATATGGAATGGTGATTGACGTTGAAAGAGTAGATGAGTGTTGAGTATTGGGTATGCACACATCTTCATTTGTGCATAGGAACCCTCTTTTTGTATATACTTAGAGTTCCACATCAAAAATTGCTCTTAGACACTTTTTAATATTTCTCCTAAAGTAAAGGCTTTTGGAACCATGTAAATACCCATCCTTTTGGTAGAAGGCAAGAAAAATCCCCATGCACGTATTCCTTTGGAGATTTGGTTGTTAGAGAATATTTGAAAAGATCTTTTTGAGATATGTTAGTTAGGCATGTGCTCCTTTTTGACTAGTCAAAAGGAGCACATGGGGGAATGTGCTTAGCCTATATATAGAGGTTCATTTTTGTAAGGGAGAGAGCTTTTGGTCGACATGCTCTCATGTATATATCTTTTGAATGGAAGAACTCTCTTTTCTCTTAAGGCTTTGTGCATCTATGTATTTAGTCTTAGAGTGTGAGAGAGTGAGGTGTGTGTGCATGCTAGTATTTCCTATGTGTGTAAGTAGAGTGTTGCAACTTTCTTGTGCTTTACATTTGTGACTAGGATCCTTGACTCCCTTCTCTACATGTTTTCAAGCATGTGGCATAGCTGCGGGCTGATGGCCAATGGCTTGAACATGTTGGAGGTTGGGGTGGATGAAAGGAGAGTCATTCTTGAGCCTTCCTTCTTGCTTCCATGCAAGGTGGTGATGGTTTTTGCTTCCCAAGGGCATACTACAACAACAAATTTGGCACCCTTGCCAGCGAGAGTGGCCTTTCATCACTTGGAGAGCTCAAGAGCATGTGGTAAGATATTGATTTGCAATTTTTTCTACTTATACACATAGGTTATGTGTGTTGGCATGGCACTTTCCCCCTTCCACTGGACCATTAGCTGAAGTATTTCGATGGCAATGCACCACAATGTGCTCTTCTTCTTGCACTCTCCACGATGATATCCTCGGAGTAGAAAACCGAGCTCCTAAGGCCGCACATGGTACTCCGCACAGAGACTACAAAATATGCAGAAAAACACAGTACAGAGGGAGCACGAAGACAAACCTCTTAAGTCTTACAAATGCGGTCGAACTTACAGTCTGTGACTGACCAGACCACTATATGTTTTATTAAAGAACATATATAGAGAAGTGTCCAGTGGCCATTTTTCCTTTCACATGGACAGTAACGATAACAATCTCCCACTAAAGGCCAATATGGCCAAAGTAACTATGGGAGAAAAATAAAGAATGATAAAGAATACCTGAGTATAAGTATACAAACTATACCTCCCACCTGATGGGCATGTTACACAATATACAAGTGACTATGTAAGATCATGAATTAAGTAACCCCCATCAAGTGACAACAGTGTCGGAAGCTATCATGTGGTAGAGCTTTAGTCAAAGCATCTGCAACATTATCTCGAGTGTGAACCTTCTCAAGAATAATTCGCTCAGTGGCTAAGCAATCTCGAATGAAGTGATACCTCACCTCAATGTGCTTGGTCTTTGCATGATAGACTGGATTCTTAGCCAAAGCAATGGCACTCTGACTATCACTGAGAAAACGAGGTACATGATGAGGTAAACCCATATCACAAGCAAGACGAGAAAGTCACAACACTTCCTTACATGCCTCACTTGCTGCAACATACTCTGCTTCTGTGGTCGAAACAGCTTTACATTCTTGAAGACGAGATCTCCAAGAGACAGCACCTCCAGCAAAATGAAAAATGTACCCTGATGTAGACTTACGATTGTCTACACAACCAGCATAGTCAGAATATGTGTAACCAATAATGGATGCTTTCCCTCGGTCCTTCGTGCCACTCAGATATTTTAAAATCATCTTGACCGCTTCCCAATGTTTCTTGCCAGGATTAGACATACATCTGCTCACAACTCCCACTGCAAATGCAATGTCTGGTCTCATAGCTACCATAGCATAGAGACTACCAACAATAGACTGATAGGGAATTTTGGTCATGATTTTTTTTCCTGATCTGATTTGGGGCAATCATCCTTGCTCAATTTCACATATGTGGGTAAAGGTGTACTCAATGCCTTTCCACCCTGCATATTGAACCTATGAAGTACTTTGGATATGTACTCACTTTGAGACAAGTATATGCATTTTTTGCTCCTATCACGAGTAATGCGCATGCCAAGAATATGTTTGGCATCCCCCAAATCCTTCATATCAAATGTCTGACTCAACTTCTTTTTGAGAATTGACAAATCATAAGAGGACTTCCCAGCAATCAGCATATCATCGACATAAAGTATCAAGCATATCAAGCTGCCATCTGAGCATCTCTTTGTGTAGAGACAATGATCCTCATTGCTTCGAGAATAGCCTTGAGACTTCATAAAAGCATCAAACTTTTGGTGCCAATGTCTAGGGGACTGTTTAAGTCCATACAAGCTCTTCTTAAGCTTACAAACTAGACTTTTCTTGACAGGAACTACATAACCCTCTGGTTATTCCATATGGATCTCATCTGTAAGATCTCCATGCAAGAAAGCAATTTTCACGTCCATTTGGACTAGCTCTAAGTCCTCCATTGCAATGAATCCAAGCAACATGCGCAAGGTAGTCATCTTGACCATTGGAGAGAAGATTTCCTCGAAATAAACGCCATCTTGTTGCGTAAAACCCTTTGCAACAAGTCGTGCTTTATACTTTGGAGAAGCACTATCTGATGTGAACTTCAGCTTATATACCCATTTACATGGTAAAGCTTTCCTTCCCTTTGGCAAAGGTACCAAATCCCAAGTACCATTCTTGTGAATATAATCCAACTCAATCTTCATGGCATGCTCCCACTTGAAATGATCCTCTGTCTGCATAGCCTCTTTGTAGCAAGAGGGCTCACCGGCATCTGTTAGCATAACCAAAACTAAAGTTGGAACATATCTATCAGGTGGATGTGAGACATGTGCAGAATGTCTCAGAGATTGCTGAACAGGAATATGTGCAGATTGATGTGAATGGACATTCTCTTGAACATCCCTATGTGCAACATTTTTATGCATGCTAACTGGAGGACTAGTATCCTCAAACACCACTCTTCTCACTTCAACCTCCTTAATGGGTTGTTTATGCATCTTAGACTCATTGAAAATGACATCACTACTTCTGATCACTAATTGTGTTTCAAGATCCCATAAGTGATATCCAAATTGTCCTTCTCGACCATATCCAAGAAAAATGCATTTCTTTGACTTATGATCCAACTTTTGTCTACGATTTTTTGGTATATGAACATATGCTTCACACCCAACAACTCAAAGATGATCATAATATGGTGGCTTCCCTGTCCATAACTCTTGTGCCACTTTTGGCAGTACTAGGTGAAAGGTTAATCACATGAACTGTAGTCAATACTGCTTCTGCCCAAAAAACTTGTGAGAGGTTTGCATGATGCAACATAGAGACTACTCTATCTTGAATAGTTCTATTCATCCTCTCAACTACACCATTTTGTAATGGGGTATAAGGAGCTGTAAACTCTCTACGAATCTCTCTAGACTGACAAAAAAGGCTGAATTCATGTGAGGTATACTCACCCCCATTATCTGAACGTAAAGCCTTAAACTTAGTTCCTTTTTCAGTCTCAACTGAAGCAAGCCATTTTTTGAAAGTAGGGAATCCCTCATCCTTCGATTTGATAGGATATACCCAAACTTTTCTAGTAGCATCATCTATGAAAGTGACAAAGTAAAGAGAACACCTAAGGACCAGTCGGCATAGACCACATACATTTGTATGAATGAGATCTAAAGGCTGAATTGAAGAGTCAATGTGCATTCTATGCACATTTCTAGTTTGCTTTCCATATTGACAATGCTCACAAAATGAAAAATCGGAGAAAGATAACAGAGGTAAGTAGCTAGAACGAGAAAGATTTTTCATTCCACTACGAGATATATGGCCCAAATGACCATGTCAAATACAAGCCATAGGCTGTTCAATAATAGCTAACAAGTGTTCTTTCTGTGATACAAACAAAGGATAAATTGAGCCAACTTTTCTTCCTTTTGCAATCACCATATTGCCCTTTGATATGCAAAAGGACTGAGCATAGAAAACCACCTTGTAACCAAGGTCATCAAGTTGACCAACTGACATCAAACTATGTGATAACTGAGGTACATGGCATACATTATGCATAGTAAATTTTGAATCGTCAATGAACTGCACAACCACATCTCCAATCCCCACAACATTACATTGGTAAGAATCACCAAGTCTGACGGTACCAAGAGACTTTGCTGCATAATTAGAGAACCATTCTCTATGTGGTGTCACATGGAAAGAAGCACCAGAATCTAGTGTAATAAAGTAAGTATGTGATCTAAGGATCCAACTAGTTCAGATAGATATGAAATCGGACACCGTTTGGTCATCCGTATGTGTGGCAAAAGATCTTGAGTCTAGACTTACTGGTAGGTCATTTACTCTTGTAACCAAGTAATCCATTGAGCCTAGTGGTTAAGACTCAAGGGTGTGAAGGAGGAGGTCTTGGGTTCAACCCCCATGGGGTACATGGGGAGAGTGTTTTGCCCAAAGAACTTTAGAACCTTCTAGAAGCATCCACTTGAGTTAACTCTAGCTAACTGGGACACTTGGCACACATGTAGTTACATGGCTGACAGTTGGATGGTTAGTATCCACCTGCCCATGCAGGCATTTCCTTGGAGAGTGCTATATATAGAGGCATATGGTTGGGACGAGATTCATTCATTCATGAGCATTTCTAGTTGCTACATTGTTGCATTGGTATCATAGCCCTCTTCATAGCTCTCATAGGTCTTCTTGTTCGTGAGTCCTTGGCGTGCATAGCTCTCTTAAGGTGACTAAATCTTTGCTTCGTGTAGCATCATTTTGCTCTCGAATTTATTTGGAGAGCATAGCAAAAGGAGGAGATACTACAGATCGGCGCCTGAGATTTGATCCCGCAACCTACCATTGTGGAGTCTCTCCCTTATCCAAGAGAGAACATCTCTTGTGTGCCTTCCTCTCGAAGAAAACGCCTGAAAACCTGTCCTTCGTGCACTACAGCAGCTCATAGCATGAAGAATCACCGGCAAAAGGTGCAAGGGTCGGACGTGCCTGTGAGGGGAATTGAACTAGCAACGTCTCCACTCAGAGGACATCATCTAATCCACAAGAGCATTTAGCATATGTTGCAAGGAGAAGTCAAATATATATGCCAAAGATCATTGAGAACTTAGAGCTGCGATGTGGTTCAATTTCCTCCTTCATGGATTTGAACCCGTGACATCATCATAGAGAGGACGCTCGTTTATCCAAGGTGACAATTCTGTGGTGTGGTTCTACATCAACAATTTTGCAACATGGCACATTCTAGTCTGCTGTAAAAGCACAGAGGCACAAAAAAGAAGATCTTCAAGCGGCCGGGAATCGAACCGTGAACCTCAGATTCCGAGCTGACGTGCTTTAACCATCATAGCTCAAGTCTCTAGAGAAGATTGGAAGTGGGGCTGTGGATCCAGAGGCCTAACTTCATCATTATTCTAGCACTCTCAGCTAGAATCAAGTCAACCTGGACGGACCAAATCATCAAGGACGATTTCTTGTGATATTCTTGCATAGCTCTTTTGATTTTGTTGCACGCACCACTTGCATTAGGAATACTAAATTAGTAAGTTTAATAATGCTCTGTGTGTGATGGAGGGGACTTCTAGCCACATCTTGCTTACGAGTACTACTAGTGCATCAATGTATGTTTCCATTCCTATGTTAGTAACATCCTCATTCATGACTAGACCACCAGTAGTTTCATGTGCATTGCATTCATCTGCACCTATGGTTTCAAATACTAGTCATGCATCTGATGCATCAAAAATAGAATCGATGATTGTAGCATTAGATGTTGAGGATTCTGCAAGGAAAGGGGAAACAATCACTACCTTAAATGAGGGGAAAGATATGGAAGGTAGGATGTTGCTAGTTGAGCAAAGACTTGGGCGGTTGTCCAATATTCTAGATGAGGTTGCGGAACTCCGTGAATCTTTTGATGGAATCCAAGATCACCTTAAGGCTATTCTGAACTTACTTCAGAGGCCTAGGGATATCAGTAAGGCTACTTTGGGCAGTCACACAGATACGATTGCAACTTCACCAATGTCCATTAGGATGGAAAAGGATAAGGTATTATCCTCTCCCCATACAGATATGTTTCCCCTAATGGAAAGTATGAGCCATCTTAGTTTGATATCTTCTACTCCCTTGTTTGCTAATTCAGTAGGGATGTTATGAAGTCATAACTGCCCAGTGGATCTTTCCTTAGGAAAGGAGATCCGTCCTCCTTACTTCTCTGGAGAGGATAAGGATAGGAATAAAGATGCGGTTTTGACCTTCTTGGAGAAGTGGAATGATGTCCATGAACTCAAGCATACCCCCGATCATGTGAGAGTAGTAGAAGCAAGCTTATCACTAGGATCCAAGGCTTATACTTGGTGGATGAGTCTCTCAGAGACTCACAAGAAACCTACTACCTGGGTTGAATTTTCTCGCCTCTTCAAGAAAGAGTTTCTCCCCAAGATTGAGGAGGAACGCAACTGGGAGGCATGGGATAAAATTCAATAGAAAGGTAGGCCGTTATCAGTTTATATTTTAGAATATCGAGATGTTATTCTGAAATTAAAAAACTTAGATGACTTTCATCATCTTCGCGGTTTTGTCAAAGGACTTAATCAGCGAATTCGGAATGAAGTCAAGAGATATGCACCTAAATCCTTGGAAGAGGCAATTAAGGTTGCCCAGATTTATGAGGATAACTCACGTCTGGATGTCCCGCAAGAAAATATTTATTGCCAGAAGAATAATATTAAGCACAAGGGCAAAGGGGCACGATCGAATGAAAGGGTGTCTAAAAAACCTCATATTTTTAGACATGTGCTTTCTCTAGAAGATCATGTTAAAGCGCAAAAGGAAAATTTGTGCTTTAAGTGTCTCAATCCAGGACATCGTAGTCGTGCTTGTCGAGTTGGAAGAGAAAGTAAGATCTCTTCGACTGACAAGGGAAAGGGTAAGCAGCAAATACATCTGATTCAAACTTTGGACTTGGATACAAATTCAAGTGCAAAGAAGGTTCAAATAATGCATTACGATAGTACCCATAAATGCCAGATCTCAAAAAACATGTGGCAACCTCAAGAGTTTGGTCCACATGATTTGGTCAAGCTGCATGAATCAGTCAAAGGGCACACCATTCAGATAATGGTGGATGACTCTGCTACACATAATTTTATTAATTATGCGTTAGTGAAAAAACTAGCTCTTCCTCAAAAACCATCTCCTCATAAATACATTGTTTCCATGATGCACGGTCAAGACATCTGTGTTTGGGACACAATGATATCTAATTTGGAACTAGAAATCCAATGATTTAAAGACACTTTGGACTTCCAAATAATGAACATGGATCGAGTAGATCTGGTATTAGGGAGAGAGTGGCTATGGAGTCTAGGACCTTCATTGACCAGGTGTTATTTTACTAAGACTTTGGAATTCTAGCACGACTGTGTAGTGTATAAAATCAAGAGCGAGCATGATGTTCCAAGTATCCCTTTTATTTCATATAATGAACTTAAGAAACTTGTAAATATTGAAGCCAGGACTCAAGCTTTTCTTGTCCTTGGCACTGATGTGATAGATTCTGATAATATAAATCAAGTTTCTTATGTCTCGTCTTTTATTCCTCATGAAGTGTATGTTAAATTTAATGAATTAATGAAGGAATTTAAAGATGTGTTCCCTAACAAACTCCCCCATGGCTTGCCACCCTCTCGTGGAAACATTGATCACAATATAGATCTGTTTCCGAGAACGAAGCCAAAATCTCAAAACGCTTACCGCCTCCCCTATGTCCCGAATCGGGAAGCTGAGAATCAGATTGAAGACTATTTGGATCAAGGATTTATCCACCCAAGCCAGTATCCTTGTGCAGCACCCATCCTTCTAGCAAAAAAGAAAGATGGAACTATGAGGCTGTGCGTAGATTATAGGGCGTTAAACAATCTTACTGTAAAGAGCAAGTATCCCATGCCACTAGTCGAAGATCTTTTTGATGGTTTAAAGGGGGCTAAAGTCTTTTGTAAGATTGATTTACGCCAAGGTTATCATCAGATTTGAATCAAAGATGATGATATTCCCAAGACAGCCTTTCGAACAAAGTATGGTCACTACGATTTTTTAGTGATGCCGTTCGGGTTGACAAACGCACCCGCAACATTTATGACTTTAATGAATCAAGTGCTTAAACCGTACTTGGCTCACTTCGCTCGCACAAAAGGAACAAAGCTTTTGCATCGAACTGCTCTGATACCAGTGAAGTATTTCGATGGCGATGCACCACAATGTGTTATTCTTCTCGCACTCTCCACGACAATATCCTCGGAGTAGAAAGCTGAGCTCCTAAGGCCGCACATGGTACTCTGCACAGAGACTGCAGAATACGTAGAAAAACATAGTACATAGGGAGCACGAAGACATACCTCTTAGGTCTTACAAATGCGGTTAAACTTACATTCTATGATTGATCAGGCCACTATATGTTTTATTAAAGAACATATACAAAGAAGTGTCCAGTGGCCATTTGGCCTTTCACATGGACAATAACGGTAACATTAGCTCCCCATTTCCTTGTTTTTGTAGGGTACCTTTAGGAGATTTTAGATTATACACAAGAACACCCCTTAACCCTCTTATCTCTCACTCTCTCTCTCACACACATACACAACCCCACACACTCATTGATGCATCTCTCCACCATTGCCATCTCTTTATTGAGTGATTGGTTTGGATCACACACATACACAACCCCACACACTCATCTCCAAAATAACAAAAACTAAAACACATCAAAGAAATTAAATGTGGAGTGCGATTGTCCAAGGAATTTTGGTGGATATTTAAAGAACTCGTTAGTGAGTCCGTCGGGTCCCGGGCTTTTACCGAGAGGGAGGGCATCAATGTTTGGTGCTCTTCCTTCTTGTCTAAATAATGGAATTATCAAGTTGATACATAAGAAGGGGGAAAAGAACAGAATCGAGAACTGGCGGCCTATTACGATGCTCCAAACAGGATACAAGATCATCGCCAAAGTCATCGCCAACAGACTCTCGTGCCACCTGAGATCTTGGCTTAGTGAGGACCAAAAAGGTTTCATCAAAGGCAGGTCTATCCTGGAAACCATTATGGATATTTGGGAAGGTATTCAATTTGCAAATGAGTCTAATCAAGATGTGGTCTTCCTCAAGATCGACTTTGACAAAGCCTACGACAGGCTAGAATGGGACTATATTCTGCAGTCGCTCCAAGATCTCGGATGTAGTCAGAAATTCACCAAGATGATCGCGACCCTTCTCGGAAACGCAACGACCCAAATTAACGTTAACGGTAAACTTTCGAAGGCAATCCATCTTAAAAGATCTATTAGACAAGGGTGCCCTCTGGCCCCCCTTCTTTTTGCCATCGCCACTGAGGGGCTGAGCAGACTTGTGGCACAACATGTGGAGGCTGGCAACATCAAAGGCCTCCGGCTGCCTCACGTCCACAGTCAAATCATCATGAGACTTTTTGCCGATGATATGAACGCGTTCGTTCACAATGATAATACCAATCTGGAGACTTTCTGGAGGTGCCTTGCTACCTTTTGTGATGCCTCTGGATCCAAAATCAACCACTCTAAGACCGCCTTTAGGGCTATTGTGGGACATCAGCCTGGCTTTCTCACTGATCATGGCTGTCAAATCATTCCGCAGGGCCAAATCTTTCGACTTCTTGGAATCCCCTTGGGGTTTGACGTCTCTATGGAGCAGCGATGGAACTGGGTGCTGGCCAAACTCGAAAACAAGCTTAACTATTGGAGAGGCATGCAAATCAATCTCGCTCGACGTGTGATGGTTATCAACACGTTCCTCCTCTCGTCTACCATCTATTTCCTCTCTTGTTGGAGACCGAATGAGCAAGGCCTGTCCAAACTAAATAGTATTTGTAGAAACTTTCTTTGGATGGGCGATCATAACAGAAGGGGGGTGTCTAAAATCAAATGGGCCATCTGCACTAGCCCTAGAGATAGCGGGGGGCTTGGTATCCTAGACATTGGGTGTATGGCTAACAAACTGGCAGCCAAATGGATGATTAAGGCTTGGCGCAATAGGGAGGCCTCGTGGGCCAAGCTGATCTTCAGAAACAAGAATGAGTTGGCCTTCATGGGGTTCCCGAACTGGAAGAATCTTGACATCATGACCCTGCTATTCTCCCCGATCCCCGTCTTCCCGAAAGGCTCCAATCTCGTGTGCTCCCTTTGGAAGGGCTGGAATAAAGTCAAAAGCTTCACAAGAATTAGTGAGGACTGGAAGTGGGCGGCCGGAGTCAGACAAAACGACTCTATATGGTTTCCGATACATGGCATCCGGAGTGTGGAGTCGTGGAACATTCAAAATGCCAAGAAGTTATGGAACAAAGGATTCAAAAAATGGAAACACCTTTGGAAACATGACACCAACAGCTGGATCAACTTCGAGGATATTGACCCTCACACAAACATCTCCTACGAAGAATGGAACACTTTGCAAAGCAGATGCCTCGCTTGGTGTTGGCAGTAGCCTTGGTACACCAGGACGTACAAGACATGAAAGTCAAAGAAGGGAGTCAGAGCGAAGGGACAGCACAAGCAAACAAGGCAGTCAAAGAAGATCTGGCAAGTAGGCCAATATTTTTTCAAGACACTAATGCAAATCAAAGAGATGGACATGCAGGGAGGAAGAGCAAGTAGGGAGCTCAAAGATATGTATGGCAGATCACTAGAAGAAATCCCTACAACAACAGTGATTTTTATCACTAACAATCATTGTAAATATCATTTCACCTTTTTGTAGCTCCATTTTGTGCAAGCCAAGGAGTCCTTGAGCTTGAGGAGCCTTAGAAGTAGTTGCGTACCAATTTTCGTATTTTTTAGATCTCGTTTGAGCCCCCAAATAAGCCCTGGAACCTAATTTTTAACTAGGCCGGACACTAGGTCTGGACAGGGCCAAAACCTAGTCAAAAACTATAAAAAGAGCTAGAGAGCTCATTTTTGGGTTAGATTGTAATTGAAACGAACTTGTAAGAGCATTTTGAAAGTAATCTGAAAGCTCCATTGATTCTCACTCTTTGTCTTACCTTGTGTGCGCGTGTGTGTGTATGTGTGTGCATGCTTGTGTGCTTCTCACTCACGCACTTGTGCCGCCACTTGCTCGAGGTCTTCATACCATCCTCACGTCTTCCCGGATTGACATTAAAGGAGGTGCTACTCATCATTGAGCTACACCAAATTTTGGCGCCGTTGCCGGGGATCGAGCTTTGAGGACGAGCGTGTGATGGTAAGACGTAGAGTTGACGCGTTGGAGTTGTAGGTATTTTCTTCACTCTCATCGATTTTCTTTTACTTTCTTCATCATATTCATCACCATCATCATCATCACCATCTCCCACGTCCATCTCCATCATCGCGAAAATTTCAATTTTTTGACCATATCCCCATCTCCACCTCATTTCCCTCATTTCACTTGTGAGAGAGAGCGAGAGAGCGAATTTGCATGTGCTATTTTTTGCATGTTTTGTGAGCATTCTGCAGGTACAGGCCGCATCATCATCCCCAGCACCCTGCGCAGGTACAGAAATCTGAGTAACTGTCTGTGTGTCGCCGAGCTCTGTCAATCGCGACCGACTGAAAACTTGCTCTAATTACTAAACAAAGTGCATATCCATGACCTACAGGCCTAGAGCTTCCCAAAAATGTGTTTAGTTTTTTGAAATTCCACAGATTTCTGTCAATCGCGATCGCTCTGTCAATCGCGATCGACAAACCACGACGGACAGACCTGTCAATCGCGATCGACACGTCAATCGCGACCGACAGCCCACGACGGCTCTGTCAATCGCGACCGACAGAGTCAACGATCGATTGACCACGACCGACTGACCATACGCGTGACACGTGTCAATCGCGATCGAGTCATCAATCGCGATCGACTCATCAATCGCGACGGACACAGTCAACGACTGTTTGACCGCGACCGACAGCCCACGACGGCTCTGTCAATCGCGATCGACACAGTCAACGACTGTTTGACCACGATCGACAGACCCTCGCGACCGACCTGTCAATCGCGATCGACGCATCAATCGCGATCGACAGAGTCAACGACGCTTTGACCACGATTGATTGACTTTTCGGCCACGTGTCAATCGCGACTGACCAGTCAATCGCGACTGACAGCCACGACGGACCCGTCAATCGCGATCGACACGTCGATCGCGACTGACCTGTCAATCGCGACCGACAGACTTTGCGAACGCGTTAGAAGGGCAAATTAGGTCAAATTTCTAAGGCAAAATTATTGGTCTAAATTGTGATTAAGTGTGGGACAAACATTAGGGTGTGGTATTGCATCGCGAGGCCGTGCCACAAGTTACTCGAGTAATCCTGTTTGACTGTTAGCTCGTTTTGAATCCTGATTTAACCCCCTAAACCCTGAACAGTCATAACTTTTTCATATGAAATCCGATTTTTGAGCTCTTGGGCTTGTTGGAAAGCTCGTGGCATATACTACACGCCCTCAACTGTTTTTTATAAAGATAATGCGTTGATTTTCAGAGAGGGTATTTTGAAGTTGACCATACCCAGGGGGCTCAAAGTCAGGGGTCTTTAGAATTATTTTCCTAAAAGTCATAATGCAAATATGTGTTTATGTTACATGAATGAAAGTGGTTGGTTGTGTCCTTTGAATCTAAGCATTGAGCTAACCGTGGGACTTTTATAGGTCCATTGAGAGCAACAGAGAGCGTACAAAGCAAGGTTTCTTTGCAAGCTTGAGAACCGGGTTCTTGAGCACCATAAAGCAAGGGATCAACCAGTAAGGTTGGAATATTCTCAACTCCCTCTGTCATTTCCTAGCTCAAGCTAAGAACGAGTAGAGGTAGGAGTAAGTCAGGTTGACGATAGGCAGTTATCAAGCTGAAGACTACCAAAAAAACTCAAGTTCAAGTTAAAAACATACTCTCTGTACTGTCGATAACCTAAAGGAAAAGAATCTAACGTGGAACGATCAACCTAAAGTACGAAGAACATTCAAGTGTTCCTGACGACGTGATATCAGACAAGACCATAAACACAATAATTAACTAAAAAGAATCAAGTGACTGGTACCAATTGATCGGCAACGAGGTTGTACTCTGGAAAAAAATTGGGCTAATCAGTTAGGCATATGAACCTTAGATCAGGACGACACCTAGCAAGAGAGAGACAAAGCCTTAGGTCTTCAGAGGCTAGTGTCAATCACACTGCAAGGTCTTGGGCCCAGCAATTGAGCCACCACTCATACTACCCTAGCTCTGAGACCAGTGAGTCAGAAATGTCTCAAGGCATGGACAGACCCACGGGAAGTTCAGGAGTGCCTTATTTGTACAGGGTAGAAGGCCCCTACAAAACACAGCTGGAATATCTTAGGACCAACCGACTAGGTGCTAGCATCTATGAGGACGGCCTTGGAAGATCTGTGGTCCAGATTAAAAACCCTGATCAATCCATTGGACTAGAACACCCAGCTGTCAAGTTTGAAAATGGTGCATACCTGGACAAAGAAGGAACTATATATGTAGTCACTAGTCACCCTGATAGGACCGATGACTTTGGGAATGTAATCTCAGAGGCGGACTTAGGGGACCTGGAACAAGGGAACATGGGTGCGGAACCTAGAACCCCTCGAGGTAAATCTGTTCTCACTAGGATTATCACACCAGAGTGGGTCCCCCAAGACAACAAGAGCATAGAGTTGCTCCTCAATCGAGAAACTGATGAAGCCTTTTGGAGGTATAAGTCTAATCAGCCAACAGACATAGGAAATATCATGATCTATGAGTTTAAGGATCCGGATAGCCCAGGCAGAGTGACCTACTTAGATCATGCTTCAGAACGGATCTTCGTGGTGACAGAAAATGATAGGCATGCCTACACGTGGAAGGGTGAATTTATTTTTCCCCAACCAAGATCAAATGTATCCTATGGTCACCCTGGGGCTGGAACTTCCCAAGCTCATGGTACGCAAAGAGACAGAAGTAGAGATAGACCGGAAGTAAGCTTTGCCAACCCTGTAGGCAGAGAAAGAACGAGAACGGAGACGAATAGGGTAGAACCTCCTGAGATACATAGAGCCCACAGGAACCAAAGAAATGTAGATGGATTCCCTCTGCCGAGGCCTAGAGAGCACGCAAGAACTTTGAGACCCACCCAGCTAGTTAAGTCCATGAAGAATTACTTTGACGGCACAGGAGATCCCTATGATCATGTGGCAGAGTTCAAGCAAGTCTTGAGAGCTGAACAAGTGGAAGATCTGTTCACACAGTACAATGCCTTCGGTCTAACCCTTAGGAACACGGCACTTACATGGTTTCAGCCATTAGATGAGCGTCAGTTCAGGAGCATAGACCAACTCCTAGAGGCATTCATTGTAGAGTTCTCTAAGAGCGGCATAAGACACAATACCTCCTCATTGATCCACAGCTTCAAACAGACCCCCCAAGAGACTGTCAGATTGGCCGGAAGAAGATTTAGACAATATCTGGAAAGGTGCCCTATTTCGGAGTTACCCACATCTGCTAAACAAGTAGCCTTATTCCTTGATGGATTGCTGAGTACGAAATTGAGATCCTATGTGTATCTGAAGGACCCTAGGACTATAGAAGAGTGTGTACGCATGTGCATTGACATTGAAGATAACCTAGGGGAAGAACTAGAGCTTTCCAAAATCTACAAAGATTCAGAAAGTGCATCTAATCACTCTTCCACGCAGTCCACATCAATTGAGGAACTTGCCGAAAAGGTAGCTCAGAAATTAGGTGTATCGAGCAAACAAATCCCAAGGTTTGCCCCTATGAAAAGATGCTATACATGCGGTGGTGACCATATGGCGAATGTCTGCCCCATTATGGCTCAACCCCAAGTAAACCCTAGTAGCCAGTACTGCACCATAGAACGAAGATACACCAATCACACCGCACAAGATTGCCCATACAACAAGCAGGCAGTTAGACAACCCTACCCGCAGCCCTACCAACAAGGCAGATACCAAAACCAAAATCCACAACCACAATATGCTAGACCCCAACAAACCTACCAACCACAATATCAGGCCCAACAGAGACCCCAACCGGTACTAGCTCAACAGCCCCCAAACCCCGCTAACGTGATTCCAGTTAAGTATGCTGTTGCAGAAGAAAACCTGAATAGGGCCATAGTACCAGTAACCCCATTGATCTCAGAAAGTGACCCAAGTGACCATAGCTTTGATTCTACACATGTCGATAGTCCCCAGGCTTACTACATGCAGTCTCCAGAACATGGTGAGTCTTACTATAGTGAAGAACCAAGTGAACCTAGTTGGGAGTCAGATTACACGAACGTCATGTATGCAAACCCCAACCCCAGGCCTCAACCTAGGCAAGTAAGACCTCCATTCCCAAGAGGACCGTGCTACAGATGCCAAGGAGATCATCTCATTCGTGATTGTCCCTTGCCTCCACCTACACAACCCCAGTCAGTGACTATCCAAGGTTTCTGCCAAGATTGTGGAAAAGAACATCTCTTACGAGATTGCCCTAAGAACCCCAATAATATGCCAAAAATCACTCCTATCAATGTGATCGGTTTGGTTGTAGATCCCTCAGGAAGCGTCACTTCCACTGCACCAGTGCAAGTAGTCACTAGAGCTCAGGCATTGCAGCAAAACCAAGAGACAAGCAAGGAAAAGGGCCCAGAGGCTAGTGAAACCGAGAGCGTAACAAAGAAAAGGACTAGAGCATGGAAAGATAGTCGAGAAAGAATGAAACGACAATGGGCCAAAAAGATGAGTGAGCTTGAGGAAAGCATAAGAGAAACCAAAGCGAGGATAACTGAACTCACAGCTCAAACTCCCTCTCACATCACCCCGCCTCCACCACTCCCATCTCCATCCGACTCACCACCTTCCCCACCGCCTCATCAAATCCCACCACCCCCTAGAGTAGGATCAGTCCTAGCAGATCCCACTCCTGAAGACCTAAACATGATGCTTAAAGCATATCAGGCCAGAATCCAAGAAGGGCCAAACGTCACGGATCATGACAAGTGCTATCCTAGAGCTGACCTAGAGATAGAAAGAACCAAACTGTGCGCGAAAATGGTCGCATTGGCTCAGACTATGTTTGAAGCCAGTCGCCTTTTCAATTACTCGGGCTCAGCCAAGACGCAATTACACTTGGATGGATTCCTAGAAAAGTTAGAGAGGATAATTGCAAGATCTGACAAGGAAGAAAAAAATCAGGAGAAAGGAAAAGCAAGCAAAAACCTGAGCCATTCCCCATCGGAAGTTTATGCAGCCAATTCCACTAAACCAGACAACTTCCCCTCCTTAGAAAGAATAGAAAGGCTAATTGCACAATCAGAAAAGGAACCTGTCCCTCAAAGAAAGGAAAGGGCGAGAGAACAGATAAGCAAGCCTCCTCAAGAAGCTTATCTCCCCCCCCAAAAGTCACAGGAGCCTCCCTCGAAAGCTTACGTACCTCCACAGGTAACCCACATTCCTTCCCAGAGAGTGTATGAGCCTGCTCGGAAGAGTAATAGAATAAGCAATCCTCCCCAAGAAGCTTGTGCTCCAGCCATTTATGAGAGCAAGGAGAGAGCCAACGGAAGAATAAGCCCTCCTTCCCAGGTTGCTTATGTGCCCAATTCTACGGAGCCGGACACTTCTTCTTCTATGAATCGGTTTGCACCAGACTTCCTACGGGAGATTCAAGAAGACAAATGGGAAAACGAAAGCGAGGTCGCCCCTCCTTTTGAACTTGTGGACGATGCACACGACCAATTCCCACAAGACATCCCATCCATCTACGGGGAACATGAGAGTACTCAATCTCACGAGAGATTGGACTTTGAATCTAATTCCATACAAGAGTTACCCCACTTCACAGGCCCATGGGAAGCAAAATCCACGTGTATGAGAGCACCCACAGTCATGGTAAGGAACGACGACTCAGTCATACCAAGGAACACGGAGGTAGTAACGAACACCAAGGTGCAGCGCAATCTCACTTTGAAAGAACTGCCTGAGGATAGACCAAACGCGGGGAAATATGCAGCCAGTCGAGTAACTGAAGTTGCAAAACCTCATTCCCGGGTAGGATCCCATAGGACAGTGCCAGAAATTCCCTTGGATAAGATAGGAGATATGTGCGAAGGTGAAGAAGGGAACACCTATCTTCCCATTACCTACCAGGACTACACCACAAAGGCAATTTTGGACTCAGGTGCAGGAGTTGCAATTGCCACTACCTCCTTATGGAAGCGTTGGGGCAAGCCAGCACTCAGGCCAACGAGAATGAAATTGCAAATGGCAGATGGTCACATAGAGAGACCCCTAGGATTGCTAGAAGGAATAACTCTCACCACTTGTGGTGTCGAGTTTGAACATACCTTTGCCATATGTGACTTCAGCAAAAATCATGCCTATGAGATGATTTTGGGAAGACCATTCATGCGACAGTTGCAAGTGGTACAGGATTGGGGGACCAATTCTTTGTACCTGCAGCACTTAGGTGTTACAACCAAAGTCAATCTCAAGGATTATTCTCATAGAGATGTCCCTCCTATCCAATGGAATCCCATCCATAGAGCCAAAGATGATACAGAATCGGTGCATTCCATGGGGTCTGGATCCTCATGGATGCATGAAGATACTCACTTATGGATGTGCAAGGTAGCAGTAGAAGAAGAGAAGAGAGAAAAGGCCAGAGAAATAGGTGCAAACGAAACCCATAGACCCATTCAAGACCCAGCCTATGCACCTGTAGTTTTTCCAGACGAGGAATTTGAACCCCATGGCTGGGCAGAAATTTTAGCAACAATGGACGTAGCCATCAATGAAGAACAATGGACACCTCACTGTGATGAGGATGGCTATGATATTTCAGTCTTCATCATAGAGCCAATCATGGGGGAGGCAGTTCTAGAAGAATGCGAACCTAGCCCTGATGCATTTGAGGATGCAAGTGACTCCGATCTAGAGTCAATCATTATGGACCCACCATTTGCATCAGATGAGGAATACTTCCATGAAGTAGAATTTCAACCCCAGAGGCATGGAGAAGTTACAAATGGTGTAAGATTAGCAACGCATATGACCCCTAAGGAAGAAGGAAAGAAACGAAAGAAGAGAGAAGCCTTACCAGAAGAGGAAGAATCTTTGTTTGAGGTCCCAGAAAATTTTAAGAAGTACGAGATAGATGACAGAAGAGTCATGATAAGAATGCCTAAACGAGAGGCACAATCAGGAGAGGCCTATGATAACAAAGAAACCACCAAGAAAATCGTAGTGGCCCTAGAAGAAGGAGAGGAGAGATGTACGTATATAGGCCATGACCTAACAGAAGAAGAGGAGTACGAATTGATAGCCTTGCTAAGAGAATACAGAGATGTATTCGCTTGGAGTTACAAGGATTTGAAAGGTGTTGACCCTGATATATGCTCACACACCATTCCCATGACCTCAGATGCTAAACCCTCTAAGCAAAAGCCTTATACATATAACGATAACTATGCTGCTAAGATCAAGGAAGAGATAGATAGATTGGTCGAAGCTGGATTTATCTATGAAATTGAGCACACTGAATGGGTATCCCCTATCGTAGTGGTGCCCAAGAAGAATGGCAAACTGCGTGTGTGCATTAACTTGAAAAAGGTTAACGCCGCCACGATTCGAGATAACTATCCGCTTCCCATCACAGAACATCTCTTAGAAAGAGTGGCAGGCAAGGAAGTGTACAGCTTCCTTGATGGATTTTTGGGCTACAATCAAGTAGCCATAGCTCCAGAGGATCAGCATAAGACAGCCTTTGCCACAGAATGGGGCATCTTTGCTTTTAGAGTAATGCCATTTGGGCTTACCAATGCACCAGCTACCTTCCAAAGGCTGATGTGCCACGTGTTTAAGGAGTTTCTGAGGAAGAGTTTAGAAGTCTATGTTGATGATCTTTGTGCTCATTCCAATGTTAGACAAACCCATATTCCTGAACTCAGACAAATCTTTGACAAATGTAGAGAATATCAGGTCTGCCTGAACCCAGAAAAGTGTGTTTTTATGGTCAGGCAAGGAAAGATTCTAGGACACATAGTGTCAAAGAATGGCATATCTACCGACGAAGAAAAAGTGAGAGCCATAGCAGAGCTACCTAGGCCAAAGAATGTCAAGGAAGTACAAGCTTTCATGGGGCATTGTGGTTATTATCGACGATTTATACACATGTATGCTGTCATTGCAAAGCCCATGTACGGACTTCTGACTAACTTTGAGTGGACGGATGAATGTGAGAATTCCTTCCAGGAACTTAAACGAAGATTATGTTCAGCACCAATCTTGACCACACCAGATTGGAATAAGCCATTCCATGTTCATGTTGATGCATCCAATTATGCTATTGGATGTGTGCTTGCACAACCTACTGGTGAAGGTAATATGGATCTTCCAATTGCCTATGCCAGTAGACAATTGAATGCGGCTGAACGGAATTACACCACTACAGAGCGAGAAGGATTAGGCATGGTATATGCAGTTAAGAAATTTAGACACTATTTGCTTGCAAATAAGTTTAAATTTTTTACTGATCATCAGGCATTGTTATATCTTGTAAACAAGCCATGCAATACAGGAAGATTAGTGAGATGGTTTCTCTTGCTAATGGAATACGATTTTGAGGTTGTGGTAAGGAAAGGTAGGACTCATTTGAGAGCCGATCATCTCTCTAGGCTCACATCGGGAGAAGCCCCACAAGGAGTGTCAGATGACCTTCCTGATGCTTACTTGTTTAATTTGGAAGTGGTGCCGCAGTGGGCCAAGCCAATAGTACCAGTATTGACCTACGGGCCTAACCATCCAGTGGTAAACACACGGAATAGAGAGGTTGTAAAAGCCCAAAAGTACCACATCATGGCAGGAAGCATGTACAAGCACACAGATCAAGGGATCTTGGCGTGTTGCGTAGAAGAGGATGAGTACGCTAAATGGTTGCAATTAGCACATGTAGGTGCGTTAGAGCAACACCATTCCAAACAACGAACGTTGCAGAATCTAAAGAGATTCGGAGTGCATTGGCCAACTATGGAAGCGGATGTCCAAAAGTTGTGCAAGGAATGCCCAATCTGTTGCACTAAACCACCTGTGGAACATGCCACTCTCTATCAAGTATCCATTGTGCCAGATTGGAGTGAACCTCTAGTATCATTCTTGCGGACAAACACATTCCCCCCAGACATGACTCTAGCTAGGAAAAGGAGTTTAGAACAAGAAGCCCTGGATTATTCACTCATAGGTGATAATCTATATAAGCGCGGTAAAGATGGTTACCTGAGACTGTGTGTCCATGAAAGTGAGTATCTTAAGATCTTAGAAACTGCTCACCAAGGTGTAGCAGGAGGACACTTTGGACCAGATCGGGTAATCAAGGCAATACTATTTGCGGGCTTTTGGTGGCCTACACTTCACATGGATGCACATACCTATGTGAAACGGTGTGATGTCTGTCAGAGGACTCAGTATCCTATACGCAAAGATGAGATGCCACTGAAACCTATGATGGGTGGACGTGCATTCTCTAAGTGGGGAATAGACTTCGTAGGTCCTATTAATCCCCCAGCTAAGGGTTCTCATGCGGAATACATCATTGTGGCAACAGATTATCTCACCAAGTGGGTAGAGGTAAAGGCTACAACCAAGAACGATGCTCAAACAACTGCCAAATTCTTGTTTGAGAATATATTCACGAGATATGGACTACCTATAGAGCTTGTAAGTGATAGAGGCACTCATTTCTTGAATGAAGTAATTGAAAATCTACTCCAAGAATTCTTGGTAATACACAAGAAGTCTGCCCCTTATCACCCTCAAGCTAATGGACAAGCTGAGAGCACTAATAAGATTTTATGCAATGTATTGACGAAATTAGTGAACACTAAACGCTCTGATTGGGACAAACAGCTACACCATGCTGTTTGGGCATACCGAGTTGCCTACAAAACGGTACTCCAAGCCACCCCCTTTCAGATGGTATTCGGTCAAAATGCTGTGCTACCCTTGGATTTCCTGATTCCTACGTTGAAAGTAGCACAAGAGCACGAATGGACAGGTCACGAACTCTCCTCTAGGATCTTTGACCTTGAACGATTAGGGGAAACAAGACTAAGAGCCGCTGCAGGAATATATGCAGCCAAGAAGAGACAGAAGGCATATTTCGATGCCCATGTGAAGGATAAAGGCTTGAAAGCAGGAGATCTAGTCCTAGTCTATACACTCAAACAACACGCGAGGAAGTTAGAAAAGAGAGGCTATGGACCTATGATCATCAATAGGATCTCCACAAGCGGAGCAGTACAATTGGCCACATTAGAGGGTGATGTTCTCCCAAATTATATTAGCGGTTGCAGAGTTAAGTTGTACCAGGAACCCCTCACGGAGGAAATGCTCAGCCGACTCAACACTGCTAAGAAACGCAAAGAGGAAGAAAAGCGAGTTAGAGAAGAAGCTCAAGCAGAAGCTTTAGAACGCATTAGAAGGATGAAATTACGTAGGCAAGGTAGAGAGCAGCCTAGGACAAATGACTATGCAGATCAAGGATATCATATGGCAATGTGTGAAGTCGCAGGAACCAGCTCACCTAGGATAACTGATCGACGTCCTTTCGTAACCCTCGATATAGGACAAGGAAAAAGTGCAAGGACTGTAAGAGCCTTGATTGACTCAGGTGCAGCCACTAGTGCTGTTAGAATGTCTTACTGTCAAGAGTTACAGTTAACCGTCAATCCTGTGGAGGCATATCTTATAGGATTGGGAGGCGTGGAAACCCCTTGTATGGGCGAGGTGGAACTTCCCCTCTACATTCATGATGAAGCAATGACAGTTAAGGTACTAGTGTGTTAGGATGAGGATCTCACTGAACCTCTTGTCTTGGGTCAAGAGTGGATTTATGACCAAGCAGTCAATTTAAACCTAAGAAGTGGACTTCTCCAGGTTTGGATCAATCATAGTCGAGTTACAGTAGAATTAGACAATGGAGCACTCAAGGAACTAGGAAAGGCACAGACTCCTGGTCCTTCCAGGGCTACACATGAAGATGACCATGCTGTTCTTGTTCAAAACCCTGTGTTGCAGAGGATTGATAATTGCAAAAAAGGAGTCAGGGATGCAACGGAACTCCCTTCTTTTCCAAAGGCCAGAAGAAGGCAACAACCCCAGGAGGATCACAGGCCGAAGAAGTAGAGTACTACCTATGTCGGGGATTCAAAGTACCTGTGCAGCAAAATGTCCCAGCAAGTGAAAAAAGTGTGGGTGCGGAAAGGCGAACGACCGGGTGCACCACCGTCAACTACACGGGCAAAGCCTCTTATTAGTAACCAACAACACGACGCTAATAAGAAGTCTTTCGGAAGTTCTTCTGCTAACGTGAAATATATTTGGGTGCCCAAGAAGTTGATGAAGGCTAGCCCACAATCAAGACAAATTTGGGTGCCTAAGGCTTGCTTGATGGCACAAGTAGCTACGCTGAGACCACAATCTAAACGGCATAACGCAGCTACGCATACTGCCAGTATTCACTCGTTCTCAACGCTCAAGAACACACCAAGACCCAAGAGCGTGCATGTGATCAATTGTAAATGGATCCCAAAAAGGCCTCGTTTTCAAACCACGACACCGAGGAAGCTCTCTAGAGACTCTCCGAAACCGAAAACAAAGCCCATTCACTGCATTTGGCAGCCTAGGGCCTGTAATAAACCCCCCGACCCCAATTTGTAAATTCATGCCCACTTACTAACTGCAGTAGTCTCCTAGGACAACACAAGCACTAACTACACACACTGTCTCCATGCACTTACTAACCACTAACTCACCATCCACCTCATGTTAATGTTGTAACGGGGACAACACAAATTTATTCTGTCCATTACGATGTTAACACTTGGTTCTATATTCTCACAGAACCAACCAGCAAACAGGGCCATGGCAGAAGCAGGTACCAGCTCTCAAGCCGGATCTGGTGCCCAGATTGTGGACATAGAAACACTTCTCCTTGAGCCACGTCTCACCGCAAGACCGCAAGAGCTTCAAGCAGTGCATGTGCTCCCCATCCAGGATCCTCCTCAAGGACACACTCAAGTAGGTAAGCATGCGCATTGGTTCAGTGATGTTGCTAGACCACTGGGCGATGGAACCTATTTCTGGGAAGCAGAATTGGAATTCAATGGCAAATGGGGTCGATACCACTTTTTCACACGCGAGTTTGAAAGCTATCAAAACGCCGAAGTTATGAGATCAGTTTGGATCAAAGCGGGTGTGGACAGTTATTTCAGGACTCACTTACCAAAGCCGGATTTTTTACGATGTTCATATCTGATCAGTACCATTACGCCAAGCAGGGCCAAAGGAGGCGACAGCACCTTTGTCCTGCCATCACTGCTGCCGGGTAATGAGTTTAAAAGATTCAAGTTGACCCTCAATCTGGTAAGAGAAGCATTGGGCATGTATGGCATGCACATCCCAACAGAAAAGGAAACCATGGTTCCAGGTCGAATGAAGCACAAAGATCTTAATAAGTTGAAGGACATGGTAGCAATGACACCTACCATTGCGCTTCACCTGCGAACCATCATGCAACATTTTGCTTTTCCCGCCCAAGAACGATTCACAATGCCCCCGAAAAAAATATGGTTCAGTTTATATCTAGCAGAAACCGAAAGCCTGCCCATCAATGTGCCACACTGGATCATAGATCAGATCCACCTAGCGCATCAAAGGTGGAACAAGAAACAGAAGAATGTGCTCCACGGGTGTTGTGCTCTGACCAGAATAATTTATAGATGCTTGGCTTATGACGTACCTGTTCAGCGGGCACTCGTATGGTCCCGAGTCCAAGAATTCCAGAGAAGACTATCAGCAGCAGGTCCCCCATCAAAGAAGATGAGGGGAGGAGTCCAACTACCCTGTGCCCAACCAAGGGGAGCTACCGCTACACCAGAAATCACCCCTCCCCAGACACGACGAGTTAGGCCATTCACAATCCGACTACCAAGACCAAGCACAGAAGGGCCTAATCTGGTGTTTCCACCCATTCCATCCGATTTGGAATTTCCGCAGGGATTTACTCTTGAGGACCTCACGGATGAAGAAATTGCCAGATTAATCTATGACTCTAACCTCGAAGCTGAAGCAGCACGAGCTCAGGAACCACAACCCCAAACAACATCGGCCCCCACCCAACCACAAGTTGTAGAAGTCGATGTAGATGAACAAGAGGCAGGAGGAGACGAAGAAGAAGCCGACGAAGAACAACATCAAGAATATGACGAACTCTCCGAGTTAGCAAGTGCCCCGGCATATTCGGCACAAATCAAGAGACTATATCGAACCATGCGACTGGTTCAGGAACAGCATCAGATGTCTCTAGAACAGGGCAAAAGACTCATGAACGACTTGCTAGCTGAGGAAGGTGTGGACGAGTTGTTCATTGAGTCCATGAACCTTCATGCCGACGTCGTAGGACTGGACGAGGCCATTCATGAGGCAATGGCCTACATTCACAGGTTTGAAAAAAGGGTTCCCGTTCGTCCCAGGAGGTCCGGGAAGCAAATTCACATCAATACATCAGCACCAGGCGAGGCAGCGCAAGCAGAAGAATATCAGGAAGCACCGTTGTCACCACCATCCCCACCTCACACTACACAATTCACTCCACCACAGGACACTAGCACCACCACATCCACTACCATTACCATTGTCATGGGCATCCCACTCTCTCCGGGAATCCAATACGGGGGAGTCACCATGCCCACCTTCACCACCCTGTTCACCGATGTCACATCCACTCCACCCACGATTCCCATCTACACCGTCACTCAAACAGTTGACACGATGGAAACATCACCAGCCACAGCACCGCTCCCTCCCCCCATGCCACCTCCATCACCCATACCCCCTCCACCCACATCTCCACTTACATCCACATCATTCACCTCTCCCATTCCCGCCCCCATTCCCCCTGCATCTTCACCCCTCCCAGCATTATTTAATGTAAATAACATATTTTTAGCATTAAACCAATGTGTATACCAGCTCCAGAATGAGTACAAAGCTCTGGACAACCGGTATCAGCAACTGGAAACGCACCATCAGAACTTACAAAGACAGTTTCACATTCTACAAACAGAAAATGCAGAACTGAATCAGCGCTACACGACGCTTGAGCAGGCTCACCAAACATTATTGGCGGCACCCCAACCATCGACAGAATCAGGTGTCAAACAACTAGAAGCATTGCTCGAGGTATACCAAGCCGATAATCTCAAAGTCCGGCGTAACCTGGCACTTCTCAGAAAACACATGGCGGCCGCCCTAGAAGAAAACAAGAGGCTGCAGCAGCAAAATGAAGCAAATCTAGAAGCAGCAATGGAAGGCTCTCCACACGAAATTGATCCAGAGCAGTTTAAAGCTGTGCCCTCAGAGACAATGAAGACCATCTTGGACAGCTATGCAGATCTATTAGAAGCTCATGATGACTTGGAAAGGGAACGTGATGCGCTGCGCAATCAACTCCAAGAGCAACAGACAGCACCCAAAGTCACAGAAACGACCATGACTTCAGAGGAAGTCAAGGCATTGAAAGAGCAGGTGGCCGAATTACAGGCAAGATTACTCACACATGAAAGGCAACCCTCTCCAGTTGTCGAACCAGAACCCGAGGATTTGGTACCCATCGAGGTAGATGAGACGTATGAGGAACCTTACGTTCCTATGCCAATGCCAGGTGGTGAGCAAACCGCAGAAGGAATGGATACGTTAGAAATCGAAGTACCTGAGTGGCTCCAAACACTCGAGAAAACGGCATCAACTCATGAAGATCGAGTGGCAGTTCAAATCCAATCTATGGCAAAGATAGAGGACACTATTATTAAATCAGAATACTTCCGCAGCATGTCCCACCATCGATGGATCGGAACCAACGATGATCAATACGTGCCCTATTGTATACTCCTGGCGGACTACAATGCAGAAATCCAACATAGATGTGGCAAACCTCCAACGTTTGCTACACAATTTGGGCCAGATGATATCCCAGAGAGCGCCAAAAAAGGATCCATTCATCAACCCACTTGGAGGATCCGACTCCTCGAAACCTACCCGGAGATGGTTCGCACCTGGACGAATATGCCTCTTTTTATTAAATATAACCCTTGTTATGTTCCTGTACTCCGCAGACGCACATGGCCAGAGTTTACCATTGCAGTCAAGAATATCAAGGGATGCGCCAAATGGTTAAACTACGTCTATCTAGCACCCCCTCAAGGGCCTCCCACCGTCAATTACATGATTTCCACTATACGGCACTGGAGCATCCGATTAAGGAATACCCCTGATGTAATGGCCCAGATGTGCATGAAAATTTTTGAGTTAATGCTTATTACATTCAGGACATTCAAGAATATCAAGGACCCACACTTCTCAGGCGTCGGATTCCTTACAGGAAACCAAGATTTAGTTTATGACATGAGCACCACCCCTTCCATAGAGGTGATATACGCTTGGCACGCCAGAATAA
Organism: Ceratopteris richardii; assembly: GCA_020310875.1. Lineage (NCBI taxonomy): Eukaryota > Viridiplantae > Streptophyta > Polypodiopsida > Polypodiales > Pteridaceae > Ceratopteris > Ceratopteris richardii. Next base: position 29,881,493 of record CM035436.1, on the reverse strand, counting down.
AATACCTCCCAGCCTGCTTTAAACAAACATTCGAAGAGATGTTCATAACAGGGTTCTGGGAATACCACTCAGAAATATTTGTACCCAGACCCTCACATCTCCTACATTTATTTGCTGTGGAGCGAACCATTCACTCAGAGCAGTTACGGGTGCCACATCCAGATGTCCCAGGGCCAGTCAATTGGGATGCATTGCTGACAGATCTAGCAAGGGGACTCAGGTTAGAAGAACACCACCTCGCCGCCGATGTTGTACAATACTACGTCCAAAAAGCAGCTAGACAAGGGTCTGTCAGGGGCGACAGATGCGAGAGTGGGGGGGGTGTTGGCAGTAGCCTTGGTACACCAGGACGTACAAGACATGAAAGTCAAAGAAGGGAGTCAGAGCGAAGGGACAGCACAAGCAAACAGGGCAGTCAAAGAAGATCTGGCAAGTAGGCCAATATTTTTTCAAGACACTAATGCAAATCAAAGAGATGGACATGCAGGGAGGAAGAGCAAGTAGGGAGCTCAAAGATATGTATGGCAGATCACTAGAAGAAATCCCTACAACAACAGTGATTTTTATCACTAACAATCATTGTAAATATCATTTCACCTTTTTGTAGCTCCATTTTGTGCAAGCCAAGGAGTCCTTGAGCTTGAGGAGCCTTAGAAGTAGTTGCGTACCAATTTTCGTATTTTTTAGATCTCGTTTGAGCCCCCAAATAAGCCCTGGAACCTAATTTTTAACTAGGCCGGACACTAGGTCTGGACAGGGCCAAAACCTAGTCAAAAACTATAAAAAGAGCTAGAGAGCTCATTTTCGGGTTAGATTGTAATTGAAACGAACTTGTAAGAGCATTTTGAAAGTAATCTGAAAGCTCCATTGATTCTCACTCTTTGTCTTACCTTGTGTGCGCGTGTGTGTGTATGTGTGTGCATGCTTGTGTGCTTCTCACTCACGCACTTGTGCCGCCACTTGCTCGAGGTCTTCATACCATCCTCACGTCTTCCCGGATTGACATTAAAGGAGGTGCTACTCATCATTGAGCTACACTTGGGATCGTCACAAGACTCGCCTTCTCATGGGACACGACACACCGAACTCGCTTGGTCTCAAATGGCACAATGGAAACAGCCTACTCAAAATCCCGAACATCAAAGAAACGACTGACCTCCAGATCAGCCTCAACAAGAAGTGGTGCCTGTCTTGGACGCGGCTTCGGTGGGACATGAAATTCATGGGTATCTGGCACCCCCTCATAGAGATTAAGAAGTCTGTCCTCTTATGGCAAATTCTTCACCGAGGAATTTGGACCAACCATAAGGCTAGCAAGCTTTGTGGGTTCCCTCCCTGGTGCAAACGCTGCCACCGTGCTATCGAAGATGTCCCACACATCTTCCTTACTTGCCCCAACTCCTACAGAATCTGGCAGACGGTTGGAATGAAAATCAGACTTCAAAAACAGCTTAGTTGGAAACAAGTCCTTTTGGGAGAAGCGATCGGCTGCTCTGCGACTCTCTGGAACGCCATCAGAGGGGAAGTCCTGTGGAAAATTTGGCGGGAGAGGTGTGCTCTCAACTTCGGCGATCCCCCCAGGGAGTGGTCGATTGAGAAATCACTATTCCTCCTTGGCAAAAGGATTGTTAACAGTAAGAAGTCCCCCCCCTTCAGGCACCATCAAGTCCTCCTTTTGATCAACAACAAGCTCAAACCCAAGTGGGCCCCGCATGAGGGCGATGAGAGGGTGATTAACCTTCTCTGTAATGCAACCTAGGTTTCAGTCAAGCTTCCCCTGCTTTGTGGGATTTGGGGGGTCCCGTGGGCACTAGTCCCCTTCTATTGTACCTTTGTTTCTTAATTTAATTCAAGTCCGGGAGAGTAGGCTATTGCGAACTTCCTTTATATAAAACATTTTGGTGGATATTCACATTCACAAGCCTCTCTATGAGCTAATCTAATGGCAACACCTCGATCTTGATGCCCATGCACTTTTACCATGATGAATGACGACAAAGCGTTTCTTTTTCTCGAGAGTTATGGTGGGTTGGTGGTGGTGACTTGTGACTTGTGACTCGTGGCTATCTCCCAGGTGTCGAGTTACACACTGTTCGGAACTCATAGGGAAAGGCCTCAATTTTTCTCATCTCTTTTCCTTGTTGAGTTTTAGATTGAGCTTGCTCTGCTCCCCTCGTTGCCGCCATGGCAAGGGCGAGATAAGCTCCGCTGTGGATAGAGCTATTTCTCTGTGGAGATAGTGGGGTGCCCCATGTTTCAAGGGGCTCGAAAACAGGCTATTTCTCCTGGTTCACCCCTCTGTTAGTATATGTGTAGGTCGACACTTAGGTCACGCCTCTATGAGTCATTCCTTGTGTCAATGTTTGCTCCCAGGGAACAGTGGGCAAGGCTCTCTCATCCCCCACTTTACCTCCTCTATAATCTTCTTCGGGTTGAGCTCATGACGAGCCCCATGTGCACTCTTCTCAGAGGTATGAAGCTCCCAAGGCACGCAATAGTGCTTCTCCCTCCTTCCTCGCTTTACTGCACTCATGATGCCTCAAGCATCAGACCATCGACTTCGCTGTGAGTGAAAAATGATGGAGCATAAACTTGAGAAATCTGTGCTGAAACCCAAGGAGTTTGTTGTTGCGGGGGTCACCTATACCCTTTGACAAGAATTAAAAGTAATGGATATTGATTATAGGGAAGACTATTGAACTGTGTGAGGAAGGAGAAACCATGGTTGTAGGTCTACTTGTCGGTCCGGTGGGTATGGTCACGAATGGAGGTCCTCAAGCTCCGCTCGCTGCTCCACTCCCTACTCCTCGACCTCCCTCTCACTTGAGTGGTTGAATCCTCCATGAGCCAATATTGTTCAAAGCATAATTTTCACCTCTTGAGGCTATTGAAATCAGGTGTGATAGGAAGTTGAAGTCACATGTTGGGTATCCCTTTGTAGCAGAACCTCGTAAGGCTCCTAATAAGCATGAAGATGGAATCATTAGTCCTCGTGACTAGTCGAATTGAACAATCACGCAATCTGTGCTGAAGCTTGTGGGGTTGAAACTTTTACTCTCTGATACCTGCCCTCGAGATTGAGTCATTCTTCCCCTCTTCAGATATTCCTCGAGCTACCATGTATGGGCTCTGTGGACCAGATGATCCCAGCAGAGTTGCGAAGCATGAATGATGAGCCAGAAAGATGAAGGCAAATCTATCACCGATAGCACTCAATGAGATTAATGGTTATATGAACAAAAGGATCCGAAAGCTCGACCACTTGTTTCTTCATGGCTTCAAGCTGTAGAAACGATGTAATCTCTGCCACATGACAGGAAGCATTCTCCATTGTAATGTCACAATGAGAGATGCGTGATATGGGTTGACAATAGTGTAGTTGCATCACATGTCATGACTTGCTTAAAGGCGACATCGCTGAACATTGCTTTAGGCATTCCATGACCATCCAATCTCTCAAGATGCATCTTCCACTGTAGAGAGCTTTGGGTAAACAAAATCCAGCAGAACTCTGACAGGCCGAGGACAACAACAGAAAAATGTGCCAAGCCCTCCTAGAAGACCAATGATTTTGGACTTAAGCTATGGGTGCTCATCTACTGGGGATGTCAAAGGAAATCACAGAAGTGGAAGTAATTTAGGTATCTCCTTCCAGCAAGGGTTGTATCATTCTTGCAATCACTAGCACTACTGGTATGGTGGAGGTCGGGAAACTACTCCTCATATTGTTGCATCAACATCCATCCGTATGTGTACTACTCGGTGCAGACTACAAGCTAATGATTTCTGAGTTTTTGCTCAAGTTGTGCTTTGTCCTCCCTAATGACTAGATGCAAGAAAATGCACTAGTATTAAAGAACCTAAATGAGGCCATGTTGATACCAAAAATGCTATCCCAAAGAGTGATCTATTTCCCCTTGTATTCTCAGCTTTTATGAAGTCTCCCAAGGACCACTGGCTATTAAAATATTCACATATATTAGCAGGATTGAAGCTTACCATCTCTGGCTTGCTTGTGTCACACAACACGTCCTTGGACTATGGAGAAGAAGGCTCTTTGTCAAACTGGTTCCAATGCATCTCTGGTGGTGGTGCATGTATAAGGTCGATGCAGCAAGGAAATTCAGAGTTGGAGGCCTGAGTAAAGAGAAGGAGCAATAAGAGCAGGCATCAAGGAGGCTTAAGAGAATAGGTCATCAATTAATACAAAACAAGGGAGAAGGAAATCTAGGTCCCCAATCATATGAAAAATTCAAGGCAATGGAAGTAGTTAGATAAAGCATGCCGTTTTCCTTTTCAAAATCCAATGGATACTTGAAGCTCCTTCAGATCTTTCAAACTTAAAGATGAATGGTAACATGGTCAGGGGCTATTCATCAAAGTTTCTTGGACACCGACTGCATCTTGCTTGCTCTGAGCTATCGTGCCATATGCTATTAAAAGGAAGCAAATTCTATTCCTTTGCATGGCATGAAGGACGACCAAGGCCCAGTCATCTGATTTTGTCCTGATAGCCTCTACTTGGGGACACTTCACGACCATTTTTTTAGCAGTCAATATGTTGTGTCTTTTCTTATACATGCTCACCTCGTTTCGGTGGATATTGTCCATATCACAATTTCCATGGCGCTATAGAAATGGATGTGGTGGTTCTTCAAATGGCACTACAAAATGGGAGACTTGGTCACTGTGTGCCTATAATCTCCTGGCTAGACTCATGCTTCTCTCAACATAGACACGGGTTTCTAAAAGCTTGAAACAAGCATCTGACCTTATGTGTTTACAGACAAACAGTTTTGAAGGTGAAAGTCTCTATGGATTTCTAAGGCTAGTCCCTATTCTGTCATCTATTTTTTCTGAGGCATATGGGAGGCAGTGTAGGTATCAAGTACAAAGACCTAGATCTTGACACTCCCTCCACATGACTCCCTCTACTATTCATGACACAACTACTTTCTCCTCCATGGGCACAACTGTTCTACAAAAAGCTAAGAAGATGGAATCCGGTGATAAGGAAGGGCTTCTACATACAATGCTTGGGGAAACTTGGAACCTTTCCTTTGCTTAACCGTTCTTTAGAAGCACAATACAATTTCCATTGTCGCTTGGTTGAATAAGATCCAATCATCCACAACACTGCTGGTAAAAAGATAAAGTGGAGGTTTTCATAAGGAGAAGCTTGATGACAGCCCCATGCACTTGTTTGCTTCCTTTTTCCTTGTTGGATTCTCCTATTTGTTACAATGACATGTGCTCTCCTAATGCTTTATGTAAGGATGCAGTATTGGCAATTTTTTGACAAAGCCAATGCTTGAGAGGGTATTAGAATGATAGAATGGGACTGTCATGGCATATGGACAAAGTGGTATAGGTAAAACTTTTATGCTCGATAGATTGGGAGAAGAAGACATGGCTGATCATGGAATAATGGTCTCTGCTATGGAGTATATGTTAGCTGGTATCTATGCTCAAATACTCCTAGTAGATTTTATCCTCTCCATCAGAACAACAAGCAAAGACAAATTGGTTGACATATATTGCAGTCGGATTAAAGTCAAGCTACTTGCCTAAATATCTCCGATACCACGATTGTGTTGCTCAAGTTTTGGGTTTATGAAGGAAGGATTATTGGATGGGGATATGATAGAGTCAAGGTTGATCTCTAAAGATTGGAGCAGGTACTAGACCTTATGAGTTGGGAAAGAAGAGGAAGAAAATTTTCAAAGCTGATCTACTCCATCATGGGCCGTTTGAAGCAGCTGTCGATGACTATGAATCAATCATCCACAATTTTTTAATACTGATAAATCTTGAAAAGGATTTGATTGTACCAGCTGTAATTGGGACATGTAATGTCCTCAGTGCTTATGGAAGGACCAAGTCTATCAGGAGGATGGCTATGACATCATCTGTAGCAGCTATCCATAGGTGCCAATGGGTTGAGCGACCTCTTGCTCCCCCTTGGTCATGCCCTTCCTTGTCCCATATTGATTGGCATGAAGAATTTTTAGACGACTGTGAGCATTGTTTGCAAACTCAAATATCTGATGAAATTGAGCTTGCAAGAAAATTATTTCCAATGTTGGATGTCTCAGTGTTGAGCATTAGTTACACAAGAATAATGGAGCTTGCAAGTGAGGATCTCTTCCCTTTGAAGCAAATGATCATGTCTATTGATATCTGATCCAATGATACAAAGGAAACTCAAAGACTTGCTGACTCTTCAACATCTACCCAGGTTATATCAGAGAGATCAAGACTTCCAGCTTCTATGTTGGAGGTGGCATAACCCAAAAGATTTCCACTATCCTCGACTCATGCACAATAGAAAATAATGTGTCTTCTCGACAATATAGCACTCACAAGTGTAGGGCAAAAAGACCTCTAGGATATCTCCAATGCATGAGGATGATCGATTCATTCAGTCATAACCTGGTCGGTGCAGCAAACACATGCTTTTATAATTGTCTACCAGCAGGATTGAGGACCAAGGTGAAGCTCTGTCAGAAATCATCAGCCAACAGCTCTTTCCAGAGGAAGTCCTCTTTTGTCTGAACCATACCATGGTGGAATGCATCATGTGGGATAAGAATCTTTTCCAGGCTTGTGCCATGTGCTGCAACAGAATAAAAAGATACAGATATTGGGATCTAATTCTTACTCAAGGTGTGTTGTTAGATATTGGACTTGAGCTACAAAGAACAAGCATGGTTATCATGAAAAAGAAAAAAGGGATGATCAGGGAGCTTGTTGTCTTGGATGTGTGACTGCCCTATTTTAGGGATTGTGTCCACTTCCCCAACCATCTTGTGGGAAGCTTGGTTTCCAAGATGCCATAGCTTCTTATGGCAGCTGGTTCTTTTCTTGCTCCATCTTGTTGGCAATTGTTATGCATGCAGATGGAGTTGTTGGAATTGCAGATTTCACATCTTCTAAAGATGGGCTCAGCAGGATTGCTGCATATTCGACAACAAAGGCTGCAATTTTGGATTGTTGGGCGGATTGCTGCATATTCAACAACAAAGGCTGCAATTTTGGATTGTTGGGCTAACTGCCCCTTAGAGGGATTGTGTCGCTCAGCATTGAAGGACTCTGTAGTACCCTGAAGACCTGAAGATTTGAAGACTCAAGACAGTTTAGCTATGTATGATCCCCTTCCCTTAACTTTGTCGAGGACGACAAAGTCTAGGGGGAGGGTGTTGAGTATTGGGTATGCACACATCTTCATTTGTGCATAGGAACCCTCTTTTTGTATATACTTAGAGTTTCACATGAGAACTCCCTCTTAGACACTTTTTAATATTTCTCCTAAAGTAAGGCTTTTGGAAGCATGTAAGTACCCATCCTTTTGGTAGAAGTTAACAAAAATCCCCACGCACATATTCCTTTGGAGATTTGGATGTTAGAGAATATTTGAAAAAATCTTTTTGAGATATGTTAGTTAGGCATGTGCTCCTTTTGACTAATCAAAAGGAGAATTTGGGGGAATGTGCTTAGCCTATATATAGAGGCTCATTTTTGTATGGGAGAGAGCTTTGGTCGACGTGCTCTCATGTATATATCTGTTGAATGGAAGAACTCTCTTTCCTCATAAGGCTTTATGCATCTATGTATTTAGTCTTAGAGTGTGAGAGAGTGAGGTGTGTGTGCATGTTAGTATTTCCTATGTGTGTAAGTAGAGTGTTGCAACTTTCTTGTATTTTACATTTGTGATTAGGATCCTTGACTCCCTTCTCTCCATGTTTTCAAACATGTGGCATAGTTGCGGGCTGATGGCCAATGGCTTGAACATGTTGGAGGTTGGGGTGGATGAAAGGAGAGTCATTCTTGAGCCTTCCTTCTTGCTTCCATGCAAGGTGGTGAGAGTTTTTGCTTCCCAAGGGCATACTACAACAACAATGAGGATGGTTGTTTCTTCAAATCCTATCCAAGTTTATGATTGTATTTTGAATTTAATTTCAAGTTTTTGGTGAATAAAGAGGTTCATATTTTGAACTTGATTAGAGATTGCCATATGCAAAACAAAAGTTTCATTTGCATTCGTTGAACATGATTTGACAAAAGTTTTGAATTCAATTTTTTATCTCAAAGAAGTTTTGATATTGTTTTTGTTTTTTATTAAGATTGGTCCATTGAGAATGATTTGACAAAAGTTTTGAATTCAAATTTTTTATCAAAAAGAAGTTTTGATATTGTTTTTGTTTTTATTAAGGATTGAGGATGTGCATGTTCAGAATGGGCGAATTTCAAAGAGATACTCTCTGTTCTCTTTGAAAAAAGAAGGAAATTTTTTTGTTACTTTGTCTTAAACTGTATCCTTTCATAATGACCACTACTATGCAATTATTAAAACTTGATCAATCCTTTGGAAATTTTCTATCCTTCCAAGTAGTACTTGGTTGAGAAGAATTAAAACCATGAGATTGATTTGATTGTCATGGTATTAAAACTGCATTATTATAACCATTTGATATGAGAAAAATATAGACAATGACTCAAAACAACATTTCTCATTTGAAGTGAATGATGAGCTCCTAGCTTAGAGCAATTAATTCGCCTCGATTAGGTTCGAGATTCAATTCTTAAAAACCTCACACGTGATAGCAACAAGCTTTCTTTTAAAATTTTTTAGTAAAAGTCAAAGTTCACTGACGATCAATAAGATAGAGCTTAAGCCCTATAAAAGAGGGAGGATTCACATGAGCTTTGGTTACATCTAGGTAATCAATAACGTGAGAAAATAAATCATTTTTGAATTATTTGCAACTCTTGAATGATCATTTGCAAAAATTCTAGACTTTTGGAAAATAATCTATAGATCTAGGGAGTTTTGAGAGATTTGTTCCTCAATTCAAGTCTAAGCATTAACTAATGCTTTTTAAATTTCTAAGCTAAGAATATCTTCAGGATTGATGCACCTTTGGGTTATATCAATCATTTGACTTTAAGTACCGCTATCTGTGGTTTGGGGCTTCTTGGGAACTACTTGTTGTCTAGCTAACTTGAAGAAGTTTTATTTTCCCACTATTATGGAAAATTATTTTCTTCAATTACTTGAGCTCTCGATAAATCTTGGTAATCAATAATGTGAGCAAAGGACTCATCTTTGAATTCTTTGCAATTCTTGAATGATCCTTGGTACAAATTCTAGACTTCTAGATAATACACTAAATCTCTATTGCTTGACTTTCTTTTCACTTTTTTAATATCAAATTAAAGAATGGATATCACCTTAGGATATGGTTTCCCATATCATCATGAAAGGTGGTGAAATTTCATTTATATGTGATACTTATTCCTATAAATATCTTTTCTGGAGTTTAAAACAAGAGTTATTGGGATTGGTCAACCTGTCTTTGCTTCTTGTATACTTCAAACATATTTTGACAACCCACTTTGGGTGCATAAGTTTGAAGTAAAAGTATCTTTCTTCTCTTGGTGATTGAACCAATGTACAATGAACACAAAACTTTATTCTTTATCACTTAAGAATCATCGCGATTCTTTATGGGAAGTGATAATTTTCTAATACCTTGGAACACCTCAAGGATTAAGCTTTGAAAATAGCTTCTTCAAAAGAGACACTTTTCTAATTTTCTTCTTTAGCTATGCAAATCAAGCTATAACTTATACTTTGATGTTCATGAAGCTCAATTACACTGAAGATCCATCTTTGTCTCAAAGATGTATTTGTATCATTAACAAGAAGATTGAGTTTTTTATTGAAATTTGATCATGCAAGGAATGTTCTTTTGATTCCTCATAAATAAGTTTAACTCAAAGTGCTACTTTAAATAAGAGCATGCTTCCTTGAGCATGACGAAAGATATTTCTTTCCTGTTCTCACTAGGTGCACCTTTGTTCCACGAATTTCATGTTGGAACATCTTTATTATTGGTGCAAATGATGAAGCCTACACATTTGTCTTAGCATGGAAGACAATGTGTGGAACTAGCACTTAAAGATTGATGTGAGCTATAGCTTGTAACTACTTGATCATCTACCATTGTAAAAGATTAATTCCTTGAAGAATCTTCTAAAAGCTTATATCTGGTGGAGTTATGAAGAATATTAGCTACGACTCCAAATTGAAGAAATATCTCTTAAATTAGTGGAGTTACTTTTTTATTGGAGCCAAGTTTGAATTCAAAATTCAAACTTAGAAGAAATACTTATAAAAGACCTTGTAAAATCTCACGGGGATGTGTGCCTCATTTTGAGCTCATTCCTTGATCATTTGTAGAGTTTGAGTAGCTCACACCATAGCTCACTCAGTTCATCATCATTGAGCATCATTACAATGCCAATGACTTGTACAATCATGTTCTATAATACATATACCTCATTGAACATCTCTGTCTACTTCTCTGCTATGATTACTCAAAATAGTCAACTTCTTCTCATTATATCTCAGTGAATACTCAACCATTTTACATAGTCTTTGGCTTTTTGGAACCAGCTTGAAGTATAATTTATACTGTCAAAATTTCAATGCATTTGGTTTAGGCATCTGGGAGAAATGGTCTTCGAAGTGCTCACTGATCATCTACTGGTTGTTCCCTAAAAAGTTGAGGGTAAGATCTAATTTGCTAAAGTTATTTCTCATAGCATAGTTGATCATTTTAAATGGTTCCACTTGCAATCATTAGCTATCTAAGCTAATTGAATTCCCTCAAAAGAAATTCTATCAATTGTTACTGTACTGTGATCTTTGAGTAAAAAGGCTAGCAAGTGTGTGGACTAAAATAGCAAGTTTTTTAACACTAGCTATCCTTGAACTAGCCTGTCTTGGATTAATTGTTTCAAGCATCATTTCCAAGGTACATAGGTACTTTCTTGGTGTCATTTGCAAGCTAAAAGGGCCACTTTATAACTCTGAAGTGTACAAGGGCTGGTACAAAGCAAGTTTTAGCAGTACGAACTCACTTCCTTGAGGTATCCATCCATGTCTCCCAACAACTTAACTCTATTTTTGACTTCCTTCTTCCTCATATAAGGAATTGCAAAACTTCTCAAGAGATTTGAGATACTCTATCTTCATACTTTTCTTCCAATACAAGAGCTAGAAAAAATCAATTGTGGATGGAGTTTACTACTCAAAAGAAGCAACCTAAGCAGAATATTTTAGAGTATGTGACCAAGGTAAAGGATGTGTCTGGTCAGTTGGCAAGCATAGGAGAGGAGATTGAAGAGGAGCAAATAGTGAGACAGATAATCAATGGCATTAAGGCAGATGATAAGTGGGAATCCTTCACAACTGCAATGGATCTTTATATGGATATGCAAATCCTTGATCTAACCACTCTCATGGGGCAACTCTTCACCCATGAGGCCAAGCTCAACAAAAATGGTAGACCATCAATAGGTAACAATTCCTCTACCCTCTATACAGATAAAGGAAGGTCTAAGGATAAAGGAAAGAGCAAAAAGTTTGAAGATGAAGGTGCTACTTCTCAAGCTAACTATGCAGGGAGAAGAGAGGAAGGGGTAGAGGATGTAAGCAAGGTAGGGGGAGACCTTTCAACTCTTCCTCATGCAATATATATGGATTGTCTAATCACACAACATATGAGTGCTATAGGAACTTCAAGAACGAGAGAGGAAGAGGATTCCAAAGAGGTGGCTACTCACAATCAAGAGGAAGATTCAATCATAATCAAGGTTACAACCATTGCTACAACAACAATTATCAAGGAGGATACAAATCAAGAAAAGACTTCAACAACTATACAGAGGATCAAGAGGATTCTCTTCTCATTATAAACATGGACTCAAAACAAGGTATGAATGATGAGCACCTCTTCTATATTGACTCAGGTTGCTCAAACCATGTAGTAGGAAATATAGCTCTCCTTTCTGATCTTGAAGAGCCCAAGGGAAAGCACCGAGTGTAGACATGTGATGATACCAAGCATTCATTTGTCAAGGTAGAAATGTCAAAACTTCTGATGGGAATAAGAATCCGTTGAGCATATTTCTTTATGTACCTACTATCACAAAGAATTTAATGAGTGTTGGACAAATAGTGGAAAAGGGTTTGTAGGTTATGTTCAATAAATTTGGAGCCTTTGTGGAGGACCCCCAACATGGATTCTGGAGAATTGCAAAAGGAGAGAAAACATGTAGATTGTTTACATTTGAGCTTGAGGACACTAGAAACATTTTACTTTATAATTATAAGGATCAAACCATGTCTGAGTTAGAGATATGGCACAAAAGTTTAGGACACATTGGTGAGAGAACATTGAACTAGATATGTAGAGATCAATGTGTACTTTGGATACCTAATATATCCAAGCAACGTATGATCTATAAATGTGGTGCATGTCAATTTGGTAAATCACACAGGTTACCCTTTACAAAGAAAGGCTATATGCATGAGGATTATTTGGAACTTGTCCACACAGATATGTGGGGACCAAGCAAGGACCCTTCAAATTCACACTCAAGGTACTATGTGTCATTTATTGATGATTTCTGTAGGTGGACTATCTTTTATTTCATGAAACATAAGGATGAAGTGTTTAGTTGTTTCAAAAAGTATCTTGCAATTGTGGAAAATCAAACTCGAAAAAGTTTAAAGAGGATAAGGTCAGATGGAGGAGGTAAGTACTTCTCCAATGAGTTTGATGCATTTTTGCAGGATAGAGGTATCAAGAGAGACATCACAACTAGATATACTCCTGAGAAAAATGGAGTAGTAGAGAGGAGGAACATATTGATTATGGAAGCAGCTAGATCTATGCTAAATGAAAAGAAGTTGCCTAATTACTTATGGGAAGAGGCTGTGTCTACTGCCACTTATCTTATTAAGAGGTTATCTTCTAAGTCCCTTGATGGGATGACTCCCTATGAGGCATGGAATGGTAGGAGACCATCACTTGAACGTTGTAGAATATTTGGTTGTGTTTCTTATGTGCATGTTCCATCTCAAATCAGAGGTAAGTTAGACTCTAAGGCAAAGAAATGCATCTTCATAGGGTATGATATAAATCAAAAGGGGTATAGGTTTTATAATCCATCCAACAAAGGATTTATGGTCACTAGAGATGTTGTGTTTGATGAGAATGACTCTTGGTTTGAAAGTGAATGCAAGAAGGTCAAATTGCCATATGACTTGGAAGAAGAATTTTCAATCCTCACCAAGGAGGAGCCAAGCACAATTGAAGACGTCAAATCAGATGATGAGGACACCATCAACTTGGAAGAGTTTAGAGCATGGAAATCAAAAGGCAAGGTCAAGATGAAGAGGTTGGAGGACATACCTGAGTCAACCAACCAAGCTTTAAGGAGATCACAAAGAGAGAGCAAGAAGCCAATTAGATATGGGTATGATACTTCATTAGTCACTAAGCATTCTATTTATCTTGCTAAGGATTCATCACTTGAAGAACCTTCTTCATATGAAGAAGCAAGTACCAAAGCACAATGGAAGGAGGCTATGGATGAAGAAATAGAAGCACTCCAAGAGAATGTCACTTGGAAGCTAGTACCCAAGAAAGCATCAATAAAGGTAATTGGTTCTAGGTGGATTTACAAAATCAAAAGGAACTCAGATGGATCCATAAAAAAGTACAAAGCTAGGCTCGTGGCTAAGGGCTTTGCACAAACCCATGGAGTAGACTATGAAGAAACCTTTTAACCAGTGGATAAGATGCCAACCATCAGAGTATTGGTGAGTGTAGCTGCATCTAGAAATTGGAATGTGTATCAACTAGATGTGAAAAATTCTTTTCTCAATTGGTGGATTTTAGAGGAGGTTTACATGGCTCAACCTCTTGGCTATGAAGATCCAAGCAAGTTAAATCATGTATGCAAACTAAAGAAAGCCCTTTATGGTTTGAAACAGGCACCTAGGGCATGGAACCATTGGCTAACAACCTATCTTCAAGACCAAGGATTCATAATGAGCAAAGCATATTCTTCTCTGTTTATCAAGAGGAGTAATTCAAAAATTATATATTTATTTGTGTACGTGGATGACATCATTCTTATAGGTATTGATGATAATGGCATCAAACAAATCAAAAACTAGATGATGTAGGAGTTTAAGATCAGTGACCTAGGGTTTCTAAATTATTTTCTTGTACTTGAGTTGGTATACACTAACTCTGGAATCTACATCACTCAAAGGAAATATGTGCAAGACATGTTGAAGAAGTTTCACTTGGAGGATGCAAAAATAGCTAGCACCCCTATGGAGGTAAATCATAAATTGAGTGCTCATGAAGGTGATTTTCTTGAAGACATTGTAGGTTATCAAAGCATAGTTGGGAGTCTAAACTACGCAACACTAACAAGGATCGACATATGTTATGGAGTAAGTGTTCTGAGCCAATTCATGCATAAACCTAGAGCACCTCACTTGGAAGTTGCTAAAAGAATTTTGAAGTACCTCAAAGGTACTCAAAATCAAGGTCTTCACTTCCCATACACATCAGATTTGGACATAAAGTTGTACTCAGATGCAGATTGGACAAGATGTAAGGATGATAGAAGAAGTACTTCTGGCTATTTATCTTTTACAGGTGATAAACCCATCTCATGGTCTTCTAAGAAGCAACCAACTATTGCTCTAGCTTCAACAGAGGCTGAATATAGGGGATTAGCAAATGCTACACAAGAAGCTATTTGGATTAGGTTACTCTACTCAGATTTGGGACTTCACACTCATTCACCAATGATCTTTGGTGATAATAGTAGTTCTTTGCATCTTGCAGCCAACCCCATTTATCATGAAAGAACTAAGCATATAGAAGTGCACTATCACTATGTTAGAGAGAAACTCTTGGGCAAAGAGATTCAACTAGCATATGTATCTACAAATATGCAGTGTGCTGATTTGTTAACCAAAGCACTTGATGGTACTAAACTTTGCAGGTTTAAAACCATGATTGGATTACAGGATATTCAAGAAGATTGATGAAGCAATGCAAGCTACGATGTTTGGGGGGAGCTGTTGGTGCAAATGATCAAGCCTACACGTTTGACTTAGCATGGAAGACAATGTGTGGAACTAGCACTTAAAGATTCATGTGATATGTAGCTTGTAACTACTTGATCATCTACCATTGTTAAAGGTTAATTCCTTGGAGAATCTTGTAAAAGCTTATATCTCGTGGAGTTAGGAAGAATATTAGCTACGACTCCAAATTGAAGAAATATCTCCTAAATTAGTGGAGTTACTTTTTGATTGGAGCCAAGTTTGAATTTCAAAATTCAAACTTAGAAGAAATACTTATAAAAGACCTCATAAAATCTAACGGGGATGTGTGCCTCATTTTGAGCTCATTCCTTGATCATTTGTAGAGTTTGAGTAGCTCACGCCATAGTTCACTCAATTCATCATCATTGAGCATCATTACAATGCCAATGACTTTGTACAATCATGTTCTATAATACATATAGCTCATTGAACATCTCTGTCTACCTCTCTGCTATGATTACTCAAAACAGTTAACTTTTTTGGTCATATCTCACTGAATACTCAATCATTTTACATAATCTTTGGCTTGTTGGAACCAGCTTGAAGTCTACTTTATATATCAAAATTTCAACACATTTGGTTCAGGCATCTGGGAGAAGTACTCACTGGTCATCTACTCGTTGTTCCCTAAACAGTTGGGGGTAAGATCTAATTTGCTAAAGTTAATTCTCAGAGCATAGTTGATCATTTTAAATGATTCCACTTGCAATCATTAGCTATCTAAGCTAATTGAATTCCCTCAAAAGGAATTTTTTCAACTATTACTGTACTGTGAGCTCTGAGTAAAAACGCCAATAGGTGTGTGGACTAAAATAGCAAGTTTTTCAACACTAGCTATTCTTGAACTAGCCTGTTTTGGATTAATTGTTTCAAGCATCATTTCCAAGGTACATAGGTACTTTCTTGGTGTCATTTGCAAGCTAAAAGGGCCTACTTTATAACTATGAAGTGGACAAGGGCTGGTACAAAGCATGTTTTAGTAGTACCAACTCACTTCCTTGAGGTATCCATCCATCTCTCCCAACATTTATTCTATCCAAATACCTTGTAATTTGGATTTTAACGTACTTTTACATTGAATTTTGTCAGCATTTACCTCTTAAGTATTCTTGAATGTTAAAATATAAATGATAGCTTATTCAAGAGCACATATTGCATTCTAATTCCTTAGTCCATTTATTTCTTATGATTTGAATTAAAATCACCAAAGTTTCATCTTCTGAGACACTTGATGGACATATTTCCATAAGTGTTTCATATCTTAACTTTGGTATCCTTATCTTTGAAAGCTATGATTTTCAAAGTGCTAGCGTTCTTTGGAAAAGAACTTTCAAAAGGCTTGCAACATTTAACTTTAGAAAAATTCTATGGTCTATTCATGATTCTCAAATGTTCTTCTTTACGTATTTCAAATAACTAAAGTAATCCTTAGAAAACATTGTGTATTATTCCATACTTAAGTAGAAATGCTTACATAAAGAATCATGATTGTAACTATTTGTTCTAATTTATGTGGCAATTATGCATGTCCATTGCCAATACGTTATCTTTTGGAGTGTATTTCTAAACTATTTAAAGTCCTTAATCTCTTATAACTCCATCATCTCATCTTTATATCCATGTCTTATTCTTTATAAGACCTAGATATAAGTAGTAGATAATGAGTTTATGTGAACCAATCTAAGTTTACTTTCTAAACTAGAGTGAAGATTGGTTTGATTCCAATCCTAGTTTGAAGGTCTTTGTACCTTCCTAATTAAAGTCTACTTTAATTTAAACTTTAAGTATGTATTCATACCATACATCTTTTCATACATGCATAATCCATGTATGCAAAAACAAAAGAAAAAAACTAATCTTTTACTCGTGCAAATGCATGTGCATGCATTTATTTAGTTTCATGTCCTTGCATGAATGTATCTGCATGTGCTTACATGCCAAAATTGATGAAAATTTCCCTTTCTACTAAGAATGTTTCATGTGCATAATTTTGATGCATTTATTTCCTTCATTTGATGTACAATGTTATGAAAACATATGTTGCAACAATAAGGAAAACTTGATTTCTGCTACAAGAATCCATTCTTTGATGCAAAAATATTCTTTTGAAAAGTATCTTCTTGAAATGCATGCTAGTGCTTGAAACTAATTTCATTTCATTATCTTGTTATATACTTAATCTATTGAAATCCTTATTTCCATGTTTTCCTAAGATTAACTGCAAGATAATGAAAACAATATCAAACAAGCATTGTAACCAAGCATCAACTTGTAAAATGCTTAGCTCAACAACAAGCTATGTCCATCCTTTTCCTTAAGAAGAGCCATCGTACTCCTCCTTGCTTCTTCAAGATGTGAGTGCTAAGGAAAAATTCTCTGCTCAAACTATCTAAACGTCCTCCATCTCCAATGATCTTTATAGCATTGGAAAGCTTATAAAAAGAACTTTCTAGCAAGGTAAAAAACATTAAAATAAACCTACATCTAAGTAAAGAGAAATGCACATATGAAGTTGACTAGTCGCTACATCATCACTAGTTGGAAACAATGTTTGAAGGGACTACTTTGGATACTTCTCAAGGAAATTTTGGATCTACATTCTCAAATTTTAGGTATATACTTATAAAAAATAATCCAAAGATCATATATGCATCAAAAAACATAAAATTTAGATCACATATGATACCTTTTAAAAGTGTTTGATAATGCCCTTTTCCATGATTTTGAACTTTTCTTCAAATGAGAAATCTCTGTATCTTGAAAGATCTTCCTCCATCTTCTTATTTTCTCTTTGGATTCCATATTTGCTCTCCAAATAGAAGAGAAGAGCTTTGTCCTCTCCAACACAATCCTCCAAAGAACTATCCCTCTCTCTCTTTATGCTTCAAATAAGATTCCTAGAATGGTTCTTTGCTAATCATGATGATCCGCATAAAATGGAGAAGAGAAAAAGGGTGTTCTTCAATGGGGTGGGTTAGAGATAGGAGACCTTTGGGCTATGTTTTAATCTTTTAATAGATAACTAAAGAGGCAATGAGTTGCCCAGCTACTAAACAGAGAGAAGAAGAGGTTCATCATAGGCGTGGTTGATCTATGATGAAACAAAATACGTAATGAAAAGTGCAAATCTTCTTCAACTAAAATCATTGCTGGAATATATAGTAATAGATGCCTTATATATGGAGCTATTGGGTTTGCATCCCACAGGACACATTGAAATAGTTACTGTTTACTTTTGCAAATGCTTCTCTTTTGGAAGAGAGAGATAGATGCAAAACCACACAAATGCATTGCAGGAGGAACATTCATGCACGAGAGTATCAAATAAACTAAAACAAAGTGATAAGAATGTTCTCTCATGAAGGAGATGATAAAAAACATAAGGTTTCCGTGGAAACTAATGAAGATGATAATGAGGCCATCAAGGTCACTGTGAAAGCTTGCCTTATATATATATATATATATATATATATATATATATATATATATATATATATATATATATATATATATATATATATATATTGAGGGCCCAATCCCTTTGATTGTAAACCACTCAAAAGAGAAACTTTACTTGAGAACCACTCTTTCAAGGATCAATCCACACACTCTTTTGTGGATTGATTTCTCACCACCCTTTATCTTGAAAGGTGCCAGTTAGAGAGAATGGGTTGCAATGCTCACACTCAAGAGATTTCATGGTCAAATTCTTGCTATTGTAGGACTTGAACCCAAGACTTGCTCCTTGACCTCCTTAATACTTAACCACTATGCTATATGGATTCCTTGTACTAGAGAGCATAAGAACATATGCTTACGTCTATTCTTGAGATATTTGACCATACACACGAGTGACCAAATGGTGTCCAATTTCATATTTGTCTAAACTGACTAGACATGTAGCTCATAGAATCTACTTTATAACAATGGAAATCTCAATAGAACCCCCCTAAATGTGATGAATCTTTTGTTAATAATGTGGGGAACTAGTGACATATGGCATCATTTGGCCATGGGTTTTAGATGTAAGGGCATATGGGATCCTTAGACATACATTGGACTTATGGCATCCAAGTATGGGATATATGGCATCCCATGGTTTGTTGGGTGGATCTAGGGACATATGGCATCTATAGACATTTAAAAAGGGTTTACAAGCATGAGGTAGGTTGTGCTTAAAGGAGATGATTAAAAGAGATATTCTTCATAGATAGTTGCTTTGGGTAATCTATCTCAATCTTCGTCATTCCTTTCTTCACTAATGTTGGCATATTTCTTGGTTTTGTAGTAGCATTTCTCCTTAGGATGATTGGATTTCTTGCAGAAGCAACATGGTTCGTACTTTTTATGTGGAGGTTTCTTCTTGTTGTAGAAAAGGCCTTTCTCTTGAAAGGGATTGTGAATTTGAAGATTCTTTTGTTCATCAAGTAGGGATGCTTCAAAATCAATGAGGGTTCTTTGGGGATGGTCTAAGTATGGTGATAATGTGGACTTATGAGTTCTATGGAAGACTTCATACAAGCAAGGCAATGAGTACATCTTCATCAAGTTTGTTGTTGATTTCAACACGTTGAGTAAACACACTCTTAAGGATGTTGATATGAGAGACAAGAGAGGATTTGGGCTCTATTTTGAGATCAAACAAGTTCATATGGAGGGAGATTTTGGAAGATTTAGCCTTAGAGCTAAAAGGAAGATGAAGCTTTGTCCATGCATCATAAGCAGTGCCCTTATCATCAATGTGATGCACATATTAATCTCTTAACCCTAGTGCAATGGTGGATATTGCTTTCTTGTCCTTGAGTTGCCAAGTAGCTTTAGTTTCTCATTTTGTTGGTTTCTTCTCTTTGCTGCAAGCAATACTCCTGGTGCACCTCCATTTCAGCATTGTTTAGAAGCTAAGGATCACTATACCAAAGATTGTCCAAGAAGCCGCCCTGCTCCAATTCACATGATTGTAGTCTCCCCACAAGTAGGAGGTATGACTACCCAATCTTATGCCATTTCATCTTCTTCAGTACCCACGATGACTAGAGCCAGTCAAGCAGCAGCAACCTATAGGGAGGAACAACAAGGACTCAAAGATAGAGATGAGGAAAAGAAGGCTGGTTGGAAGGGCCAAGTAGACATTGAAGGAGCTTATGAGAGGGTGACTACTTCAATAAAGGACCAACTGCCAAGTTCTCAAGAAGACACACAAGAGGTAAGAATTGAGGAAATCTTGAAAGGTAATCATCATAAGGTTAGTCTGTACCAACTCATAAAAATGGATTCAAAAGTAAGGAGTGACTTGTTGAAGATTACACACGCTACCTACTTGAGCCAACCTCCTAGCATAGATGGTTTCATGGTTGACTTTCCCCCTGCACCCTTGGCTAGCTATCAAAGTTCAAGGCTATCAATTTTTATAAGAGATGAAGCTCTTACATGTGTTGTTGTAGATGGAGGTTCTAGCATCAATTTGATGCTAGATTTCACAATGAGATGACTAAAATTGAATCCCACCAAGGTGGCACCCTTCATAGTTACATTAGCAGATCAACATTGGGTTGCATCTCTCGGCATTGTTGAAAAGGTAATTATGATAGTGCAGGGTTGTCACTTTGTTCTAGACTTTTTTGTTGTTGCCCTAACGCAGGAGACCTCCTACCCTCTACTCTTGGGAAGGCCTTGGATAAGGAAAGCAAAGGCTCTGTAGGATTGGGGAAAGAACAAGTTATAGATTTCAACATGTACTAGCAATCACTTACAGATACATCCAAAAGAAGGATCAGAGATAAGCAAGGCTACTGGGTATACAATTGACACTCATGTAATGCCTTCTTTGCCACAAGAAGATGATGCACTATTAAATTGGATGATGGGGAGTGCAAAATGTTGTACAGTGGAAATATGTGAGATAAATGAAGATTCTACAGAAGCAACACAAGGAGGCCAAAAAGAGGGAAATAATATTGACATTTTGCACTCGAACAGTAAGGAGAAAGGTGAGACATGTGATTGTAGGAAGATGGATGAAGTAGAAAAAATTGGGCATCATGAAGCCCAAGGTGGGAACCTCTCTGAAATTGGGAGCCATGAATCCCAAGGTGGGCACCTCTCATAGGGTTTCCCAAGTGGGCATCACGAGGCCCAAGTTGGACACCTAGTAGGTAGTGGCCAGGTGGACAAGGAGCCTTCCCTAGGCCCAAATGGACTAGTTCTCTCTATGGAACCCACTCCTTCTCTAGAGCAAGATTATCAACTTCAATTTTTGCAGGTATCTTGAGGGAGGCAGAAACCACCAAGTGGGCCACTTGACCTCACTAGTCAAAATTTACCACAGAGGATCACTACACTCCTTTCTCCAGGTGAACAAACCCAGGTTAATAATTATTTGGATGTTGTTTTAAAATATGCAGAACATGAATAGGCACCTCAGGCTACATCTTATGATTCAGTGGTACTAAAGGATGTTCTCTTTCTAGAAATCCTATCAGAATGGACCATGGAGCCAATTATAGAGTATGAGATAAGTATTGTTCCTATCTCTATTAATGAAGAAGAAACATTCCCATAAAACATGCAGCTTGAAGAGAAGCAAAAATATCACTAGAGTAACCCACAAAGTAAAATGATCATGGTACCATGTAGACACATTTCGAAGGTAAGGCTCATCTTAGATTAGTAAAAGCTAGGGTGAGAAAGAAGCTCGGAAAGAAGCACACTCAAGTTGGAGACTATCATTGGAAGCCAACACCTCAATTGCAAGGTACTCCTACTATTCTAACCACAAAGTAAAATGATCATGGTACCATGTAGACACATTCCAAAGGTAAGGCTCATCTCATATTACAGTAAAGTTAGGGTAAGGAAGAAGCTCAAAAAGAAGCACACTCAAGTTGTAGAGTATCATTGGAAGACAACACCTCAATTGCAAGGTATGAAAATGCAAAGGTAGAAGCATCCAACATGATGGATACTATGGCTCACCAAAGAATTAGGAAGACAAACATTACAACTTTAAAGAGATTTGATGATATGAGGAGAGAAGTAAAGAGGAGGACTTATGGCCAACAATTGGGGGCCAAAGAAGAAATGTTTTGCAAAGCTTTACATCTAGATGAATGGGAGGACGACAAGAAGCCCTTGGATTGCACTTCCAAGGTGGATTCTAATTCTATTTGGATCAAGCAGGAATAGATTCACTCATTGTACATATCATAGTTCAATTCATTTCATTTTTTGTACTAAATTGTTTTTGTTGGAATAAGCAAATAAATGAGTGGATGCACCGGGACGGTGCAAAAACTTGATGTGGGGGTGTATTGAGCAAGAAAATACATCTTTGTGAGCCCTCAATGATAATATGGATGAGCTACCACCAAAAGTAAGCATGTGAATACTATGGCCTCTATTGCTTATGCATGTTGAGGAGAGGAGTCCACCACCTTTTGCCAAACTCCATAGAGGAGGCGACCACACTTTGTGCATCCCTCTTCACATTAGATGTCTACCTTTCTTGGGTCTCTCCCTTGTGGGCGACAACCTTCTCATGTGCACTTGAGGTGACTACTCTTCTTACCCTTGCTTGGTGACCATCACAATTATCTATGACATAATATAGGAGGAGGGGCTATGAACAACTCTTCCATATTCAAAAAATAGGCACCGACTACTTGTTGGCATAAGAAATCGAAAAGAGGGTGTCCCTTCAACCATATGAACATCTTGTGTGGAGATCAATTTATATGTAATTCACTAACTCTTTGTGTTTTCATAACAAAATATGGAAGTACTAGGAAATTTATTGATTTAACTTCTTTGCATTTGCTTGGCAAATATCTCACGCCTTAAACCAAGTGCCTCCCAAGTACCAAAGTGGCATTTTCCACAACTCCCAAGGAGAAGGGTGATGCCTACTTGCTCCTTATCATCAAGTTCGGTGATGCCTATTTTGTGCGACTCCACACATAAGGCAACCTCCAACATGGGCATTCTTGCAAAGAGCAATGCCTAATTCTTGCACACTCCATAAAGGGGTGATGCTTATTTTGCACACATCATGATTAAGGGTGACTACTTTTTTTTTTTAATCCTTAGACAATTTGGGCGATGCCTAGTGATGGAAGCACACATAATTGGGCTACATCTTATTCTCTCCTTATGGTGATGTGGGCGACTCCCTTTTATTAAGCAGCTTCAACTCTATGCAGATGAGGGGATTCCAAGTAATAGGCTCATGGTGTTGCTCCTCAATATAGGACGGCATGCACTAAACAAGATTAGGCCATAACTGCTTGCAAAATTGAATAATATTGTGAGGAAAGTGGTCCTCACTCTGCCACAAGAAGCCCATGCATGCTATCTTAGCAAAGATCCACCTGATCTCTAGCTGCCAAGGCTCACAAGTAGCAAGAGTGAAGAGGCCCAACCATTGATGAAGAAAATCCTTCCATGGCTTAGGGCCAAGAAGCAAGCCACAAAAAACAAACTTTCCCAATACGGCCTAACTTTGGCAAGAAGGGTCAATGATCCCAAGGCCACCACGCTCCGAGGAAGTGTGATGACTGACAAGGAAACCTTAGCCTGAGCAGGGCTGCCATCTTTGCTAGAACATAAAAAGTTCCTTATTAGCCAATGAATTTGACCTAGAACTCACGAAGATCCAACAAGAGGTGATGTACAACATTATAGCAAGGAGAACCTAATTCACCACTATAACCTTCCTAACCAAGGACAATGGGCATTGCTCCAATGCAAAAGCTTCCTCTTGATGTTCAAGAGGAGAGGATAGACCTATTACTTAGCCAAAAGATCAAGACCAATATGGCACCCAAGGTATCTAGCTGCCATGTCCAGGGGGATCTACTAAAAGTTCCCACAAGGATGCCATCTAGAAAGAGCATCCTAGCCAACCTAAAATCCACAAGACTTGCTCCAATTGATCTTGGCACCAGAACGATTGTAGAATCTCTCCAAGGCATGCTAAAATCTAGTCATATTGGCCTCCTATCCTTGTAAGTAGATGGTGGTGTCATTAACAAACTCAACGTCCAATAGCATTTCATCCCTAACCACAAGCCAAATACCTTGAAGCCCTATATCTTGTGCAATGAGGAAGGTGCTCATGGCCTCAGAAGAGAAATAGATCGGGGGCTAAATGACAACTCTATCAAATTGAATGCAAAATGTTGAATCTCTCCCCCTTGATTGCCATCACCAAAACTTGACTATGGGTGGAGCGTTACAAGGAAGAAACACCCCTGATCCAGCTAGCAACAAAGGCCATACATAGCATAGTGTCCTCAAGAAAAACCCAATCAACCCGATCATAGGCTTTCTCAAAATCTAGCAAGAGCACTGGAAGAGGCTCATCATGCATCCATGCAAGGGAGACAACTTCCAAGAAGGTGAAGATATTGTCAAGGATATTACAGTCCTTAACAAAAATAGTCTACGTGAGATGAATCAAAGTCTCTAAAAGCAGCTGCAACCTCCAACTCAAAACCTTCACAAGAATTTTGTAGATGGAGTTCAGAAGCGTAATTGGGTGCTAGTGCTTGATGTCCCCTAGGAAAATCAAATTGTCACTCAAAGACTACGGAAGATGCCCCTCCTCCATGACCTCCTAGAATGCAAGAAAAATCCCATCCCCAAGGACCCCCTCAATACCTAATAAAAAAAGTGGGGAAAAAATCATCATCACCCAAGATGGCTATCCCAAGCCAAGCCTCATAGTGCATCAAAGACGTCACTATCAATAAATAGGGATAGAAGTATAGCCTGCATCTCATGAGTCAGATTGTTGCACATGTTGCAAGACACATCACATGCTTTATTGCCAAGTCTCAGAAGGTGTCTCCTCAGATAATAGAGTGTGATAAAACTGAGTGGCAATCTCTTTGAGCTCCTAGGTTCCATAACATAGTATTCATCCATCCAAGAAAGCTTTCCGATCCCACTCTACAATTGTAGTGACCAAACTACTAAGAAGAACTCTCCTAATATATGATCACCAACCTCAATTCAATGAGCAGCCTACCTATGATGGAAAAAGGTGTTGAGATATCAAGCTCAACATGTGATGATCCAGGATGACACGTACCAGTTTTTCGTTTCTCTGACATGTATAGTGGTCATACCGATATATGTCAGGGATACTTCATTGAGCTTTATTAGATTTATCTACCGAGAGTGATGGCACATTTGTTTCTTGCCAGCTCACTCATTCGCGGATATTAGGTTTTTCCTTATGTACTGATCTTTATATATTGCACTTGTTGTATTCTTGTTTTTAGGTCATTCTTGTACATTCCTTTTATGTAATAGAAGAAGAAGAAGAAGATCATTCTTCCTTGCCTCAATCTGTGTGTGTGCTTCTCCTTGAGAGTGAGAGTGTGTGTGTGAGCTCTCTTCCTTATCTCCTTCCTCGTGACATGGTATCAGAGCCAGCGTGGCTGTAGAGAGCTCGTGGAGAAGGCGACGGTGAAGACTACGCGACAAGGCGTGGAGAAAAAGCGATTTCACAAACGGCCTCTGTTTGCTACGAAAATCGCCGTGAAGGTAGAAGACCTCAAAATATTTTCGAGAGTTATCCCTTTAGGATCACTAGTTTTTGTCAGATCGAAGTTTCGGAGCCATCTCGACCTCCGTTTTGAGCCCGCAAGGTGGGGCCCACAGAAAAACCAGGTCAGTTTCAGAAACTATAATTTGCGTTGTGTTCGGTGACACTCATGTATTCCAGATCCAGAATTTCAAGTGATTCCGTGTACTGTTGATACACGAAAACTGTGTTTTTCTGAGATCGAACTGTCACGTCATAGTGCGACAGTGTTCAAGCAGAAGTGCTGCTTGTAGTGTTTTGCAGTGTTGTGAATTGTTGCAGAAATGGCAAACGCAGATGGAATGAGTCAGCTTATGAGCGATAAGCTGGACAAGAAAAATTTCCATGCTTGGAGATTCAGAATGACGAATTTCCTGATGGGAAAAGGCTACTGAAAGTACATCGAAGGAGAGAATGAAAATGCTCCGCAGTTACCAGAAAGGAATCGGACTGCAGATCAGTTAAGAGCATATGAGGAATGGAATCAAGGAGCACGAAAGGTAATGTATTGGCTATCTGTTAGCATACAGGATAGCATGATTGGACACATACAGGATGCCAAGACTCCAAAAGAGGCTTGGAACAGCTTGGTCACTTTGTATGAGACTAATACAAAGGCACGAAAATTGCAACTCAAGAACGAGCTACATACATTGGAAAAGAAGAGCATGTCGGTAAGTGACTACACTCTTAAAATCAAAGGCATATGTGAGTCACTTGCATCTATTGGCGTGAATGTAGATGATGATGATAAGGTGGAAGTGTGTCTTCGTGGTTTAGGAGCTGCATATAAGCAGTTCAGAACTTCCATACAGACCAGGGAAAATATTCCGAATTTTGCTGATCTGGTATCTATGCTGATTATTGAAGAAAAGAATCTTGATGAGGACTCAAACTCCCAAGGAAAGCCCAGTTCTGAGCAGGTATTCTACTCTGGCAGAGGAAGAGGCAGAGGTAGAGGTTTTGGAAGTGGAAGAGGAAACAGTAACCAAGACCAAGGTCAACAACAGAATCATGCAGGAGGAAGAGGACATTTTTGAGGAAAGGGGAGCCAAAGAGATCGCACAAATTTCCAAAGAAATGATTAAGGTAATGATAGTAAAGGATGCTGGAATTGTGGTAAACCTGGACACTTTGAACGTGATTGCAGGTTAAAGAATCAAAATAACAGAAGGCAACAAAACAACTATGCATCCACAAGTGCAGATGATTCTGAGAAGCTGTTTATGGTTCAACATCACATGATGAATACGATGTCTGTTGGTGTTTCAAAATCGAATGATAATGTCTGGTATGTTGATTCAGGTGCTTCAAATCATATGACCAGTCATGCAGAATGGTTTAGTAGTTTGCAGAAAATGCCAGTTCCTGGATATGTTGAAACAGGTGATGATACATCGCATCCTATTGAGCATACAGGAAACATAACATTGTCTATGGAGGACGGAAAGGTAAAACATCTTGCTGATGTGTTGCATGTTCCAAATATAACAAAGAATCTGGTTTTTGTTGGACAAATGGTTGACCAGGGATTACAAGTCAGGTTCAATGCTGATGGATTATATGTAGAAGAGTACAAGCAGGATGGACGATTGGTTGCCAAAGGAAACAAAGTGGGTAGGATGTTCACCTTAAATGTGAAGATTCCTAAAATGA
Source organism: Ceratopteris richardii (assembly GCA_020310875.1). Lineage (NCBI taxonomy): Eukaryota > Viridiplantae > Streptophyta > Polypodiopsida > Polypodiales > Pteridaceae > Ceratopteris > Ceratopteris richardii. Next base: position 29,854,266 of record CM035436.1, on the reverse strand, counting down.
ATGCAGCCATGTTTGCAAAAGGTGCAGGAGTTATTGCAGATATAGAGATATGGCACAAACGGATTGGACATGCAAACTTGCAAAGGCTGAAAATGATGCAATCAAAGGAGATTGTCCGTGGACTACCAAATTTCAAAGTTGCAGAAATGCAAAAGGTATGTGTAGCATGTCAATTTGGTAAACAGTCAAGAGCATCATTTCCACATGACAAGCATGTTAGTGAGAATGTACTAGAAGTAGTACATACAGATGTTTGGGGTCCAGCAAAGACCACATCTATGGGTGGTTGCAGGTTTTATGTTATCTTCATTGATGATCATACACGCAAAGTATGGGTATATTTCATGAAAGAGAAGAGCGAGGTGTTCACTCACTTCCAGAATTTTAAAGCTATGGTGGAAAAGAAAACAGGGAAGTACATTCAAACATTAAGATCTGATGGAGGAGGTGAATACATGTCAAATGATTTCAGCAGTTTTCTAAAAAATCATGGAATTCGGCGTCAGTTTTCATGCAGGTACACACCACAACAGAATGGTGTTGCTGAACGCAAAAATAGACATATTGCAGAAATAGCAAGAGCCTTGATGGCTGAGAAGAATATGCCTCATTGTTATTAGGCAGAAGCTGTGCATACTGCTGTATACATCATGAACAGAACTCCGGCTACTGCTGTACATCAAGTTACACCTAAAGAGAAGTTTACAGGTAAAAAGCCAAACTTATCACATCTGAAAGTTTTTGGCTGATTGCATATGTACATGTTCTAGATGAGTTGAGGACGAAGCTTGATCCGAAAGCAGAAAAATGTGTCTTCATTGGATATTCCCTTGAGCAAAAGGGGTACAAATGTTATAACCCACTCACACGACAGGTGAAGGTGAGCAGAGATGTGGTATTTGATGAAATGTCAAGCTTCTATGCAGATGCCAACAAAGGACTGAATCTTGAACCAAATGACAAAGAAAATGTTGAAAAATCTAGTGGAGAATCTCAAGTTTTGAGTGGACCGGATGCATCACCAAGCAATAGTTCCAACTCAAATCCATGGAGTGGAAGATTGCGTGGAAGTTTCAGTCCAGCAAATTCATCAAATACATCCAAGAAAGGTAAAGAAAAGCTTTTTGCTGGTAGTAAAACAAGTGCAGGTTTTGAAGATGTTGATGGAGATTCAAGTGGTTCAGAAAAGAGTATTGATGAGGAACTTGGATTGCCCTCTGTGAAGACTCCAGGAGTAAGAAGGGCACATGCAGTTGATACAAGAAGAAGTGACCCAGGACCAAGAAGATCTGGGAGGATGCGTAATTCAGTGCAACGATTGACATATGATAGTTACATGGCTTGCCATTGTGCCTACTGACAAAGGTAATACAAGATGCTGAACCTTCTTGTTTTGAAGATGCAATTGGTAATGCAGATTGGGATAGCTATGGATGAGGAGATGGCTGCACTTCATGGAAATGATACATGGGAGCTGGTTCCATTGCCACAAGGAAAGAAATCCATAGGCTGCAAATGGGTTTACAAGGTAAAGCATAATGCTGATGGTAGCATAAGCAGGTATAAAGCACGATTGGTAGCTAAAGGTTATGCACAGACATATGGCATTGATTATGAGGAAACATTCAGCCCTGTAGCTAAAATGTCTACTGTCAGAACACTTGTTGCATTAGCCACAGCAAAAGGATGGACTTTGCATCAGATGGATGTGAAGAATGCTTTTCCTACATGGTGAGTTAAAGGAAGAAGTATATATGGACCAGCCACAAGGATATGAAGATTCAAAGCATCCATAATATGTTTGCAGGTTGCAAAAGGCTTTGTATGGGCTGAAGCAAGCCCCTCGTGCATGGCATGCAAGGATTGCTGATTACTTAACCAGCATTGGGTTCTCTATGTGTGATGCATATCACTCACTATATGCAAGGAAGGCTGATGATGGCATCATTATTGTGGCTATTTATGTTGATGACCTGATTGTAGGTGGTGATAATGAAGAAAGCATCAAAGAGGTAAAGAAACTTCTTATGCAGGAATTTGACATGAAAGATCTTGGTGTGCTACGCTATTTCTTGGGCATTGAGTTTATACATACAGAAACAGGTATATGGATGTCGCAAAGGCAATATGCCTTGAATATGCTGCAAAAGTATGGTATGGCTGATTGTAAGCCAATTTCTATGCCATTAGATCAGAATTTGAAATTGGATACTACATCAGGTGAAGCATTGGAAAAATGCTACTATGTATAGGAAAATTGTGGGAAGTCTTATATATCTCACAATTACAAGGCCTGATCTAAGTTATACTGTTGGACTTGAAAGTCAGTTTATGCAGGTTCCCAGGAAGCCACATTTGGATGCTCTGAGGCGCACTCTAAGTTATGTGAGTGCTACTTTGGATTATGCATTGTTTTATGAAGCTGGTGTGGAGTTGCAGGTTCATGGATACACCGATGCAGATTGGGCTGGTAGTACTCCAGATAGAAGATCTACTAGTGGCTTTCTTTTCTCACTTGGAGGTGCAGCTATTACATGGAGCAACAAGAAGCAACCCACTATTGCCTTGTCGAGTATAGAGGCTGAGTATAGAGGTGCTGCAATGGCAGCATGTGAGGCATCATGGCTAGAGATGTTATTTGCAGATTTAGGTGTGGAAGTGCAAAAGCCTATCACTATCTATTGTGATAATCTTAGCAGCATACAATTAGCACGGAACCCTGTTTTCCATGCTAGAACAAAGCATATCGAGGTACATTATCACTTCATCAAAGAGAAGGTATTAGCAGGTGATATTGATCTTGTTTATGTGAGAACAGATGAGCAAGTTGCTGATATTTTCACCAAAGCACTTGGAGCTGAGAAGTTGAAGAAGTTTCGAGAGATGCTTGGATTACAGGATATGGCGTTGAGCTTGAGGGGGAGTGTTGAGATATCAAGCTCAACATGTGCTGATCGAGGATGACACGTACCAGTTTTTCGTTTCTCTGACATGTATAGTGGTCATACCAATATATGTCAGGGATACTTCATTGAGCTTTATTAGATTTATCTACCGAGAGTGATGGCACATTTGTTTCTTGCTAGCTCACTCATTCGCGGATATTAGGTTTTTCCTTATGTATTGATCTTTATATATTGCACTTGTTGTATTCTTGTTTTTAGGTAATTCTTGTACATTCCTTTTATGTAATAGAAGAAGAAGAAGAAGATCATTCTTCCTTGCCTCAATCTGTGTGTGTGCTTCTCCTTGAGAGTGAGAGTGTGTGTGTGAGCTCTCTTCCTTATCTCCTTCCTCGTGACAAAAGGCCTACCAACTATTCTTGGCCTCCTGAGCTCCTATTGTGCCTAGGAAATCTACAAGCTAGTCCACTCAAAGTTTAGAAAGTTCTCCAAGAGCTACTCAAGGCACTACTCACTCTCATAGAGCCGAACTAACCATTGGCTGCTCTCCTCCTGTGAAAAAGAGTTGATCATCTACAAGTTACTCATAAGGGAATGAGCCTGATATCCATTGACCCAAAACAAATGGGACCAAATAACCTTAATTTGATCAATCAGGATCCCATGAAGCTACACCTTCGTAGGAATCCGCAACACCATGGGACCTCTAGTATCCCCCTCCACAAAGGAAATAACCATAAGGGCATGATTAGAAAAGCAAGATCCCACCACAATGCATGTCCTACCACTACAATCATAATTAGTAACATATATGCAATCAATCCGGGAGAGGCTCAACCCTCCAATTTTCCTATTATAATGAGAAAAATGGAGGGTCTCTCTCTCTCTCTCTGATAAAGCCCTCAGTGTGCCATACATTGCACAACCTCAAGGTCAAGCATAGTCTCTCCCAAGACACAAGCTCAAAGCCATGCATGGTGTTTTGGGTGCGCCCTGATGATCCTCAACTGCCTCAATCATATTGAAGTCACCCGCAATATACCAAGCATTAGCATATGGAATAGCATCAACAATCTAGAACTAGAAAGTAGCACAAGGACTCTCATGGTTCAGGGCATACAAGTTCAAGAGCCCATATCTTATTTCCCCACGTAGTAAAATCATCCAAATGGACCTATGAAGAGTAATCTCTCCTCTATCCACAAACACCGACTACAAGGACTCCCCAAGAGATATACATACACCACCCTAAGAGCCATAGAGTCCATACCCAGCTAACCAAAAAGCCTCCCCATGTCTTGACAAAAGTTTTCTACATTGTCATGTATGGCTCAAGGAAAGATGATTCTTCTAATTTATCAGATTATCAATGGATCTTCCAACCAAACACTGGCAAACCTCCTATCACAAGTGAGCCTTATATCATAGGAACTGAGGCCACCTGAGTCCATGGACATTGCATGAGAGAATCCTCACGGAGACAAGGAAAACCAAGATGCTACTGTAGGAGCAATTTGAGTCATCTTTGAGATTGGTTTGGATAGGGAATAATCTGAGTCCAAACATCCCTGATATGAAGTGAGCTTCTTGGGCATAACCTTGCATATAATATGCAAAGTGGACTCATTAGCTATCCATGCCTTCTCATGGCTGATCTCCTCCTCATATATATCCATATACCTAGGAGCACTTCGAGTATCCACAATCACATACAAAATAAGCTAACTCTTCTCTATACCAAGAATGAAAAAAAATTGAGTTGTATACCAAGCCCTAATGAATAGGTAAGTGAGACCAAGGTCCCCAAGATGGTGAGAAAAATCAATGACCTACACATAGAAAAATCACAGTGACTCCCCAAGAGACTAGTCTAGCTATGTAACCTTGCAAAGAGGGAACGAGAACATAATGGCGAACTCCAAGGTAGTCTCACTATAGGAAGGAAGTTCGTACAACATGGATCCTCAGAGGTGTCTTGAGAAAGTCGTTTTGCCCACCAAAAAATCTCACAAACTCATACCCAAAGTCCCCCCCTCGCAAATGGTAGTCAAAGCTCACCAAACCTAATGGTATAATAGTCAGGGGTGATCTGTCCAACACGAAAGGAGAGCAAGGTGAAGATTGATCCTCATGGACCACCGGGCTTGCCAAAAATTCATTGCCAAGGGATTGTTGAGGACCAAGAGGAGAACTACTAAATTGTTGAGGGGGTCTCAAAGATGAGGAAAACCCACAAGAGGGTACCTGTGTGGTGGGGACCAAAGATGAATGCCGAGGTGAGGGCATCAAAGAAGTGGGAATACTAGATGGGGGTCCCTGCTCCAGCACCATGTGAGGGTCCATAGGAAAGTCCTTTTGAATTGTGCTGAGTTGGTTCCTCATGGGAACAAATCTCTCTTGGAATGTTGGAAAGGGATTCCCTCCAAAATGCTATAGGTGCCTAGGTTGCCACCACTCCTTGCCATATGAAGAGGGGGCAATCCTAGCAGTGGAGGCATCAAAGTGTTGATGAGATCCAACCTCCTCCTAAGGTGAGGAGCCAAAAGTGGCTGAGGAGAGGAAAGGGGGATGAGGGGCCTGCACAGGTGATTGTTGAGCCTCCTACCCTAGATGCTCTCTAGTCCATCGTCTAATCCTTGGGGTGCAAGCCTTTGCAAGATAACCAACCTTACAACATGCAAAGCACTGATTCAGATGGCCCAAATAGTTGACCCTCTAGATCAACCACTCACCTGAGGGAAGTAGAAGCTCAATCTTTGATGGCAGCAATGCAGGGTTAAAGATGAGAATTCGTATAGAAGGAAGGCCCATTGCCTTGGCCACAATAGCGGCCACAGTCTTTGGAGCCTCCAAGAAGGTGCCAAGAGACCCTCCAATATGAGGCAATAGGGATAAATAATCATGCCGAAGGCAAGGGAAGCAAGTTGTCAAAGGAAACCCATCTGCTTCCATGGGAATGAGGGCTAAAGAGGAGGTCACAAATGGATCAAAGCCGTGAGTCCGCAGGAAACATAGGCTCTACTAGCCCGAAACAAAACGGGTGAAAGGGCGATCATCGTGGTGGAATCCTCTAGTGATCCAAGCTTAACATGATAGAAGTTGTGGCCCAAGTTCTAGATATCAACTAGCTTGTTGACCTCAACAAGCAAGCTGCTCTAAAGGTGCCTGATATCACCATGATTGGGGTGCAATCGTATGATTTTGTAGATAACTAACGACGCTTGTAGGCATTCAGATTATGAAACTAAACTTTCTATACCCTCATCAATGAGGGAGAGTCGGATGGGTGATGGAGTGGAGTCAAGTGAGTGGGCTTCCTATGATTCCCTTTGAGGGGTGGGCTTCGAGGCCATCCATGTCTAATGCACAAGCTCGTAGAAGATGAGGCTAGGAGGTTGTTTTTGAGAAACCCACCTAGAGATGGGTGACAAGAAACAAGCCCAAAAAGTGAAAGAAAAAGGAAGGGGAACGAGGAAAGGACAGGGAGGGAAGGAAAGGGAAGGGCCAAGGGAGAAAGAAAAGGATGGGGGGGGAAGGAAAAGGGGATAGTGGGGAGGGGTGGGGGGGAGGAGGGTAGGGGGAGGGGCTAGCAAGGAGGGGGCAATTGGGACACGATGTCGAAGTGAAGGGCTAAATTGATGGATCAGGTCAAGTGCCACTGTTCCAGTGATACAACGCAACTTTAAGCAAACTCTACGATAGAATGGCAACTCAAAGAAACTATAAAATCAAGAAGTTTGTGTTGGAGTTAGATGTTTGCCGAAGCATGCGCACATCACAAGAAAGAAGAAGAAGCTTGGAGCACAACACACAATACTGAATTTATCACCACTAGAATGTACAAAGATAAGTAACCCATTAGGTCTATAGGAGTATATATAATTCGGGGGAAAAAAACCTCCTAAAGAGGGAAAAAAGTGTCCCAACAATCCTCGTGTGTTCACACACATCACTACCTAAATATATCAACAAATCCTCCCTGGGAGTGATGTGGAGAACAAGGAGCTCGCACTCATGTATAAGGAAGTGTGAAGCTATGTGAAATCAATCCACAAAAGGAAGTAAGCCCAAAGCTTTGCGAAAATCTTCAATCTTCTCCCTCGACACAGCCTTTGTGAAAAGGTCTGCAATGTTCTCCTGCAGGGGCACATATGCTAAGCTGATCTCTCCAGTAGAGAACCTCTCCCTAACATAGTGATAATGCACCTCAATGTGCTTAGTGTGAGCATGGAACATAGGGTTCCTCACAACTGCCAATGTGCTATGACTATCAATGAAGATGGTGGTGGCAAACGATTGACCAACACCCAAATTAGCCATAAGGAGTTTGAGCCACACACACTCAATAGTCATTGTGAAAGCTTCCCTATACTCAGCCTCACAACTGGAAGTGGCCACACTAGGCTCCTTCTTGCTCAACCAAGATATGCATGAGCTACCAAGCATGAAGCAAAAACCACTAGTGGACACATGAGTGTCATAGCAACCAACCCAGTCAAGGTCACAAAAAGCATGTAAATCTCGTGGTAGTGATCCCCCCTTGGGATAAAACAATTCAAGTATCCAGGTACCACTCAAGTAGTGAAAGATGCGCTTAATTACCTGCCAATGCTTCACTCCTTGGCAATGCATAAACCTACTCATCTGTGAGACAAAAAACTAAATATTTGGCCAAGTAATGCATAAGAAAATCAAGCATCCAACAGCCTGCTGATAGAGAACAACATCAAATGCATCTCCAATATCATGAAGACTTAATCATAGACCTATCTCCATAGGAGTGGCAATAGGTTTACAGTCTTGAAGGCCAAAATGTTGCAATAATGTGTCAATATATTTCATTTGACGCAAAGCCATTCATCATCAACGTGCATAATGCCCAAAAAATGATGCAAATTCCCCACATCAGACATCTAAAATGAGGCATGCAAATCAGCCTTAAAATCAGTAATATGCTTCTCATGAGGACTAGTGAGCAGCATGTCATCAACATACACAACAATGATCAGAAGCACACCATTAACACACTTAACATATAAGGTGCTTTTAGTTGGAATGTTCTCAAAACCATGTGCAATCAGATAGGCCTGTACCTTTTCATACCAAGCATGTGGTGCTTGCTTTAAACCATATAATGCCTTTTTTAACTTGCATGCATGGTTTTCATGCCCTTTCTGCACAAAGCCATAGGGTTGAAAAACATACACTTCTTCATTCAAGTCACCATTCAAAAATGCTATTTTTAATGTCCAACTGATGTACATTGCAACCATGATGAGCTGCAAGTGCACAAACGCTATGAACAATAGTCATTTGGCATGTAGGAGCAAAGGTCTCATCAAAATCAATGCCTCTTTCCTGTGCATAACCCTTTGCAACAAGCCTAGCCTTATACCTATCAAGTGTTCCATCAGGTTTACGCTTCAGCTTGTATACCCATTTAGTGTCAATGGCCTTCTTACCAAGAGGCAAGTCATGTAAAGACATGGTACCATTTTTTCATGATAGCATCATACTCAGATTGCATTGTAGCCATCCAATGTTCAGAATTTTGTGCTTCATCAAACTAAACATGCTCGTCTCATCAAAGAGACTAGAATTATGCAAAGTCTACACAAGCCATTTTGCCATAGTTTTTGCCTCCTCAATATCAGCTTTCTCATCAATAAGTGCATCATGTAAATCGGCATGAGAAATGGAATGGTCTACATCATCACTTGAAATTTGCAAAAGCTGAGAAGTTGCCTCATTAGGACCAACACTAGACTGTCCACTTGTAAAAAGAGGCAGGAAAGTATCATACATGTCTTTGGATCTAACAGATGTCTCCTTCATACATGAAAGTAAAGAAAGAATAGCATCTTTTACAAAAACAACATCATGGCTAACCAAAATCCATTTGGTTTGTGGATGATATAGACGATAGCCTTTGCTTTCTGAACTGTACCCAACAAAAATACATTTTACTGCTTTATCATCCAATTTCCTACAATGTTGTTCATGCACTAATGCATGTGCCAAACAACCAAAAACATGCAGATGAGCAACACATGGATTGTGACCATGCCAAGCCTCATATGGCGTGATAGACTACAATGCTTTAGTAGGACACATATTAAGTACATATGCTCCACACATGATAGGCTCAAGCTAGAAACTATGTGGTAAAGTTTGACTCTTGACCATACACCTTGCCATCTCCATGAGTGACCTATTCTTTTGTTCAACAACTCCATTCTCTTGAGGTGTATACAACACTGCACATTGATGTTTTATCCCACATTCAGCCAGAAACGCATTAAAATCAAAAGACATATATTCCTGCCTCGATCAGAATGGAGGGTGCCCATTTTACATGCTCATAGATTTTCAGCCAAAACCAAAAATGGTTTGAAGCACATAAACACTTTGGACTTTGCTTTGAGTGGATATACCCATGCACGCCTAGAAAAATCATCAATGAAAGTCACAAAGTAAAGATAGTTCCCAGTACAGGGTGTCTGTATAGGACCATATGCATCACTGTGATCATGTTGCAATTTGTGTTAGCTCGAACTGAACCATCTTTTGGGAATGGGGAATGCTGCATTTTGCCCAAAATACAACCTTCACAAACATGTTTGTTGGGTGCCTCAAGTTTTGGCAAAGAGGAAACCATTTCAGATTTCTGCAATGTAGCAAACTAGTGAAATTCAGATGACCAAAGCGTGCATGCCAAAGATTTGCATCTAAAATAGCCTGAGAATCATGTAGTGCACATGCGGAATCATTCACAAATTTTTCATAGTCTATGAGCTTATACAGACCATGACATAAAAATGCCAGAAGCAATAATCATGTCACCATTTGATAGATCATGAATGTACATTTGTCATTAACAAATTTCACAACCAAGCCAATCTTTGCTAAAGCTGAAACTGATAATAGATTCTTCTTGATCCCTGGCACAAATAAAGCAACTGACAAAGTAAAAGAACAACCATTAGTAGTAGTCAGAATGATTTGACCAACTCCCATGATAGGATAAGAGGATTCGTTGGCACATGTGACAGTGTTCCCTATAGGGGCGCGCTCGAGTTCAGTGAAGAAACTCCGCTGCAAGGTAATATGTTTGGTTGCCCCACTATCAAAGTACCAAACATCTGAGTCTACTGTAGGCATACACTGTTCAAGAGAAGATGGGTCAAAACTGTAAGCAATAGTAAACACCCATTCTTCATTCTGAACAAGATTAGCAAACTCTCTTTTTTGTGTAGAGGCCTCTACAACAACCATTCCAGCCTCTTTTTTCTTTGCCTCTTTAGTAGCCAGTTTTGGACAGTTCTTTATAACATGATCGTTTCCTTTACAGTACTTACAAAAGAATTTTTTCTTTTCTGATTTCTTATCATCTTTGTCTTCCTTCTTTAAATGTGCAGCATTTGCAGATTTCTCCTTACGAGTAGATGAGCTCCATTTACCTTTGCCCTTCTGACTAGCTAGGAAAGCTTGATCTTCAACATGCATAATGGACTTGTTCTGTCTAGAATAATCTTCCTGCAATAGAACAGAGACTAACTCTTCAAATGACAAGGCATTTGGATTGCCTTTCATCGTCAAACGAAGAGTAGAAGCAAAACTCTGATATGAATCAGGAAGACAATTCATAACAGTCTGCACAAGTGAGCTATCTGGTATAACTTCATCAATAGAAATCAATAGTTCCGTAAAGTCTTTGATCTTTGTAAGAAAACTATCCATAGAATCACTTTCATTCATGTGCTCACTCTCCAGTTGTTTTTCAAGGTAAGCAACACAAGCCTCATTCCTTGCCTAGTACAATGTGGTAAGTGTATCCCAAGCATCCTTAGTTGTTCTGTAAGAGTGAATGTGAGGAATAATGGCACGTTTGACAGACAAGGCTATCAATGCATGTGCTTGAGCATCTCTACCATCCCAACAAATTTGCTCTACAATAGGTGCAACAAAAACCATAGCACAAATAGGAATATGAAGAATATGAGCATCTTCAATGCCATCTTCATTAGCTTCAATACCTCTATTTGTAGGTGCAATAGGATGTTTTTCAACACCTTGCACAATGTTCCATAGTCCTCTTGCAACCAATACATGTCACATCATATAAGCCTACAATGGGTAATTGGTACCATCCAACTTATCCTCAATAGCCAACATATGGAATACATCACTGCTTTCAGCCATGGCCATTGACTAAAATACCCTTATGCAAAAAAAATGATTGTATCTAGAAAATTTGAACAGAAGTACCCTAACAAGTTCTGCTAAACCTATAGCAGACTTCGAGATGCTTACACTGGTGAATCGAAACTTGTATATATATTTGGCACAAAAAGATGAAATAGCCTGCACAAGCACTGTGATAGTGCATTTGGAGGCAAAAACGAGCTCAGATCATGATTTCGGCACACATAGCAAAGCCTTTTTGATCTCCTAATCATCTTGAGTATGTTCACCAAATTTTGTGGGATTCTAAGATTGTGACGGGAGGGGTGTCCACGATGCCCTAGATGAAGCGTCGACCTACTCTGATACCAATTGTTGGAGTTAGATGTTTATGGAAGCACACGAATAGCACAAGGAAGAAGAAGAAGAAGCTTGGAGCACAACATGCAATACTGAATGTATTACCAATAGAATGTACAACGATAAGTAACCCATTAGGGCTATAGGCATATATGCAAGCGGGGGGGAAAAACCTCCTAAAGAGGGAAAAAAGTGCCCCAGTCATCCTAGCGTGTTCACACACATCACTACGTAAATCTATCAACAATTTGATCGGAGTGATTGCACAAACTTATATTCTTCTCAGAGAATTCCTAATAATGGATCATCTCAATTCACAAATGTAACTTTGAGAGCTTTGCAAATTTGTTCTCACACACATACAAATATGTCCAAAGATTCAAAAGGTAATAAAATCATTTTGTTTATCGCACAATATCATAGTTCTTAGCAAGTGATATGAGTCGAATATGAATACTTTGAATACTTTGACACAGTTTTGAAAATGATTTTCTTTTTATGAAAATAGATGGAAAAATAAAATTCTATGAGCTTCACAGTTACTTACAAACGAATAAAACTTTTGATGAAAGTTAGCGTGCAAAGCTCCTCACCAATGCTCATATCAATCATCCCTTTCATCCAATTGATAAAATTGAGGTGTTGAAGATAGACCATGCAAATTTGGCAGATGGTGGAAAGCTATAGAGCATTCAATAGCAATCAACAAAATTCAAAGGTTAGAATAGAAGAATCAACATCACATAGAAGTTAAAGCTAGTTCAATAAACTTGTGATTAGAACTCGTGGTTAAAGTGATTAGAGTGGTTAAACTCATGGTTTAGAGTGGCTAGAAGATTTTATTGGAGCCACTTCAATCTTTTCCTTCTTCAACACCTTCAATTAGATCATCCCCACTGTCTTTCACTTCATCCACATCACTACAAAGCTATGCATTTCTCATCTTCATGAATTTCACCTTACTCCTAAAAGTGCTACTTGAACAACAACAGCTACCTTATTTTGCATGAATACTATTTGGCCATCAAGCTTCAACTTTATAAATGTGAGCTCGTAAGTTCTCCATGTCCTATTTTTGGTTAAATTTCATGAGTCCCTCTGGCATAAAATCGCTAGAACAATTCTTAAAGGAGCTTGACTCACATGAAAGTATCGATGTATATTTTTCCTTCACACTCCTAGATACCTTCTACAATCTTGGGTTCATTGCTTCAAAAGCTCCAAAATCAGTGTGAACCATATAGCTTAATGTCTCCAAAACTATGCTAGCTCAAAGAAGGGAGAGAGAACCTCTCTGACATTCTCCCCAACTAAACCTTCCCATGGTCGTCAATGGGTCAATCATGAAATTAAAGACAAAAGTAGTATAAAAAACATTTTTTTATCAAAACTCAAATATTATCCATTTATGTTCAATGAATGCAAATGATTTTCTTTTTACCTGACAAATGATACTTGCAAAACAAAGTTTAAACTATCAACTGTTTCTTTTAACAATTACTTGAAATTAAATACAAAATACAATTATAAACTTGGTGTAGATTCTCAAGAAACAAAACTCCTAATCCACTCTTTCAAATTCAGTCATTATCTCATATAAATATGTGCATGCAATGCATTTACACATATCCATGAAATACAACTAATTCTAATTACGCATACATCCACCTCATTCGCCCAATAAACCTCAAAGTGGTTAAAAGACCACAGCCAATTCTTCATGTCTTTTCAGCTTCTGCATTTTCTTCTTATTCCTTTACTTCATTGGCAACCATTAATGTATTGAATCATAATTTGCTAAGTTCTATTTTTTTTTGGGGGGGTGAAAGAAAATTATAAACTTCCATTTGTCAAAGTTTTTAATAATCTTTGCAACTTTTTTGTTTATAAGGAGAAAGGTTGAACCCCTATTCCAATCTGAGGGTCTAGATGAATCCATATGCAAAACTAGGATCCCAAACATACATGATTTTGTGCACAAACATACTCTTATTTATAGAAAACAAATATTTCGTCCTACTTGACCTTCAAATTCAATTTGTTCTATCATTCCTTAACCCTATTTATAAAGATTTCAATCAAAATTTCAAGAAACTACGTTCCTACTTGAGTCAAATAGTTTCTATTTTGCAGTTTGAAAGTATCATCAATCAATTTTTTATTTTTGAAAGTATGAATGCACAATTTGCAATGCAAGGAAAAGAAGATTGTTCGTTGAAATATATACAAACATAAAAGAATAGATGTCACGTGGTCAATTTACTTCTTCTTTAATGATGTCGTACTCAATTTCGTACTCATCTTCATCCCTTTTCTTGAATAATTTTACTCGTTTTTCTGCAATCAAAGATTTTAGTGGAGTTTCATCTAATTCACACAAAACATATGTCCCACTTTCATGAACTTTTATAAAAACATAATGTCATAGATCATAATTCAATCATCATTATGAGTTTTTTTTTACCTTAGACTATGTGAATTATCAAAGTAGTTCTTATTTTTCAATCTTGATTCTTTCAACTTCATAACAACTTCATCCAGTTTCTCATTCCCTTGCTCAAGTTGTTTTATCCTTAAAGCTTATAATTCATCAATAGACAGGTTATCATTTCAAGGTAGAGTAGACCATGTAGGAATTAGTGTGTGAATAGGAAAAATAGGTTTCAAACAATACATTAATTCAACATGCATGCATCCCCGTTGTCCTAGTGCAAGTTTTTCTATCAGCCCATAATGCAAAAGGTAAATATTTTGGGGATTGTTTCAAGTCATCATTAAAAGCTTTAGAGATCGCTTTCACAATTGGTGAATGACCTCTCTCTATTTTCTTGTTCGCCTCACCATTGTAAGCAGTCATAAGAGACAAGCAAATTACATGGCATGCAAAGAAATCTCTGGCCTCTTGAGCATCTAATTCTCCCCTATCAGCAACTAGTTTCTCAATGTACCTAAATCATGAAATCGCATCCTCAAGTAAGAATTTATATACATTATATGTCATGTTAGATCTTAGTGCTTGACCCTCTACATGGTTTGTAAGATCTTCCGTTGCAAGTACAATATACTGCATTTTATCAATACCTTTAGGCATGGTCACAAGGTAAAGTAATACCCACTTATAGTGAATACAAGGAGGATAAATAGGATGTAAAGGATCTGGATGTTTCATAGATGAATATATTTGACATATAGTACAAGTGTTTACATAATCTCTCACATTGACATAGATTTCGGGAAACCAATAACTCTATCTAATCTTTTCATAAGTAGCCATGGACCCTCTATTTCCAATCCATAATGTATCATGCAAATCTTTTATAACTTGCACTTGAAGTTGTTTCTTTCCTAGTACTTTGTGCATTTCAACTTTCACCCGAGCATGTCTCCAAATAAATCCATCTTTTAAGAACAAATTGTAAGCTCTTTTCCTAATGTCTTTGAACTTATTTGATGACCAAGTAGGTGACTTTTCTAGAGTACTAAGGTATTTTCCAACATCTTTCCATTCCCCTTCATAGTCTTCATCATTAAACTGTTCATACTCATACACTTGTGGATCATAATAAATTGAATTTATGTCTATTTCTGCTGCATTATCAAAGTCATCTTCAAACTTAGCTCTAGAAAGCATGTGAGCAACAATATTATATTTTCCAACAATATGAACTAAAACTAGATTTATAAATTTAATATATGACATCCATCTCAATATTGGAATATCAAGTGATTAACAATTTGCAATCATACCAATAAATGGCAAACAATGTGCCTCAACAATCATGTTGGCTCCTATGAAATATTCCTTATTAGTCTTTGAACTTGTGACTAAACCCCAAAGCTCTCGTTTGATTTCTGACAATTTTCATTGAGTTTCATGAAAAATATTAGCACCAAGTCTAACTACATATCTTTTCATCTCTTCATCATCTTGACCAATAGCTCATCTTATCCCTATAGGACTAGTATCTACAGCCAAAATAATGGTTTTATTGTTCATGTAGTCAACTCTTTTCAAAATAGGAGTGTCAAATACCAATCTTTTCAATTTTCTCATGGCTTTAGAATGCTTTTCAATCCATATGAACTTTCTATTCATCTTCAACAAATCATAAAGATAATTAGCAAGATGTGTATAGTGAGGTATCCAAATAGCGTAGAAGTCACAACCTCCTAGAACTCTTCTCCCTTTGTTAACATTGCTACACGTCTCAAAAATATCTAACTACATATCTTTTCATCTCTTCATCATCTTGACCAATAGCTCATCTTATCCCTATAGGACTAGTATCTACAGTTAAAATAATGGTTTTATTGTTCGTGTAGTCAACTCTTTTCAAAATAGGAGTGTCAAATACCAATCTTTTCAATTTTCTCATGGCTTTAGAATGCTTTTCAATCCATATGAACGTCCTGTTCATCCTCAACAAATCAAAAAGATAATTAGCAAGATGTGTATAGTGAGGTATGCAAATAGCGTAGAAGTCACAAGCTCCTAGAACTCTTCTCCCTTTGTTAACATTGCTACACGTCTCAAAAATCTTATTCATGGCATCAACTTTAGGTGGGTATGGTCTCCAACCCTAGTGGCCACATTGATATCCAACAATGAGTACTTCATTGACACCAAAAGAAGATTTCTGAATAGAAAATGTTAGATCAACTTCTTCAAATCTTTGAAATATTCATTCGCAATCAAAGATGTGGTCAGTAACAAATTTTCTACATCCTAAAGAGTCTAAGGTTTCTTCTTTTAACTTTTCCTCACATCCTTTAATGGGAATGTCATCTAGGAAAGGCATTGTCAGATTTGGAATGAAATCATGCAAGCACATATTTATAGTATCCATCATATGTGCTACTGAGTTTGTAGCTCGCTACAACAAAGTACACATATGGACTAAGCCTAAAGGACTCTTCATCGTGGTAATATCTCTACTCTCAATAGAAAGCTAGGGTTGGTAATATCTTGAATATAAATCACCTATATAGTAGATAGAGTGTCCAACAAATGCTTCTACAAACTCACCTACAATCGGGCCGATTCCAACATTCCTGATTGTGGATGCTGTAAGTCTTGAACGAACCTCATCTTTCCATTATTTTTACATACAGTGAACCATCTATTTGAATATGGAGCTAAAGATGGCTCTAGAATTCTCATGTGCATCTTCTCCTTAAGTAGTCTCATCAACTTAGGTAAGTGAGCTTTTGGGATCGATATGGGGTGAAGATTCGATGGAAAATGTGGTACCGTAAAAATGATAATAGGTGGAACTAGTCATGGATCAATGCAACCCATCTCATAAGGATAAAATGAAAAGGCTTTCTCATGTTTTTCAATGACTCTTAGAAATAACTCTCGTTCAGTAGGTAATAGAAACAAATCATCACTTCCTATTTTAAGTTGTTGAATTGTTTCATTGGTGAATGTATGTTCTATATTTTTGCGGTCATGTAAAATAGGGTCTTTTCTAACCTATTTGAACTTTTCGTTCCTTTTGGTAAAGTTTGATCAATGGGTTTTATCATTCTGTCAACTGTTTTACACTTTGTATTGATTTTAGCTTCTTCGTTTATGTGCTCCTTAACAAAATTGGAAAAATCAGATCATATTCATCAATGGAAGCACAAATCTTGAAGTGTTCAAAATCTTGTAAAGATTGTTGAATCTCTGGCCTTGACTAGAGCTACTATGGAATAATTTTTATTCTCAACAGGTTGTTGTAAACTCTAGCACAATGGTGAGTACCAATGTGAGGAGACCCACCTCATAAATGTCAATCTGCATAGACGTTGTCGCAGAGTTCTTAGAAAGAAGGTTAAATAGTAAGGTGAAAGGCTGCTTTGGAGTCCTGAAAGAACACTTCAAAAGAAAGACATTTGAATATTCCTAAATCTTCGGAAGCAATCAACTACTAATTCTGATCTTCATGAACAATTATAAGTGTAACCAAATTTCTTTAAGGTGATTAAAACCCTATATTTGAAATGATCCTTTTCATGATGCAAACGCATTACTAAGTCACTCGTTAATTAGAATTCATCAAGTTAGAAGACCTTTAACATCAAATAAATTAACAAGCTCGAGCAGTTCCAACTACCTTTCACATGTGATGATCAGAAACTACACTTTATGTTGAAGTAGCATTTCTTGTTACTCTTGAAAGAGAAGAAAGAGAAACTATGGGAATGTATGTGAGAAAGAAAGTTGAGGATAGATAGTAAAATCTATTTAGATTTCTTCTCACGTCCTCTGGTTTCAAGTTTGCGGTCCAACGAAATGAAATGACTAATCCTTTTCATGAATTCAAAAGCTTGCAAGTATTTTTAGGAAACCCATAACGAAGTAACATTAGGAACGTTAACGTTCTGTTTTTTCCCCTTAACTCCAAGATAAAATCGACAGTTCAGCATAAATTTAACTCACGGACTGTATTTACGATTTATTTTCCACTTCCATAATTGTTTAGGTGACAGAATAAATGAGTACTCATCTTCCGTTACACTTAATTTTTCATTGTTTCCTATTATGAATAAAGAAACATGTCAAGTGCACCGAACATTTATCCAAAAATAATATGCCTACTTTTTCTTAACATATGCATCCGTTTGAGAGCAACAGTTACATGGCTTTTAGCAATCATTCGCATGAAGGTTCCAACATGCTTTCAACAGTTGGACTTAGAGCATATGAATTTCACTCAGACTAAGAACCGTGGACTAAAGAAGGGAAATTAAGTAGTATTAACAGTGACAGTGATAAACGGTTAGGATAGAAAACTTTCGATTCACATCTGAATTATATGCATATGAAGTACGCAAGCAATGGTGACATGTTATGCGAAACTTCATTCTTTTTTAAGAACTGCAAAACGAGTCAAAGAAGTGATCATTCCTCTAAAACTGTCCTTACCGTCGGCTTCAGCAGCTGGAGTAGCATTGCTTACGATAATGAAACAAACTTTCAAGTATTTAGAACGCAACTCATTACTATAGAGGGGCATGAACGATAATAGGGATCCTTGCATATTCCGACTTCCGTACTTTCATGCGCATCAAGCAAGATTCAAGTAATGGTGGGAGTTTCCAAGCATGATATAATTCTACCTCAAATCACGTAAGAGCACATGTAATTCCACTTCTCTTTCAGTTTATATGAAATGCATGTAAAATCATCCTAACTAGAAACTTCAGCAAAGGTGTTCGTTCATAATTCATGGAGTTCCATTTGCCTAGATTAGTCCCAGTTACATTATCTCAAACATACTGCTGATATTTAAATAGTCGCTTGAGCACAGACAACGAAACTGAACTGACTAAGGCAAATGCAATTTGTGAGAAGTACTCAGACGTCCATTGAAAGCTAAAAAAAATAGTATGCACGTGAAAGAGATTTCCTACGTTGATTTGCTATTAAAATAAGAAAGAGTTGAAAATTATATGTTTTCATGTGAGTCGCAAAAGAAGAAAAAAAAACCCGATGATTCTAATATCAATACAATATTGAAGAACTTAACATAGAGTATCAAGCTTCATCATACCTCTAAAACAGATTTGCATTAAACTGCTGAACTCCTTTCGTGCTTGAAATGGATTCCTACAGATAAAGCATATCACGAATAGCAGCTATGTCAAAGATTCCAAAGAACCTCTTCCCTCGTTTTCAGCTTCCACAGCAGCGAGCCGACCTCTTTTGCCGTGTTTTTCTTCTCTCACGCGAGCTGCAACAACATTCGGTCGCTTTTCTTCTTCCTATTCAATGGGCTTTACAACAGCATCTTTTTCCTTGAGAGCCCTCCGAGCTGCGTTGTCTCCCCTTCCAGTCCCTCCATCTCTACCGTTGTCAGAAGCCCGTATCAGCCTTCTTCTCTCTTTTTCCGTGCATCACCAACGGTGGGGAAAAAAATCGGTTCTGAAATCTGCCGCCTTCTGAGCTTCCTTCACAGTGAAGTTCGGGTTCTCCCCCTGCGATCGAACTGTCCTCCTTTTTTCGAGTGCTTGTCCATCCATTCCTTAGAAGTTCCTCGAGCCTTTTTTCTCTTTTAGAATAAAATCCCCTTGATCTCTGTTAGAAGCTACCTTCCTCTGAGATGCGCGCACCCTCCTCCACCTGTAGCACGAAAACCCATACATTCCAAAAAAAAACTTGCTGCCGCCGTTCTCCCTATTTTCCTTATTCCCCCCACCCGTATGTATGTCTATATGCAGGTATTTGTATATAGTTTTACATATACATTTATATAAATTTTTACACGCAATCGCAAATATGGTTGCATAATAAATACTCTCAAATCATGCACATACATTTGCATTATATGATGTTCAAAAACACATGAGAAACATGCACACCATGCACCACCACATAACACATACAAGTTTTTGTTTTGAATGCACATGCATTGTTTCACATGCTCGCATGGACGCGAATATACGGACTAGCAATATGAGAATTCCCATTCACCTTCAATATATGCAGAATGAGTTTTAAAGGCCAGAATTCACCATAATTTTAACTATATTAATATATTTCATTTGAATCGTTTCGAAGCTTTGTAATGGTGCTCAAACTTGAATGTCAATTCTTGACCACAACGTGATGGCGAGTATGAAGACCATGAGCAAGTGAAGGCACAAGTGTGTGAGTGAGAAGACACAAGCATGCACACACATACACACATGCACACACAAGGGAAGAACAAAGAGAGGAACAATGGAAAGCTTCTATTACTCAAGAAATCTCTTACAAAGGTTGAAGTCTCTCCAAGACCAACCTCCAAAATGCTAACCTCAAAAATGGGCTCTCTAGCTCTTTTTATAGTTTTTTGACTGGTTTTGGCCCTCTCGAGACCTAGTGTCTGGCCTAGTTAAAAATTAGGTTATAGTGCTTATTTGGGGGCTCAAAGGGAGTCTAAAAATTAAGAAAAATGATACAAAGGTACTTCTAATATTCCTCAAGCTTGAGGACTCCTTGGCTTGAAGAAAATGGAGTTGGGAAAATCTAAAATGATATTTACAATGGTTTTTAGTGATCAAAATCACTATTTTGTAGGGATTTCTTCTGAAAATTTGACATATGCTTCTTAGAGCTAGCTCCCTACATGCTTCCTCTTCTTGTGTGTGCACTTCTTTGATGCATTCATGTGCCTTGTGCTTGACCTTGAGTGTCAACTCTCCCCCCTCTCTCGAGTCTCTCATCCCTAAGAGACCCTTGTTAGAGTGGTTGTTCCGTGTAATACTTTGAGAGCTATTGTCCATCATGTATCAACAAGAGTAGTTTGTCTTCCCCATGTAGGAGGGTCGATTGTCTTGTTCTTCATTTTGTTATGACTATCCTTTGCAAGTGTTAGTCCTTTTGTATTTACTTCTATCATGGATTCCGGTGTAATGGTGTATCCATGAGCTTTCAAAATTGCCAATTGCTTGAAAGAGTTTGTGAATGTTGATTTTGAGTAGTTTTCGGGTGTGATGTGCTTCATAGGTACTAGTGTCATAACTATGATGTCCTCTAGATCTTTCAAATTGTGTTTCAAATTTGTCATGCCAGGTACTCATAACCCATAATGAATGATGGGTAAGTGTGTTAGTGCATGGGTTGAAGAAAATATGTGCCTTGAGCACAGCCTTATAATGTGGCCCTATGCATGCATACTTGGGGAATGCATTTGAAGAGGTATGGTGCAAGAAATTGGGTCTTGAGCTAAGTGCTCAACGGTATGCTGGTGAAGAGGTTTGCTAATCTATCATTGTTCTAGTATTTCCAAAGTATTGGATTCTTACCCTAGTGAATGGTCGATCGATATTTAGCTCTTCATGTTGGACTCCCATCATAGTGATTGACCATTAGCTTGTCTTTCATTGTCCATGGATGTCCTTACTGATGGTTCACTGATGCAATTCTTCAAGCATTTGTCTTGTCCCTTATTTTTCTCTTGTTTCATTTTTTTACTCTCTTTCTTTTTTTGAGGAACAATGTCACAAAACACAAAGAAAGCGGTTAGTAGCAATAAAATAGTCTACAATTGTCAAATGTGTCTAATGTGCCTAGGATTCTCAAATGGGTTTATGCACCGTCATGTAATGTGGCCCTATATTAATGCATACTTTGGAAATGCATGACTTGCATGGCGAGAGATGGCGTTATGCCAAAGGCACATGGTTTTTGCTCATCGAGGCTACGGATGTTACTTGTAGACGTTGATGCCATCTTGGTTTGGGGGTATCCTTTGGATCTAGAACTATTGCAATCACTTGATGATTGAATGACAATTGATCATTCCCCTTGATAGTTATCCATTTTAGAAGAGTGTTTAGCTATGTACAGATCATGTTTGGCTTCTTCATCTTTGGATGGTTTCTTAAAATTTTTATCCCTTGTGGTTGGCTCTTTGGTTTTGTGGGGGCTACTAGTGCTTTTGGCTTCCAAACGCATACCCTTGATGATTGTCTCCTTACTATTGTCGAAGAGGTGAGTTGATCTTCTTTGGCTCTTTGTGCCTGGTTCTGACACTTGCCTTTCCTTGAATTCGCCCTTGTTGAGCTACAACTAATTTGTTAGGCACCCAAATTTGTCAGATACCTTGTGATTGGGCTTGTCCTTGTTGCTTGGTTCTTCTTTTGGCATGATTGGCCTGGCTTGATGGGAATTGTGGTGGCAAAGCTGGTGGTTGCTCTCCTTTCTTCACCCATATTTGTTTAGTCTTGAATTTTGGTCTAGGTTTTCTCTTTGTGTGTGAGGAGAGAGGTTGTGCAGTAGCTTTTGTCATTGAGGTGACCTCCTTCTTGCCATCTGGTTGCTCTTGTCCTCCTTTGCTCTACAACATTGATTGTTCCAATTTTGATGTCGATACCTTTGGAAGAGCGAAGGATTTGAGCACTTGCATGACCTACCCATCAATAGGTGAGGAATGGTGCACATTGGACTCTAAAGTGCTAGCAAAGTGCAAGGTACGAGAATCAAGAGGGCCCTTGCCTTCCAATTCCACTATTAGGCATTGCTTGTTACCCCAAACCCAAAGCAATCACTACCACAAGTTTAAGCCAATCGTATGATCATACAATCAATCCTACCCTAATATCATCTGTTCTGTGATGTCTTCATCATGGCAAACTAGCAACTTTACTCTCAAAGGGACATCCTTTATGAGGATAGGAATGTCTGCCTCCTCGATACAAGGGTTTCCACACTGCCTAAGAACACTAAATAAGCTTCTAATGGCTTAACTTCTATGCCCAATCCTTTACAACATGAGTACCTTATTGCACTAGTGGTAGCTCCAAAATCGATGAAAGCTTTGATTGGCTTACTTGCAGTGTCATGCCCTAGCTCAACTATAAAGAATGGTCATCTATCTATGACGCTAGGATGTGTACTTTTTTTGGTGCACAGAGCCATGTGATATCTTGGGGCATTACAATTGAAATCTAGTCCCTGTCACCTTAACTTATTTTGCCTAATGTGCTCTCTCGCCTCTAACCATGCTTCTTCTCTAACTGTTAACTCTTCTGCTTTTCACTTCTTAGCAGTGTTAAGTCACCTTAGCATATCCTCTGTAAGAGGTTCTTGATATAGCTTGACTTAGTATCCACTTATATAGTTGGGCAAGAGGTCACCTTCTAGAGTGGCCAATTGAATAGCACCGCTAGTGGAAATTCTATTAATGAGCATTGATCCATATCCTCTTTTTTCTAGTTTACAGACCTACTGCTTTAATTTATAAACCAACACTAGGTCTCCCTCTTTCAATCCTTTATCCTTGATATGTGCATCAAAGTATGCCTTTTGCCTTTTCCTTGCAGCATAAATGCCTCCTGCTACTCATAGCCTAGTCTAACCTAAGCATTCTAGATCAAATATCATGGAGGAAAATTCCTATCCATTCCACTCATGCTCTTGTGCTACTTTTAAGGTCGGGATCAAGAATTCTAATGATAACACAACATTCTATCCAAAGACCATTTGAAAGGGGGTGGCATTGAGTACCATTTTGTAGGCAAATTGGTAACCCAAACAACATGATGAAGTTGTTTATCCCAATCAAAGCATTTATTATTTACCAGTTTATTCACTACATTACATAGGATCTTATTTGTGCGATTGGCTTGTCTATTAGCTTGTGGATGATAGGGTGCAAGCTTCTTATATATCACCAAGAGTTCTTGGAGAAGGTTTTCAATGACCATTCAAGAAGTGCATACCTCTATCACTTACTAACTCTATTGGTAACCCATATCTGGTGAACACATTCTCGAATAAGAACTTTGCTATCATCTCAGCATCATTCTTTGTCGTGGATTTTACTTCTACCCACTTTGTAAGGTAATCTATGGCTACAATAATATATTCTACATGGAAGTTTCTAGCTAGGGGGTTAATATGACCTACAAAGTCTATACCCCACTTTGAGATGCACGTCCTCCCATCATAGGTCTCAAAGGCATCTTGTCTTTTCTTATCAGATATTGTGCATGTTCGCACGTATCACATTTCTTCACATAGGTATGTCCATCCACATGAAGATTTGGCCACCAAAGTCCTGAGAATAGAATGGTCTTAATTACTCAATCAGGCCCCACGTGTCCACCTACAACACCACTATGTGCAGTTTCTAAGATTTTCAAATAGTCTGATTCGTGAACGCATAGTCTTAAGTAACCATCTTTGCCTCTTCGGTATAGGTTGTCTCCTATTAAGGTGTAGTACTGAGACTCTTGCTCCATGCTTCATTTTATTGCTAGACTAGCCTCATTGGGTAGTGTTTGTGATCTCATAAACTCTACCAATGGAGCACTCCATTCTCAAATTAATGACACATGATAAAGGGTAGCATACTCCACTGGGAGTCTCTCCTTGCACATTGGACAATTCTTAATCCACTCATGTTTTTCTTTGTCCATACGAGGCCAATGCACTCCTAAACATTTGATATCTGCAATGTTCATTGTTTAGAATAGGTAACTCTTAGCAATCCTTCTTGGGCTTGTTGCAACCAACTGCTATCTTCATCCTCCTCGACACAACAAGCTAGTACACCCTCTGTATCTTGTTTGTACATACTTCCTACCAATATTTGATATTTTTGTGATTTTATAGTTTCTTCTTTGTTTGTTTTCACATTCTTATTGGTAGGTCCAAAGGTTAGGATAGGTACCAACTTATTTGTCCATTTAGGAACAATTTCTAAATTGAACAAATTAGCATCGGGTAGTTCATTAGACATTCATTACGGTGAATCTCCTGATGTGATGCGAGAAAGGTGAACTGCCCTGAGGTGGGTCCTATCTTTCCTAACAACCACTTAAAAGTCATATTCCATTAGTATGAGGAACCATCTTACTAAGGATCCTGTATTGCAAGGTTTATTGACCAAATATAATAAAGCTTGATGATCGGTGAAAAAATTGAATTTGCTAGCCAATAGTTAGTGTCTAAACTTTTTCACAGCATATACCATGCCTAAGCTTTCTCTTTTTGTTGTTGTGTAGTTCCATTGAGCTATGTTTAGTTGTTTACTAGCGTACGCTATAAGCAAATCTATATTTCCTTCACCTATGGGTTGTGCTAGCACACATCCTATTGCATAATTGGATGCATCTACATGGACACAGAAAAATTTACTCCAATCAGGAGTGATCATTATTGGCGTTGTGCACAAACATCTCTTCAACTCATTGAAGGAATTTTCACATTCATTGTTCTAGTCGAAATTCATCAACAGAGCATAAATATGTTTAGCTATTATTGCATACATGTGGATAAACTTGCACTAATATCCACAATGGCCCATAAAGGCTTGTACCTCTTTAACATTGCTTGGCCTCTATAACTCCTCTATGGCTCTTCCTTTGTCCTCATCTATTGATATTCCATTCTTACAAACAAATATGACCTTAGATTTTACCTTGTCATACTATGAACAAACACTTTTCTAGGTTCAAACACACTCGATATTCTCTATCCTTGTTGAAGATATGTCTGAGCTCAAGGATGTGGTGTCTTCTTTCTTGGGAATGAGCACATAAATCATTCACATATACTTCTAAGCTCTTTCACAAAAAATCTTTGAAGACATGAAACATGAGCCTTTGGAATGTTGGAGGTGCATTGGTGAGCCCAAATGGCATCACACAAAATGAAAAGATTCCCCACTCTCAGGCAAAGACCGTCTTGTGTTGATCTTCCGTGGAAATGGCTACTTGATTGTAACCTGAAAATCCATCAACGAAGCTATAAACTTCCTTGCCTACAACATGTTCCAATAGATGTTCGATGATTGGAAGCGGATAGCTATCTTTGATCATAGTGGCAAACACACTTGCAACTTTTCATTCTTCTTGAGCACCACTATGATGGGGGATACCCATTTAGTGTGCTCAATCTCATAGATAAATCCAACTTCAATTATTCTATCAATTTGTTCTTTTATTTTGGCTGCATAAGTGTCATTATATGTGTAGGGCTTCTCTTTGGTGGGCTTGGCATCAGCTGTCATGGGGATCGTATGAGAACATATTTCTAGATCTACCCCTTTAGGTCTCTATAGGTCCATGAAAACACGTCCCTATATTCCCTTAATAAAGCTACAATCTCTCCTTCTTCTTTTGCACTTACGTCTTCTCCAATGTATGTACATCTCTCTTTGTTCTCTTCAATGGTTACTACAATTTGTTTGGTCTTTTCTTTAGTATCATATGCTTCTCTTGTGATGGCCTCTCTCTTAGGCATTCATACCAAACTTTTTCAATCTTCAACTTCATATTTCTTGAAATTCTCTGGTAGTTTGAACAATGATTCCTCCTCTACTTGTTTCACTACTTTTCTTTACTTATTCTTTTGACTACCTTCACTTGCCTCCCTTGAATTTATAGTTTTAATGCTCCTGAGAGGTTCTTCTTCTTTTTTGCTAAATACTCCCATATCTTCTAGATAGTGCTCCTCTAAATCAAAGCAACTATCCATCACAATGGACCCTAGATCATCCTCATTCTCTTCTTCTTTTATGACCTCATTAGAATCACACTCTTCTAGCAAAGGTTCACACATGAACATAGAGATATCATAACCCTTCTGATCATAATGAGGTGTCCATTGTTCTTCATTGACAATGATGTCCATGGTGGTTAAGATTTCTTCCCAACCATGAAGCTCAAATTCCTCATCTTAAAAGATCATCAGTGTGTAGGTTGGGTCTCTACCCGATCTAGCTCCTTCAGAAGTTCCTTCTTCTCTAGCTTTTAGGCATCTTTCCTCTTCCTATGTGACCTTGCACATCTACAAGTGAGTTCTTCATGCATCCAAGATTGATGAGAAGAACTTTCAAAATGCACAGAGATTGAATATTCTTGTGTCTTGTGGATAGGATTCTAGTATAGGGGTGGTACATCTCTGAAGGTATAATGCTTCAAATTGAACTTGGTTGTGACCCCTAAGTGCTGCAAATACAAGGAGTTGGTTCCCCAATCTTTTACTATTTGTAGTTGTCATAGGAAGGGTCTTCCTAAGATCATTTCATAGACATTATTTTCGGCAAAATCACATATAGCAAAGGTGTGTTCAAAATCTACACCACAAGTGGTTAGAGTTACCCCTTCTAGCAATCCTTGAGTTCTTTCAATTTGGCCGTCAGCCATTTGAAGTTTCATGCTAATTGGTCTTAATGCGGGTTTTTTCCCCATTGCTTCCACAAGGAGGTGGTCACAGTCGCAACACAAACACCCAAATCTAAGATGGTTTTGGTTGTATAACCTTGGTAGGTGATTGAAAGATACATATTAACTTCTTTGAGGTCTTTCAATTTGAGCGTCAACCATTTGAAGTTTCATTCTAATTGGTCTTAATGCGGGTTTTCCCCATTACTTTCACAAGGAGGTGGTCGCAGTAGGTGATTGGAAGATACGTATTACCTTCTTCACCTTCACTCATGTCTCTTATTTTGCCTAGATGTATCTCTAGGACTTTCTATTTAGAGCTTGCTTTTGACACATTGGAACCAAGATTTGGGACATGATTTGCCACATGTTTCCATAACTCAAGTTTTACTTTGAGCAGCTCTTCTAAGGTGAGATGACACTGCACCCTAGTGTTCTTCATGACTTGAGTGTTTCTTGGAAGCACTCAGTCTTCATTTCTTATCAATATTGTGGGAGCTCTAATCGGAAGAGATTCAGATTCTCATGGGCATGTGAATTGTGGCAACTCTTGTAAAGAATTAATTTCAAAATCTAATATTTCATCTTCTTGTTGATCTACTTGATTTCCATAAATGATGGAATGTCTTGGGGAAATTGATCATGAAGATCATCAATTTCAAGAATAAGAGGGGGATTAACCTTCTCCTTGGCCCATTTCTCTTCTTGTATTCCCCACAAGAATTCTTAAGAGTATTGTTGAATTGAAAGAGGTGTTCCATGATCCATGAAATGAGGAACATAAACTTCCATTGGTGGTGGGCTTTCTCTTTCAACAACTGGTTGAGCCTGTGGAGGTAAAGAAACTTGTGGCTTGTTTACCAACTGCTCTAATCTTTCTATTAAGCCTTGGAAATGCAAACCTTGTTTGATAGAATTTGTCTGATCAAGCAATTGATTGGCCTAGAGGATAGCCTAACCTATTTCTACTATTTTCATGCACATTTTTGTCCGTTCAGTCTCTAAATCTGCCCTTATCTAGGTTTGCAGTTGTTGGCCCTTCTTGAAGTCTAGCTTGATCAGCCTTGAACATCATGTCCAAGTCTTCTATGGTTGGATATGCAAGAACAGAACCTAGTTGTGTTCTATTTACAATGAGTGGTGGGGTGGGATGAAGTGGAATGGATGGAGTTTTAGGATGTGAGGGGTTTTGAGATACAATGTCTTCTATTTTGCTTTTTGCATCTCTCAAGCTTTCTTCTCGTTTAGATAACTTCTTAGCCCACTTACGATTGGCATTATGCTTGGTATCCTTGTTTTTCTCTAATGTGGCTCTCTTGATTCACTCAGTTCTGATTGTTCAGCTGCTCTATCCTACCTATCACATTAATGGGTGTAACTTTGGGTGCACTAGGGGGGTTCCTAGGACAATGTCTTGGGAGATGTTCCTTATTGCGCTCAAGACAAAAGCCTTGTATTGTGATGCTTTATCCTTGTCCTGGAGTTGGTGGGTGGGGACATTGACGAATTAAATGGTTGCCCTGACATCTAAAACACGGTCCTCTAGGGGCTTGCGGTCTCATTTGTCTCAATTGGGGCCTGGGATTAGGATTTGTCTACATGACATTGGAGTACATTGCCCCCCAATTTGTTTCCATAGGTGGTGCCTCATATTGATATGGATAAGTCTCACTATGCTCATGTGACTCTTTGTAATAAGCTTGTGGGTGTAGTCAGAACTCTGAGCATGAGGGTCATTTTCTAAGACCAAAGTCATCAGCACCAATGCTATATTAGGATTCTCTTCTCTCGCTGCATACATAACTAGGATCACATTGGTAGGAGGTGATGGTTGGTTTCCTAGGAACGATTGTGGCCTATATGGTGCCCGGTATTGCTATTGTTATTGAGGTTAATATCGTTGTGGTCTATGACATGACTATTGGTATTGGTTTTGATACCTATCCTATTGATAAGGTTGTTGATACGTTTGTCTGAGAGCCTTCCTATTGTAAGGATAATCTTGAGCCGTATGGTTGGTGTACTTCCTCTCAATAGTGCAATATGGAGCATTCAATTCTCTTATGTTTTGGTTTTGTAATGGGCATGTGTTTGCCATGTGGTCACCTCTACAAGTATAACATCACTTCAATGAGGTGACCCTTGTTGTTTGTCTATTTTGAACTCCTAGCTTCCTTGCAACTTGCTCAGCTATCTCCTCTATCTTAGTGGAGGGTCTAGAAGTATGACTAGTAGAACTATGAGAATCCTTATAGAGCTTTGATAATTCTAACTCCTCACCCAAGTTATCTTCTATGTCTATACACATTCTCAAGCATTGATCTAGTGTGTTTGGCTCTTTGAGATATACATACGATCTAAGTTTCCCGCTTAGAAGTCCATCTAAAAACTAGGAAACTTGTTTTTCTTTTGTAGGTAAGTCCGGTGTGAGGCACCTTTCCACGTGTCGTTTAAATCTCCATCCAGCTAACCGAATTGTTTCTTGGGGTCAGCTTGAAGCTGTGGATCAAGGATGATGTGTTATGCCTGATGCCACTCTTGGAAAATTCTACGATGAATTCGTCTAGTAGTTGACCTATATTTTGATAATTGCAACTATTCAGGGGCTAAAACCAAGCTAAGACAGTACCCTTGAGGGTCAAACCAAATGCGTTGAACAGGGTGAACAATTCCTCAACCTGTTCATCTCTTAACACTTGTTTGAATTCGGCCACATGATCATAAGGATCTCCTGACCCAACAAAGTAGATTTTTATCATCTTGACCACTTGAGAGGGTTCAAGGGTTCTTGGGTACTCTCCGGGTCTAAGCAATGGAAAATCATGTTCATCTCTTTGATGCCTATGTGCTCTATGTCTCTTTGAGGTCTTTCACTTTCCAATCCTAATCTGTCTCTACCCACAATGTGTGCAAAGCTTACTTCAGGTCTCTCTTTGGCTTGTTCTCTCTAGTTTTCATGGGCCTGGGACAATCCTACTCCTTGGAGGCCATGAGAAACATTAGATCTTGGTGGAAGGAAAATCAATTCGATCCTCCAAGTTTATGCATGCCTCTCATTCTCTCTTACCAAGAACATTCTCCCTGATGTGTTATCCAAATAAACAACTTTTCTTGGTATCTCAAGATCTTTGAGCTTGTAGATGGTGACTCCAACTATTTTGCTAATTTCATATGGCTTGAATCTCCAAAATGCTTCCTCTATTTCTCTTTTCAAGAATAGTTATATGCTTTTGTTGTGTTGGGTAACTTGGGTAGTCCACTATAGAGTAATTACCTTGGTCGAGACAAACTTGCCTCGAGGAGTCTTGGGTTCTCTTCCTAGGCCTCCTTTCTCTAGTTATCCTATCTCATTCTCAGGAATGATATTTCCAAACTCATCCTTCCTATCCGACAAGCTCATGACCACATACATGGTTTCTTGCTTGTCAACATAAGAACCCTGTTCCCATTTGACCACTCCATGTTCAAGTCCCAAGGGTTGATCTAGATTTTTTGAGTTGGATAACTGATCACCTCAGACCATCCTCATAGATGTGTGCACCTATTCAATTGGTCCTAATATATTCCCATTGTGTTTTATATGGATCTTCTAGTGTCTATGATAAGATAGTTACTAAGCTACCTATAGGTCTTTCCATGCTAAAGGACATTTTTGAATCACTTGTGTCCGAACTTAGCATGAATGGATAACCACTAAGTTGTTGTACCGACGACCTAGCTCTATGGTTGACACTAGTCTCAGACGAGCTAATTCTTTGTCTATCCCTGGCTAGGTGTCTACAAGATCAAACCTTCATAAGCCTTATATAGTAGTTCCAATTTTCCATGTTTATTGCTCAAAATCCTTTGGATCTCCCTTGGGTTCCTAATCCCACTTGAAGTTCAACTTCAAATTGCCCTATCTAAAAATCAATGTACTATTTTTACCAAAAATAATTGAGGCCATGTGGGATTCAAAATGAGTTTTCAAACGCACTCTAGAGCTCAAAAAATGGATTTTGGATGAAAATGTTATGTCAAATTAGGCTCTTGGGGGTCGAAATAGGCAATCAAGATCTCATGATACACGATACTCATGATGTATTGGCAATAATTAAGAGCAAATGATACACGATACTAGTAAAAACAATGATACATGATACTTGACCTCACGATAGAATACTTGTCCTTGCACGATACATGATATCAATCTTGATGATACGATACTTAAGGTTAACGATACTTGGAATTTCACGATATGATACGTGGCTCTAACATGATACAAGATACTTGAAGAAATTGACATACATGATA
Organism: Ceratopteris richardii; assembly: GCA_020310875.1. NCBI lineage: Eukaryota > Viridiplantae > Streptophyta > Polypodiopsida > Polypodiales > Pteridaceae > Ceratopteris > Ceratopteris richardii. The sequence goes on along the minus strand of CM035436.1, from coordinate 29,822,881 downwards.
CTTCGGTCAGAAGATGCACAATATGGCTCTCCACGATATGTGATACTTGGTGAAGGGAGGATACACAGGGACGCACGATACACGATACTAGATTTTCATGATACAAAACTTGAAGTCACATGATACATGATACTTGGACCAATGATACACGATACTTGCCCTGTATCATGATACACAATCTGACAATACACGATATTTGGGAAGTATCATAATACTTGACCTAGTGATACATAATACTTGAGAAGTATCATGATAAATGGGGAGATGATACACGATACCTACCCAAGGATAGCCATACATGGGAATTCAGATATCACGATACTTGAACTCAACTAACCATGATACTTGGACTTTTTGAAGTCCAAATTCAAGAATTGTTGCAAATATGTGCTCTTTGTGCCCTCCTTGTCACACCTATGTGACTGTGGATGCAAAATCTATCTCGCAACTCATGACATAACACTCGTGATACTTGCTGTAGGTCGTGTTACACCGCGTGATTCTTCACCCAGATTTTGGTGTATTAAGAGTGTGAAGCTTAGTATTCCTTCCATGTTTCAGCCTTAGACTCTCTGTAAACTCCTTGCACAACCACAAAAGTAAAAACGTTGTGTAAATGTAGTGAATGTATAGTAAAAAAAATAAAAAATTTGAGATGAAGATGGGAGAAGATGTTGATGATGAAGGTGGAGAAAAAATTAGAAACTAAACAGAAAATTACTATTTTTTACTATGTCTTACCATCATAAACCTACATCTTACCATCACAAGCTCACCCTTGAAGCTCTCTCCTTGGCAACGGTGCCAAATTTGGTGTCACTATAGCACAATGGTGAGTACCAATATGAGGAGATCCACCTCATCAATGTTAATCCATGGAGACGTGAGGGCTGGTATGGGGGAAAAAGTGAGCCTTGCATGGGCCCTATAAGGATTCCTAACTTTTAGGAGTTTAAAATATTAATATAGGTGATTAAGGGGCCATAGAAAACCACTAGTTGTATTCTCAAATAAAATAGTATTTAGTAGATTTTTGTATTTGAATATTAGAAAGGAAATTTTTGAGGCCTTTGGATGGTTCTATTTAATGGCTAAGATTGAAAGGGATGACATGGTAGAGAGAGGGGGGCTCTAACATGCCTGAGATGACACAATAGAGAGAGAAGATCTCACAAATTTTTTCACATCCTCTGCAAGTTTCTTGGCCCTTAGATGAGAGGAAATCCAATGGTTCTCCGCATTTGGGGTTGATAGGAACTTTGAATTTGATCTAGAGCATTCGATCGGAGGAGAATCTAACGATGCTCCTTGTTTGGGGCTGAGCACATTCATTGGAGATCGATCCATCCAATGAGCCCATCATCAAATTGCATATGTAAAAAGGTGCTTTTTCCTTTTGAAAGATCAATCTCAACCATTAGATTATATCTTCATCCAATGGTCTGAATTTAAGGCACTCAAAATGGGGTCAATTCAAGCAGAACCATTCAATTTTAGATGCAATCCGATGGCTTATATGCAGAGGTGCATTTTTTTGAATGGACTACATCTCAGCCCTTCCTCTCCCTCAAATCCAAGGGCCAATATTCAATGATGCCTTGAATTTTCCACTCAACCTTAACCATTGGATCATTGCACCAATCCAAGGGTTGCAGATCTTTCCTAAGCTTGTCAAAACCATTCACACAACTAAAACCACTAGTTCAAGGGGGTCTTTTCCTCTTTGACCACACAAAAACCATGGAAACCTATGCCTAGCCTATGTGATTAAGGGACTAAACTGTGTCCACCACCCTCTTCTCATTGGTTCATCCCTAATCACTCCTTAATCTAAAAGGCTCATGCAAGGTTCATTTTCTTCCCTAATGACCATGAGCAAGTGAAGGCACAAGTGTGTGAGTGAGAAGCACACAAGCATGCAAACACATACACACACACGTGCACAGAAGGCAAGAACAAAGAGAGGAACAATGGAAAGCTTCTATTACTCAAGAAATCTCTTACAAAGGCTGAAATCTCTCCAAGACCGACCTCTAAAATGATAACCTGAAAAATAAGCTCTCTACCTCTTTTTATAGTTTTTTGACTAGTTTTGGCCCTATCCAAACCTAGTGTCCAACCTCGTTAAAAATTAGATTATAGGGCTTATTTGAGGGTTCAAATAGAGTCTAAAAATGATGAAAATTGACACATAGGTACTTCTAATACTCATCAAGCTTGAGAACTCCATGGCTTGAACAAAAAGGAGTTGGAAAATGTGAATTGATATATACAATGGTTGTTAGTGATCAAAATCATTGTTTTATAGGGATTTCTTCTGAAAATTTGACATATACTTCTTGGAGCTCCCTACATGCTCTCTCTTCTTGTGTGCCCACATCCTTGATGCATTCTTGTGCCTTGTGCATGACCTTGAGTGTCAACAGTTGTTTAGGATCCTGATCACAATTATCCATAATTTTTAGGTTTATAGTAGAGGCTCCTAGTTTAGCATTTGAAAGGTTCTCATACACCTTTTTCATACCCCCTCTTCCCCAATTGATGGCTAAAGGTAAACGTGTCCTAAAATCACATAAACTCTTGTCTATGTAAATTACAATCCTTTGTTCTTTAGCCTCCTTCAATGCCTTGCATGCATATGTGAGATGGTTAGTGGCATCACACCAAACACATCTCCAAACATTAGGGCTTCGTTGCTCATTAGAATTGTAGGTCCTTTGCAAGGTGGGTTGAGGAAGTTTTGGTTGAGGCATTTATGTTTGAGAGGATTTTTGAGCTAAGTTTGAGTGTCTAAACATATTTAACTGAGTGCTTAGAGCATATACTGCATTTTGGAGTGATGCTAGTTCTTTGGACATGTTGGTTTGCATTTGCATCATGTTTTCAAATTTGCTAAAAAGGATCTCAAATTTAAGTTCACTAGGTATGCTCGATGAGGATGCTACATGATCAACCTTTACAGTGGTGTATCTCTCCTTAGGGTCACCCAAGTGTGGTATACTAGCTGGAGGACTAGGTGGTGACTCATAAAGCATGGATTGCCTTTGCTTCATATGAGCAACCACTTCAATGACCCTCTTCATTGTAGCCCAACCATCAATGAGACCATATCTCTTTCCTAGCCCTTCAAGTCTTTTTTCAAATTCTACTCTCACATCTTGACTCAAAATTTTGAGGAAATTGATTACACTATCAAGTGTGAGAGCAGTTTTGTCTACTTCTGGTTGTTGAGAAAAGTGTGTTATAAACTCACTATGGAGTTGAATAATAGTTTTTTGAGATTTGGTTGAGCTAATCCACTTCATGAACCCCTCTCTACTATGATACTTGAGATCTTTTGGGTGGAATTCGTTATGGCTTTGTTTCTTAAACTCCTTCTAGCCTAGGTTTTCATGGGCTTCAATTGTAACCATAGATCGGATTGCTGATTGTATCAGATAGGCAATCAATTTTTGTTCATGTAAACCATGAAGTTTTGCGAGTTCCTCAAAAGCATCTAAATAATCAATCACCTTAACCCTAGTGAATTTCCCCTTTTCCTTTAACAAGTTTTCCACTACCTTTTGGCCTTCTTTTTCATGTATCATATGTTTAAACAAATCTTCCACAATGTTCTTAAATTCAAGGCTTGCTTGAGCTTTGATTCATTTGATTATGTCTTCGACTTCCAATTTTAGTTTTTTTGTGTGATATCTAACTAAGTCACTCAAATCGTTTTGTTCCACTGTACCCCAAGTTATGAAAATATATAGAATGAAATCCTTTTGGTGCTTTTCAATGCAAGTATGCAAATGTATAAATGTCAAAGTCAAAAAATGTAAAAATGTGAAAAATGAAAGTGTTCTTTTTATGCTTTTTAAATGTAAAAAGGCATGAACTTGAAATGCATATACCTGAATTGGCTTGAAGAAGAGGTTCTAAATGTGTGCATGTGTGAAAATAGATACAGTTTGTTCTTTGAAAAAATCCTTAATACAATGGGACTCTAAGTGAATCCTTTGAGAAGGGCAAAGCCGAGAGGTTCAACAACTTGCATAATTATATGGAGGCATTCAGATCACGTAGGTCAGCCCTCAACACCAATGAGATCGTACAAGGTTTTGGTCAAGCACCCCCTCTCAAGGACAAAGATGATTCTACATCAATCTCCCAAATTGTATGAATGCATATGCACAAATTTGAAATTATACCACTTGAGTTGTTGAAGTGCCTGTGGAACTTTCATGTCGGGTTCAATGTTGGAGTAAAGAGCTCAATTGATGGATCAAGTCAACTACCAATGGTTCCATTTATACTGCGCATGCAGGGTGCTTTAAGCAAACTCGCATCATAGAATGGTGACTCAAAGAGACTATAAACTCAAGAAGTTTGATTAGATTGATTGCACAAACTTATTTTCTTGTGAGGGAACTCCAATAATGGATCATCTTACTTCATACATGTAACTTTGAGAGTCTTGCAAATTTGTTCTCATACACGTACGAATATGTTCAAAGATTCAAAAGGTGATAGAATCTCTTTGTTTATCACAAAATATCATACCTCTTAGCAAGTTGATATGAGTCGAATATGAATCCTTTGAATACTTGACATAAGTATTGAAAAAGTTTTTCTTTTTATGAAAATAGATAGCAAAATAAAATTCTATGAACTTCACAGTTCGAAAATCAAGATCAACTTTCACACAACACCGTATGCTATATCTTTGTTAGCACTCATATGATTTCAACACAGTTGTCAATAACCTGAAGACAAAAGAAAACAAGATCACTGTGCCATAATACAATGATGGGAAAGAAAAATACAACTTGCATCATAATCTCCGAAATTCGACTCCAAAATATCAAACAAACAAAACTTTTGATGAGACTTTACATCCTCATCAATGCTCATATCAATCATCCATTTCAGCCAATCAATAAAACTGATGTGTCAAAGATAGACCATGCAAACTACAGAGCATTCAATAGCAATCAACAAAATTTAAAGGTTGGCATGAGAAGGACGTAGTCAAAACAAAAGAATCAACATCACATAGAAGTTAAAGCCAGTTTAGTAAATGGTGATGGAGATTGCCAAGACCCATTAAAAGAATTTCAATAAGCAGAGGGTGAAGGTGGTAAAAATGATTTGTTGAAGTGGTTGTCTGATGAAAGCATGTGCACTAGATCATTGCCAACAACTACATAGATTATGAATAGATATTGATGTCCTCAACCTCGGCATCACCTCTCAAGAGACACCCTACTTCAATGACAATTGCCTCTATTGTTTTAGATTAAGATATCGCCTCTTTGGCTTTTGAACACTTCTGTTAACTGTCCCTCTCACATGAAATTTCATGAGCCCCTCTCACATGAAATTGCTAGACCAATCCTTAAAGCAGCTCGACTCGCACAAAAGTATCTATGGCTATTTTTCCTTCAAAGCTCCAATATCTTCTGTAATCTTGGATTCATTACTTCAAAAGCTCCAAGATCAATGTGAATCATATAGCTTAATGTCTCTGAAACTATGCTAGCTCAAAGAAGGAGAGAGAATTTCTCTGACAGTGGGGAGAGGGGGAGGGGGCAGGTTGCAATAGGGAGGTTCTACAGATATAGAGAGGAGAGGAGAGATTGTGTGCATAGCTCTTGTAGAGCAAAGAAGAGAAGAGATGCAAAGAAAAAGAAGGGCCCCAAAATTTTTCCAATTTGGACACTTTATTTTTGTAACATAGTCAACTGATGTAAATGCACTAGAGGAGTCCTCTAGATGCATATCCATAGATATCTGTATCATTACCCTTGTAAACTAGTAGGGAATTAGTCTTCTAGTCAGTAAAGTGTTGGTCTCTTGTGTGAAAGGACCATTTTTAGGGCACATGTATATAAGTCATTTTGTGACTCTTTGTAAGGACTTTTGGCCATTGTGAGAATCAAGAGCACAGAATTTTGAATTTGTGTCTTGTCCTCTCTGTATCGACTTCCTGGTGAGCTTGCATGCATGTATGTGGCTTGAAAAGAGTGCTTTGAAGTGTTTTCTATCTGTGATAGTGCTTGTTTGCTGTTGGTAATGTGTGTGTGAAGTGAAGGAGGTGCTAAAGCATAGGTAGGTTAATCCCATGGTTCAGTATTTTGCTCATAACTTGAAGCACGAATGTCAGAATCGAGTGAAGATAAACCATTGGGTGTGTCTTCTCTAGAGCTTCAAAAAGAACCTGCTATTCCCTATATTCTAAGTTCGGAGTAGAGAGAAATGCTCGATTTACTATTGGCTACTGTCCTAGGTGTTGCAACACCATAGCCGACCATGAAAGCTTTGAATGTGATAGTTCACACTTGTTTGCACCTTTGTTAGTTCACATTTGCATTGATCGTCATTTGAATGTATGTCCTCATACACTCGGTTAGGTTATGATACTTCTTGGATTGATAGTTAAAACGTGAATCCCCACTATATGCACTTGTAGGGGATTGAGGTATAGTCTCGTTCTCCTCAAGTCCCTAAGTCGATACTTAGGTACACACATTTTTTGGCATCGTTGCCGGGGATTGTTGAATCAAACCGAGGCATTTGTGTGATGGTGAAAGCTCTTAGCATTGAAGTGAGTAGAGAAGTTGTGAAGTTCTTTTCTTTGGTGAGTCACTTTCATCCGCACTTACTATTGGAGAATTCCTCTCCTAATCGTAGCAGAAAGTGTAGAAGACCTTCTCAGGATCAAGACTCTTGCCAATAGCAGAACCTTCAAATGAAAACTGGTACCAAGTGAAATATCCAATGAACTTGAAACTTTGGTTGCTCAAACTAGACACCTAGAGCTTTTAAATGAGATATCAAACACTCATTTTGGAGTAGATTTGGGTTGGCAACTATTTGATTCAAAACAGACTACCTATCCACTTAGTTAGGCTGAAAACTGGACTTCACTAAAACCTGAATAACTCACAGAGCATAAAGAATTTCATAAAATTCTTTTAAACAGAGGAAGTACTCCAGATAAGCTTTCCAACTAATGTTTAAACACTAAAATTAGATACATATATTGAGAGATATGACTCTCACACGTAGACTACCCAAAAATGGGTGTGCGGCTAGACATACTCTATGAGAGTAAACTGAAGGAAATGACTCAAAACAAATGAAGTAGCTACAAGGGGGTTTCCATGCCTTCTTAATCTATTCTTGAGTGTCCTCCCTTGCCTCTTTTATAGTCAAGTGACCAAAAACTCTCATGATGAGTTTAAGAGCTCTTCTCCATCATTTCTCCACTGCTTTGGACAACCACTCCTCTTACAGTTCAGTTTTTGGATTTGATTCTCTTTTGAATGATTCTCTTTTGAATGATTCTCTTTTGGTCTCCACTACTTGCTGAAGTAAATGCTTCTATTTTTCATTTTTGTATTTTTCTTCTACTTGAAGAAAATCTTTTTTGCAAAAATATATACGATCTTACTTCTTTATTTTTAACACTCCCCCTCAAGCTCACATGTGAGCTTGCACCTTCAGCCATATCCTACAAGTTGATGTTGTCCTTGAACCTCTTTAGCTTAGAAGCATCTAGGGACTTTGTAAGCATGTCTGCAACCTGGTCATTAGTTCTAATGAACTTTATATCCACATCCTTCCTCAAAAATTTTTCTCGAACATAATGATAATGCACTTCTATGTGCTTGCTTCGTGCATGAAACATTGGATTGTTTGTCAAGTGAATGCTTGACATGTTGTCACCATAAATTGGAATGGTCTCCACCTGCACATCAAGATCAGCCAAGAGCTTCTTAATCCACATAGCTTCACAAGTTGCAAAGGCTAAACCTCTATATTCAGCTTCTGTAGATGATAGTGCAACAATAGGTTGCTTCTTTGAGCTCCATGTGATAGGTTTGCTACCTATCATGAACACATAACCTGACGTGGATCTTCTATCTTCCTTTGAACCAGCCCAATCAGCATCACTAAAGCCTTTTACCTGCAATTCTTCATCATATCTATAAAACAAAGCATGATTAACTGTGTGCTTCACATATCTTAGCACTCGTTTGGCTGAATTTAAATGTTCACTTGTTGGAGCTTGCATTAATTGAGAAAGAACTCCAATAATATAACACAAATCTAGTCTTGTGATCGTAGCATAGATCAATGAACCTATAATACTCTTGTATGTAGTTACATCATGTAACTTCTCTCCATCATTTGAGCATAGCTTCACATTTGTGTCCATAGGTCGAGTGAGTGGTTTGCATTCACTCATTCCAAATCTGAAAAGAACATCCAATAGGTACTTTCTTTGCATCAAGTAAATGCCATCTTTCCCATAGACTATCTCAATGCCTAAAAAGTATTTCAGCTCACCAAGATCTGAAATTTTAAACTCCTTACCGAGTTTCCTTTTGATCTCTTGTATTCCTGTTATGATGAGATCATCAACGTATATGCAAATATATACCTGCTTGCCTTCTTCTTTCTTCATGTAGAGAGAGGGATCTGCATTACTTGGACTATACCCACACCTTGTGAGGTACTCGACCAATCTTTGATTCCAAGCATGTGGTGCTTGCTTCAGCCCATACAAAGCTTTCTTCAATCTACAAACAAAATTTGGATGCTTTTTGTCTTCAAATCCAATCGATTGACTCATGTATACCTCTTCTTGAAGTTCACCATTGAGAAAAGCATTTTTTATGTCAAGTTCGTACAATGGCCATCTCCTTGCTGCACTCACTGCAATCAAGGTTCTAATTGTTCCCATCTTTGCAACCGGGCTGAAAGTTTCTTCATAATCGATGCCGTGAGTTTGCTTGAATCCTTTTGCTACTAGTCTAGCTTTATGCCTTGCTAGAGAACCATTAACATTTCTCTTTATTTTAAACACCCATTTATTTGGAACAATCTTCATACCTTCAGCCTTTGGAACTAGCTCCCATGTGTGATTGTCCTTGAGAGCTTTCATCGCTTCTTGCATAGCTTCTTGCCATTCTTTTTGTGTACATGCTTCTTCATATGCATCTGGTTCTTTGTCTTTGACCACTTGTGTCATATATGCAAAATGCTTTGCAATAAAACTATCATAGGCCAGCCTTTCAATTGGATACCTTGCTCTTGAAGACCTCCTTTCATTTCCTTTTGAACATTGCTTCTTCAATCGGTTGAACTTTACCTTCGGTGTGATCACCTCTTCATACTCTTCTTCACTTGCATTTGAATCACTATTTTGGGCAGCACTTTCAACTTTAGATCTTTTTTAAGCTGATGTTGGTGATGAGGAATGACTCCTTAGCCTCCCCTTCCATGTTGAGCTTTCTCCAAGTGATGTAGAAGCTTCTGGACCTGACATTTGAGTGCTTGTTTGCTGAAATTCTTCTTGGACAACACCTCCATCATCTTCGCAATCTTCTTCAAGAAAATCTTCTCTTTCCCTTTGTCTCCAAACCATGGTCTTAGCTCATCAAATACCACATCTCGTGAGACTCGTAGCTCCTTTGTCACCCGATTGTAGCACCTATATCCCTTTTGCTTCGATGAATATCCAATAAAAATACATTTTTCGGACTTTGCCTCCATCTTTGTCCTTAGTTCTTGAGGGATGTGAACATAACACACACATCCAAAAACTTTGAGATGTGTAAGGTCAGGCTTCTTACCGGAATAAACCTCCTCGGAAGTTAGATTATGCACTCCAGCCATTGTGCACTTGTTCATCAAATAAACGGCCGTACTAGTTGCTTCAACCCAATAGTTTAGTGGCATCTTCATCTCGTTGAGCATGCATCTTGCAACTTCTGTGATATGTCGATTCTTCCTTTCAACTATTCCATTTTGTTGAGGTGTGTACCTACATGTAAATTGTCTTTTGATGCCATTTTCATAAAGAAAATCTGAAAATTCTTTGGAGAAATATTCTCCTCCTCCATCGGACCTCAAGGTCTTTATGTAGCGTCCTGTTTCCTTTTCTACCTGTGCTTTAAATCTCTTGAACATGGAGAACACAAATGATTTTTGTTTTATGCAAAACATCCATACTTTCCTTGAATGATCATCAATAAAAGTGACAAAATATCTATTACCAGCCACTGATGGTTGTTGTGATGGTCCCCATACATCCGTGTGTATCAAGTGGAGGACATTCCTTGCCACATAGTTGCTTTTCTTGAATGGTTGTCGAGTTTGCTTTCCTAGTTGGCATGCTTCACAAAACTCATGTAGTCCGGCATCATTGAATCTTGGAAGACCTCTTATCACTTCATGGTTGCTCATGTCCTTGAGCTTGGGAATGTTGATATGTCCAAACCTTTTGTGCCACAAATCGATTTCAGCAATCCTCTTGTTTCCAAACTGAATATACATCACCTTTCCATGCGGTTGTTGAATGTCCAAAGTGAACATCTGTTGGAACTCAAAGTCAAGCACAAGCATGGAAGCACATCAGAAAGGTGGAAACACACAAGAAGAAGGAGCACGTAGGGAGCTCCATGAAGTAACTGTCAACTTTTCATAAGAACCCCCTACAAAAATAGTGATTTCCATCACTAAAATCATTGTAAATACCATTTTCTATTTTGGTAGCTCCATTTTGTGCAAGCCGAGGAGTCCTCGAGCTTGAGGAGCATTAGAAGTACCATCGTACCAAATTTCATAATTTTTAGACTCCGTTTGAGCCCTCAAATAAGCCCTGGAACCTAATTTTTAACTAGGCCGGACACTAGGTCTGGACAGGGCCAAAACTAGTCAAAAAACTATAAAAAGAGCTAGAGAGCTCATTTTTGGGGGTAGCTTCTTGTAGATTTCAGTTTTGTAATAGATTTCCTTTTGTAATCAAAATCCTTCCATTGTTCCTCTCTTTGATCTTACTTTGTGCGTGTGTGTGTGTATGTGTGTGCATGTTTGTGTGCTTTCACTCACGCACTTGTGCCTTCACTTGCTCGTGGTCTTCATACCGGTCCTCACGTCTCCGCGGATTGACAAGTAAAGGAGGTGGTGCTTACGCTTGAGCTACACCAAATTTTGGCGCCGTTGCCGGGGAGAGTGCTTCGAGGACGAGCGTTGTGATGGTAAGATCGTAGATTTGCGACGTTGGAAGGTAAAAAAATTGTCATTTCAGTTCATTTTCTGTTTTTTCCTCTTCATCTTCATCATCATCATCATCTCCACCTTCTTCCATCTTCTTCTTCATAGAAATTTCTTGTTTTTTAGTGCATTTTCACCATTTTCATACCATTTTTCATGCATTATTGTGTGGGAAGGAGTTAGGAGAAGCAAGGGAGAGGAAGCGCTGTGTTTTTTTCATGATTTTCTGCTCATACGGAGCTCGCCATAGCCGGCGCTCAGAAATTTGAATTTCCCGCCAAAAAACGCGATTCTGTGATGAAAATCGCGATTCTGTGAAAATTCAAAATTTTTTGAAAAATCACGATTTTCAGTTTTCCCGCCTAAAAGTTGGTTGAAAAAAATCGCGATTCTGTGTTTTTCTCAAAAAAACACGATTCTCTGCTCAAAATCGCGATTCTCAAAAAAAACACGATTCTCTGCTCAAAATCGCGATTCTCACCAATCACGATTTTCAGCAAAAACACGATTTTGTGAAAAAGGCGATTCTGTGAAAACACGATTTTTTGCTCAAAATCGTGATTTTCAAAAACACGATTTTGTGCTCAACATCGCGATTTTCATGTGAAAAATACGATTTTCAAAAAACACGATTCTCTGCTCAAAATCGCGATTCTCACCAATCACGATTTTCAGCAAAAAACACGATTTTGTGAAAAACACGACTTTCTGCTCAAAATCGCGATTCTCACCAATCACGATTTTCAGCAAAAAACACGATTTTGTGAATCACGATTCTCTGAGTCAAAATCGCGATTTTCAGAAACACGATTTTGTGATCAACATCGCGATTCTCTGAAACACGATTTTGTGATCAACATCGCGATTCTCTGAAACACGATTTTGTGATCAACATCGCGATTCTCTGAAACACGATTTTGTGATCAACATCGCGATTTTCAAAAACATGATTTTGTGATCAACATCGCGATTCTCTAAAACACGATTTTGTGATCAAAATCGCGATTTTCAAATCACGATCTTCTGCTCAAAATCGCGATTTTCAAAAACACGATTTTGTGATCAACATCGCGATTTTCTGAGTTCACAAAATCGCGATTCTCTGAAAGTTCACAAAATCGCGATTTTCTCCAAAGGCCCTGTTTGCCTGTTTTGACCCCCAGGAGCTTGAATTGACATAACTTTCTCATCCAAAGTCCATTTTCTGAGCTCTATAGCTTGTTGGAAAGCTCGTTTCAAATGCTACACGATCTCAACTGTTTTTTTCAGGAATAATGCGTTGATTTTGAGATAGGATAATTTGAAGTGGACCCTCAAGTGGGACTAGGAAACCAGGGGGGCTCCCAAGGATTTTTGAGCAATACAAAGGGGGAGAAAATTGTGTCATGGGAAAGAAAAAAGCAAAAGATAGAAGAAAAGGGGCTAAGATCGAAAAAACGGAGGGCGATAAACATGAAATACATGAGATAATATCACATCAAGATGAAACATTTAGAGAAAAATTGCAAGGAATCGAGAAAACGGGGGAAATGTCTAGGGGGGTCGGATCCATATTTGCAACAAGAGAATATCACAATATGTTGGTGGATATAAGAATAGGATATGAATGTAGAAGGTTGAGTGCATATATCAATCCTCATTGTGAGTGGAATTTGATTCATATTGACTTCTTGACCATTATTTTTGAGAACATACAACCAACAACTCATTCTTCTATCCTCATGGATGATGAACATTATGAATGCATGGGTCAAGTTGTGTTGCCTGTTATGGTGGGTGATATGCAATTTTCGGAAACATTCTTTGTCATGGATTGTATAGATGAAGGCTTGATCATTGGCACCCAAAGGTTCATTAAACAAAATCATCAAGAATTGGAGGTGCCTTCTCCACCCATCATCCATGCTTCTACATATATGTCTATGGAAAATCCTAATGACTATCCACCTTATGATGATTGGGGGCAAAATCACCTTTTCACAGAGCTTGCTTTTAATGAGAAAATTTTTCTTTCTACTCATGTTTTTGAATCTGATCCTTCTTTGAGTAAATCACAGGAAACCTTAGCGAATGGAGATATGGAGGACTCCAAGTGTTTGGGGGATGTGGAAGGACCCTCTCTTCCTGTAAATTGGGATCCCCCTCATGAAGCCATAAGTAGGGATGATCTGCACTCAGATGGTCAAGAAGGAGATGATCAACCATTGTTGTGTATCATTGATGTGGAAAAAGAGGTCGACTCTAGGGTGAATCATGACAATCCATCACCCATTTGTACACCTAGGGATTCTATGTGTAATAAGGATAAATGTCTCGATGAATCTCTAGATCAATCTCAAACCACACAGCCCATTGATCCCTTGCATAAGTCTGATGTAGGTATAGAAGATCAACCCTTGTTGCACTCCCCATGTAAGGATGAGTTTTCTAAAAAAACTCACATAGAAGGCCCAAAAGACCCTTACATCAAGAAACAGAAATCACATTTTCTTGGTAATGTCAAGCAAATTTGGGTGGCCAAGAAATTACTTAGAGCCCAACCAAATCGCACTATGATATGGGTACCAAAGAAAGCCCTTGCACAAAATCAGTCCCCTCACACTAGACTTCAAAATCTATGGTCTAGGCCTACCATGACTTATCCTCAAGAAAGACCACTTCCAATCCAAGGACCCCAAGCAATCAAGCCTAAGCTCAGACAAAATCCAAGGGGGGACTTTAAGGCACCAACCTGCACAACAAAGACACCAAGGCGAGGTAAAGAACTGAATCAAGCACAGAGCTCCAATACAGATCAAAGAACCTCTTCTGCAAGGATAAGGGTTTGGAAGACAAAAGTACCAATAGCATCCACCAAAATAAAGAGCCAGCCACGATGGATCAAACCCTCAAGAGATCATTCAAACACGAAGTGGCCAAAGGTAATCTCAACCCAGTCGCAGACTGATCTCAAATGGATCCCTATAAGGAGGAATGATCAGTTGTCCTCTCGAGATACAATGGATACCTCCAACAAAGATGGCATCAATATCTGCAAATAACATTGAAAACCTCGACGAGCGACAACCATGTGCCCTTTGCACAACCCTGTCTTATGCACCATTCAGGTCATGCATTTCCCAAGTATGCATCATTATAGGGCCACATTACACGGTCGTGCATAGACACACTTGAGAATCCCAAGCACAAGAGCACATTGAAATATGTCAAATTTTTCCTACTGATACTAACTTTTGTGTTCTTGTTTTGTGATAATTTTTCCCACAAAAAAAAAAAAAAAAAAAAAACGAGGAAGAACTTGTTCCCAGGTTTCGCTCATGGAACATGAATGAGTCATGCTTAGTTGAAGATTGAACCATCGATTACTGGGCATTTATCAGTGTGTCTTGGCTAGTAGATGATTTAATTGCTGCCTTATCTCATAAATGTCAAGAACTTAGCATGAGCAGGGCATCCACAACTATGGTTTCCTCTTACTATGGTGGGAGTGAAGAGCTTGAAGGTCCACAACTTGAGTGATGCTTAACTACTGTATGTACCAGAGCAGCCAAGGAGATATCTGCAAAAGGTAGTTATGGAGGAGAAGACTCGTGTATATGGTGAGCTAAAGAGAATATGTGAAACTCAGCTTGGTGTAGTTACCCGATGTTGCTTGCCAAAGAATATAAAGCAATTCAATTCTCAATATTTCCTGAACCAGTATGGAACAGTAGCACTGGTGAATGGTCTATGTCAATCAGCATGGTAATCTCTTAGAAACCGGCACGTGTCCAATATTCCTCTGAGTGTCAATATAGGGAAGTGAACGTGCATGAGCCCAAGCTCAGAAATGCACACTGTTAGTGACAAATGTTGCTTTGAAAAGAGGAAAGGGGATTCACCACTCAAAAGATCTCATCAGTGGACAATCAACATGGACATTCATCAACAAGGTTCCATCCAAAGGCCGAGAGTACAACACGAAGAGACAAAGCATCCATCAACCTTCTCCATGGTAAGTATCTTTACTCTGGAAACAGCATAACCATGATAGTTTAGGAAACCTCTTCGTCAGCATACCCTTGAGCACTTAGCTCAAGAACTGCAATTTTTGCACCATACTTCTTCCAATGCATTTTCCAAGTAAGCATGTGTAGGGCTACATTACAAGGTCGTGCACAAGGCACATACTTTTTTTAACCCAGGCACGAACACACTTACCCATCATTCATTATGGGTTATGAGTAGTTGGCATGACTGCTCTCAACATCATCTTTGGAAGAGCTAGCGGTTGGGAACAACATCCATACCTAGGAAGCATTTCGAAGCTAGTAGTTGCTCTAACTCGATCTTGATAACCTCTTTTGAGCAACTCGCGATTTTTGAGAGCTCACAACGACGCATTCATGCTGCAATTCATGAAAGAAGCACATACCAAGGGACGACGACTTGTAAAGGCTTGCAGTGACACATGAAGAACCGGACAACCAACACTATCAAATTTGGAAGATAGACGGCTCTCGTTCATACAGAATGGCTACTACCCCTCAAAGCACTACATGGAACAACCACTACAACAAGGGTCTGTCAGGGACGACAGACTCGAGAGGGGGGGGAGTGTTGGAACTCAAAGTCAAGCACAAGCATGGAAGCACATCAGAAAGGTGGAAACACACAAGAAGAAGGAGCACGTAGGGAGCTCCATGAAGTAACTGTCAACTTTTCATAAGAATCCCCTACAAAAATAGTGATTTCCATCACTAAAATCATTGTAAATACCATTTTCTATTTTGGTAGCTCCATTTTGTGCAAGCCGAGGAGTCCTCGAGCTTGAGGAGCATTAGAAGTACCATCGTACCAAATTTCATAATTTTTAGACTCCGTTTGAGCCCTCAAATAAGCCCTGGAACCTAATTTTTAACTAGGCCGGACACTAGGTCTGGACAGGGCCAAAACTAGTCAAAAAACTATAAAAAGAGCTAGAGAGCTCATTTTTGGGGGTAGCTTCTTGTAGATTTCAGTTTTGTAATAGATTTCCTTTTGTAATCAAAATCCTTCCATTGTTCCTCTCTTTGATCTTACTTTGTGCGTGTGTGTGTGTATGTGTGTGCATGTTTGTGTGCTTTCACTCACGCACTTGTGCCTTCACTTGCTCGTGGTCTTCATACCGGTCCTCACGTCTCCGCGGATTGACAAGTAAAGGAGGTGGTGCTTACGCTTGAGCTACAACATCCTTCCTTCTTTCCTTCCTTGAGCAATGACCTTGAATCCTTCTTTTGGATTCTTATAAAGCAGCCTTTTTCATTGAAGATAACATGATATCCTTTCTCTACGATTTGTCCTACTGAAATCAAATTCTTTGCAATAGTAGGAACATGAAGAACATCAGCCAATACCTTCTTGTCTCCAAGCTTCATATTTCCAACATGCTCAATTGCGTGTTGAGTTTCATCGCTGGTCTCCACACATCCTTTTCCACTTGGAGCTTGTAGCTTTGTGAACAAATCTCCTTGGCATGTCATATGGTTGCTGCAACCTGAATCTATGAACCATTTTTGGTCATCACTTCTCGAGTTGTTGTAGTCATGCTTCATGGCAAGCATGCTTTGCTTGTCTCCTTCACTTGATGTACTCGCATAGTTATTTTGGCTCCTTTGGTTGCCTCCATTCAGCCTTCCATTCTTTTGCCAACAATCATTTGCATAATGTCCTAGTTTACCACAATGATAACATGCTATACCTTTATGATGATTGTATGAACCTCGACCTCTTCCTCTCGAGCCTCCTCTTGAGTTCCTTCCTCTACCTCTTCCTGCATATAACATCTGACTATGAATGTCCTTACCTTTGTTGCCTTCTCCTTGTTGAGCAACCTCTTCAGCCACAAGATTTGGTATAATCTCATCGAATGTTTGTAGAGGATCTCTATAAAGGATGTTTGTGATGAGGGGCTTCCACTTTTCTTTACTTCTCAAGCCATTGAGGGCTGTTTGGATGATGTCTTCCTCTTCTATCTTGCATCCAACTGATGCTAGCTGATCTCGAAGCTCTTTGATCCTCAATGTATGCTTACTAATGCTTTGGTTTGAGCTTTTCCTCATGTTGTTGAGCTCGATCTTGAGTTGCATCCTTCGAGATATTGTTGAGGTAGCATACACCTTCTCCAATGCTTCCCAAACTTCCTTGGCTGTTTCTAAGCTTTGCACATGACCAATCATAGTGTTAGAAATAACTTGTGAGATGAGGAACATCACCCTTCGATTCCTCTCTTCCCAATCAACAAATTGTCTCCTTTGTGCCAGAGTAATGTTGGGATCTTGAATGTCCACCGGTTGTGGATCGTCTCCACTAACTAGACTCCATAAACCTTTACCTTTAACGTAATTTATCATTCTATACCTCCAAGATTGAAAATTATCTTTGTCTAACTTCTCAACTTGTTGTCCTAAATCAGCCATTGAAAACTTCCAAGATTGAAGTTTACCTCAAGTATGTTGTGGCACTCTTTCTTGACTTCACGAAGCTCCCCATTGATTTGTACCTTCTCCTTTGCTTCAATTCAGTTCCAATGCTTTGAATCTTCAAACTCCAATGCTCTGATACCAATTGTTGGAGAATTCCTCTCCTAATCGCAGTGGAAAGTGTAGAAGACCTTCTCAGGATCAAGACTCTTGCCAACAGCAGAACCTTCAAATGAAAACTGGTACCAATTGAAATATCCAATGAACTTGAAACTTTGGTCACTCAAACTAGACACCTAGAGCTTTCAAATGAGATATCAAGCACTCAATTTGGAGTAGATTTGGGTTGGCAACTATTTGATTCAAAACAGACTACTTGTCCACTAAGTTAGGCTGAAAACTAGACTTCACTAAAACTTGAATAACTCACAGAGCATAAAGAATTTCATAAAATTCTTTTAGACAGAGGAAGTACGTGAGATAACTTTCCAACAAATGTTTAAACACTAAAATTGGATACATATATTGAGAGATATGACTCTCACAAGTAGACTACCCAAAAATGGGTGTGCGGCTATACATACTCTATGAGAGCAAACTGAACGAAATGACTCAAAACAAATGAAGTAGCTACAAGGGGGTTTCCACGCCTTCTTAATCTATTCTTGAGTGTCCTCCCTTGCCTCTTTTATAGTCAAGTGACCAAAAACTCTCATGATGAGTTTAAGAGCTCTTCTCCATCATTTCTCCACTACTTTGGACAACCACTCCTCTTACAGTTCAATTTTTGGATTTGATTCTCTTTTGAATGATTCTCTTTTGGTCTCCACTACTTGCTGAAGTAAATGCTTCTATTTTTCATTTTTGTATTTTTCTTCTACTTGAAGAAAATCCTTTTTGCAAAAATATATACGAGCTTACTTCTTTATTTTTAACACTTACTACTCCTCACTTTTGGAGTGTGTGTAGTGAGTTGTTAGTTTATGGAAGTGAGCTAGGGAGGGAAGTTAGAGTAGGTGGTAGGAAGGAAAAGAGTTAGGATAGGTAGGTAGGTTCAATTTTCTAGTTCTTTTTTGTTCAGCCTTTTTTAGCTTTTGTACCCTACAGAGGCTTAAAAGCCAAAAAGAAGCCATTTTGAAATCACTTGTTTCTTAGCAAGTGTCATGAGGGTGTAGATGGCAGATGTTGCAGAGCTGATATCGAGGCTTTTGGAGCTAGAAAGAGCAAGTGTTGGTTGAAGAGAGCTTGAGGCTAGCTTGTGAGGTGAGCTGACCAAGTTATTGATCTAAGATTTCAATTTAAATGAGCAGAAATAGGGAGACGACCTACGACTGATGTTGTGAGGGAGGTATCGTGGGTTGGAGTGAGATTTTTTGTGATACAGACACTTAGAGAAAGGGAAATATGCACTAAGAGCACATTCATTAACTTAGTTGTTCAAAATATTTGCTTATGTGTGAGAAAATCCAAGTGTTGTGACCTCCCAAGGTTGAGTGTCGCAACATTCAAGTGTCCTGATCTCCCAAGGTTGAGTGTCATGACATTCAAGTATCGCTAACCAAGTGTCCCGATATACGAGGGTGACCAAGTGTCGCGGCATTTAAGTGTCGCTGACCAAGTGTCACGATATCCGAGGTTGACCAAGTGCCACGGCATTCAAGTGTCACTGTCAAGATATCCGAGGTTGACCAAGTGTCACGACATTCAAGTGTCACTGACCAAGTGTCACGATATCTGAGGTTGACCAACTGTTGCGACATGCAAGTGTCATCAGTGTCGTGATATCCAGGTATCGCAATACTCGGGTGTCGTGTGTCATGACCCATTAGGTGTCAAGTGTCGCGATAGTCCTCAAGTATCGTGTGCCATGGAGGCCAGATATCATGGGAAGCTAGGTATCAAGTGTCGTCTGAAGGTAAGATTCATGTGTCGTGTCACAAAAATTTCAGTGATATCTCATCAAGGAGACTCCAAATTAAGGAAAAAAATACCTACATATCTATAGAGTCTGAAGAGAGTTGTAGAGCCAAGGTCTGTCCAGACTTAAATAGAGTCATTAGTGAATGAACTTGAGATCGGGAAGACACTAATGAACTTGAGATCGGGAAGAGTCCTAGGAAGCTGAAGGAGCATGGTATTATCTATAGGAAGTGTAGTCAAGACTAGTATTCATTCACATTATTCTGAGACCTCGAGTGAGTCTGAAGAAGAAACCATTATGACCTCAAAAGACATGCATAGCTCTGTACCTATAGCAGGCCTAATGTCTATCATTGAGGGAGAGTACATAACTTCCTTAGAATATGTGAACACCAATCAACATGACCTACCCATCTACATAGATGGATTGAATAGATATGTGGCAAGGTTGAAGAAAGTCAGGGATGCTCGCATAGTGCCTAGACTAGCACTTAAGTACGTGGGAGGATTCTATATGGATAAAAGAAGGATTATGTATGCAATCAATGAACATCCAAAGAGCATTAACGAGCAAAGGGAAGAAGATAATGCCCAAAATCCTAATGAAGAAGGACCAGAAGAACAACTGTCAACCCCTAGAGGGAAGTTCATTGTAATTAGGGTTTGGAGAGGACACCTAATTCCCCAAGATGACTCCTTAATGGATGTCTACATGGTAAACGGAATGAACCATTTACTTAAAACCAACTCTTCGTTGTAGGAAGAAGTGACGAATCCAGCCACCATCTATGAGTTACAGGATCTTGAAAACCCCTCTCACATTACTTACTTAGACAAGAATCAAAGAAGCTACTATCCCATGACTGAATTAGAGAGAGCTAGACTGAGATATCAAAACATTTCTATATTTCCACCTAGGGATCAAGCCACTACTTCTCAAAATCCCCAAGGAACTCACCAAAATTCATGCTATCAGCATTCAGGCTAGACACAACAACAGAGCATTCCTGTTAGACCCCAAGTCCAGTTTGCTACACTAGGTGTTAATCCCAATTATCGACCTCCTACAAATGCATAACCAACCAATAGGATTCCTGTTCCTCAGAGACCACCAATAGGAAGAGATGCAAGTATACCAATGAGACGACCAATTTTCCCTCTATTGCAAAGAACACCTAAACCAGGAAGACGATTAAGACTCATTCAAGTGGCCAAATGCATGAGAAGCCACTACGATGGTTCTTGTGAGCCATACAATCACATTATTGAATTCAAGCAAGTAGTGAGAGCAGAATAAGTAGAAGACTTCTTGATCCAATATGAATCATTTGGCCTAACCCTCACAGACACAGCCTTAGCATGGTTCCAACCCTTAGATCTTAATAATTTTCAAAACATGGAACAAGTATATCAGGAATTGATTGAGGAATTCACTAAGACTAGAATAAAAAACAACTCTTCATCGTTAATCCATAGTTTCAAGCAGTTGCCTAGGGAATCAGTAAGGTTAGCAGCGAGATGATTCAAGCAATATATGGATAGATGTCCTACAGAAGAGAGACCGACCCAAAATAAAATGGTCTCACTATTCTTGGAAGGATTGGTGAATGGGTCATTGAGATCCTTGGTATATGTGAAGAGATTCCAAAGTTTACAAGAATGCATGGAGTGTATCGATCTAAAAGACAGTCTGGCAAAAGACTTAAAAATATCTCAAGGAAGTGTTAAGAGTGAGGATAGTGCTACTAGTACTTCCAATTCCAGGAACAATGTAGAAGAGATAGCTGACTTGGTGGCTAAGAAGCTGAATGTTCAAGGATAGAGGAATTATCCTAACCTCCCCATGAGAGCGCCTATGCTCAAGAGATGCGTTCATTGTGGAGTTGATCACCATTCCGATTTGTGCAATAAGCGACTAGTCCCACCCCCTCTATATACCTATAACAAACCACCTGCCCAAGTTCCCACTCACTACTCTAACATAGAGCAAAGGTACACAAATCATAGTACATAGAATTGTCCTTACAATTGACAACCAAGACCTACCCCTCGAGAGATCAAGGAGGAGAAGCCTATAGATACCATCCTTTCTAGCAACAAGCACCAACAGCACGACCATATGCATATCAAGGATACAATCAACCCCAACCAGTGTCAGGAAAAACAACCACCTCACCCACAAAATGTTGTCCTAGTGAAGATCGCTCAAATTGAAGAGAATCTTGAAAGAGCAATAGTACCAGCCACCCCATTGACAAATACTGAGACTTATGGCCAATAATATGACTTTAGTCAGGGGAGTTATTCCACCTATGAAAACACCATGGTTAAGTATGGACAATCCTATCAAACATATGCATATGGATCTGATAGTTATGATGGCTATCTCGGATATGATCAGGACTACGTGTCACTAATGTACGAAGCTCTTAGAGCCCCAGTACCACCATGACTAATGAATAGACCACCTGCTCCTAGAGGACCATGTTATAGATGTAGAGGAGATCACTTTATCAAAGAATGTACATTGCCTGACCCACCACCACCTTAGAGAGTTTGGGAGGGTTACTGCAGTGATTGTGGTAAGGAATAACTTTTTAGGGATTTCCCTAAAAATCCAAATAAAATCAACCCCACTGCACAAATAAATGTCATAGAAGTGGTAGAGTCATCAAGGAGTGATAAGGAATATACCGTGCCATTGAAAGCCATAACTAGGGCAAAAGCAAGAGAGATAATCCAAAGAAAATGATAACAAAGACAAAGAATTGAACACCCCAACACCTCGAGTAGTTGCAGATTCTGAGGAGTCTAAGAAAAGTGCTAAGTATAACCGAACCCAAAGATGGAAGACTCGTAGAGAAAAGATAAAAGACAAGAGGCTGCAACAAAAGTTGGAGAATGAGAATAACAAGCAGAGCCAAGACAAGGAACACGAGCCTAAAGGAAACCCTAACCAGGAGACAAAAAATCATAAAAAACAAGAGGCAGGATCAGTTTTAGTTGATCCAATGCCAGAAGATTTAGCCATGTGGTTTAAAGCATATCAAGCACAAATAAATACATGCCCAACCATTGAGAAACATGAAAGAGAATACCCAAGAGGTGATTTAGAGAAAGAAAGGTTGGAAATATGTAAGAAGTTAATTGAAGTGGCTCAACAAACTTTAGAGAAACCTATTCAGCCACCACCTAGCACAAGGATTCCCAAAAAAGAATTTATGGAATGTGTAAACCTACTCACCCTAGGGAAGGAAAGAAAAATGAGAACTATGAAGAAAAATGCCGAGAAAGTAAAGAAGAAGGATCCGCAATCCTTGAAGTAGACACAGAATGGCCTAGAGGCTTATGGGCAAGAGTCCAAGAAGATAGATGGAAGAAAGTAGAAGGAATTGAACCACCTTTTGAGGAGTTAGAAGCAATATTCGAGCTTGAATTGTCAATTCTGAACTAAACCCAAAAACTCAACTAGATGACAACAAAGATGATGAAGACAGTGTGAATGTTTTACCAAACTTTATCGGGGAGTATGAACATAATTCTGAATTGTTTTGTGTTCCCTTAGTGAGGAGAAAACAGCAGAACCCATCAATCCAAACCTCTGACATAATACAACATCTTAAAAAAGTAAAAATACCATGTACTCTGACTCTGGAAGAACTCTTGAAAGAGAAACCTCAATTAAGAGAGAAAATCACTAGCCAACTAGAAAGTAAGTTAGATAAAAGCAAGAGGAGGGATGAATTAGCTACTATTAAAATTACAGTTGATAAGGTTGGAGATTTTAGTCAGGGAGATGAAGGGAACACATGCCTCCCTATCACTTTTAGAGGATATACCACAAAAACCATATTACATTGGGGAACTAGAGTAGGAATTGCTACAACAAAAATATGGGAGTAATGGGGAAAACCAGCCCTATGACCCACTAGGATGAAGATTCAAATGGCAGATGGACATACGGAGAGACCCTTAGGATTATTGGAAAATGTAGTATTTACCACTTGCGGAGTTGAATTTGAGCATACCTTAGCAATATGTTGATTTGAAAAGGCTACCAATTATGAGATGATACTTGGAAGGCCTTTCATGAGATAGGTCAAGGTAGTGCAAGATTGGGGAAAAGATGCAGTATACTTGCAGCATGGAGGAACGACAACTAGGATAAACATCCATACTTATACTTATCAAGATGTCCCTCCTCTGCAATGGAACCCTATACACAAGGAAGAAGAAAATTTATCCATTCATAGTGTAGGATCGAGTAGTCCAACAGGGATGAACAAAGATACTCACCTATGGATGTGTAAGGCAGCTAAAAGGGAAGAAGACAGGAGACAAAGATTGCAGCCAGGACAAGGAGCGTGTAGACATGTAGAAGATCCTGCCTACATGCCTTAAATATTCTTAGATGAAGATTTTGAACCCCATGGTTGGATGGAGATTTTAGCCACTCTTGAGATATGCGTAAATGAAGAAGTAGTAACTATGCAGGAATTTATCGATGATGAAGGATATGATGTAAGTCTTTACATGGCTGTTCTCCAAGAAGCGGATCAAGGAGAAGTAATAGAAAAGGGGTGGAATGAAGACTATCAGAGCAAGCTCACACACACACTACAGTAGCTCAAAAACAGTGGGGAGGGATAGACAACAGTCTTGCACACACAATCCAAGCATTACACACACATACAAGATCAAAGTGAGGATGGAAATCTGCAAGAAAGAGGCAAATTCGAAATTTTGGAGAGCTCCTTCTTCACAATGGCAAAAAGTCTCTACAAAGAGTCACAAAGTGACTTATATACATGTGCCCTAAATTTTGGTCCTTTCACACAAGAGACCGGCACTTTATTACTAAAAAGTGAATTTCCTACTAATTTACAAGAGATAGTTTACAACAAGATGGGATTATGCCACTGGAGGACTCCTCTAGTGCCTTTACATGGCTTGAGGGAATTCTCTGAATGTTTTGAAGAAGAAAAATTATGCCCATTAATTTGAAAATTTTGGGGCTCTTCTCTTGTGCTTCTTTGCTCTGCAACAATCTCCCCCTCTTTGTCTCTGTCGTCCCTTGACAGACTTTACTTCTTGTCTTCAGCTTGTTTAAGAGGTCTGAATGCACGCACCCAGCGGTTGAAGTGGCAACAAGGACTGCCAGAGAATTTTTTATTTTATCCGATGTAAGTCCTTTGCTTCTGTTTTCCCCTTGATATCCCGTACATCACAAATCTGGGTTGCTGCATTCAGTCGGGCTGCCACGCACGCCACCAGTGACTAGGAATGTGCTGTTCTTAGTCACCTCTTTGTAGCTTTTGGTCTTCTGATTTATCTTGGTTGCACACATCTGACCCTATTGTATTGTTGTGAGCCTGTTTACTTTGTTGACAACGCACGCTATCAGCGGAAGGATTACTACCTGCCAAATATTGTCTTGCACTTCTTCATGGATAGTTCCTGGCCCTAGTCCATCCTTCCCATGACATGTCCTGGTTCTCATTGATCTTTAATTCCGATTCTCAAGACCTGGATGATTCGCGTTGTTGCCTGATGCGTGCCCCTGTGGGGCTTTGGGCAGAGGGTGGTTCTTCTGTCTTATGATCTTCGTTCTTTATTGAGCCATTTTTGACTTTGATCTTCTTCTTCTTCTTTTCTTGCTTGATTTTATCTGATGTAAGTCCTTTGCTTCTGTTTTCCCCTTGATATCCCGTTGTTGAGAGCAGTATGGGCACCCAAGGACTGACTAGACAAGGAAGCCAGGGCACCCAAGGATTGACTAGACAAGGAAGCCAACGGAGAGAGTCAGAACAAGGTGAAGGAGTAAGTAGACAAAGCAGTCGACGCAAATCTGGCAGATAGGCCCTTCAATTTTTCCAAATCTACATCTTTTAACAGTGATTCTTATCACTAACAATCATTGTAAATACCATTTCATATTTTTGTAGCTCCATTTTGTGCAAGCCAAGGAGTCCTTGAGCTTGAGGAGCCTTAGAAGTACCTACATATCAATTTTCATATTTTTTAGACTCCGTTTAAGCCCTCAAATTGGCCCTGGAACCTAATTTTTAACTAGGCCGGACACTAGGTCTGGACAGGGCCAAAACCTAGTCAAAAACTATAAAAAGAGCTAGAGAGCTCATTTTTGAGGTTAGATTGTAATGGAAACAAACTTGTAAGAGCTTTTGAAAGTAATCTAAAGAACTCCATTGATTCTTCCTCTTTGTCTTACCGTGTGTGCGCGTGTGTGTGTATGTGTGTGCATGCTTGTGTGCTTCTCACTCACGCACTTGTGCCGCCACTTGCTCGAGGTCTTCATACCATCCTCACGTCTTCCCGGATTGACATTAAAGGAGGTGCTACTCATCACTGAGCTACACCAAATTTTGGCGCCGTTGCCGGGGATCGAGCTTTGAGGACGAGCGTGTGATGGTAAGACGTAGAGTTGACGCGTTGGAGTTGTAGGTATTTTCTTCACTCTCATCGATTTTCTTTTACTTTCTTTACCATCTTCATTTCCATCATCATCATCACCATCTCCCACCTCCATCTCCATCATCGCGAAAATTTCAGTTTTTTGACTATATCCCCACCTCCACCTCATTTCCCTCATTTCACTTGTGAGAGAGAGCGAGAGAGCGAAATTGCATGTGCTGTTTTTGCATGTTTCTTGAGCTATCTTGCAGGTACAGGTCACATCACCATCTCCAGCTTCCCGCGCAGGTACGGAACTCGACGAAACTGTCTCGCAGTCGCCGCCTTCTGTCCATCGCGATTGACAGAAATTTTCACTTGTTGGTAAATCTGAGTGCACCACAGTGGACTAGAGACCCTGCACACCACATTCCCACTAAAATTTTTGAAAATCTTGCAAAATTTCAGTCCATCGCGATTGACAGCCCTGTCCATCGCGATTGACAGCCCTGTCCATCGCGATTGACTGCCAGTCCATCGCGACCGACTGCCTGTCCATCGCGATTGACTGAACCCCTGTCCATCGCAATTGACTGAAGTCTCTGTCCATCGCGATTGACTGCCTGTCCATCGCGATTGACTGAACCCCTGTCCATCGCGATTGACTGAAGTCTCTGTCCATCGCGATTGACTGCCTGTCCATCGCGATTGACTGAACCCCTGTCCATCGCGATTGACTGAAGTCTCTGTCCATCGCGATTGACTGCCTGTCCATCGCGATTGATTGAATTGGGTGTCCATCACGACCGACTGAACTCTCTGTCCATCGCGATTGACTGAGTGTCCATCGCGATTGACAGCCCTATCCATCGCGATTGACAGCCAATTTTAGCCAAATTTTTTAGGGTTTGTTAATTGAAAAGTTGGGCTAATTTTGGGCACAAATATTATGCTCTTGAGCACATGGGGAAGCCTTAGGAAAACAACTTGGGGAAAACCTGTTGCATAGTGATCCTGTTTGAACCCTGTCGTAACCCTAGAACCCTGAACGGTCACAACTTTTTCATACGAGATCCATCTTTTGAGCTCTAGGGCTTGTTGGAAAGCTCGTAGCATATACTACACGCCCTCAACTGTTTTTTATAAAGATAATGCATTGATTTTTAGATAGGGTATTTTGAAGTTGACCATACCCAGGGGGATCAAAGTCAGGGGTCCTTAGGATTGTTTTCTTGAAAATCACTATGCAAGTTTGTGTTTGTGCTACATGAATGAAAATAATTGGTTCTGTCTTTGGAATGTAAATTTCAAAGCTAACTTTGAAACTCTTACAGAGCATCGAGAGGCGTTCTAAGCAAGTGTAAGTGCGAGCTTGGGAACACATTTCCTGGGCACTCAAGGGCAACCGAGCAGGAAACAAAAGGTTGGACACTTTTAACCCCCTCTGTCAATTCATAGCTTAGGCTAAGAACGACGAGAGGTAGGAGTAAGTCAGAGCGACGATAGGCAGTTATCAAGTTGAAGACTACCTAAAAACTCAAGTTCAAGATAAAAATCTAATCTCTGTACTGTCGGTAACATAAAGGAAAGAACCTAACGTGGAACGATCAACCTGAAAGTACGAAGAACACTCAAGTATTCCGACGACGTGATCTCAGACAAGAACTCAAACGTGATAAAATAACTAAAAAGAATCAAGTGACTGATACCAATTGAGCGGCAACGAGGTTGTACTCTGGGCAAAGAATTGGGCTACTTAGATAGGCATATGAACCTTAGATCAGGACGACATTTAGCAAGGGAAAGACAAAGCCTTAGATCTTCAGAGGCTAGTGTCAACCACACTGCTAGGTCCTGGGCCTAGCAGTTGAGCCACCACTCGAACTACCCTAGCTCTGAGACCAGTGAGTCAGAGATGTCTCAAGGCTTGGACAGACCTACGGGAAGTTCAGGAGTGCCTTACCTGTACAGGGTAGAAGGCCCTTACAAAACGCAGCTGGAGTACCTTAAGACCAACCGATTAGGTGCTAGCATCTATGAGGACGGCTTAGGAAGATCTGTGGTCCAGATTAAAAACCCTGATCAATCCATTGGACTAGAACACCCAGCTGTCAAGTTTGAAAATGGTGCATACCTGGACAAAGAAGGAACTATATATGTAGTCACTAGTCACCCTGATAGGACCGATGACTTTGGGAATGTAATCTCAGAAGCAGACTTAGGTGACCTGGAACAAGGGAACATGGGTGCGGAACCTAGAACCCCTCGAGGTAAATCAGTTCTCACTAGGATTATCACGCCTGAATGGGTCCCCCAAGACAACAAGAGCATAGAGTTGCTCCTCAATCGAGAAACTGATGAAGCCTTTTGGAGGTATAAGTCTAATCAGCCAACAGACATAGGAAATATCATGGTCTATGAGTTTAAGGATCCGGATAGCCCAGGCAGAGTGACCTACTTAGATCATGCTTCAGAACGGATCTTTGTGGTGACAAAAAATGATAGGCATGCCTACACTTGGAAGGGTGAATTTATTTTCCCCCAACCAAGATCAAATGTATCCTATGGTCACCCTGGGGCTGGAACTTCACAAGCTCATGGTACGCAAAGAGACAGAAGTAGAGAGAGACCAGAAGTAAGTTTTGCCAACCCAGTGGGCAGAGAAAGAACGAGAACAGAGACGAATAGGGTAGAACCTGAGATGCATAGAGCCCACAGGAACCAAAGAAATGTAGATGGATTCCCTCTGCCGAGGCCTAGAGAGCACACAAGAACTTTGAGACCCACCCAGCTAGTTAAGTCCATGAAGAATTACTTTGACGGCACAGGAGATCCCTATGATCATGTGGCGGAGTTCAAGCAAGTCTTGAGAGCTGAACAAGTGGAAGATCTGTTCACGCAGTACAATGCCTTCGGTCTAACCCTTAGGAACACAACACTTACATGGTTTCAGCCATTAGATGAGCGTCAGTTCAGGAGCATAGACCAACTCCTAGAGGCATTTATTGTAGAGTTCTCTAAGAGCGGCATAAGACACAATACCTCCTCATTGATTCACAGCTTCAAACAGACCCCCCAAGAGACTGTCAGATTGGCCGGAAGAAGATTTAGACAATATCTTGAAAGGTGCCCTATTTCGGAGCTACCCACATCTGCTAAACAAGTAGCCTTATTCCTTGATGGATTGCTGAGTACGAAATTGAGATCCTATGTGTATCTAAAGGACCCTAGGACCATAGAAGAATGTGTACGCATGTGCATTGACATTGAAGATAACCTAGGGGAAGAACTAGAGCTTTCCAAAATCTACAAAGATTCAGATAGTGCATCTAGTCACTCTTCCACGCAGTCCACATCAATTGAGGAACTTGCCGAAAAAGTAGCTCAGAAATTAGGTGTAACGAGCAAACAAATCCCAAGGTTTGCCCCTGTGAAAAGATGCTATACATGCGGTGGTGACCATATGGCGAATGTCTGCCCTATTATGGCTCAACCCCAAGTAAACCCTAGTAGCCAGTACTGCACCATAGAACGGAGATACACCAATCACACCGCACAAGATTGCCCATACAACAAGTAGGCAGTTAGGCAACCCTATCCGCAGCCCTACCAACAAAGCCGATACCAGAACCAAAATCCACCACCACAATATGCTAGACCCCAACAAACATATCAGCAACCATATCAGGCCCAACAGAGACCCCAACCGGTGCTAGCTCAACAGCCTCCAAACCCCGCTAACGTGATTCCAGTAAAGTATGCTGTGGCAGAAGAAAACCTGAATAGGGCCATAGTACTAGTAACCCCATTGATCTCAGAAAGTGACCCGAGTGACCATAGCTTTGATTCTACACATGTCGATAGTCCCCAAGCTTACTACATGTAGTCTCCAGAACATGGTGAGTCCTACTATAGTGAAGAACCAAGTGAACCTAGTTGGGAGTCGGATTACACGAACGTCATGTATGCAAACCCCAACCCTAGGCCTCAACCTAGGCAGGTACGACCACCCTTTCCTAGAGGACCATGCTACCGATGTCAGGGGGATCACTTCATTCGTGATTGTCCCTTACCTCCACCTACACAAAATCAGTCTGTGACGATCCAAGGCTTTTGCCAAGATTGTGGAAAAGAGCATCTCTTACGAGATTGCCCAAAGAACCCCAATAATATGCCAAAAATCACTCCTATCAATGTGATTGGGTTGGTTGTGGATGCCTCAGGAAGTGTCACTTCCACTGCACCAGTGCAGGTGGTTACTAGAGCTCAGGCATTGCAGCAAAACCAAGAGGCAAGCCAGGAAAAGGGCCCAGAGGCTAGTGAAACCGAGAGCGTGACAAGGAAAAGGACTAGAGCGTGGAAAGATAGTCGAGAAAGAATGAAAAGACAATGGGCTAAAAAGATGAGTGAGCTTGAGGAAAGCATAAGAGAAACCAAAGCGAGGATAACTGAACTCACAGCTCCAACTCCCTCTCACATTACCCCGCCTCCACCACTCCCACCTCCATCCAACCCACCACTTTCCCCACCGCCTCATCAAATCCCACCACCCCCTAGAGTAGGATCAGTCCTAGCTGATCCCACTCCCGAAAACCTTAATATGATGCTGAAAGCTTATCAGGCCAGAATCCAAGAAGGGCCAAACGTAACTGATCATGAAAAATGCTACCCTAGAGCCGAGCTAGAGCTTGAACGAACCAAAATTTGTGCCAAAATGGTGGAATTGGCTCAGACCATGTTTGAAGCCAGTCGCCTGTTTAACATCTCTAGTTCAGCTAAGACGCAATTACACTTTGATGGACTGTTAGAAAGAATAGAGAAGCTAATTGCACAATCAGAAAGGGAACCTGCCCCTCAAAGAAGGGAAAGGGCAAGAGAACGGATAAGCCAGCCTCTTCAGGAAGCCCATGTGCCTCCTCAAGGAGCCTATCTTCCTCCCCAAAAGGCAGATGGGCCTCCCCCGAAAGCTTATGTACCTCCACAGGTGACCCACATTCCTTCTCAGAGAGCGTATGAGCCTGTTTGGAAAAGTAATAGAATAAGTAACCCTCCCCAGGAAGCTTGTGCTCCAGCCACCCATGAGAACGAGGAAAGAGCCAACGAGAGAATAAGCCCTCCTTCCCAGGTTGCTTATGTGCCTAACTCTACGGAGCCAGACACTTCTTCTTCTATGAATCGGTTTGCACCAGACTTCCTACGAGAGATTCAAGAAGACAAATGGGATAACGAAAGTGAGGTCGCCCCTCCATTTGAACTTGTGGACGATGCACACGACCAATTCCCACAAGACATCCCATCCATTTACGGGGAACATGAGAGTACTCAGTCTCATGAGAGATTGGACTTTGAGTCTAATTCCATACAGGAGCTACCCCACTTCACAGGCCCATGGGAAGCAAAGTCCACATGTATGAGAGCACCCACAGTCATGGTAAGGAACGACGATTCAGTCATACCTAGGAACACGGAGATAGTAAAGAACACCAAAGTGCAGCGCGATCTCACTTTGGAAGAACTGCCCAAGGATAGACCAGAAGCGCGGAAATATGTAGCTAGTCAAGTAACTGAAATTGCAAAACCACGTTCCCGGGTAGGATCCCATAGGACAGTGCCAGAAATTCCCTTGGATAAGATAGGAGATATGTGTGAAGGTGAAGAAGGGAACACCTATCTTCCCATTACCTACCAGGACTACACCACTAAGGCAATTTTGGACTCAGGTGCAGGAGTTGCAATTGCCACCACTTCCCTTTGGAAGCGTTGGGGCAAGCCGGCACTCAGGCCAACGAGAATGAAATTGCAAATGGCCGATGGTCACATAGAGAGACCCCTAGGATTGCTAGAAGGAATAACTCTCACCACTTGTGGTGTCGAGTTTGAGCATAGTTTTGCTATATGTGACTTCAGCAAAAACCATGCCTATGAGATGATTTTGGGAAGACCATTCATGCGACAGTTGCAAGTGGTACAGGATTGGGGAACCAATTCTTTGTATCTGCAACACTTGGGTGTTACAACCAAAGCCAATCTCAAGGATTTTTCTCACAGAGATGTCCCTCCTATCCAATGGAATCCCATCCATAGAGCCAAAGATGACACAGAATCGGTGCATTCCATAGGGTCTGGATCCTCATGGATGCATGAAGACACCCACTTATGGATGTGCAAGGTAGCAGTAGAAGAAGACAAGAGAGAGAAAGCCAGAGAGGTAGGTGCGAAAGAAACCCATAGATCAATCCAAGACCCAGCCTATGCACCTGTAGTTTTTCCAGACGAAGAATTTGAACCTCACGGTTGGGCAGAAATCTTAGCAACAATGGACGTAGCCATCAACGAAGAACAATGGACACCTCACTGTGATGAGGATGGCTATGACATTTCAGTCTTCTCCATAGAGCCAATCATGGGAGAGGCAGTTCTAGAAGAATGCGAACCTAGCCCTGATGCATTTGAGGATGCAAGTGACTCCGATCTAGAGTCAATCATTATGGACCCACCATTTGCATCAGACGAAGAATACCTCCATGAAGTAGAATTTCAACCCCAAAGGCATGGAGAGCTTACAAACGATGTAAGATTAGCAACACATGTGAGCCCAAAGGAAGAAGGAAAGAAACGAAAGAAGAGAGAAGTCTCACCAGAAGAGGAAGAATCTTTGTTTGAGGTCCCAGAAAATTTTAAGAAGTATGAGTTAGATGACAGGAGAGTCATGATTAGAATGCCTAAACGAGAGGCACAATCAGGAGAGGCCTATGATAACAAAGAAACCACCAAGAAAATAGTAGTGGCCCTAGAAGAAGGAGAGGAGAGATGCACGTACATAGGCCATGACCTAACAGAAGAAGAAGAGCACGAATTGATTGCCTTGCTAAGAGAATATAGAGATGTATTCGCTTGGAGTTACAAGGATTTGAAAGGGGTTGACCCGGACATATGCTCGCACACCATCCCCATGACCTCAGATGCCAAACCCTCTAAGCAAAAGCCTTATACATATAATGATAATTACGCTGCTAAGATCAAGGAAGAGATAGATAGACTGGTCGAAGCCGGATTTATCTATGAAATTGAGCACACCGAATGGGTATCCCCCATCGTGGTGGTCCCCAAGAAGAATGGCAAACTGCGCGTGTGCATTAACTTGAAAAAGGTTAATGCAGCCACAATTCGTGATAACTATCCACTTCCCATCACAGAACATCTCTTAGAAAGAGTGGCAGGCAAGGAAGTGTACAGCTTCCTTGATGGGTTTTCGGGCTACAACCAAGTAGCCATAGCTCCAGAAGATCAGCATAAGACAGCCTTTGCCACAGAATGGGGCATTTTTGCTTTTAGAGTAATGCCATTTGGGCTTACCAATGCACCAGCTACCTTCCAGAGGCTGATGTGCCATGTGTTTAAGGAGTTCCTGAGGAAGAGTTTAGAAGTCTATGTTGATGATCTTTGTGCTCATTCCAATGTTAGACAAACTCATATTCCTGAACTCAGACAAATCTTTGACAAATGTAGAGAATATCAAGTCTGCCTGAACCCAGAAAAGTGTGTGTTTATGGTAAGGCAAGGTAAGATTCTAGGACACATAGTGTCAAAGAATGGCATATCTACTGACGAAGAGAAAGTGAGAGCCATAGCAGAGCTACCTAGGCCAAAGAATGTCAAGGAAGTACAAGCTTTCATGGGGCATTGTGGTTATTATCGACGATTTATACACATGTATGCTGTCATTGCAAAGCCCATGTACGGACTTCTGACAAACTTTGAGTGGACGGATGAATGTGAGAATTCCTTCCAAGAGCTTAAACGAAGATTATGTTCAGCACCAATCTTGACCACACCAGATTGGAATAAGCCATTCCATGTTCATGTGGATGCATCCAATTATGCTATTGGATGTGTGCTTGCACAACCTACTGGTGAAGGTAATATGGATCTTCCAATTGCCTATGCCAGTAGACAATTGAATGCGGCTGAACGGAATTACACCACTACAGAGCGCGAAGGATTAGGCATGGTATATGCAGTCAAGAAATTTAGACACTATTTGCTTGCAAATAAGTTTAAATTTTTTACTGATCATCAGGCATTGTTATATCTTGTAAACAAGCCATGCAATACAGGAAGATTAGTAAGGTGGTTTCTCTTGCTAATGGAATATGATTTTGAGGTTGTGGTAAGAAAGGGTAGGACTCACTTGAGAGCAGATCACCTCTCTAGGCTCACATCAGGAGAAGCCCCACAAGGAGTGTCAGATGACCTTCCTGATGCTTACTTGTTTAATTTGGAAGTGGTGCCGCAGTGGGCCAAGCCAATAGTACCAATATTGACATACGGGCCTAATCATCCAGTGGTGAACACACGGAATAGAGAGATCGTAAAAGCCCAAAAGTACCATATCATGGCAGGAAGCATGTACAAGCACACAGATCAAGGGATCTTGGCTTGTTGCGTAGAAGAGGATGAGTACGCTAAATGGTTGCAATTAGCACATGTAGGTGCGTTAGAGCAACACCATTCAAAGCAACGAACGTTGCAGACTCTAAAGAGATTCGGAGTGCATTGGCCAACTATGGAAGCGGATGTCCAAAAGTTGTGCAAGGAATGCCCAATCTGTTGCACTAAACCACCTGTGGAACATGCCACTCTCTATCAAGTATCCATTGTGCCAGATTGGAGTGAACCTCTAGTATCATTCTTGAGGACAAACACATTCCCTCCAGACATGACTCTAGCTAGAAAAAGGAGTTTGGAACAAGAAGTCCAGGATTATTCACTCGTTGGTGATAATCTATACAAGCGCGGTAAGGATGGTTACCTGAGACTGTGTGTCCATGAAAGTGAGTATCTTAAGATCTTAGAAACTGCTCACCAAGGTGTAGCAGGAGGACACTTTGGACCGGATCGGGTGATCAAGGCAATCCTATTTGCGGGCTTCTGGTGGCCTACCCTTCACATGGATGCACATACCTATGTGAAACGGTGTGATGTTTGTCAGAGGACTCAGTACCC
The DNA here is from genome assembly GCA_020310875.1 of Ceratopteris richardii. NCBI lineage: Eukaryota > Viridiplantae > Streptophyta > Polypodiopsida > Polypodiales > Pteridaceae > Ceratopteris > Ceratopteris richardii. Next base: position 29,788,058 of record CM035436.1, on the reverse strand, counting down.
CATACGCAAAGATGAGATGCCACTGAAACCTATGATGGGCGGACGTGCATTCTCTAAGTGGGGAATAGACTTCGTAGGCCCTATTAACCCCCCAGCTAGAGGTTCTCATGCGGAATACATCATTGTTGCGACAGATTATCTCACCAAGTGGGTAGAGGTAAAGGCTACGACAAAGAACGATGCTCAAACAACTGCCAAATTCTTGTTTGAGAATGTATTCACGAGATACGGACTACCTATAGAGCTTGTAAGTGATAGAGGCACTCATTTCTTGAACGAAGTGATTGAAAATCTACTCCAAGAATTCTTGGTAATACACAAGAAGTCTGCCCCTTATCACCCTCAAGCTAATGGACAAGCTGAGAGCACTAATAAGATTTTATGCAATGTACTGACGAAACTAGTGAACACTAAACGCTCTGATTGGGACAAACAGCTACACCATGCTGTTTGGGCATACCGAGTTGCCTACAAAACGGTACTCCAAGCCACCCCCTTTCAGATGGTATTCGGCCAAAACGCTGTGTTACCCTTGGACTTCTTGATCCCTACATTGAGAGTAGCACAAGAGCATGAATGGACAGGTCATGAGCTTTCCTCTAGGATCTTTGACCTTGAACGATTAGGAGAAACAAGACTGAGAGCCGCTGCTGGAATATATGCAGCTAAAAAGAGGCAGAAGGCATACTTCGATGCCCATGTGAAGGATAAAGGCTTGAAAGCCGGAGATCTAGTCCTAGTCTATACACTGAAACAACACGCGAGGAAGCTAGAAAAGAGAGGCTACGGACCTATGATTATCAATAGGATCTCCACGAGTGGAGCAGTACAATTAGCCACATTAGAGGGCGATGTTCTCCCTAACTATATTAGCGGATGCAGAGTCAAGTTGTATCAGGAACCCCTCACGGAGGAAATGCTCAGCCGACTCAACACTGCTAAGAAACGCAAAGAGGAAGAGAAGCGAATTAGAGAAGAAGCTCAAGCAGAAGCTTTAGAACGCATCAGAAGGATGAAATTACGAAGGCAAGGTAGAGAGCAGCCTAGGACAAATGACTATGCAGATCAAGGATATCATATGGCAATGAGTGAAGTCGCAGGAACCAGCTCACCTAGGATAACTGATCGACGTCCTTTCGTAACCCTAGATATAGGACAAGAAAAGAGTGCAAGGACTATAAAAGCCTTGATTGACTCAGGTGCAGCCACTAGTGCTGTTAGAGTGTCTTACTGTCAAGAGTTACAGTTAACTGTCAATCCTGTGGAAGCATATCTCATAGGATTGGGAGGCGTGGAAACCCCTTGCATGGGCGAGGTGGAACTTCCCCTCTACATTCATGATGAGGCAATGACAGTTAAAGCACTAGTGTGTCAAGATGAGGATCTCACTCAACCTCTTGTCTTGGGTCAAGACTGGATCTATGACCAAGCAGTCAACTTAAACCTAAGAAGTGGACTTCTTCAGGTATGGGTCAATCATAGTCGAATTACAATAGAGTTGGATAAGGGAGCACTCAAGGAACTAGAAAAGGCACATACTCCTGGTCCCTCCAGGGGTGCACATGAAGTTGACCATGCTGTTCTTGTCCAAAACTATGTGTTGCAGAGGAATGATATTCGCAAAAAAGGAGTCAGGGATGCAAAGGAATTCCCTTCTTTTCCAAAGGCCAGAAGGAGGCAACAACCAAAGGTGGAGCAAAGGCAGAAGAAGCAGAGTACTACCTATGCCGGACATCAAAAGAACCTGCGCAGCAGAATGTCTCAACAAGTGAACCAAGTGTGGGTGCGAAAAGGCGAACACCCGGTTGCACCCACGCCAACCGCACGGGCAAAGCCTCTTATTAGTAACCAACAACACGTCACTAATAAGAAGTCTTTCGGAAATTCTTCTGCTAACGTGAAATCTATTTGGGTGCCCAAAAGGTCGATGAAGGCTAGCCCACAATCAAGACAAATTTGGGTGCCTAAGGCTTGTTTGCGGGCTCAGATAGCTACACCAAGAACACACCCTACACAGCATGATCCATTCACTCGCACAGCCTACATCCACTCATTTTCAACACCAAGGCACATGAACACGAACAGAATCAGTTGTAAATGGGCCCCTAAAAGGCCTCAGGTTAAAGCTGACACACCTATAAAGCTCTCGAGAATCTCTACGGAACCACGAGTAAAACCCATCCACTGCATTTGGCAGCCCAAGACTTGTAACAAACCCCCTGACCCTATTATAAATCCATGACCACCTACTAACCGCTTCACATCATTTCGCTTAGCTCTTAGGTCTACCTAACTCCTAACTACACACACCAGCACCGAGCACTTATTAACTCCTAACCACTCCAGAACTTTAAGTTAATATTGTAACAAGGGACACCATGTCATTTTTGTGTCCATTGCAATGTTAACGTTTATTCATATATTCTCACAGAATCAGCTGCGACATTTTCAACATGGCGGAGGCAGCAGGAACTAGCTCTCACACAGAAACAAACCCGCAAGTGGTGGACTTGGACAGTTTACCCATTTTGCCTGAGACAGTTGAAAGACCAGAAGAATTGCAGGCCGTCAAAATCATACCTATTGCGGACCCTCCGCGTGGCCACACCATGCCCGTGGGAAAGACTTCACATTGGTTTACCGAGGTAGCAGGACCTTTGGGGGAAGGAACGTATCTATGGGAATCAGAGTTGGACTACAATGGAAAGCAAGGCAGATACCATTTCTTTACAAGAGAATTTGAGAAGTTACAAAATGCGGAAGGTCTACGTCCGATATGGGAAAAAGCTGGATTGAGTGCCTATTTCAGTGCCCGACTCCCAAAACCTGACTTCATGCGATGCTACTATCTCATCAACACCTTGACTCCAAATCCGAACCCAAAAGGTGCAAGCTCATTTGTGATTCCATCTCTGACAAAGGGGAATGAGCTCAAGAGGTTTAGGCTATCAAACAATTTGGTGAGAGAAGCTCTGGATATGCGCGGCATGCATATTCCTACAGAGAAGGAAACCCTAGTATCGGACTACATGAAGAATCGAAGTCTCACCAAACTCAAGGACATGGTATCCATGACGCCTAATATTGCAATACACCTTCGCATGTGCATGCAACACTTTGCTTTCCCGGCGCAGGATAGATTCACCATGCCGCACAAAAAGATTTGGTTTAGCCTGTATCCGGCAGAGACACAGAGCCTCACCATCAACCTACCCCACTGGATAATTGATCAGATACACTTAGCTCACAAACGCTGGCCGCGGAAACAGGTTTTATATGGTTGCTGTGCTCTGACAAGAATCATTTATAGGTGTTTGGCTTATGACATTCCAATCCAACGAGCCCTGATGTGGAATCGGGTAGAGCAGTTTCGAGGCAGGACATCCACTGGACCCCCTTCTAAGAAGATGAGAGGCACGGTCCAAGTCCCATGTGCTCAACCACGTGGGGCCACCCTAACACCAGACGTCACCCCGCCACCCCGAAGAGTCCGACCATTCACACTCCGACTTCCAAGACGCAGCACGGATGGTTCCACCTTGATATTCCCTCCCATCCCAACGGATCTCGAATTTCCTAGTGGTGCACCTTTAGAAGAACTCACTAATGAAGACTTCGAACAACTATTACAAGATGTAGAGCTGGAGGCAAAAGAGGCACAACAAGCGGAGAATGTACAAACGCAGGCCACAACCTCCCAAGCACCTGTCACACCTGTTGAAGTGGAGGAAGAAGAGGACGGAGATGAAGAACAGGAGGATGATGAGGAGGAGTATGATCAAGAGCAACAAGAGGAGCAACAAGAAGTGCCAGAACTTGTAGGTGCACCTGCATATACAGCTCAACTACGAAGGCTATATGACACTATCAAAGCAGTACAAGAAAGACATCAACTCTCTCTGGTATCAGGTCAAGCTTTGATGCAAGAAATGCTATCAGATGAAGGGGTGGACCAACACTTCATTGACACCCTCAAATTAGTGTCAGACTCTTTAGGAGTTCCAGAGGCTGTCCACACCGCAGTCCGCCAGTCCGTAAGATATGACAAACGCAGAGTGGACACGTTACCACGAGCAGGTAAGACTATCAGGATACCCGTCACAGAACCAGAAGTACCTATTGAGACCACAGCCACTCCCACAACCACAACAAAACCAAGATAACTTTGAAGCGGCTATGGAAGGAACCGTAGGAGCAACCATTAGCCCTACCAGATATAGAGCAGTTCCATCAGAAGACATCCGCATCCTACTTGAGGAGCATGCAAATTTCCTGGAGTCATATGAAAAACTAGAGACTGAATGTGCCGATCTAAAGAAACAGTTAGCCAGTGTACCCACTGCTCAACAGGAGCCGGTAATCTTGCAACAATCTACAGAAGAAATGGAGACCCTTCGGAAACAGGTGGCAGAACTCCAAGCACGCCTCTTACCATATGAACGACCACCCTCGCCCATTGAAGAACCAGAACCTGAAACAGTAGTGGAAATCCCCGTCGAGGACAGCTACGAAGAGCCATACGAGCCTATGCCGACGCCTGGTGGTCGAACTACAGAAGAAGGACAAGACACGTTAGAAATTCAAATTCCAGATTGGGTCAGAAGGGTCGAGAAAGTGGGTAAGACACATGATGATCGTGTGGCCGTGCAAATGCAATCTCTCACGAATCTGGAAGAAACGGTCCTTCGGTCTTCCTACTTTCAACAATTATCCCATCAACGGTTAATCACAACATCAGAATCGCAATACATGCCTTATTTTGTCTTACTACATGATTATAATGCAGAAGTCAAAAGACATACAGGGAAGGAGCCCACATTCGCTACTCAATTTGAGATAGGGGATTTACCGACCGATGCACGTGCTGGCTCGATTTTCCAACCTAATTGGCGTGCACGTTTACTCACCGATTACCCAGAGATGATGAGTACCTGGGCTACCATGCCACTCTATATCAAGTATAATCCATGCTATTGTCCAGTGGTACGTCGCAGATCCTGGCAAGCATTTGCAATCAAGGTACGCAACAATAAAGAGTGCTCGGCTTGGGTTAACTATCCATATTTTGCTCCACCTCGAGGACCTCCAACCGTAGCCTACATGATATCAACCATTCGGCACTGGTCCGCACGCCTAAATAATGTACCTGATATAGCAGCGAAAATGTGTATGAAGATATTCGAGCTCATGACCATTGTCTTCAAAACCTTTCGGAATGTCCAAGCTCCATACATCTCCGCCCCTGGATTCGCTCAAGGCAACAAGGATCTAGTCTACGACATGAGCCAAACCCCCTCGGTCACTATCATCTTTGCTTGGCATGCACGAATAAAGTACTTGCCCGCATGCTTCAAGCAGACATTTGAGGAAATGTTCTCTACGGGATTCTGGGAATACAATTCCGAAATTTTCATTCCCAGACCCACACACTTGCTACATCTATTCGCAGTAGAACAAGCGATCCATGCAGATCAGTTACGTCTGCCACATCCGGACATTCCAGGACCAATCGATTGGGATCGTATGATGACAGATTTGGCCAGAGGACTACGCTTACAAGAACATCAGCTTGCCACTCAGGTTGTGGAATATTACATCCAACACTCCCAGCAACAAGGGTCTGTCAGGGACGACAGACGCGAGAGAGGGGGGGGGGTGTTGAGAGCAGTATGGGCACCCAAGGACTGACTAGACAAGGAAGCCAGGGCACCCAAGGATTGACTAGACAAGGAAGCCAACGGAGAGAGTCATAACAAGGTGAAGGAGTAAGTAGACAAAGCAGTCGACGCAAATCTGGCAGATAGGCCCTTCAATTTTTCCGAATCTACATCTTTTAACAGTGATTCTTATCACTAACAATCATTGTAAATACCATTTCATATTTTTGTAGCTCCATTTTGTGCAAGCCAAGGAGTCCTTGAGCTTGAGGAGCCTTAGAAGTACCTACATATCAATTTTCATATTTTTTAGACTCCGTTTAAGCCCTCAAATTGGCCCTGGAACCTAATTTTTAACTAGGCCGGACACTAGGTCTGGACAGGGCCAAAACCTAGTCAAAAACTATAAAAAGAGCTAGAGAGCTCATTTTTGAGGTTAGATTGTAATGGAAACAAACTTGTAAGAGCTTTTGAAAGTAATCTAAAGAACTCCATTGATTCTTCCTCTTTGTCTTACCGTGTGTGCGCGTGTGTGTGTATGTGTGTGCATGCTTGTGTGCTTCTCACTCACGCACTTGTGCCGCCACTTGCTCGAGGTCTTCATACCATCCTCACGTCTTCCCGGATTGACATTAAAGGAGGTGCTACTCATCACTGAGCTACACCCGTACATCACAAATCTGGGTTGCTGCATTCAGACGGGCTGCCACGCATGCCACTAGTGACTAGGAATGTGCTGTTCTTAGTCACCTCTTTCTAGCTTTTGGTCTTTTGATTTGTCTTGGTTGCACACATCTGACCCTGTTGTATTGTTCTGAGCCTATTTACTTTGTTGACAATGCACGCTATCAGCAGAAGGATTACTACCTGCCAAATATTGTCTTGCACTTCTTCATGGATAGTTCCTCACCCTGGTCTGTCCTTCCCATGACATGTCCTGGTTCTGATTGATCTTTAATTCCAATTCTTAGGACCTGGATGATTCGTGTTGTTGCCTGATGCGTGCCCCTGTGGGGCTTTGGGCAGAGGGTGGTTCTTCTATATTATGATCTTTGTTCTTTATTGAGTTGTTTTCGACTTTGATCTTCTTCTTCTTCTTTTCTTGCTTGATTCCCCTTCCACATGTCCCTCCTCCTGAACTCTGTCGTCCCCGACAGGCTGTTTGTGGTGACGTGTATAGATCTGTATGGCTGCTTGCTCTTGTTGGTTTAGCAAATTAGCGTGACATATCATAAATTCCTTCCACTGTGCTAACTTCATGCCATCCTCTGGTGCTTGACTATGATCCGCAAAAAATCTTGTCTCATAAGCCACCAGATGTGCATTAAGGTTTGAAGTCATTTTAACAAAAATTTCTGAGTCTATTTCAAAGAAGCCGGTGAAAAATGCTTCTTCAAATGTCTGCATGTATGTGGACGGCAAAAACATAAGTCGAGAATAGTACGCCATAAGTGTTAAGCGGCTCGGAATAGTAGATAGATAAAAAATGAGTGCTTCAGAGCCTTGTGTAATGCCGATGAAATTCAAAAAAGTATATTTTGCATGTTGGAAGACTTTAACTACAGTGAGTAGCATATTGAATATCTTATTTGTCATTTTAACTGCTAAGTCCGGGACTGTAGCGTATCTGGCAATCCAAAATTCCATTGTTTTTACCATGTATTCTTCCGTTGGTAGGTAATTATGTGGCGGACTAGGTAACAATAGGTAATTCAGCCATTGATTATTGATGCTTCCCTGGCGCAGTCCTTCCCAAAATTGCTACCAGGAGCGTCTGCAGGGTACTGGGCAAAAAGATGGGTTTACCTAAAGCACATATGGTGATGCTTCCCACTGTACCCGTAGTGTAGGATTCTTTTCCAAAAGCTTCCTCCTCTAGATAGGATCAGCCCTCTCGAACTCCACTTGAGTGTAATTGAAAGTATCTTTGTTGAACTGGAGGTTTCTGTCAGGTTCTTTATTTGTTGTCATCTTTATATATTGTCGTGTTTGTTCTTTAAGTAGTCCATATGGTACACTGAATGGCTTCAAAATTTGGTCCAAGTTTTTGCTCTCTATTTTAGCTTCCTTCATGATTTGTATTATTTGATCTTCAAATTCAGCAATAAGTTGGGACACCAGTAGTGCCCTTTCCGGTCGGCTCAGTTCTCAGTCTCCTCAGTAGCCTCTGTAGATTTAGGAACTACTGGTGTCCCCTCAATGTCCTTGTGTGCTAGTTGATCCTGTAGGTGCTTTATCATTTCTTTCTTTTGCTTAATTTCTTCCTGTGCCTGCAAAATTGTTTCCTTATTCTTTTGGATTTCCTCCGCCACTATTGCGAGTTGATCTGTATCTTCTTTACAATGCAGTAGGTATCTATTTTCCGCTTTCTTCCATTTGGTTCTAAGAGCGGTGGTGTCTTCCATGTACCTCTTTTCCCATTCGGCAATGGTTGCCTGCTCCTTTTTGAGTTGATCTTCATACTTAGCTAGCTTTTCTTCCAAGTCTTTGATATCCTTTGCTGGGCTTCCCTGAGTTGCAACGGGCTAATCACTTAGAAGAGATGTCATGAGCTCCTTGTTTCGGTTCCTTAGGTTTTCTGTCTCCTCCATGTATACCTTGATCTGTGATTCCAGTATTTTGCTCCTGGCGTTCATTCGTGCTTTCTCAGCCTCGTTAGCTTCATATTTCTTTGTGAATTCTTGAAGTTGTTCTTTCAATCTGGCATTCTTCGTCTCTAGAATTTTGTACTGTGTTTTGACTTCTTGAACTTCATTTTCTTTCTTTAAGATCTGTTCCTTTGTTGTCTTTAACTCAATTGAAAGATTCTTACCAATTTGTTGAAGTTCATTCTTGTCTTGCATCGCTTGATGATAATCTTCATCAGCCTCAAACATTAATTGTTGTGTGTCCAGTGCGGTTTTGATCATATCTTGTACGACAGGCTTGAGTTGAGCGATGTCGACATTCAACTATGTCCTTGGTATGCTCGGAGCTTCGCCGGTTTGCACATCTTTTCCCTGCTCCACATGGATGGTTTCAATGTGGGGTTGTCGAATTTGTAATTGTATTTGTGGTTCTTTTTCTTCTTCCTTCAATTCAAGAACTTTCGTGGCTCTCCCTTGAAATGTGACATCCATGGGGGAGGGTTTTGCCACGACCCTTATTGGTTTGAAGGGTTCCTGTTCTTCTACTATCTCGTCTTGAGGCTCTTTCATTGGTATCTTGAGTGACTCTTCCCTTGAAAGCGGTGCCTCCTTGATATGAATAGTGGAACTTTCATTAAGTTGAATTTCATGCGTTCCTTCATTGTTGGCTTCTATGCCTTCAGTGTTCAACTCTTGGCGGGTAGAGTTGTTATCCACTTTTATGTCCTCTTCTTCATTGTAATTTATTGCATTCAATTCCACCCATTGTCCATCATCATTGGATTCAATTTGAATATCCATATTCAACAATGAGTTGTCAGTTTCTTCTTGTATATCTGAAGATGAGCTTGAATTGTCCAACCCTAATTCCCTGTAGCGGTGTACTTTTGTGAGCTTCTTTTTGGCTTCCATCTCTTGTTGGGCTTGCTGATAATGATGCACTTGTACTGGCTTGAGTTTCCCTTCTATATATTGATTTGTATCCTCGAGGGCTTGAGTTAAATCTTCCTCTATGAGCGGCCTATGCTCTTCAATTCTTGTTTTTGGAAGCACGTGTATTCTTTTCGTGGCTAGAACTTCCTCTTCTACTTGCTTGACTTCCCTGAGTCTCTTCGTGCCTCTCATTCTGGGTTGAGAGCTAGTTTCTGCCACTTCCACAATCTTGACTCCTCTTTTCTTTTTAGAAACAGTGGCGACTTTGGCATATTTGGCCATGGCCGTTGCTGATGGCATTTTTGTTGGAGCAAACCAATCACAAATTGGTGATTATACAGATCTTGGAGAATGCTTATGGTCAGAATGAAGCAAAGAAAGACACTTGTAAAGTGAAGAAGAATTCAGGATGATGTCTTGTACACATATGTACATATAAGTGAAGAATCTTGTAAGCTAAGTATAGTTAAACCCTTAGGATGATAAGGAGTAGAGTCATAGACGCGAGATGAGTTTAAAGTCGTATATATATGAGATAATTATGACAAGAAATGTATGAGAGAAAGTAATAGAGTCATTTTGTAGATGACAATTTTCAGGAAGATGTGTAGAGAGTTTTTTCCCAGAAAATAGCGACGGGTTTTTCTCTGAGTGCTCTCTGTCTGATCATGTGGATCAAAAATCCTTTTGTACACATCTAATTGAGAAGCTAATGAAGCTATGTCTAGAGTTTCAGAATCTAATTCCTCTCCTACTGTGAGAATGATCATTAGGAACATTCATATGTAGAATGTGAGAACTGAAGCCTGAAAGTAGCGCACTTTTCCGTCTCAGTATTTTGATCAGATCTGAGTGTATACTGTAAAGTTTTTGATGAGTGAGCACTTAAAATTTAAGTTAGAAGATAAGGAAGCTATGGCTAAAAGCATTTAGCAAAACGGGTTTCAGATTGGGAGAAATCAAGTTAAGAAGTTGTCTATGTCGAAGGCGCAACTTCTGAGAGACATTTTCTGACACGTAATTGATCTTAATGATCAAATTAAACTTTTGGTGATTAGTTTTGAGAACTAATCACTAGTATGATTGCGCAAAGGTATTGCTAATACTTGTGCATCATTCACTTGAAGAAATTTGAAGATTTATGCAGGTAAAGAAGTTGATATCTGAAGCAGACTTTCTGAAGTTAACACTTCTTCACTCAGAGAAGTGTTGCTTGAAGTTTTGGTAAAGAAGAACATTGTTTGTGTAAAGTTTGGTTTATAACTGACATAGAAGTGTTCTTAAGTCAGTATAGATCAAACCTTTGGAGATTAAGAGGTCTCCAACAGTGGTATCAGAGCTAAAGGTGAAGTACAAGAGAAGAAAAGATAATTGAAGTTCCGACTGGTGCAGATATTGAAGATCTTCCAAATCAAAGGAGGACAAGGACAAATTATTGAAGATAACTTGCAGAAGTTCATAGTACAAGTTCGAAAGAATCAAGAAGGACAAAGACTATATCAAAGGTACACTTTCTCCTCATAAACCATAGTAATTGCAGATACAGAAAGTCAAGGATGGGAGAAAGCTTGCAGATTGATAAGCTAGATAGGGAGAACTATCCAGCATGGTCTATGAGGATGGAAGCACACCTCATGAGCAAAGACCTTATAGCATTTATTACAGGAGATGAAGAAAAACCTGAATTTGCAGATCCAAGTATTCCTACTAGGGAAGAGCTTGCAATGTTGAAGACTTGGATGAGAAAGGATGCTCAAGCAAGGAGTATCATCTACATGGCTGTAAATGATTATCTTCTACCTCACATCAGAGGTTTGGAAAGTGCTACAGATGTTTGGAATGCCTTGGAAGAGCATTTCCAAAATACAACTAAGTCAAGGAAGTCCTCACTATGGGCTGAGTTCACAACCTTCAAGAAGAAGAGCTCACAATCAATTTCAGATTATCTGGCAAGGATGAAGGATATTGCAGATAGCTTGGGAGCAGTGGATGAAGACATTGAAGAAGAAAAGTTGGTAAGACAAATACTTACAGGTTTGAGAGGAGATGAGAAGTGGAAGCCTTTTATATTGTCCATAGAATTGTCACTTGATCACTTTACTCCTGATCTTAATCAATTGCTAGGACACATGCTAACCTTTGAGCAGGATCTTAAAGGAGAGAATGATAGAAGTACAAGTCAAGCTATGTACTCCAAGGACAAGAAAAAGAATGGCAAGGGAAAGCAACCAAATGATGATGAAGGGAATTCAAATCAAGCTAACTTTACAAAAGGGAAGATGAACTTCAGAGGTAAAGGAAGAGGAGGTAAGAACAAAGATAATGCTAAAGCTTGTTGGATTTGTGGCAGAACAAATCATTTGGCAAATGATTGTTGGTATAACAATCAAAATGGTGGAAGCAATAATCAGAATTATAATCAAAGAGGTAGAGGAGGCAGAAACCAAAGAGGCAATTTCAGAGGAAGAGGTGGTAGGACATCATATGGTAGAGGAGGTGGAAGAAACTTCCAATCTCAGTCCTACAACAAAGATTATTACAATTATGCATCAGATCAGAAGGATGACATGACTCTTATCTTGAATGCAACTCATGAATCAATGGGAGAAGATCAAAGAGTGTTTTATATTGACTCAGGGTGTAGCAACCATCTGAGTGGGAATCTATCTTTGATGACTGATATGGAAGCAAAGGTGAATGGACATACAGTTCAAACAGGTGACAATACCAAACATAAAGTGGAGAGCATTGGATCAGTGAAGACAAAGAGTGGAAGTACACTTCTGAGCAAGGTACTTTATGTTCCTACTATTCCTAAAAATTTGATAAGTGTAGGGCAAATTGTGGAGAAAGGATATGAGGTAAGATTCACAAATGATGGTGTCTATGTACAAGATCCAAATCAGGGATATAGAAACATAATTGCAGGTAAAAAGGAAGGAAGATTGTTCACTCTCAAAGTCCAAGGTAATGTGGGACATGCATTATTTACCTATGGAGGTCAAAAGGTGTCTGAATTAGACCTATGGCATAAAAGGCTAGGTCATTTCAATGAGAGAGCTATAAAGGAGATGTCAAAGAATCAGGTGGTGCTTGGATTGCCAAATATTGAAGGGCAACATATGGTGTACAAGTGTGAAGCTTGTCAACTAGGTAAAGCACATAAGAGTTCTTATAACAAATCAGGGTACAAGTATTCAAATATGCTTGAATTGGTTCATATAGATGTATGGGGTCCCTCAAGGGACTATAGCATAAATGGATCCAGATATTATGTGTTGTTTGTTGATGATGCAACCAGGTGGATTACTTTGTATGTAATCAAGGATAAATCAGAAGTTTTCAAGACATTCAAACATTTTCATGTTTATGCAGAAAGGATCACAGGGCAAAAGCTCAAGAGGTTGAGATCAGATGGAGGGGGAGAGTATTTCTCTAAAGAGTTTGATGATTATTTGTGGAATGCAGGTATCAAAAGAGAAGTAACTTGCAGGTACTCTCCTCAACAGAATGGAGTAGCAGAAAGGAGGAATAGGACTCTTGTAGAGTTTGCAAGAGCCATGATGAAGGAAAAGAATTGTCCAAATTACTTATGGGCAAAAGCCATTAACACTGCAACATATCTTGTGAATAGGTTGCCTTGCAAAGCTTTGGATGGAGGAACCCCTTATGAAGCATGGTGGGGTAAGAAGCCTAGTCTTGATCATTGTAAAGTATTTGGATGTATTGCATATGCTTATGTTCCTTCACAATTAAGACATAAGCTAGAACCAAAAGCAGAGAAGTATGTGTTTATTGGATATGATGATAGACAGATGGGTTACAGGTTGTGGAGTCCATCCACACACATAATTAGATTATGTGTGTAAGCTCAAGAGAGCTTTATATGGGTTGAAGCAAGCCCCAAGAGCTTGGAATAACAGATTGGTCAAGTTCTTGAATGAATGTGGATTTCAAGCATCAAAGGCAGATAGTAGCTTGCTAGTGAAGGCAAGTGAAAATGGATACATTTACATGTGCATTTATGTTGATGATATTATTGTTACAGGAACAGATGCTCAAGGAATCAATGAACTCAAGAAGCAAATAGAGAAGGAGTTTAAGATAAGTGACTTGGGAAACTTATCTTATTTTCTAGGAATGCAGATTGTGTATACTCAACATGGAGTATATGTTTCACAAGAGAGATATTTGAAGAATCTCCTAATCAAGTTTAACATGGAAGATTGCAAGACCTCAACCACACCATTGGAGGTAAATCATAAATTAAGCAGGTATGGAGGTGAAGAATTCAATGACATGAAGAAATATCAGAGTTTGGTAGGTAGTTTAATCTATGCTACCTTGACAAGGCCAGATCTATCATATGCAGTAGGTGTGTTGTCACAATTCATGCATTGTCCAAAGAAGACTCATTGGATTGCAGCCCAAAGGGTACTCAGATATATCAAAGGAACCTTAAGTGAAGGTTTGTACTATGGTTTCACTTCTGACACAAGAATCAAAGTGTTTAGTGATGCAGATTGGGCAGGTGACTCAGATGATAGAAGGTCTACTCATGGATATCTTTGTTATGTTGGAGATAAGCTAGTGTCTTGGTGTTCAAGGAAGCAACATACAGTTGCTTTATCATCCACAGAAGCTGAGTATAAGGGAATGGTAGAAGCTGCAAAAGAAGTCATATGGTTGAAGACCTTGATGAAAAGTTTTGAGACTGATCATAGTACTCCAATAATTTTTGGAGATAATATGAGTTCTTTGTATTTGGCAGCTAACCCTGTTTTTCATGCCAGGACTAAGCATATAGAGATTCAGTATCATTTCTTGAGGGAAAAGGTACTTGATAAAGAGATTGAAGTGATGTACACTCCAACAAAAGAACAGGTGGCAGATATGATGACAAAAAGTTTGGATGGACCTAAGCTACAGAGATTTAAGGAGATGGCAGGAGTGAAGAAGAATGGAGTAATCACAATTAGTGATTGAGGGGGAGCTGTTGGAGCAAACCAATCACAAATTGGTGATTATACAGATCTTGGAGAATGCTTGTGGTCAGAATGAAGCAAAGAAAGACACTTGTAAAGTGAAGAAGAATTCAGGATGATGTCTTGTACACATATGTACATATAAGTGAAGAATCTTGTAAGCTAAGTATAGTTAAACCCTTAGGATGATAAGGAGTAGAGTCATAGACGCGAGATGAGTTTAAAGTCGTATATATATGAGATAATTATGACAAGAAATGTATGAGAGAAAGTAATAGAGTCATTTTGTAGATGACAATTTTCAGGAAGATGTGTAGAGAGTTTTTTCCCAGAAAATAGCGACAGGTTTTTCTCTGAGTGCTCTCTGTCTGATCATGTGGATCAGAAATCCTTTTGTACACATCTAATTGAGAAGCTAATGAAGCTATGTCTAGAGTTTCAGAATCTAATTCCTCTCCTACTGTGAGAATGATCATTAGGAACATTCATATGTAGAATGTGAGAACTGAAGCCTAAAAGTAGCGCACTTTTCCGTCTCAGTATTTTGATCAGATCTGAGTGTATACTGTAAAGTTTTTGATGAGTGAGCACTTAAAATTTAAGTTAGAAGATAAGGAAGCTATGGCTAAAAGCATTTAGCAAAACGGGTTTCAGATTGGGAGAAATCAAGTTAAGAAGTTGGCTATGTCGAAGGCGCAACTTCTGAGAGACATTTTCTGACATGTAATTGATCTTAATGATCAAATTAAACTTTTGGTGATTAGTTTTGAGAATTAATGACTAGTATGATTGCGCAAAGGTATTGCTAATACTTGTGCATCATTTACTTGAAGAAATTTGAAGATTTATGCAGGTAAAGAAGTTGATATCTGAAGCAGACTTTCTGAAGTTAACACTTCTTCACTCAGAGAAGTGTTGCTTGAAGTTTTGGTAAAGAAGAACATTGTTTGTGTAAAGTTTGGTTTATAACTGACATAGAAGTGTTCTTAAGTCAGTATAGATCAAACCTTTGGAGATTAAGAGGTCTCCAACAGTGGTATCAGAGCTAAAGGTGAAGTACAAGAGAAGAAAAGATAATTGAAGTTCCGACTGGTGCAGATATTGAAGATCTTCCAAATCAAAGGAGGACAAGGACAAATTATTGAAGATAACTTGCAGAAGTTCATAGTACAAGTTCGAAAGAATCAAGAAGGACAAAGACTATATCAAAGGTACACTTTCTCCTCATAAACCATAGTAATTGCAGATACAGAAAGTCAAGGATGGGAGAAAGCTTGCAGATTGATAAGCTAGATAGGGAGAACTATCCAGCATGGTCTATGAGGATGGAAGCACACCTCATGAGCAAAGACCTTATAGCATTTATTACAGGAGATGAAGAAAAACCTGAATTTGCAGATCCAAGTATTCCTACTAGGGAAGAGCTTGCAATGTTGAAGACTTGGATGAGAAAGGATGCTCAAGCAAGGAGTATCATCTACATGGCTGTAAATGATTATCTTCTACCTCACATCAGAGGTTTGGAAAGTGCTACAGATGTTTGGAATGCCTTGGAAGAGCATTTCCAAAATACAACTAAGTCAAGGAAGTCCTCACTATGGGCTGAGTTCACAACCTTCAAGAAGAAGAGCTCACAATCAATTTCAGATTATGTGGCAAGGATGAAGGATATTGCAGATAGCTTGGGAGCAGTGGATGAAGACATTGAAGAAGAAAAGTTGGTAAGACAAATACTTACAGGTTTGAGAGGAGATGAGAAGTGGAAGCCTTTCATATTGTCCATAGAATTGTCACTTGATCACTTTACTCCTGATCTTAATCAATTGCTAGGACACATGCTAACCTTTGAGCAGGATCTTAAAGGAGACAATGATAGAAGTACAAGTCAAGCTATGTACTCCAAGGACAAGAAAAAGAATGGCAAGGGAAAGCAACCAAATGATGATGAAGGGAATTCAAATCAAGCTAACTTTACAAAAGGGAAGATGAACTTCAGAGGTAAAGGAAGAGGAGGTAAGAACAAAGATAATGCTAAAGCTTGTTGGATTTGTGGCAGAACAAATCATTTGGCAAATGATTGTTGGTATAACAATCAAAATGGTGGAAGCAATAATCAGAATTATAATCAAAGAGGTAGAGGAGGCAGAAACCAAAGAGGCAATTTCAGAGGAAGAGGTGGTAGGACATCATATGGTAGAGGAGGTGGAAGAAACTTCCAATCTCAGTCCTACAACAACGATTATTACAATTATGCATCAGATCAGAAGGATGACATGACTCTTATCTTGAATGCAACTCATGAATCAATGGGAGAAGATCAAAGAGTGTTTTATATTGACTCAGGGTGTAGCAACCATCTGAGTGGGAATCTATCTTTGATGACTGATATGGAAGCAAAGGTGAATGGACATACAGTTCAAACAGGTGACAATACCAAACATAAAGTGGAGAGCATTGGATCAGTGAAGACAAAGAGTGGAAGTACACTTCTGAGCAAGGTACTTTATGTTCCTACTATTCCTAAAAATTTGATAAGTGTAGGGCAAATTGTGGAGAAAGGATATGAGGTAAGATTCACAAATGATGGTGTCTATGTACAAGATCCAAATCAGGGATATAGAAACATAATTGCAGGTAAAAAGGAAGGAAGATTGTTCACTCTCAAAGTCCAAGGTAATGTGGGACATGCATTATTTACCTATGGAGGTCAAAAGGTGTCTGAATTAGACCTATGGCATAAAAGGCTAGGTCATTTCAATGAGAGAGCTATAAAGGAGATGTCAAAGAATCAGGTGGTGCTTGGATTGCCAAATATTGAAGGGCAACATATGGTGTACAAGTGTGAAGCTTGTCAACTAGGTAAAGCACATAAGAGTTCTTATAACAAATCAGGGTACAAGTATTCAAATATGCTTGAATTGGTTCATACAGATGTATGGGGTCCCTCAAGGGACTATAGCATAAATGGATCCAGATATTATGTGTTGTTTGTTGATGATGCAACCAGGTGGATTACTTTGTATGTAATCAAGGATAAATCAGAAGTTTTCAAGACATTCAAACATTTTCATGTTTATGCAGAAAGGATCACAGGGCAAAAGCTCAAGAGGTTGAGATCAGATGGAGGGGGAGAGTATTTCTCTAAAGAGTTTGATGATTATTTGTGGAATGCAGGTATCAAAAGAGAAGTAACTTGGAGGTACTCTCCTCAACAGAATGGAGTAGCAGAAAGGAGGAATAGGACTCTTGTAGAGTTTGCAAGAGCCATGATGAAGGAAAAGAATTGTCCAAATTACTTATGGGCAAAAGCCATTAACACTGCAACATATCTTGTGAATAGGTTGCCTTGCAAAGCTTTGGATGGAGGAACCCCTTATGAAGCATGGTGGGGTAAGAAGCCTAGTCTTGATCATTGTAAAGTATTTGGATGTATTGCATATGCTTATGTTCCTTCACAATTAAGACATAAGCTAGAACCAAAAGCAGAGAAGTATGTGTTTATTGGATATGATGATAGACAGATGGGTTACAGGTTGTGGAGTCCATCCACAAAGCAATTTCTTGTTACTAAAGATGTAACATTTGATGAGCAAAACACATGGTATACAGGATCAACAAATGATTTCGCAGGTGTTGAAGAAATACAAAGAAAAGGAAAGGCAAAGGTAAAAGTGTGTGAAGAAATTGTTGATGAAATTGACTCTAGAAGTAGAGTGCAGGATCATGTAGAAGAAGGGCCAAGATTTGATCCAGAATCAAATGAGGCTGAAACTTCAAGAAGTGCAGAAATCAGAAGATCTACAAGGGAAAGGAAAGAACCTATAAGGTATAGTTATGATACATCTTTTCTAACAACAAAAGATTATGCATACATTGTGAAGACAGAAGAAGATCCAATCACTTATGAAGAAGCCAAAGGTAAACAGAATTGGGAGAAGGCAATGCAGGAAGAGTATGATGCTCTACTTGAAAATGAAACTTGGGAACTAGTACCAAGACCAAAGAATCAGAAGGTCATTGGATGCAAGTGGGTATATAAAACAAAGAGGTTTGCAGATGGTAAGGTATCTAGATATAAGGCTAGACTTGTGGTCAAAGGTTATGCCCAAACTTATGGGGTAGATTATGATGAAACTTTTAGTCCTGTTGCTAAGATGTCTACAATTAGGACATTGATTGCTATTGCTGCTTGCAAGGGATGGAAATTATCACAATTGGATGTGAAAAATGCATTTCTAAATGGATACATTGCAGATGAAGTATATATGGAGCAACCAGAAGGCTTCATGGAATCAATTGGATCAGATTATGTGTGTAAGCTCAAGAGAGCTTTATATGGGTTGAAGCAAGCCCCAAGAGCTTGGAATTACAGATTGGTCAAGTTCTTGAATGAATGTGGATTTCAAGCATCAAAGGCAGATAGTAGCTTGCTAGTGAAGGCAAGTGAAAATGGATACATTTACATGTGCATTTATGTTGATGATATTATTGTTACAGGAACAGATGCTCAAGGAATCAATGAACTCAAGAAGCAAATAGAGAAGGAGTTTAAGATAAGTGACTTGGGAAACTTATCTTATTTTCTAGGAATGCAGATTGTGTATACTCAACATGGAGTATATGTTTCACAAGAGAGATATTTGAAGAATCTCCTAATCAAGTTTAACATGGAAGATTGCAAGACCTCAACCACACCATTGGAGGTAAATCATAAATTAAGCAGGTATGGAGGTGAAGAATTCAATGACATGAAGAAATATCAGAGTTTGGTAGGTAGTTTAATCTATGCTACCTTGACAAGGCCAGATCTATCATATGCAGTAGGTGTGTTGTCACAATTCATGCATTGTCCAAAGAAGACTCATTGGATTGCAGCCCAAAGGGTACTCAGATATATCAAAGGAACCTTAAGTGAAGGTTTGTACTATGGTTTCACTTCTGACACAAGAATCAAAGTGTTTAGTGATGCAGATTGGGCAGGTGACTCAGATGATAGAAGGTCTACTCATGGATATCTTTGTTATGTTGGAGATAAGCTAGTGTCTTGGTGTTCAAGGAAGCAACATACAGTTGCTTTATCATCCACAGAAGCTGAGTATAAGGGAATGGTAGAAGCTGCAAAAGAAGTCATATGGTTGAAGACCTTGATGAAAAGTTTTGAGACTGATCATAGTACTCCAATAATTTTTGGAGATAATATGAGTTCTTTGTATTTGGCAGCTAACCCTGTTTTTCATGCCAGGACTAAGCATATAGAGATTCAGTATCATTTCTTGAGGGAAAAGGTACTTGATAAAGAGATTGAAGTGATGTACACTCCAACAAAAGAACAGGTGGCAGATATGATGACAAAAAGTTTGGATGGACCTAAGCTACAGAGATTTAAGGAGATGGCAGGAGTGAAGAAGAATGGAGTAATCACAATTAGTGATTGAGGGGGAGCTGTTGGAGCAAACCAATCACAAATTGGTGATTATACAGATCTTGGAGAATGCTTATGGTCAGAATGAAGCAAAGAAAGACACTTGTAAAGTGAAGAAGAATTCAGGATGATGTCTTGTACACATATGTACATATAAGTGAAGAATCTTGTAAGCTAAGTATAGTTAAACCCTTAGGATGATAAGGAGTAGAGTCATAGACGCGAGATGAGTTTAAAGTCGTATATATATGAGATAATTATGACAAGAAATGTATGAGAGAAAGTAATAGAGTCATTTTGTAGATGACAATTTTCAGGAAGATGTGTAGAGAGTTTTTTCCCAGAAAATAGCGACAGGTTTTTCTCTGAGTGCTCTCTGTCTGATCATGTGGATCAGAAATCCTTTTGTACACATCTAATTGAGAAGCTAATGAAGCTATGTCTAGAGTTTCAGAATCTAATTCCTCTCCTACTGTGAGAATGATCATTAGGAACATTCATATGTAGAATGTGAGAACTGAAGCCTAAAAGTAGCGCACTTTTCCGTCTCAGTATTTTGATCAGATCTGAGTGTATACTGTAAAGTTTTTGATGAGTGAGCACTTAAAATTTAAGTTAGAAGATAAGGAAGCTATGGCTAAAAGCATTTAGCAAAACGGGTTTCAGATTGGGAGAAATCAAGTTAAGAAGTTGGCTATGTCGAAGGTGCAACTTCTGAGAGACATTTTCTGACATGTAATTGATCTTAATGATCAAATTAAACTTTTGGTGATTAGTTTTGAGAATTAATGACTAGTATGATTGCGCAAAGGTATTGCTAATACTTGTGCATCATTTACTTGAAGAAATTTGAAGATTTATGCAGGTAAAGAAGTTGATATCTGAAGCAGACTTTCTGAAGTTAACACTTCTTCACTCAGAGAAGTGTTGCTTGAAGTTTTGGTAAAGAAGAACATTGTTTGTGTAAAGTTTGGTTTATAACTGACATAGAAGTGTTCTTAAGTCAGTATAGATCAAACCTTTGGAGATTAAGAGGTCTCCAACAGTGGTATCAGAGCTAAAGGTGAAGTACAAGAGAAGAAAAGATAATTGAAGTTCCGACTGGTGCAGATATTGAAGATCTTCCAAATCAAAGGAGGACAAGGACAAATTATTGAAGATAACTTGCAGAAGTTCATAGTACAAGTTCGAAAGAATCAAGAAGGACAAAGACTATATCAAAGGTACACTTTCTCCTCATAAACCATAGTAATTGCAGATACAGAAAGTCAAGGATGGGAGAAAGCTTGCAGATTGATAAGCTAGATAGGGAGAACTATCCAGCATGGTCTATGAGGATGGAAGCACACCTCATGAGCAAAGACCTTATAGCATTTATTACAGGAGATGAAGAAAAACCTGAATTTGCAGATCCAAGTATTCCTACTAGGGAAGAGCTTGCAATGTTGAAGACTTGGATGAGAAAGGATGCTCAAGCAAGGAGTATCATCTACATGGCTGTAAATGATTATCTTCTACCTCACATCAGAGGTTTGGAAAGTGCTACAGATGTTTGGAATGCCTTGGAAGAGCATTTCCAAAATACAACTAAGTCAAGGAAGTCCTCACTATGGGCTGAGTTCACAACCTTCAAGAAGAAGAGCTCACAATCAATTTCAGATTATGTGGCAAGGATGAAGGATATTGCAGATAGCTTGGGAGCAGTGGATGAAGACATTGAAGAAGAAAAGTTGGTAAGACAAATACTTACAGGTTTGAGAGGAGATGAGAAGTGGAAGCCTTTCATATTGTCCATAGAATTGTCACTTGATCACTTTACTCCTGATCTTAATCAATTGCTAGGACACATGCTAACCTTTGAGCAGGATCTTAAAGGAGACAATGATAGAAGTACAAGTCAAGCTATGTACTCCAAGGACAAGAAAAAGAATGGCAAGGGAAAGCAACCAAATGATGATGAAGGGAATTCAAATCAAGCTAACTTTACAAAAGGGAAGATGAACTTCAGAGGTAAAGGAAGAGGAGGTAAGAACAAAGATAATGCTAAAGCTTGTTGGATTTGTGGCAGAACAAATCATTTGGCAAATGATTGTTGGTATAACAATCAAAATGGTGGAAGCAATAATCAGAATTATAATCAAAGAGGTAGAGGAGGCAGAAACCAAAGAGGCAATTTCAGAGGAAGAGGTGGTAGGACATCATATGGTAGAGGAGGTGGAAGAAACTTCCAATCTCAGTCCTACAACAACGATTATTACAATTATGCATCAGATCAGAAGGATGACATGACTCTTATCTTGAATGCAACTCATGAATCAATGGGAGAAGATCAAAGAGTGTTTTATATGGACTCAGGGTGTAGCAACCATCTGAGTGGGAATCTATCTTTGATGACTGATATGGAAGCAAAGGTGAATGGACATACAGTTCAAACAGGTGACAATACCAAACATAAAGTGGAGAGCATTGGATCAGTGAAGACAAAGAGTGGAAGTACACTTCTGAGCAAGGTACTTTATGTTCCTACTATTCCTAAAAATTTGATAAGTGTAGGGCAAATTGTGGAGAAAGGATATGAGGTAAGATTCACAAATGATGGTGTCTATGTACAAGATCCAAATCAGGGATATAGAAACATAATTGCAGGTAAAAAGGAAGGAAGATTGTTCACTCTCAAAGTCCAAGGTAATGTGGGACATGCATTATTTACCTATGGAGGTCAAAAGGTGTCTGAATTAGACCTATGGCATAAAAGGCTAGGTCATTTCAATGAGAGAGCTATAAAGGAGATGTCAAAGAATCAGGTGGTGCTTGGATTGCCAAATATTGAAGGGCAACATATGGTGTACAAGTGTGAAGCTTGTCAACTAGGTAAAGCACATAAGAGTTCTTATAACAAATCAGGGTACAAGTATTCAAATATGCTTGAATTGGTTCATACAGATGTATGGGGTCCCTCAAGGGACTATAGCATAAATGGATCCAGATATTATGTGTTGTTTGTTGATGATGCAACCAGGTGGATTACTTTGTATGTAATCAAGGATAAATCAGAAGTTTTCAAGACATTCAAACATTTTCATGTTTATGCAGAAAGGATCACAGGGCAAAAGCTCAAGAGGTTGAGATCAGATGGAGGGGGAGAGTATTTCTCTAAAGAGTTTGATGATTATTTGTGGAATGCAGGTATCAAAAGAGAAGTAACTTGCAGGTACTCTCCTCAACAGAATGGAGTAGTAGAAAGGAGGAATAGGACTCTTGTAGAGTTTGCAAGAGCCATGATGAAGGAAAAGAATTGTCCAAATTACTTATGGGCAAAAGCCATTAACACTGCAACATATCTTGTGAATAGGTTGCCTTGCAAAGCTTTGGATGGAGGAACCCCTTATGAAGCATGGTGGGGTAAGAAGCCTAGTCTTGATCATTGTAAAGTATTTGGATGTATTGCATATGCTTATGTTCCTTCACAATTAAGACATAAGCTAGAACCAAAAGCAGAGAAGTATGTGTTTATTGGATATGATGATAGACAGATGGGTTACAGGTTGTGGAGTCCATCCACAAAGCAATTTCTTGTTACTAAAGATGTAACATTTGATGAGCAAAACACATGGTATACAGGATCAACAAATGATTTCGCAGGTGTTGAAGAAATACAAAGAAAAGGAAAGGCAAAGGTAAAAGTGTGTGAAGAAATTGTTGATGAAATTGACTCTAGAAGTAGAGTGCAGGATCATGTAGAAGAAGGGCCAAGATTTGATCCAGAATCAAATGAGGCTGAAACTTCAAGAAGTGCAGAAATCAGAAGATCTACAAGGGAAAGGAAAGAACCTATAAGGTATAGTTATGATACATCTTTTCTAACAACAAAAGATTATGCATACATTGTGAAGACAGAAGAAGATCCAATCACTTATGAAGAAGCCAAAGGTAAACAGAATTGGGAGAAGGCAATGCAGGAAGAGTATGATGCTCTACTTGAAAATGAAACTTGGGAACTAGTACCAAGACCAAAGAATCAGAAGGTCATTGGATGCAAGTGGGTATATAAAACAAAGAGGTTTGCAGATGGTAAGGTATCTAGATATAAGGCTAGACTTGTGGTCAAAGGTTATGCCCAAACTTATGGGGTAGATTATGATGAAACTTTTAGTCCTGTTGCTAAGATGTCTACAATTAGGACATTGATTGCTATTGCTGCTTGCAAGGGATGGAAATTATCACAATTGGATGTGAAAAATGCATTTCTAAATGGATACATTGCAGATGAAGTATATATGGAGCAACCAGAAGGCTTCATGGAATCAATTGGATCAGATTATGTGTGTAAGCTCAAGAGAGCTTTATATGGGTTGAAGCAAGCCCCAAGAGCTTGGAATTACAGATTGGTCAAGTTCTTGAATGAATGTGGATTTCAAGCATCAAAGGCAGATAGTAGCTTGCTAGTGAAGGCAAGTGAAAATGGATACATTTACATGTGCATTTATGTTGATGATATTATTGTTACAGGAATAGATGCTCAAGGAATCAATGAACTCAAGAAGCAAATAGAGAAGGAGTTTAAGATAAGTGACTTGGGAAACTTATCTTATTTTCTAGGAATGCAGATTGTGTATACTCAACATGGAGTATATGTTTCACAAGAGAGATATTTGAAGAATCTCCTAATCAAGTTTAACATGGAAGATTGCAAGACCTCAACCACACCATTGGAGGTAAATCATAAATTAAGCAGGTATGGAGGTGAAGAATTCAATGACATGAAGAAATATCAGAGTTTGGTAGGTAGTTTAATCTATGCTACCTTGACAAGGCCAGATCTATCATATGCAGTAGGTGTGTTGTCACAATTCATGCATTGTCCAAAGAAGACTCATTGGATTGCAGCCCAAAGGGTACTCAGATATATCAAAGGAACCTTAAGTGAAGGTTTGTACTATGGTTTCACTTCTGACACAAGAATCAAAGTGTTTAGTGATGCAGATTGGGCAGGTGACTCAGATGATAGAAGGTCTACTCATGGATATCTTTGTTATGTTGGAGATAAGCTAGTGTCTTGGTGTTCAAGGAAGCAACATACAGTTGCTTTATCATCCACAGAAGCTGAGTATAAGGGAATGGTAGAAGCTGCAAAAGAAGTCATATGGTTGAAGACCTTGATGAAAAGTTTTGAGACTGATCATAGTACTCCAATAATTTTTGGAGATAATATGAGTTCTTTGTATTTGGCAGCTAACCCTGTTTTTCATGCCAGGACTAAGCATATAGAGATTCAGTATCATTTCTTGAGGGAAAAGGTACTTGATAAAGAGATTGAAGTGATGTACACTCCAACAAAAGAACAGGTGGCAGATATGATGACAAAAAGTTTGGATGGACCTAAGCTACAGAGATTTAAGGAGATGGCAGGAGTGAAGAAGAATGGAGTAATCACAATTAGTGATTGAGGGGGAGCTGTTGGAGCAAACCAATCACAAATTGGTTATTATACAGATCTTGGAGAATGCTTATGGTCAGAATGAAGCAAAGAAAGACACTTGTAAAGTGAAGAAGAATTCAGGATGATGTCTTGTACACATATGTACATATAAGTGAAGAATCTTGTAAGCTAAGTATAGTTAAACCCTTAGGATGATAAGGAGTAGAGTCATAGACGCGAGATGAGTTTAAAGTCGTATATATATGAGATAATTATGACAAGAAATGTATGAGAGAAAGTAATAGAGTCATTTTGTAGATGACAATTTTCAGGAAGATGTGTAGAGAGTTTTTTCCCAGAAAATAGCGACGGGTTTTTCTCTGAGTGCTCTCTGTCTGATCATGTGGATCAGAAATCCTTTTGTACACATCTAATTGAGAAGCTAATGAAGCTATGTCTAGAGTTTCAGAATCTAATTCCTCTCCTACTGTGAGAATGATCATTAGGAACATTCATATGTAGAATGTGAGAACTGAAGCCTAAAAGTAGCGCACTTTTCCGTCTCAGTATTTTGATCAGATCTGAGTGTATACTGTAAAGTTTTTGATGAGTGAGCACTTAAAATTTAAGTTAGAAGATAAGGAAGCTATGGCTAAAAGCATTTAGCAAAACGGGTTTCAGATTGGGAGAAATCAAGTTAAGAAGTTGGCTATGTCGAAGGCGCAACTTCTGAGAGACATTTTCTGACATGTAATTGATCTTAATGATCAAATTAAACTTTTGGTGATTAGTTTTGAGAACTAATGACTAGTATGATTGCGCAAAGGTATTGCTAATACTTGTGCATCATTTACTTGAAGAAATTTGAAGATTTATGCAGGTAAAGAAGTTGATATCTGAAGCAGACTTTCTGAAGTTAACACTTCTTCACTCAGAGAAGTGTTGCTTGAAGTTTTGGTAAAGAAGAACATTGTTTGTGTAAAGTTTGGTTTATAACTGACATAGAAGTGTTCTTAAGTCAGTATAGATCAAACCTTTGGAGATTAAGAGGTCTCCAACAGTGGTATCAGAGCTAAAGGTGAAGTACAAGAGAAGAAAAGATAATTGAAGTTCCGACTGGTGCAGATATTGAAGATCTTCCAAATCAAAGGAGGACAAGGACAAATTATTGAAGATAACTTGCAGAAGTTCATAGTACAAGTTCGAAAGAATCAAGAAGGACAAAGACTATATCAAAGGTACACTTTCTCCTCATAAACCATAGTAATTGCAGATATAGAAAGTCAAGGATGGGAGAAAGCTTGCAGATTGATAAGCTAGATAGGGAGAACTATCCAGCATGGTCTATGAGGATGGAAGCACACCTCATGAGCAAAGACCTTATAGCATTTATTACAGGAGATGAAGAGAAACCTGAATTTGCAGATCCAAGTATTCCTACTAGGGAAGAGCTTGCAATGTTGAAGACTTGGATGAGAAAGGATGCTCAAGCAAGGAGTATCATCTACATGGCTGTAAATGATTATCTTCTACCTCACATCAGAGGTTTGGAAAGTGCTACAGATGTTTGGAATGCCTTGGAAGAGCATTTCCAAAATACAACTAAGTCAAGGAAGTCCTTACTATGGGCTGAGTTCACAACCTTCAAGAAGAAGAGCTCACAATCAATTTCAGATTATGTGGCAAGGATGAAGGATATTGCAGATAGCTTGGGAGCAGTGGATGAAGACATTGAAGAAGAAAAGTTGGTAAGACAAATACTTACAGGTTTGAGAGGAGATGAGAAGTGGAAGCCTTTTATATTGTCCATAGAATTGTCACTTGATCACTTTACTCCTGATCTTAATCAATTGCTAGGACACATGCTAACCTTTGAGCAGGATCTTAAAGGAGACAATGATAGAAGTACAAGTCAAGCTATGTACTCCAAGGACAAGAAAAAGAATGGCAAGGGAAAGCAACCAAATGATGATGAAGGGAATTCAAATCAAGCTAACTTTACAAAAGGGAAGATGAACTTCAGAGGTAAAGGAAGAGGAGGTAAGAACAAAGATAATGCTAAAGCTTGTTGGATTTGTGGCAGAACAAATCATTTGGCAAATGATTGTTGGTATAACAATCAAAATGGTGGAAGCAATAATCAGAATTATAATCAAAGAGGTAGAGGAGGCAGAAACCAAAGAGGCAATTTCAGAGGAAGAGGTGGTAGGACATCATATGGTAGAGGAGGTGGAAGAAACTTCCAATCTCAGTCCTACAACAACGATTATTACAATTATGCATCAGATCAGAAGGATGACATGACTCTTATCTTGAATGCAACTCATGAATCAATGGGAGAAGATCAAAGAGTGTTTTATATTGACTCAGGGTGTAGCAACCATCTGAGTGGGAATCTATCTTTGATGACTGATATGGAAGCAAAGGTGAATGGACATACAGTTCAAACAGGTGACAATACCAAACATAAAGTGGAGAGCATTGGATCAATGAAGACAAAGAGTGGAAGTACACTTCTGAGCAAGGTACTTTATGTTCCTACTATTCCTAAAAATTTGATAAGTGTAGGGCAAATTGTGGAGAAAGGATATGAGGTAAGATTCACAAATGATGGTGTCTATGTACAAGATCCAAATCAGGGATATAGAAACATAATTGCAGGTAAAAAGGAAGGAAGATTGTTCACTCTCAAAGTCCAAGGTAATGTGGGACATGCATTATTTACCTATGGAGGTCAAAAGGTGTCTGAATTAGACCTATGGCATAAAAGGCTAGGTCATTTCAATGAGAGAGCTATAAAGGAGATGTCAAAGAATCAGGTGGTGCTTGGATTGCCAAATATTGAAGGGCAACATATGGTGTACAAGTGTGAAGCTTGTCAACTAGGTAAAGCACATAAGAGTTCTTATAACAAATCAGGGTACAAGTATTCAAATATGCTTGAATTGGTTCATACAGATGTATGGGGTCCCTCAAGGGACTATAGCATAAATGGATCCAGATATTATGTGTTGTTTGTTGATGATGCAACCAGGTGGATTACTTTGTATGTAATCAAGGATAAATCAGAAGTTTTCAAGACATTCAAACATTTTCATGTTTATGCAGAAAGGATCACAGGGCAAAAGCTCAAGAGGTTGAGATCAGATGGAGGGGGAGAGTATTTCTCTAAAGAGTTTGATGATTATTTGTGGAATGCAGGTATCAAAAGAGAAGTAACTTGCAGGTACTCTCCTCAACATAATGGAGTAGTAGAAAGGAGGAATAGGACTCTTGTAGAGTTTGCAAGAGCCATGATGAAGGAAAAGAATTGTCCAAATTACTTATGGGCAAAAGCCATTAACACTGCAACATATCTTGTGAATAGGTTGCCTTGCAAAGCTTTGGATGGAGGAACCCCTTATGAAGCATGGTGGGGTAAGAAGCCTAGTCTTGATCATTGTAAAGTATTTGGATGTATTGCATATGCTTATGTTCCTTCACAATTAAGACATAAGCTAGAACCAAAAGCAGATAAGTATGTGTTTATTGGATATGATGATAGACAGATGGGTTACAGGTTGTGGAGTCCATCCACAAAGCAATTTCTTGTTACTAAAGATGTAACATTTGATGAGCAAAACACATGGTATACAGGATCAACAAATGATTTCGCAGGTGTTGAAGAAATACAAAGAAAAGGAAAGGCAAAGGTAAAAGTGTGTGAAGAAATTGTTGATGAAATTGACTCTAGAAGTAGAGTGCAGGATCATGTAGAAGAAGGGCCAAGATTTGATCCAGAATCAAATGAGGCTGAAACTTCAAGAAGTGCAGAAATCAGAAGATCTACAAGGGAAAGGAAAGAACCTATAAGGTATAGTTATGATACATCTTTTCTAACAACAAAAGATTATGCATACATTGTGAAGACAGAAGAAGATCCAATCACTTATGAAGAAGCCAAAGGTAAACAGAATTGGGAGAAGGCAATGCAGGAAGAGTATGATGCTCTACTTGAAAATGAAACTTGGGAACTAGTACCAAGACCAAAGAATCAGAAGGTCATTGGATGCAAGTGGGTATATAAAACAAAGAGGTTTGCAGATGGTAAGGTATCTAGATATAAGGCTAGACTTGTGGTCAAAGGTTATGCCCAAACTTATGGGGTAGATTATGATGAAACTTTTAGTCCTGTTGCTAAGATGTCTACAATTAGGACATTGATTGCTATTGCTGCTTGCAAGGGATGGAAATTATCACAATTGGATGTGAAAAATGCATTTCTAAATGGATACATTGCAGATGAAGTATATATGGAGCAACCAGAAGGCTTCATGGAATCAATTGGATCAGATTATGTGTGTAAGCTCAAGAGAGCTTTATATGGGTTGAAGCAAGCCCCAAGAGCTTGGAATTACAGATTGGTCAAGTTCTTGAATGAATGTGGATTTCAAGCATCAAAGGCAGATAGTAGCTTGCTAGTGAAGGCAAGTGAAAATGGATACATTTACATGTGCATTTATGTTGATGATATTATTGTTACAGGAACAGATGCTCAAGGAATCAATGAACTCAAGAAGCAAATAGAGAAGGAGTTTAAGATAAGTGACTTGGGAAACTTATCTTATTTTCTAGGAATGCAGATTGTGTATACTCAACATGGAGTATATGTTTCACAAGAGAGATATTTGAAGAATCTCCTAATCAAGTTTAACATGGAAGATTGCAAGACCTCAACCACACCATTGGAGGTAAATCATAAATTAAGCAGGTATGGAGGTGAAGAATTCAATGACATGAAGAAATATCAGAGTTTGGTAGGTAGTTTAATCTATGCTACCTTGACAAGGCCAGATCTATCATATGCAGTAGGTGTGTTGTCACAATTCATGCATTGTCCAAAGAAGACTCATTGGATTGCAGCCCAAAGGGTACTCAGATATATCAAAGGAACCTTAAGTGAAGGTTTGTACTATGGTTTCACTTCTGACACAAGAATCAAAGTGTTTAGTGATGCAGATTGGGCAGGTGACTCAGATGATAGAAGGTCTACTCATGGATATCTTTGTTATGTTGGAGATAAGCTAGTGTCTTGGTGTTCAAGGAAGCAACATACAGTTGCTTTATCATCCACAGAAGCTGAGTATAAGGGAATGGTAGAAGCTGCAAAAGAAGTCATATGGTTGAAGACCTTGATGAAAAGTTTTGAGACTGATCATAGTACTCCAATAATTTTTGGAGATAATATGAGTTCTTTGTATTTGGCAGCTAACCCTGTTTTTCATGCCAGGACTAAGCATATAGAGATTCAGTATCATTTCTTGAGGGAAAAGGTACTTGATAAAGAGATTGAAGTGATGTACACTCCAACAAAAGAACAGGTGGCAGATATGATGACAAAAAGTTTGGATGGACCTAAGCTACAGAGATTTAAGGAGATGGCAGGAGTGAAGAAGAATGGAGTAATCACAATTAGTGATTGAGGGGGAGCTGTTGGAGCAAACCAATCACAAATTGGTGATTATACAGATCTTGGAGAATGCTTATGGTCAGAATGAAGCAAAGAAAGACACTTGTAAAGTGAAGAAGAATTCAGGATGATGTCTTGTACACATATGTACATATAAGTGAAGAATCTTGTAAGCTAAGTATAGTTAAACCCTTAGGATGATAAGGAGTAGAGTCATAGACGCGAGATGAGTTTAAAGTCGTATATATATGAGATAATTATGACAAGAAATGTATGAGAGAAAGTAATAGAGTCATTTTGTAGATGACAATTTTCAGGAAGATGTGTAGAGAGTTTTTTCCCAGAAAATAGCGACGGGTTTTTCTCTGAGTGCTCTCTGTCTGATCATGTGGATCAGAAATCCTTTTGTACACATCTAATTGAGAAGCTAATGAAGCTATGTCTAGAGTTTCAGAATCTAATTCCTCTCCTACTGTGAGAATGATCATTAGGAACATTCATATGTAGAATGTGAGAACTGAAGCCTAAAAGTAGCGCACTTTTCCGTCTCAGTATTTTGATCAGATCTGAGTGTATACTGTAAAGTTTTTGATGAGTGAGCACTTAAAATTTAAGTTAGAAGATAAGGAAGCTATGGCTAAAAGCATTTAGCAAAACGGGTTTCAGATTGGGAGAAATCAAGTTAAGAAGTTGGCTATGTCGAAGGCGCAACTTCTGAGAGACATTTTCTGACATGTAATTGATCTTAATGATCAAATTAAACTTTTGGTGATTAGTTTTGAGAACTAATGACTAGTATGATTGCGCAAAGGTATTGCTAATACTTGTGCATCATTTACTTGAAGAAATTTGAAGATTTATGCAGGTAAAGAAGTTGATATCTGAAGTAGACTTTCTGAAGTTAACACTTCTTCACTCAGAGAAGTGTTGCTTGAAGTTTTGGTAAAGAAGAACATTGTTTGTGTAAAGTTTGGTTTATAACTAACATAGAAGTGTTCTTAAGTCAGTATAGATCAAACCTTTGGAGATTAAGAGGTCTCCAACAGTGGTATCAGAGCTAAAGGTGAAGTACAAGAGAAGAAAAGATAATTGAAGTTCCGACTGGTGCAGATATTGAAGATCTTCCAAATCAAAGGAGGACAAGGACAAATTATTGAAGATAACTTGCAGAAGTTCATAGTACAAGTTCGAAAGAATCAAGAAGGACAAAGACTATATCAAAGGTACACTTTCTCCTCATAAACCATAGTAATTGCAGATACAGAAAGTCAAGGATGGGAGAAAGCTTGCAGATTGATAAGCTAGATAGGGAGAACTATCCAGCATGGTCTATGAGGATGGAAGCACACCTCATGAGCAAAGACCTTATAGCATTTATTACAGGAGATGAAGAAAAACCTGAATTTGCAGATCCAAGTATTCCTACTAGGGAAGAGCTTGCAATGTTGAAGACTTGGATGAGAAAGGATGCTCAAGCAAGGAGTATCATCTACATGGCTGTAAATGATTATCTTCTACCTCACATCAGAGGTTTGGAAAGTGCTACAGGTGTTTGGAATGCCTTGGAAGAGCATTTCCAAAATACAACTAAGTCAAGGAAGTCCTCACTATGGGCTGAGTTCACAACCTTCAAGAAGAAGAGCTCACAATCAATTTCAGATTATGTGGCAAGGATGAAGGATATTGCAGATAGCTTGGGAGCAGTGGATGAAGACATTGAAGAAGAAAAGTTGGTAAGACAAATACTTACAGGTTTGAGAGGAGATGAGAAGTGGAAGCCTTTTATATTGTCCATAGAATTGTCACTTGATCACTTTACTCCTGATCTTAATCAATTGCTAGGACACATGCTAACCTTTGAGCAGGATCTTAAAGGAGACAATGATAGAAGTACAAGTCAAGCTATGTACTCCAAGGACAAGAAAAAGAATGGCAAGGGAAAGCAACCAAATGATGATGAAGGGAATTCAAATCAAGCTAACTTTACAAAAGGGAAGATGAACTTCAGAGGTAAAGGAAGAGGAGGTAAGAACAAAGATAATGCTAAAGCTTGTTGGATTTGTGGCAGAACAAATCATTTGGCAAATGATTGTTGGTATAACAATCAAAATGGTGGAAGCAATAATCAGAATTATAATCAAAGAGGTAGAGGAGGCAGAAACCAAAGAGGCAATTTCAGAGGAAGAGGTGGTAGGACATCATATGGTAGAGGAGGTGGAAGAAACTTCCAATCTCAGTCCTACAACAACGATTATTACAATTATGCATCAGATCAGAAGGATGACATGACTCTTATCTTGAATGCAACTCATGAATCAATGGGAGAAGATCAAAGAGTGTTTTATATTGACTCAGGGTGTAGCAACCATCTGAGTGGGAATCTATCTTTGATGACTGATATGGAAGCAAAGGTGAATGGACATACAGTTCAAACAGGTGACAATACCAAACATAAAGTGGAGAGCATTGGATCAATGAAGACAAAGAGTGGAAGTACACTTCTGAGCAAGGTACTTTATGTTCCTACTATTCCTAAAAATTTGATAAGTGTAGGGCAAATTGTGGAGAAAGGATATGAGGTAAGATTCACAAATGATGGTGTCTATGTACAAGATCCAAATCAGGGATATAGAAACATAATTGCAGGTAAAAAGGAAGGAAGATTGTTCACTCTCAAAGTCCAAGGTAATGTGGGACATGCATTATTTACCTATGGAGGTCAAAAGGTGTCTGAATTAGACCTATGGCATAAAAGGCTAGGTCATTTCAATGAGAGAGCTATAAAGGAGATGTCAAAGAATCAGGTGGTGCTTGGATTGCCAAATATTGAAGGGCAACATATGGTGTACAAGTGTGAAGCTTGTCAACTAGGTAAAGCACATAAGAGTTCTTATAACAAATCAGGGTACAAGTATTCAAATATGCTTGAATTGGTTCATACAGATGTATGGGGTCCCTCAAGGGACTATAGCATAAATGGATCCAGATATTATGTGTTGTTTGTTGATGATGCAACCAGGTGGATTACTTTGTATGTAATCAAGGATAAATCAGAAGTTTTCAAGACATTCAAACATTTTCATGTTTATGCAGAAAGGATCACAGGGCAAAAGCTCAAGAGGTTGAGATCAGATGGAGGGGGAGAGTATTTCTCTAAAGAGTTTGATGATTATTTGTGGAATGCAGGTATCAAAAGAGAAGTAACTTGCAGGTACTCTCCTCAACAGAATGGAGTAGTAGAAAGGAGGAATAGGACTCTTGTAGAGTTTGCAAGAGCCATGATGAAGGAAAAGAATTGTCCAAATTACTTATGGGCAAAAGCCATTAACACTGCAACATATCTTGTGAATAGGTTGCCTTGCAAAGCTTTGGATGGAGGAACCCCTTATGAAGCATGGTGGGGTAAGAAGCCTAGTCTTGATCATTGTAAAGTATTTGGATGTATTGCATATGCTTATGTTCCTTCACAATTAAGACATAAGCTAGAACCAAAAGCAGATAAGTATGTGTTTATTGGATATGATGATAGACAGATGGGTTACAGGTTGTGGAGTCCATCCACAAAGCAATTTCTTGTTACTAAAGATGTAACATTTGATGAGCAAAACACATGGTATACAGGATCAACAAATGATTTCGCAGGTGTTGAAGAAATACAAAGAAAAGGAAAGGCAAAGGTAAAAGTGTGTGAAGAAATTGTTGATGAAATTGACTCTAGAAGTAGAGTGCAGGATCATGTAGAAGAAGGGCCAAGATTTGATCCAGAATCAAATGAGGCTGAAACTTCAAGAAGTGCAGAAATCAGAAGATCTACAAGGGAAAGGAAAGAACCTATAAGGTATAGTTATGATACATCTTTTCTAACAACAAAAGATTATGCATACATTGTGAAGACAGAAGAAGATCCAATCACTTATGAAGAAGCCAAAGGTAAACAGAATTGGGAGAAGGCAATGCAGGAAGAGTATGATGCTCTACTTGAAAATGAAACTTGGGAACTAGTACCAAGACCAAAGAATCAGAAGGTCATTGGATGCAAGTGGGTATATAAAACAAAGAGGTTTGCAGATGGTAAGGTATCTAGATATAAGGCTAGACTTGTGGTCAAAGGTTATGCCCAAACTTATGGGGTAGATTATGATGAAACTTTTAGTCCTGTTGCTAAGATGTCTACAATTAGGACATTGATTGCTATTGCTGCTTGCAAGGGATGGAAATTATCACAATTGGATGTGAAAAATGCATTTCTAAATGGATACATTGCAGATGAAGTATATATGGAGCAACCAGAAGGCTTCATGGAATCAATTGGATCAGATTATGTGTGTAAGCTCAAGAGAGCTTTATATGGGTTGAAGCAAGCCCCAAGAGCTTGGAATTACAGATTGGTCAAGTTCTTGAATGAATGTGGATTTCAAGCATCAAAGGCAGATAGTAGCTTGCTAGTGAAGGCAAGTGAAAATGGATACATTTACATGTGCATTTATGTTGATGATATTATTGTTACAGGAACAGATGCTCAAGGAATCAATGAACTCAAGAAGCAAATAGAGAAGGAGTTTAAGATAAGTGACTTGGGAAACTTATCTTATTTTCTAGGAATGCAGATTGTGTATACTCAACATGGAGTATATGTTTCACAAGAGAGATATTTGAAGAATCTCCTAATCAAGTTTAACATGGAAGATTGCAAGACCTCAACCACACCATTGGAGGTAAATCATAAATTAAGCAGGTATGGAGGTGAAGAATTCAATGACATGAAGAAATATCAGAGTTTGGTAGGTAGTTTAATCTATGCTACCTTGACAAGGCCAGATCTATCATATGCAGTAGGTGTGTTGTCACAATTCATGCATTGTCCAAAGAAGACTCATTGGATTGCAGCCCAAAGGGTACTCAGATATATCAAAGGAACCTTAAGTGAAGGTTTGTACTATGGTTTCACTTCTGACACAAGAATCAAAGTGTTTAGTGATGCAGATTGGGCAGGTGACTCAGATGATAGAAGGTCTACTCATGGATATCTTTGTTATGTTGGAGATAAGCTAGTGTCTTGGTGTTCAAGGAAGCAACATACAGTTGCTTTATCATCCACAGAAGCTGAGTATAAGGGAATGGTAGAAGCTGCAAAAGAAGTCATATGGTTGAAGACCTTGATGAAAAGTTTTGAGACTGATCATAGTACTCCAATAATTTTTGGAGATAATATGAGTTCTTTGTATTTGGCAGCTAACCCTGTTTTTCATGCCAGGACTAAGCATATAGAGATTCAGTATCATTTCTTGAGGGAAAAGGTACTTGATAAAGAGATTGAAGTGATGTACACTCCAACAAAAGAACAGGTGGCAGATATGATGACAAAAAGTTTGGATGGACCTAAGCTACAGAGATTTAAGGAGATGGCAGGAGTGAAGAAGAATGGAGTAATCACAATTAGTGATTGAGGGGGAGCTGTTGGAGCAAACCAATCACAAATTGGTGATTATACAGATCTTGGAGAATGCTTATGGTCAGAATGAAGCAAAGAAAGACACTTGTAAAGTGAAGAAGAATTCAGGATGATGTCTTGTACACATATGTACATATAAGTGAAGAATCTTGTAAGCTAAGTATAGTTAAACCCTTAGGATGATAAGGAGTAGAGTCATAGACGCGAGATGAGTTTAAAGTCGTATATATATGAGATAATTATGACAAGAAATGTATGAGAGAAAGTAATAGAGTCATTTTGTAGATGACAATTTTCAGGAAGATGTGTAGAGAGTTTTTTCCCAGAAAATAGCGACGGGTTTTTCTCTGAGTGCTCTCTGTCTGATCATGTGGATCAGAAATCCTTTTGTACACATCTAATTGAGAAGCTAATGAAGCTATGTCTAGAGTTTCAGAATCTAATTCCTCTCCTACTGTGAGAATGATCATTAGGAACATTCATATGTAGAATGTGAGAACTGAAGCCTAAAAGTAGCGCACTTTTCCGTCTCAGTATTTTGATCAGATCTGAGTGTATACTGTAAAGTTTTTGATGAGTGAGCACTTAAAATTTAAGTTAGAAGATAAGGAAGCTATGGCTAAAAGCATTTAGCAAAACGGGTTTCAGATTGGGAGAAATCAAGTTAAGAAGTTGGCTATGTCGAAGGCGCAACTTCTGAGAGACATTTTCTGACATGTAATTGATCTTAATGATCAAATTAAACTTTTGGTGATTAGTTTTGAGAACTAATGACTAGTATGATTGCGCAAAGGTATTGCTAATACTTGTGCATCATTTACTTGAAGAAATTTGAAGATTTATGCAGGTAAAGAAGTTGATATCTGAAGTAGACTTTCTGAAGTTAACACTTCTTCACTCAGAGAAGTGTTGCTTGAAGTTTTGGTAAAGAAGAACATTGTTTGTGTAAAGTTTGGTTTATAACTGACATAGAAGTGTTCTTAAGTCAGTATAGATCAAACCTTTGGAGATTAAGAGGTCTCCAACAATTTCTTGTAGATGCTCTCTGATACCTAAAGCGTGGTAAATCAATATTGTCAGAGCAACGCTGCCATTGAGGAACTTCTTATTATTCCATTGCTTTTTTGCTTCAAATAACCTTTCTTGGATGTAAGGAGTCAGGTTAATCTGATTGCCAATCTGCTTGATGGCGTGTGAGAGCAATTGAACAATAATCTTTTGAGGGGCCGTGTATCGATGCATATTCGAGAAGCAGAAGTGCTGGTGAATAAGCCTTATGTTGGAAGCAGCCAGAGGCACAGACGACACGGAAGCATGTAACGACAGAGCAGGGAGCCAGTCGAATCGTTTTTCAAAGAATTATGTTTTCAAATACTTTCCAAAAACCTCCAACAGTGATTTTTATCACTATTGTAACATATGTAACATAGAAAACCCCATTTTGTAATCCATAGCTCCATTTTGTGCAAGCCGAGGAGTCCTCGAGCTTGAGGAGCTTAGGTAGAACAAGCGTATCAATTTTCGTTATTTTTAGACACCGTTTACCCTTCCAAATAGCATCTAGGACCTAATTTTTAACTATTCCGGTCACTAGATGTGAAACCGGTCAAAACTAGTCTAGAAACTATAAAAAGAGCTAGAGAGCTCATTTTTGAGGATGGTTAGTGTGAGCTAGTGTGAGCTTAGAGTTCTTTTGAGCTTGTAATAGTGTTCTTGAGTAATAGAGCTAATTTCCCACCTTCCATTGTGTCTTGCTTGTGTCTTCATTGTGTGTGTGTATGTGTGTGTGCATCTTGGTGCTTCTCACCTTCACTCTCACATCATCTCACATTCACGATCTTCATATCACTCCTATCTCTTCCGCGGATTGACAATTAAGGAGGTGAAGCTTCTTAACGTGGTTCTCACCATTGTGCTAGAGCAACACCAAATTTGGCGCCGTTGCCGGGGATCGAGTCTGGGACGAATGTGTGATGGTAAGAGTATAGCAAGAAGTGGCGTTGGAAGGTAAAAATTTTCAGTTTTTGTTGTTGTTTCTACTTAGTTTTTAGTGTTTTTCACCTCCCCCACACTCCATCTTCATCACCGCATCATCATCTTCATCTCCAAAAAAATCAGAAAATTCACCATATCCACCCATTCTCCTCATTTCCCCTCATTTGTGCATGCGAGAGAGTGAGAGAGAGCTTTTGTGCTTGTGTGTACTTTTGTTTTCTTGAGTTTTCTTGCAGGTACAGAGCTCCAGTGCATCAGGAAAGCTTGGAAAAGGTAAAATTCTCAGTTTCTGTCAGAAATTTCCGACTGTGTCAGACCATCGCGATGGTCTGCAAAGTTCGGAATTTGAAAAAGGCGACCACACCAGCGTGTAGAGCACACTTGCGCCTCTAGGAATCCATACTTGCATTGCAAAAAATCATACTTTGGTGGACCATCGCGATGGTCTCACACCATCGCGATTGTGTCACACCATCACGATTGGCTCACGCCATCGCGACGGCTCGGCCGGACCATCGCGATGGTCTCACGCCATCACGACGGTTCATTTGGACCATCGCGACGGTTCGCGGACCATCGTGACTGTTCGGTTGACCCCACACCATCGCGATTGGCTCACGCCATCGCGCCGACGGTGCCACGTGGCAAGCTAGACCATCGCGACGGTTCATTTTTTGGACCATCGCGACGACACCCTCACACCATCGCGACACTTCAAAAATTTGGACCATCGCGATTGGCTCACGCCATCGCGCCTAGACCATCGCGATTGGCTCAAGCCATCGCATCTGTGACCATCGCGACGGTTCACTTTGGACCATCGCGATTGTTTACGTTGACCGTTGACTGACGCCATCGCGATTGTCCACTTTCACGCCATCGCGATTGTCCACTTTCATGCCATCGCGATTGTCCACTTTCACGCCATCGCGATTGTCCACTTTCACGCCATCGCGATTGTCCACTTTCACGCCATCGCGATTGTCCACTTTCACGCCATCGCGACGGTTCACCCTCACGCCATCGCGACGGTCCCAGACCATCGCGATCATCTTAGACCATCGCGATTGTGCACCCCCATCGCAAATTTTAGGGTTTCATTTTTTGGCCAATTTTGGGGCTATTTTTGGGAAATTTTTGGGTGATTAGACTCATAGGAGACCCCTTAGCTCATATTTGGAGAAACATCGGTTTGTCAGTTTTTACCCCCCAGGGCCTGAACAGTCATAACTTTTTCATCCAAAGTCTGTTTTTTGAGCTTAATAGCTCGTTAGAAAGCTCTTTACGAGTACTACGTGACCTCAACTGTTTTTTTCTTAAAGGATATGTCTATTTTTAGATAATCTATTTTGAGGTTGACCTAGTTTGGGATTAGAAAGCCAGGGGGCAAACATTGAAAAGTTGGGCAAAAGGGAAGGGACTTAAAAGGTGTATATACTCAAGTGCTTGATCATCCAACTGTGAATTGGTCTAATATTGGATTTTTCCAGGTCTAGCAAGGGCAATCAAGGGCAACCAAGGCAAGGCAGTGAAGGGCATAAAGCTTGGGAAGCGCGGCTTCTTGGGCATCAGAGCAACCAGAAAAGCTGACTCGAGGTTGGAAGATTACTCAACCCCCTCAGTCAATTCTTAGCTTAGGATAAACGTTAGCATTGTGGATTAAAGACGATAGGAACGCCTCAAGTTCAAGATATTTAATTCTTTCAAGTCTAAGACTACAAGTAAAGGTGTGTGTGACGAAAACCTAAAGGAAAGAACATAAGTGTGACGGAACGAGAACTCAAAGTACCGCAGAAAGTCAAATTCCTGACGCATACATTAAGACAAGAATCTAAAGAAATTTAAAAAGAATCAAGAAAGTAATAACAAAGAATCATTGACGATCTGAGCGTGTACTGAGTGTGCAAGGAACAAAATTAATGAACCTTAGATCGGGCAAACATATAGGTAAGTCAGACCGGCGAAGCCTTAGATCATCAGAGGCAAGTGTAAGAACTACTGCACGATCGTGGGCTCAACAATTGAACACTAGTTACCCCTACGAGAGCTCAGATACTAGTGATTCAGAAATGGCATTTAGCACAGAAAGACCAGAAGGAGGGTCGAATGTAGCCTATTTAGAAAAACCAGAAGGACCCTATAGAACACAACTAGAGTTTCTCCGAACCAACCGATTAAGTGCTCGCATCTACGAGGATGGTTTGCGAAGGCAAGTGGTGCAAATGCACAACCCCGATCAACCCATTGGATTGGAACGTCTAGTGGTGAAATTTGAGAGAGACGCATATATAGACAAAGAAGGAACGATGTACATCTTAAGTACGCAGCCAAACAATACCAACGAGTTTGGCGTGATTCAATTAGAGACGGAAACTAAATCTCAAGGAAAAGAACCATTAGAAGAGCCTAGAACACCTAGAGGGAAATCTGTACTGACACGAGTACTAATCCCAGAATGGATCCCTCAGGACAACAGAAGCATAGAGTTGTTTGTAAATAAAGAAACTGATGAAGCCTTTTGGAGATACAAGACCGAAATACTTAGTGAGGTAGGTATCATCACTATATACGAGTTCAAGGACCCGGATACACCTGGAAAGGTTGTATACCTGGATGAGACTTCAGAAAGAGTCTTTGTGGTGCCAGACCATGCTAAAAACACATACACATGGAGAGGTGAATTGGTATTCCCTCCATCTAGAACGAACATGAATACAAGTCAACAAGGGGCAGGAACATCCTCAGCCCATGGAAATCAAAGAGAGGGAAATAAAGAGAGACCGGAAGTAAGCTTTAATCACCCCATAGGGAGAGATAGAACAACCACGGACACTAATAGAGCGGATAGACAAAGAGATCATGGAATACCAGGTGGTAGAGATGATTTTCCTCTACCCAGACCACGTGAACACGCAAGAATATTGAGACCCACACAGTTAGTAAAATCAATGAAAAATTACTTTGATGGGACAGGAGATCCCTATGACCATGTCGCAGAGTTCAAGCAAGTACTAAGAGCAGAACAAGTCGAAGACATGTTCACGCAATACAACGCATTTGGACTAACGTTAAAGAATACAGCTTTAACTTGGTTCCAACCTTTGCAACAAAGGCAATTTAGAGACATCCATCACTTTTTAGAGTCATTCATCACTGAATTCTCTAAAAGTGGGATTAGACATGACACGTCTTCGTTGATTCATAGCTTTAAACAGACCCCTCAGGAAACCGTAAGACTGGCAGGACGTAGGTTTAGACAATATGTTGAACGATGTCCAATACAAGAGCTACCCTCACAAGCCAAGCAAGTGTCATTGTTTCTAGATGGCTTGTTGAGCTCTAAACTACGCTCCTACGTGTACCTAAAAGAACCCAGAATGCTAGAGCAATGTGTAAGAATTTGTATAGACATTGAGGACAACTTAGGAGATGAGTTGGAACTCTCAAAGGTCTATAAGGACTTAGACTGTTCATCTCTAGCATCCACAAAATTGTCTAACTCGATAGAAGACCTAGCAGAAAAAGTGGCCCAG
Organism: Ceratopteris richardii; assembly: GCA_020310875.1. Lineage (NCBI taxonomy): Eukaryota > Viridiplantae > Streptophyta > Polypodiopsida > Polypodiales > Pteridaceae > Ceratopteris > Ceratopteris richardii. The sequence goes on along the minus strand of CM035436.1, from coordinate 29,746,586 downwards.
AAACTAGGAGTTTCTAGCAAACCTAGGGTACTAATGAACAAGCATTGTTACACCTGTGGTGGTGACCATATGGAAAATGTGTGTCCCAATACAACACAACCTCAAGCCAACCCTAGTGGCCAATACTGTACAATTGAAAGAAGATACACGAATCATACGGCTCAGGACTGCCCATATAACAAACAATCCGTGAGACAGAACTACCCGCAAGCATATCCGCAGCCAGGTAGGTATCAAGGCCAATACAATGCTCAGCCTTATTACTATAGGCCTCCTCAGAACTACCCATACCAGGCTCAACAGAGACCTCAACCTGTCTTAGCTCAGCAGCCACCCCCACCAGCGAATGCCATCTCAGTCAGATACGCTGCTGCAGAAGAGAACCTAAGTAGGGCCTTAGTGCCTTCTTCACCTTTGATCACAGAGAATGACCCAAACTCAAACAGTTTTGACTCTACGCATGTAGATAGTCCACCCGCATATTACACAGAGTCACCTGAACATGTGGAGACATATCATTATGATAGTCCACCAGTGGAACATAGTTGGGAGCCAGACTATGCTAATGTGATGTACACAAACCCAAATCCACGGCCCCAAGTAAGACAACAAAGACCATAGGGCCCTAGAGGACCATGCTTTAGGTGCCAAGGAGATCACTTCATAAAGGATTGTCCACATCCCCCGATAGCAGGACAATCGCAGTACTATAACATCCAAGGCTTTTGCGTCGATTGTGGCAAAGAGCACATCATCAAAGATTGTCCTAAGAACCCTGTTAACGCTTCGAATGTGACACCGATCAATGTGATAGGTATTGTGAACAAGGCAGATGGATCCAACCCTACATACGTGCCTATTCAAGCTATAACAAGAGCCCAGGCGCTCTTACAGAACCAACAACTTAATCAGGAGAAAGTAGTCGGAAGTAGTGAAGTTACAGAATCTAGCAGTAAAAAGACAAAATCTTGGAAAGATTCTAGAGAAAGGATAAAGAGAAAATTGAGTAAAAAGATAAGTCAGTTGGAAGGAAGTTTAAAGGAATCTAGAGCCAAAATCCAAGAATTGACTTCACAGGAATTGAATCAAGAGAATCCAGCTCAGAAATCAGGATCAGTTTTAGCGGAACCCATACCAGAAAATCTAGACATGATGTTTCGTGCATATCAGGCTAGATTAAAAGAGGGACCTCAGGTAGCTGAAATGAGCAAAAACTACCCTCGATCTGATCTAGAAATTGAGAGAACTAAACTGTGCATGAAGATGGTAGAACTAGCACAAGCTTTGTTCGAAGCCTCTAGATATCTTAATTGGAATAACATGGCAAAACCGGAATTACACTTTCAAGGACTAATGGAGAGGCTAGAATATTTGATAGAGAACAAAGAGAAAAAGGATCAGCCTAGGAACCCTATTGTCCCAGAGACACAGGAAAGGAATGCACCATCCCTGTCTCAAGTACCCAATACAGAAAATCAAGACAACCTATCTTCCATACATAGGTACTCACATGAATTTTTGAGAGAGATCCAAGAAGAGAAATGGAGAAAGGAACAAGGAACCCATCCTCCTATTCAAGAAATAGATGACTTGCAGGAACAATTTCCCCAAGACATCCCCTCTATATACGATGATGTAGAGGAAGAACAACTGAGTGAACACACAGGATTTGAATCTAATTCTTTACAAGAATTACCTCAGTTCACAGGACCTTGGGAAGCAAAGTCTATTAGTATGAGAGCACCCACGATAATAGTGAGGAATGAAGAATCAGTAATCCCTAGAAACACGGAAGTGATCAAGAATACCAGAGTACAATGTAATCTCACTCTAGAGGAGTTGTTAAAGGTAAAACCAGAATTGTGGAAACATGTAGCAAATCAATTCCCGGAGCTTGCTACTACTCCCTCACAAATAGGATCACAAAATAAGGTACCAGAAATACCCGTAGAAAAGATTGGAGATGTAAGCGAAGGAGAGGAAGGTAACACTTATCTTCCGATAACCCATCAGGGCTACACCACAAAAGCCATCTTAGATTCAGGAGCCGGAGTAGCCATAGCTACCACCGCTTTATGGAAACGTTGGGGTAAGCCAGCATTGAGACCCACCAGGATGAAGCTACAAATGGCTGATGGACACATAGAAAAACCATTAGGCTTACTAGAAGGAATATCTCTCACCACTTGTGGTGTAGAATTTGAGCATACTTTCGCCATTTGTGACTTTGCAAAAAACCATGCTTATGAGATGATATTGGGACGACCATTCATGCGTCAGTTGCAAATTGTACAAGATTGGGGAACTAATTCTTTGTACTTGCAACATTTAGGAGTGACTACCAAAGTCAATCTTAAAGACTATTCACATAGAGATGTACCCCCAATACAATGGAATACCATCCATAAGACACCAGTAGAGACGGAATCCGTGCACTCATTAGAATCAGATCCTTCTTGGTTGCATGAGGACACTCATTTATGGATGTGTAAAGTAGCCAAACAAGAGGAAGAAAGGTTAGAAGCCAAGACCTTAGGCGCAGAACAACATCCACGAACCCTTCAAGATCCAGCCTACGCACCTGTAGTATTCCCAGACGAAGAGTTTGAACCCCATGGTTGGGCAGAAATCCTAGCAACCATGGATGTAGCCATCAATGAGGAACAATGGACACCCCACTGTGACGAGGATGGCTGTGACATATCAGTTTTCATGATAGAGCCAATCATGTGCGATGCAATTTTAGAAGAGTGTGAACCTAACACTGATGCATTTGAGGATGCAAGCGATTTCGATTTAGAATCAATTATCATGGATTCTCCCTTTGCATCAGAGGAAGAATACTTTCACGAGGTAGAGACTCGCACTCAGAGACACGAGGAAATTACGAATGAGGTGAGGTTAGCCACAGAAGTGACTAACAAGAGTGAAGGCAAGAAAAGAAAGAAGAAAGAAACCACGACAGAAAAAGAAGAATCTTTGTTTGAAGTACCCGAGAACTTCAAGAAATATGAAATCGAAGATAGAAGAATCATGGTACGAATGCCTAATAGAAAAGCGAATGACGGACAAGTATATGATAACCGAGAGAAAACCAAGAAAATAATAGTTGCTATCGAAGGAGAAGAAGAAAAATGTACATACATAGGGCATGATTTGACAACTGAAGAAGAAGAAGAGCTAGTTGCCCTATTGCGCGAATATAGAGATGTTTTTGCTTGGAGTTACAAAGATTTGAAAGGAGTAGATCCAGATATATGTTCTCATAGAATCCCTATGACTCCAGATGCAAAACTGACAAAACAGAAACCTTACACGTACAATGATAACTACGCTGCGAAGATTAAAGAGGAGATAGATCGCTTGATAGAAGCAGGATTCATTTACGAAATTGAGCATACCGAATGGGTATCCCCCATTGTGGTTGTGCCCAAGAAGAATGGAAAATTGCATGTGTGTATTAACCTTAAAAAAGTTAATGCCGCAACGATTAGAGATAGTTATCCTCTTCCTATCACGGAACATCTATTGGAAAGAGTTGCGGGCAAGGAAGTTTACAGCTTTCTTGATGGATTTTCAGGCTATAATCAAGTAGCCATTGCTCCATAGGACCAACGCAAGACGGCATTTGCCACTGAATGGGGCATATTTGCATTTCGTGTGATGCCATTTGGCTTAACAAATGCACCCGCCACTTTCCAGCGACTCATGTGTCATGTTTTCAAGGAATTCTTACGCAAGAGTTTGGAAGTTTATGTCGATGACTTATGTGCACATTCAAATATTAGGCAAATGCATATCCCAGAGTTAAGACAAATATTTGACAAATGTCGAGAATATCAGGTTTGTTTGAACCCAGAAAAATGCGTTTTCATGGTCAGACAAGGCAAAATTCTAGGACACATTGTGTCAAAAAATGGAATCTCTACGGATGAAGAAAAGGTGAAGGTAATTGCAGAATTACCTAGACCAACTAATGTGAAAGAGGTACAAGCATTTATGGGCCATTGTGGTTATTATAGGAGATTCATACATATGTATGCAATCATAGCCAAGCCTTTGTACTCTCTTTTAACCAATTTTGAATGGACAGATGAATGTGAAAATTCATTCAATGAACTTAAACGACGCTTGTGCTCAGCACCTATATTGACTACCCCAGATTGGAGTAAGCCATTCCATGTACATGTGGATGCATCCAATTATGCCATAGGATGTGTGTTAGCACAACCCACGAATGAAGGTAACATAGATCTCCCCGTAGCTTACGCGAGCAGACAATTGAACGCAGCAGAAAGAAATTACACCACGACGGAACGAGAAGGATTAGGGATGATCTACGCAGTAAAGAAGTTTAGGCACTACTTGTTGGCCAACAAATTCAAGTTCTTTACGGATCATCAAGCCCTATTGTACTTAGTCAACAAACCATGTAACACAGGACGACTAATACGTTGGTTTCTATTACTCATGGAGTATGATTTTGAAGTCGTAGTCAGGAAAGGAAAGACACATCTTAGAGCTGACCACCTTTCAAGATTAACCTCAGGAGAAGCTCCTCAAGGAGTAGTGGATGATCTACCAGACGCATATTTGTTTAACCTTGAGATAGCACCAGAATGGGCTAAGCCTTTAGTCCCTATTCTCACATATGGACCCAAGAATCCTAGGATAAAGATCAAAGAAGGAGAGATTACCAAGTCTCAGAGATACCAAATCATGGCAGGAAGCATATATAAACAGGATAATCAAAAGATTCTTGCTTGTTGTGTGGATGAATCAGAACATGCGAATTGGTTGCAATTAGCACACATAGGTGCACTAAAGCAACATCATTCGAAAAATCAAACATTACAGACTCTGCATAGACTAGGAGTATATTGGCCTACGATGGAAGCAGATGTCTAAAAGTTGTGTAAAGAATGCCATGCTTGTTGTGAAAGACCACCAGTAGAGCATGCTACATTATATCATGTGTCTCTCACACCAGACTGGAGTGAACAATTAGTGACATACTTGAGGACGAACACATTCCCTCAAGGAATGACCTTAGCGCGACAACGCAATCTAGAGCAGGAAGCTCAAGATTATTCACTTATTGGCGATAATCTATACAAAAGAGGACGAGATGGATATCTAAGACAGTGTGTTCATGAGAACGATTATCTGAGCATACTAGAGACTGCACACCAAGGTGTTGCAGGAGGTCATTTTGGACCCGATAGGATAATCAAAGCCATCCTCTTTGCAGGATTATGGTGGCCCACTCTTCACATGGATGCTCATACCTATGTAAAGAGATATGATGTGTGCCAAAGAACTCAGTTTCCTACTCGCAGAGACGAAATGCCATTGAAACCCATGATGGGCGGACGTGCATTTTCTAAGTGGGGTATAGACTTTGTAGGACCCATTAACCCCCCTGCAAAAGGTACACATGCGGAATACATTATTGTTGCCACAGATTATCTGACGAAATGGGTAGAGGCAAAAGCCACAAAAAAGAATGATGCACACACAACTGCAAAATTCTTATTTGAAAATGTCTTTACAAGATATGGATTGCCTATAGAGTTAGTGAGCAATCGAGGCACTCACTTTCTAAACCAAGTCATTGAATATTTGTTACAGGATTTTATGGTGATTCACAAGAAATCCGCACCATATCATCCTCAGGCCAACGGTCAGGCTGAAAGCACTAATAAGATCCTTTGTAACGTATTGACGAAACTCGTGAACAACAAACGTTTAGATTGGGACAAACAGTTACACCACGCTGTTTGGGCATATCGAGTGACCTACAAGACCGTACTTAATGCAACTCCCTTTCAGATGGTTTTTGGTCAGAATGCTGTGCTTCCTTTGGACTTCTTGATACCGACCCTTAAGGTTGCACAAGAACATCAGTGGACCGGCCATGAATTATCAGCGAGAATAATGGACTTGGAACGATTAGGAGAAACCAGGCTAAAGGCAGCAGCAGGCATATACGTAGCCAAGAAGCGACAGAAAGCATATTTTGATGCACATGTGAAAGATAAAGGCCTAAAAGAAGGAGATTTAGTTCTAGTATATACGCTAAAGCAACACGCACGTAAGTTAGAAAAGCAAGGTTATGGACCTATGATCATTAACAGACTCTCAACAAGCGGAGGAGTACAATTAGCCACTTTAGAAGGAGATGTAATGCCTAATTATATTAGTGGCTGTAGAGTCAAGCTATATCAGGAACCTCTTACTGAGGATATGCTTAGACGACTCACGTTGGCAAAGAAGCGTAAGGAGGAAGAAAATAGAATACGAGCGAAAGCTCAGGCAGAAGCAATAGAACGCATTAAACGCATGAAGTTAAGAAGACAAGGACTAGGGAGAGAAATTATAACCATCTGGAAACTACACCCAGATACCCCATGGCCATGTGTCAAGTAAGGTCAAACACTCATCCTAGTATAGTGGACAGGAGACCATTCATTACAGTCAGGATAGAGCACGGAAACCCTTGCCAAGAGCTCAGGGCTTTAATTGACTCAGGTGCTGCGACTAGTGCTATTAGATGGTCCCACTATAAGGATTCATGAATAGAAATGCGGCCAGTTGAGGCATACCTCATAGGCCTAGGAGGCATGGAAACCCCTTGCATGGGTGAGGTGGACCTTCCTATCCTCATTAAGGATGTGACCATGACAGCGAAGCTACTAGTGTGCCATGATGACGACCTGATAGAACCCCTAGTCCTTGGCCAAGATTGGCTATATGATCACTCAGTGGACCTAAATCTTAGACAAGGCTCCTTACAGATTGGAACCTTAGAACAGAAGCGAGTGATACCGCTTGACTTCCCTAACGGCATTCCGATTGAGGTTTGTAACCCTAGACCCTATGAAATGCATGCGACGGAAGACCGGGAGATCTTGGGTCAGACCAGTCACGTTACGTCTACACCAACCCACTCGGGCTTGGCTCTGGACAGTTGTCAATCAGAAGGACGACGGGAGATCTTCCCTGGGGCTTCCTGCAAACTAGAAGGGGCAGCTACCCAACCGCTAGGGCAGATGAACACAATCAGCGGTCAGGTGGGTTGCATCAGCGGCCAAATGAGCACAACACCCTGCGGTGCTCATCCTTCCAAACTTGCTGCGGACTGGCCTAGATTAAAGATAAAGAACGAATCACTTCCTAATGGGCAGGTCATGCAAGTGTTGGATCTCCCTTCTTTTCCAAAGCAGAGCGTCCATTGGACCTCTCAAACCCAACCTCGAAGGAGTCAACCACAACAGAGGAACCCAGACCGACGACACCACCAGACAAGGCAAGGAAAGCAGCAGTATCAACATCACAGAACAAGTGGCACGAAGCAAATATGGGTGCCAAAAGGACAGCAACCAGAGGCTATTGGCAACACTGCAGACGAGAGCAGGACAAAGTTTCAACAGAAGCAGAGTCAGCATCCAAAGTCCCCTCGATCTTCTTCCCCAAGTACAAATACTTGGCAGATTTGGATCGCCAAGAAGTATCTTATCAATCGACCCACACCCATGCAGATTTGGGTACCCAAACAATGTATTATAGCCCAACCCTCTAGCCATGTAATATATACCCCTCAGAAATCTTTCCATCCCTCAATACCACCAAACCCGATACCGCTTTTTGTCCCTCAGCAGAAACATACCACCCACTCCAAGACTCTTAGGAAATGGATACCGAAACGTATCCAGACGTCTTCTTGTACCATCGTATCTAACAATTCTCCCACCCCGTTTAAACTCCACCCTTGTAATAATTCACCCTCAACCAAACCTTGTATAAATTCATACACCAAAACCCCACATCATGCATAATAAAAGCTCATCAAGAAATGTATGCATAATTTGAACCATGTAGGCGTCTAGAGACCTGCATTAGCTCTGCAAAAAGATCATTGCATCAATCACTTCACGACACTTGGCTACACGGGTTACACATCGGTTATGGAAAGGGATTGGTCTCACCTTAATGGGATCATAATTAATTTCCATACTAATGTGCTAATCTTTTGTAGCAGATCTTTTCTATTAGCTCGTCAGTCATCATGCAAACTGAAGCAGGACCATCAGAAGCTCGCCCAAGCACACCAATGGCCAATATTGGAGAATTACTCGCGGAATCTTATCCTACGATGCAACCACCAGAGTTTCAAGGTTTTCCAGGACCCATGCCAATCGATGATCCTCCTAGAGGATATACTGAGAAGATTCATCGTAATTCTCATTGGTTTTGAGGCCTAGCAGGACCCTTAGCAGACGCTGATTTCATATTTGAGGCCAATTTGGCATTTGATCTTCACACATGGACCAAGTACCAGTTCTTGTCAAGAGAATTTGAAGGACTACAGAATACACAAGATCTAACGCACGTTTGGGCACGAGCGGGATTTACAGAATACTTTAGTGACCCTCTAAACCCGATTTTTACAGATGCTTTTACCTAGTAACCACCTTGACGGCTTCAGAGAACAAGGATCTACCCGGCACATTCATGTTACCATCCTTGGTAAATGATCCTCCATTCAGAAGGTTTTATTTGTCTAAAGATTTAATTCGCGCAGCTCTGAAAATACATGGAACACACACTCCGACGGAAAGAGAACGGCTAGTCCCAGAGCAGATGAAACGTGGTGACGTAACTAAGTGGGAGGATATTTCTGCTATAACACCTGAGCTCTCTAAGCCATTACGGATATGCATGCAGCACTTTGCTTTCCCAGCTCAGGATCGTTTTACCATGCCCCACAAGAGAATCTGGTTTGGATTATACTTAGCATGTACTGGACCTCAAACGGTTGATCTAGCCAGCTGGATCATTGATCAGCTCTATTTGGCACAACATAGGTGGGAGCGAAAGAAGGTAATCAATGGATGCTGCACCCTCACCAGGATCATATATATGTGCTTGGCGTATGACTTACCAATTGAGCGTGCCATGACCAGTGAGGAACTGAAAGCATTTAAAGGCACCACTAGGAAGGCTAGAAAGTCTAGCAAAGGCAGAGCGGGAAAGCGGATGAGAGGTACTATCCCATGCCTACAAGTCCCAGAATCACCCTCGCCACAACCATCTCCAGAGCAGTCACCAACAGCAGCCACTCCCACAGTACCACCAATTCGTATACGGTTATCAAGACCAATTACGCCGGAGGGCACCACCAGTACTGTTGCACCCCAAGCAACCACAACCACAGAACCTATCACCACAGCAGCTGAACTTCCCACCACTATTGGTGCGGAAGCTTTCTCTTTTCCAATACCGCATTTAGAACCAGGACAAGCAGAGCCACTGGACCAAACTTTTGATTTTGAGATGCCTGATGCATTCTCCAATGAGTTCCAGTTTTCAGAAGGACAATTGTTTTCTCAAGAATTTGAAAGGCCTAGCTACCCTACCACACCCAGGGATCAGCCACAAGGACAGGCCGTGTCCAGCTCTGATGACGAAAGAACAACAACCGATGACGACGAAGGAGACGACGAAGCTAGCCAGGGAACACAGGAATCCCAAGAGCATGAACAGACAGATGGCCAAGGCCAACAAACAGACACACATGGCGATACAAGTACCCATGAAGATGAAACTTACGAGGCAGCAGCTTACACACTAGCTATCAAGAAGCTGTATAGAACTATGGAAAAAGTTTGGGCACGCAAAAAGTTGACAGAGGAAGAGAGTCAAACAATAATAGAACAAGAACTTGTCACAGGCGGATTCGAAGACGCATACATCAAAGGATTCAAAGAGTTAGTCAAATCAGTAGGCTCCAACGAAGCACTCAGGTACTTGCAACGAAAGCCACTACCACAGTTTGACCCCTGCAGAGTACGACTACTTTCAAAGCCCGGCGAATACATTCGTGTACCCACAGGAGCACAGTCTTCAGAACAAGCCAGGGAGGCACGCCTCGTCCCCGAAAGTTCGTTGGCAGTAGAAACCATCTTTGTAGATTCCCCACCTCGCGCTACAACTGTACAGACCTCAGAAGTCACTGACGTACCGACCACCCCAACCGCTCCTCTCTCACCACCCGTCCCTCCAGCCTCCCCTCTTCACCCTCCTTCCCCCATACCAACATCTTCATTCGCCGGTGGCGTTGCAGAAATCGTCTTTACGACCACGCACGCCACAATTCCTGCACCCATTAGCCCTAGTCTACCCCCTCCCACACCCACCTTTCTATCCAACCCATTCCTTCATCAATCTTTTCCATCTTTCCCCACAACTCCAAGACCCCTTTTTCCATTCCCACCACCATTAACCTTCTCCCCCGTCTCACCTCCCCGACCCACTGTAACCCCTCTTTCCCCTTTCCACCAAGCTGCTCAGCTAGCCCCCCTGTAAATTACCCCTCAACCTTTGTAAATCCCGTATTTACACCAGCACGAGCACCCACGATCACACCCATATTCACGGTCACCGCACTAGATACGTCCACTGACATGGACATCTCACCACCCATTGCACCATCACTCACTTCACTCACGGCACAAACATTTTTAGGCACATCACAATTTTCAACAATCACTACATCATCCACCTTCCCACCCCCATTCCCCATTCCCGTTGCATCAACACCAACTGCATCTTCATTTAGCACCCCATTAATACTATCACCCACTGTAGATAATGCATTCCGACAGATGTTCATGTGTATGACGCAAGTAAGAGATGAGTTCACATCTCTTGGTGATAATTATCACCAGCTGCAGAGGACAACCAATGACTTACAGTCGCAGCTTAATTTATTGTCTATTGAGAATGCCTCTCTGAACACCCGCTACCAGGAATTACGCGAGGCTTATCACAAACTGGAACTAGAAAGCGAAGAAAAGACCAAGGAAGCCACTGCTGACCTGGATAACTTATTAAGAGCCCAGACAGTCCGTAATGCAACGCTAACACGAAACATGGGCTTACTACGAAGACACCTAGCAGCCGCCAAGGAAGAAAACCAGCGCTTACAGGATCAGAACCGAGAAAACTTAGAAGCAGCGCTCGACCACCCAGACCAACCACTCAGTCCTCGCAGGTTCAAAGCCATTCCTTCAGACTCGATGAGGATGCTGCTAGACGATCATGTGAGATTGCTAGATGAATACGACCGCATGAACGAGGAGTTACAGAAACTCAAAGAAGAAGACCACAAATTACTCCAGTTACGAGAACCGGCACACCACGACATACCAGCACCTGTGGACCCCTCTCCTGACCTCCTAGAGGAACTCAACTCATTACGGGCCCAGGTATCGACCCTTGAATCAAGGATTGCAGTATATGAAGCGCCACCAAGGCCAGATTCCCCACCTGAGCTTCCATCTGAGGAAGAAACAGTCACCATCCCGGTGGAGGAAACATTTGAAGAAGCATACGAGCCACAACCCATCCCAGGCGGACGCGTCATGGCCGAAGGTCAGATGACGTACGAACTTCCGACCCCCGCGTGGATGAAGACTATTGAGGAACTTGGAACAACGCACTCAGCGAGAGTAGAGGCACAATTACATGCCATGGCGATGATAGAAGAAAAGATATTACGGTCTCCATTCTTTGCTCATTTGGCCCCGCGACGATACATATCTGGGCACGAGCTACAGTATAAACCGTATTTCATGTTAATGGCCGAATACCAGTTAGCCATTGAGAAAGAGACAGGTAAGAAACCATCGCATGCAACTCAATTCGAGGCGGATGATTTGCCACTAGATGCACAGAAAGGAAGGATCTATCAACCAGAGTGGCGAAAAGATTTACTACAGCAGTATCCAGAGATGATGAGTACATGGGTAAAGGCACCTTTGCATTTGAAGTATAACCCGTGTTGGGGACCAGTGCCACGATGCCGCTCCTGGACTGCCTTTGCTATTAAGGTACAAAACAATAAGTAGTGCCAAGACTGGTTGAATTACCCCTATTTTAAGCCACCCATTGAGTTACCAACTGTTGGCTACATGATGGCTACAATTCGCCACTGGCTCCCTAGACTAAAGCATATGGATGATATAGTGGCACATATGACTGTCAAAATCTTTGACATGATGCAAATGATTTTTAAAGTCTTCCGACGCGTCAAGGCACCCCATGTCAACACCCCGGGCTTTGAGCATGGCAATTTTGACCTGGTATATGATATGAGTACAACGCCATTGCTACGGGTGTGTTATGCCTGGCACTGCAGAATAAAGTACCTACCGGCGTGCTACAAGCAGACATTCGAAGAGATGTTCACAACCGGCTTCTAGGAATACCATTCAGAGGTATTCATAAGCAGGCCTACACATTTATTACACTTATTTGCCTGTGAACGAATGGTCTATTCCACACACTATCAGCTCCCGCCACCGGACGAACCGCAACCAATCGGCTGGGAGAAACTCGAGGCCGACCTGGCCCGAGGCATTCGTATCTCCGAGCACACCCTCGCTCAAGACCTCCTACAGAACTATATCCGGCAGACCTCACAACAAGGTTCTGTGAGGGACGACAGAAGTGAGAGGGAGGGGGGTGTTGGAAGCAACCAGAGGCACAGACGACACGGAAGCATGTAACGACAGAGCAGGGAGCCAGTCGAATCGTTTTTCAAAGAATTATGTTTCCAAATACTTTCCAAAAACCTCCAACAGTGATTTTTATCACTATTGTAACATATGTAACATAGAAAACCCCATTTTGTAATCCATAGCTCCATTTTGTGCAAGCCAAGGAGTCCTTGAGCTTGAGGAGCTTAGGTAGAACAAGCGTATCAATTTTTGTTATTTTTAGACACGGTTTACCCTTCCAAATAGCATCTAGGACCTAATTTTTAACTATGCCGGTCACTAGATGTGAAACCGGTCAAAACTAGTCTAGAAACTATAAAAAGAGCTAGAGAGCTCATTTTTGAGGATGGTTAGTGTGAGCTAGTGTGAGCTTAGAGTTCTTTTGAGCTTGTAATAGTGTTCTTGAGTAATAGAGCTAATTTCCCGCCTTCCATTGTGTCTTGCTTGTCTCTTCATTGTGTGTGTGTATGTGTGTGTGCATCTTGGTGCTTCTCACCTTCACTCTCACATCATCTCACATTCACGATCTTCATATCACTCCTATCTCTTCCGCGGATTGACAATTAAGGAGGTGAAGCTTCTTAACGTGGTTCTCACCATTGTGGTAGAGCAACACCTTACTTCCTCTTCTATGTAAATTCTATTGATATCCAGGAATGTTCGTGTTTTTGCGCCTCGAGGCTCTTCTTTCACTACCGTAGTTCCATCTTTTTCCCATCCAAAAGCTTCTTTAATCAAGTCATGCGTAAATTGGATGACTACCCATTCACCGACTTTATCCATCACTTTAGCTTCAGGCACCAATGGATCATGCAGTGCCGGCTGTAATGTGTTCATGACCTGTGTGCATCTTTGGAAGTCGGGCTTATAGATTGGCAGTTCAAAATATTTATGTATGCCCGCTTTCTTCATGATGTCTATTGTAGACGAGAGTCCATGCAACACTCTGAAGTCTTGGGACATGATTGGAAATTGATGATCGGTATCCATGATTTTTATCGTTGCCAGGAAGAGATACTCCCCAGCTGGTTGATATTCTCTGAACCAATGTCCTTATGCTTTGGTGATACTCTGGAGTGGAAATTCCAGTACTTCCTCTTGTACTGTTGCTTCAGAATCCTCATAAGCCATCTGCACTTGTAAGGAAAAGTGCATTAGCTTCAAGGGAAAGTATAGAAGTTGTGTAGTGCATTGCAGTGATTTGTTGTCGTTCCATCACTCCGTTTCCCATGTTTCCATAGATGAGATCTCTTACCACATATTTTTATTTCTTATCTTGAAAGAAAACAAGCGTTAGTATAGCCGAAGCATTTATTTATGTACATAGTATGTCCATTCCTAAGAGAGTTGAAGCTATGATCTAATCTCCATTGGAGAATGTGTACCATTAATTTTATCAGGTACATCATGTGCCGAATGCGTGGCCTTGTAATGTGGCCCTACTATGCATACTTTATTTGCATCTGATACTTCATGAGTGCAATTGGCGTATCCATTGTTTCGATGGTCCACTCCTTGCAGTCGCTTGGGTTTCCAAAGCCATTTTGTGAGTGCTTGGGTAGGTCTTTTTCTTTCTTTGATTCCTCAGGCTTCATATGTTTTCTTTGTTTCCTCCCGTGTCCTAGTGATAGAGGTGTTTCTCTTCCTGTTTCTAGAACTAATCTGTTTTGGCTTTGTCATTCGCCTATTCTGATGTAATGCATCCTCCTAAGTGTTTATCTCTGGTTTGGCTGCTTGTATTATCTTCTTGGGAATCCATATCTGATGTCGTGCTTTCTGAGCTTCAATCAAAGGCTTGGGAAGCCATAATTGCAAGAGTCCTTTTGGTTGGAACTTTAGTGAAACTAACTTTTTGATTTCTATTTTCTCCTTATGAGTTGATGCTGACGTCTTCTCTTTTCTGCACATGATCCTTGCGTACCCATTTGTATTTGACCATTCCTTGATGTAAGTATCTGAGTGTTGGATTCCTTATTGGTGGTCATTTGTCTTGGTGAGAAGCAGCATGAAAGTTGGTTTCCTTAGTGTCTGGCTGCTCTTCAACTGAATGGAGTGATTTCCCTTCTTCTTTGGAAATTTTAGGGCTTGAACTTTCTAATTCTCCTAGCTTGGTTTCTGAGGTGGTGGGACTGGGATCATGTTTCAGTAGTTTTTCTTTGCATCTCCCTGAACTCTCGATGGCCTTTGGTTGTAGTTGGATGGTACCAATTACTCATTATGGGCTTATATGATACATTATGTATTGGTTGCAAGAGGACTATGGAATATTGTGCAAGGTGTTGAAAAACATCCTATTTCACCTCCAAACGCAGTTGGTGAAGGTGATGTAGATGGCATCGAAGATGGTGATATTCTTCACGTTCCTATCCGTGTTGCAATTCTTGCTGCACATACTGTAGAGAAAATTTAGTGGGATAGCAGAGATGATCATGCACATGCATTGATAGCCTCGTCTATAAAACATGCCATTATTCCTCACATTTGATCTTGCAAAATACCTAAGGATGGTTGGGATACACTTACCACTTTATACCAGGCAAGGAATGAGGCTTGTTGCTTACCTTCGAAAATAGTTGGAGAGTGAGCGCATGAATGAAGGAGATTCCATGGACATTTTTCTGACAAAGATCAAAGGTTTGAAGGAATAGTTGATTTCTACTAATGAAGTCTTGCTTGATAGTTCACTTGTGCATACTGTTCTAAATGGTCTTCCCAATTCTAATTAGAGATTCGCTTCTACTCTTCATTTGATGAAATGCCTTAACATTTGAGTTAGTCGCTGTTCTATTGTAGGAAGATCAGTCTATGCAGAACATATCCATTATGTGTGTTGCAGTTCAAGCTTTTTGGGCTAGTCAGAAGGGCAAAGGTAAATGGAGCTCTTCTATTAGTAAGCAAAAATCTAGCAATTCTTTACAATCAAGGAACGAGGACAGAGACAAGAAGAAAACAAAAAAGCAGAACTTGTTTTGCAAATATTGTAAAGGAAAATATCATGTCATAAAGAGTTGTCCAAAACTGGCTGCTAAAGAGGCAAGGAAGAAAGAGGCTGGAATGGTTGGTGCAGAGGCCTCTACACCCAAAAGAGAGCCTACTAATCTTGTGCAGAATGAAGTAGGCATCTACTACTGTTTGCAGTTATGACCCATCTTCTCATGAATAGTGTATGTCTGCCGTAGACTCAGTTGTTTGCCACTACTTTGATAGTGGGAGAACCAAACATATTACCTTGCAGTGCAATTTCTTCACTTCACTCGAGCCTTCTCCTATAGGAAATACTATCACATGCGCCACCAAATCCTCTTATCCTATCATGGGATCATTCTGACTACTGTTGATGGTAGTCCTTTTACATTGTTGGATGCTTTATTTGTGCCACAGATTAGAAAGAATCTATTATCAGTTTGAGCTCTAGCCAAGATTGGCTTGCTTGTGAAATTTGTTGATGATAGATGTACAGTTCATGATCTGTCAAATGGTGATGTCATTATTGCTTCTGGCATTTTATGTCATGGGCTGTATAAGCTCATAGACTATGGAAAATCTATGAATGATTCAACATGTGTAGTACATGTTTCTAAGGATATGTGAGACACAAAGCTTTGGCCTGCATGCTTTAGTCATCTAAATTATGCTAGTTTGCTACACCTATAGAAATTTGAAATGGTGTCCTCTTTTCCCAAACTTAAGGCACCTAGTAAACATAATGTGAAGACTGTATCTTGGGAAAAATGCAGCATTCCTCCTTCCCTAGTTCAAGCTACTCAAAAACTAGAGCTTGTTCACAGTGATGTCTATGGTCCTATGCAAACACCTTCTTTTGGGAACTATATTTACTTCATGCTTTCATCGATGATTTTTCCAAGCGTGCATGGGTATGTCCATTGAAGGCAAATTCTGAACTGTTTATGTGCTTCAAACAGTTTCTAGTCTTCGTTGAAAATTTGTTATAATGTAAAATGGGCACCCTCCATTCTGATCGAAGGGGGGGATATATGTCCTGTGATTTTAATGCATTTCTTACTGAACATGGGATAAAACACCAATGTATAGTGCCATATACACCTAACAAAATGGAGTTGCTGAATGAAAGAACAAGTCACCCATGGAGATGGTGATGTGTATGGTCAAGAGTCAAGCTTTACCACATAGTTTCTTGCTTGAGGCTCTTATGTGTGTAACATATGTACTTAATAGGCGTCCCACTAAAGCATTCCAGTCTATCACTCCATATGAGTCTTGGCATGGTCGCAAGCCATCTATTGCCCACCTGTGTGTTTTTGGTTGTCTCGCATATGCAATGAAATGTATTTTTGGTGGGTACAATTCTAAAAGGAAGGGCTATCATCTATATCCTCCACAAACTAAATATATTCTCATTAGTCGTGATGTTGTTTTTGTGGAAGATGTTATTCAACCATTACTTTCATGTACTAAGGAGACATCTATTAGCTCCAAAGATATGTATGGTACTTTGCTGCCTCTTTTTACAAGTGGACACTCTAGTGTTGGTCTAAGTGAGGCAACTTTTCAACCTTTACAAATTTCATGTGATGATGTAGATCATTCCATTTCTAATGCAGATTTACATAATGCACTTGTTGATGTGAGAATTGATATAGAGCAAGCAGAAACTATGCATAAATGGCTGGTGTAGACTTTGCGAGATAGAAAATTAGATGCACCTCTCTCATATCGTACTTGGTGAGGCTTTCATAGTGCTTCTTTTGCATGATATTGCTATGCTATGGCTGCCTCAAGTCTCTGTGATGAGAATGAGCCTGTTTCATTTGATGAAGCACAAAATTCTAAAATTTGGATGGCTACTATGCAATCAGAATATGATGCTATTATGAAAAATGGTACCTGGTCTTTATGTGACTTGCCTCCTAGCAAGAAGGCCATTTGCACTTAGTGGGTATACAAGCTAAAGTGTAAGCTTGATGAAACAGTTGAAATGTATAAGTCTAGGCTTGTTGCAAAGGGCTATGCTCAAGAAAGAGGCATTGATTTTGATGAAACCTTTGCTCCTACATGCTAAATGACTACTGTTCATATCATCTGTGCACTTGCAGCTCATCATGGTTGGAATGTACATCAGTTAGAAATTAAAACTTTATTAAGTGTATGTTTTTCAGCCCCATGGCTTTGTGCATAAAGGGCATGAAAACCAAGTATGCAGGTTCAAAAAGGAATTATATGGATTGAAGCAAGCACCATGTGCTCGATATGAAAAGATGCATGCCTACCTGGTTGCACATGGTTTTGAGAATAGACTAACTGAGAGCACCTTATATGTTAAGTGTGCAAATGATGTGCTTCTGATCATTGTTGTTGGTGCATTTTACCCAAGCCTACATGCTTGATATGCTTGATATTATGATAATTTGTAATTCACATGTGTAGTCATGTGAACACCTCTTGTAAAAGAGTACATTTTATCTCTTGTAATTGTGAAAAAGAAAAAGGAAAAGGATGACTTACCTCATCCATGCTGTAAAAGCAAAGTCGTGGCTCTAACTACCTAAAACCACGAATTTTTGAGCTGAGGGAATATCTCCTAACTTTGGGGATCACTTTTAGGTGGAGCCATTCGAATTTGAATTCAAAAATCCCTCCAAGAATAGCTATAAAAAGAGCAAGAAGGAAGAGGCAATTCGCAAGCCTTGTACGTGACCACTTCATGTCATTTTGTAGAGATTGAAGAGATTACTCCATAGCTCTATCATTCTACTCCCATTGTGCAAATGTTCATCGCCAATGTGGTTGTAATCATATGTGAATCTATACATTTACCATTATCTACTTCTCTGTTTTGTTCTTTGCTATACCCACTCAGAGCAGTACCTTCAGAAGGTCATATCTCGAGTTCTACTCAACATTTGGCAGTGTTTTAACATGCGTTGGCTAGGTCTTACTGTCTAGTTTTTTCTTACAAATTTTCATGGTCATTGAATTAATCATTTGGGAGATATCTGCATTTTACTACTCACTAGTCTATCTCTGTAGAGACCCGAGAATGGTGGGCATGTTCCAGAAATTGATGAATCTTGTTGTCAGTGCTCAGTACATTATTTTAAGTGTTTTAACTTGGATTGGGAAGCTTGCTAGATCTATTTGCTATGTCCAAAAGTAATATATCTAATTCCTACCAGGTTGAGAGCACTGTTCAGTTTTTCGAGCAGGTGTATGTCCAAAAACAGCAAGTTTTGGGAGGTAGTCATTTTGCGACTAGTCGGTCTTGACTTAAACTTTTGGGATACATGCTCCAAAGTACTTGACTGATATTTTGGTGGATTTAGGAAGCTTAAAGGGTCTACTAATCAACTCTAAAGTCTCAGTTGGCTGGTGTGAAGTTGGTTGTAGCAGCACCAACTCATCTTCAGAGTTGAGACTACCCACTAGACTTTGATATGATGTGATGTCCTCTATGAGTTCACCTTCATGTGAGCTCAATTTGTGATTGACCTCCATTGGAGTACCTGCAATCTTAAAATCTTGCATCTTGAATTTTGCCAACATGTCCTTACTGTACTTTCTTTGAGTGAGAAACAAACCATGATATTTGTAGACAACTTCCAAGCCTAGGAAGTAGGTAAGTGAACCCAAATCACTTATCTTGAACTCTTCTCTCATCTGATCTTTGATCTTCTTCATACCATCTGCATCATTTCCTGTCAATATAATATCATCTACATATACACATAGGTAGATGATCTCTAAATTACTCTTTTAATAAAGAGTGAAGGATCTGACTTGCTTGGTTGAAAGCCTTTGTCCTGCAAGAATGAAACAAGCCTGAAATTCCAAGCTCTTGGAGCTTGCTTGAGACCATACAATGCTTTGTTAAGTTTACACACATAATCAGGATAAACTTGATTCTCAAAACCAGGTGGTTGTGCCATATATACCTCTTCTGTTATCCAACCATTCAAGAATGCATTCTTTACATCTAGTTGAAGTATCTTCCAATTCTTGGAAGAGGCAATACTAAGCAAAACCCTAATAGTAGGCATCTTTGCCACAAGAGAGAAGGTCTCCTCATAATCAATTCCCTGAGTTTGTGCAAAGCCTTTTGCTACAAGCCTTGCCTTATACCTGTTAATTGAACCATCAAAATTCTTCTTGAGTTTATAGACCCATCTTGAGCCTATTATCTTCATGGATGAAGTCTTGGGCACCAAATCCCAAGTGTTGTTTTCCTCAAGTGCTTCAATCTCTTCCTTCATTGCATGCTTCCATTCTGTTTTTGCTTTGGCCTCTTCAAATGATGATGGCTCCTGTTGGTTTATGTCCTGTGCTATGTAGATAGAATGTTTAGTTACTAATGAGGTGTCAAACCCATACCTTTCTGGTTTTTTCTTTTCCCTCATAGATCTTCTTAGGCCATGATGTGATGATTTTGCCTCATGTCCAAGTTCCTGCAATTTTGCTTTACCTTTAGACTTCCATGCTTTGATCTTTTCCATCTGAGATTTTTCATCATCCTCTGAGGTGTCTTGTTCTTCAATCTTTGGTTGTTCTCTACCAAGCTTTGGAAAATCTTCTTCAAGATCATATGGTAAATTGACCTTCCTGCATGAATCTTCATACCATGAATTGTTCTCATCAAAAACTACATCTCTGCTTACCAAGAATCCTTTGTTGGTAGGGTTGTATAACCTGTAGCCCTTTTGATTGTTGTCATATCCAATAAATACACAATTTTCTGCCTTTGGATCCATCTTGCCTCTAACATGTGAAGGAAAATGAGCAAAAGCAATACATCAAAAAATTTTACAATGATTTAAGCTTGATCTTCTTCCATTCCAAGCCTCATATGGAGTCATCCCATCAAGGGATTTTGAAGGCAACCTGTTAATCAAGTAAGTGGTTGTAGATACAGCCTCAGCCCATAAGTAATTAGGTAAATGCTTTTCATTTAACATAGACCTTGCAACTTGAACAATTGTCCTATTCCTCCTTTCTGCCACTCCATTTTGCTCAGGAGTGTAGCTTGTAGTGACCTCTCTTTTGATTCCTCTTTCTTGAAGAAAAGAATCAAAATCATGGGAGAAGTATTCTCCCCCTCCATCTGACCTTAGCCTTTTTAGTGATTTACCTGTTTGATTCTCCACAAGAGCCAAATATCTTTTGAAACATGAAAAAACTTCATCTTTGTGTTTCATAAAGAATAGGATAGTCCATCTGCTACAATCATCAATAAAGGAGACATAATACCTTGATCCAGATATTGAAGCTTCCTTGCTAGGTCCCCATACATCTGTATGAACCAACTCCAAGAGATCTTCATGCATATAACCTTTCTTCATGAATGGTAACCTGTGAGACTTTCCAAACTGACATGCACTACACTTATAAATCATATGTTGTTTTGACAAATTAGGGAGTCCAAGTACACTTTGGTCCCTGCAAATTTGCTTTAATGACCTTTCACCAATATGTGCCAACCTTTTGTGCCATACTTCCAATTCTGTGAGTGTCTGACTACCATAATTAAAGAGAGCAATGTTTCTAGTGTCCTGTAATTCAAATGTGAACAATCTACTTGTCTTTTCACCTTTTGAAATTTTTCTGAATCCTTGACTTGGATCTTCAACAAATGCTCCTGCCTTTGTGAACCTGACTTGCAACCCTTTCTCTACTATCTGCCCAACACTTATCAAATTCTTTGTAATGGTAGGGACATAGAGTACCTTACTGAGTAGGTTGATGTTTCCATCAGGTGCTTTGACATTGCCTATTTTCTCCACTGGATGTTTTGTATCATCTCCTGTTTGTACCTCATGCTTATTCCTTGGATCTTCTTAATCTGATAGGAGTGCCACATTTCCTACCACATGATTTGAACAACCTGAATCTATGTAGAAAACATGCTCATCAAATTTACCTTGTGGCATAGCCATGTTCATGATCAATAATGAATCCTCTTTGTTTGAGACTTCTATGTAGTTATTGTAGTCTCTCCTTCCTTTGTAGCCTCCTTGATAGTTTGAATGATTGTAGTTGTTGTAGTTCCCATGATAATTGTTGAACCTTCCTCTTGAGTAGCCATAACTTCCTCTATTGTATCCTCTGCCTCTTTGATTCCTGGAATTCCTAAAGCAATTTTCAGTTGTATGATTAGTTAATCCACAAATAGAACATGAGTTGGAGACTTGGGATCTCCCCCTGCCTTGTCTACCTCCTCTTTCTCTACCTCTGCCATGTCTTCCTCTACCTGCATAGTTAGCTTGATATGTACCTGCTTCATCATCCACTTTCTTTGCCTTTCCTTTGTTATCTTTGGACTTGCTTTTATCAGTGTATAAAGCTGAAGATTGATTACCTTTAGAGTTTTCTCCATTTTTGATAAGCTTTGCCTCTTGAGTAAGTAGTTGTCCCAATGAGTGTATTGAAATCAGGTACATGCATGTCCATGTACAAATCCATAGCTGTGGTGAATGCTTCCCACTTGTCATCTGCCTTCAAGCCATTGATGACCTGCCTTACAATTTGCTCTTCATCTATTACCTTTCCAATGCTTCCCAACTGATTTGCTATGTCCTTGAGCTTTGTGACAAAATCAGTCACATTTTGTTTGGGAGCCTTCTTGAGAGTTGTGAAATCCAGCCATAGTTGATGCTTCCTAGATTTGGTACTTGAAGAGAAGAAGGCTTCAAGTGCATCCCACACTTCCTGAGATGTCTTACAACTTCTAATGTGAGGCAACAAAAAATCTGAGATATAGTTGAGGAGATAAGACCTTGCAAGTGCATCCTTGGAGCACCATGTGCTCAATCTTTCTTGCTCTTCTTGTGTTGGTTGACTTTTGTTCCTGAAACTTGGCATAACTTCATCTCCAGCCACATAACCATATAAAATTCTACCTTGGAGATAAGCTTCCATTCTTTATGACCAAGCTGAGTAGTTACCTCTGTCCAATTTGTCAATTGATGAAGGAAATCCATGTGCCATCCTTGCTCTGATACCACTGTGAAAAGATGGATAGGTATGTGCTTGAAGATGAAGAGGTATTGCAAAATCCTTGATCTACACCAGCCAAATGAACTCAAGGAGTATATGGTGGGCTCTTTTAGCTTGCCAATGGATGTATTAGACACCCCATGTACCTTGGAAGATCACTCTCAAAAAGATAGATCAAAACAGATAAGTTGGAGTTAGCTCAGAGGTGAAAACTTGCTATTCTTGGTTCATACACCTATCCAGTGTTTTACATAATTCTCTAAGCACAGCAGCAATTAGCTTAATTCCTCTTGGGGAAGTCTAGGTAGCTTAAAGAGCTAACTTTCAAGAGTAATCTCATCAAAAATAATAAACCACACACTGAGAATGAGTTTTAACAAGTGATGACATCATCCCGATTTTCACGGGTTGCTACAGTTTGAGACCAGTGAGCAAAAAAATGAACATAACTCAAAATTTAGGAATCTAATGATTATGAAAATTTGTATGGTTATACTATACAGTAAGTTAAATCCAAAAAGCTTTAAATAATTGAATTTGGATAATTAATCACTGAGAAATGGCTCTGACAAGGTGAGTGAAAAAGTCGAGTACCTGACAGAGAAGTGAAGATGAACAGACACTATTGACTTCAACTGAACATAACTGAAGATTGCAACATCCAAATGACATGAAATTTTGTGAGCATATAGAAGACTTATAGAGCTAACTTTACCAAGTTAAATCACTGAAAATGATGCACCAAGATCAGAGAAACTATCTTTGCAATCTGACTGAGAAAACTGAGAGTAATGGCAGTGAGTAGTACACTTCACAAGAACATGGACATATGAACTCAAATAATCATGAAAATGAAAGTATATTGCTTGTACAATACAATGACTTACTGATACATATGTGTGCCTTGTAATCACACCTTGATATGGCATAAAGCTCAGCTCTTGGAGGTCTTCACATAGGTCTATCTAACCACGACTAAGACTGCCATCTATTTATAGTTGAGTTTGGGAGGCTAACTTCCCTCAATCACTCTCCAATCAATCATTGATTGATTTGATTCTCTACCTACCACAAATCACAAATTCGTGGCTCCTCTTTCCATTCTTGATCAAGTGGACTCAACCACTTAAGATTCTTTCACTTTTACATTAAGTAAACTCTTCAAAAGTTACAAGAGGTAGTTCACAAGTGAACTTTACGTAGTCTTCATTTTGAAGCTTCTTTTATGACTTTGCGGGACTCAAGCCAATACTTAGGCTTGTCATAGACTTGCTCCAACAGGTAGGACTTTGAAAAGACTCAGATCAGATGGTGGAGGAGAATACTTCTCTTCTGAATTTGATGCCTTCTTGCATGAAAGAGGAATTAAAAGGGAAGTCACTACAAGGTATACAACCGAACTCAATGGTGTAGCAGAGAGGAGGAACAGAACTATTGTCGAAGCTGCAAGGTCCATGCTCAATGAAAAGGGATTGCCAAACTACCTATGGGTAGAGGCTGTGTCTACAGCCACATATCTCATAAATAGACTTCCATCTAAGTCACTAGATGGAACAACTCCATATGAAGTGTGGAATGGAGAAGACTTAGTCTAGAGCATTGTAAAATCTTTGGATGCTTAGCCTATGCTCACATCCCTTCTCAAGCAAGAGGGAAATTGGATCCCAAGGCAAAAAAGTTTGTATTCATTGGTTATGACCAAAACCAAAAAGGATATAGATTGTACAATCCAACCAATAAAGGATTTTCTGTGAGTAGAGATGTAATTTTTGATGAAAACAAATCTTGGTTTGATGATGACAGGAAAGTGAAGCTGCCTTATGACTTGGATGAAGATTTTCCATCACTTCAACCAAAGGAGGCAAAGCAAATTGAAGAAAGTGATTCCGAGATTGACCTAGAAGACTTGGAAAGACTAAAGCTATGGAAGAACAAAGGTAAAACAAAGATTCAGGATGCTACATATGGACCCGAGAGCTCACATCAACCACTTAGAAGGTCTTCAAGGGAGAAGAAGAAACCTGAGAGGTTTGGTTATGATACTTCTTTGGTCACCAAGCACTCAATCTACATTGCAAAAGATTCAACCAATGAAGAGCCTACCACATTCGAAGAAGCACAAAGCAAGAAAGCTTGGAGAGATGCAATGGATGAAGAAATGGAAGCCTTGAAGGAGAATGACAATTGGGAGCTTGTACCTAACAAGCCATCTATGAAGGTAATTGGATCTCGATGGATATACAAAATCAAGAGGAATCCAGATGGAAGTATAAATAGACACAAAGCAAGGTTAGTTGCTAAAGGGTTTGCTCAAATCCATGGTATTGATTATGAGGAGACTTTCTGTCCTGTTGCAAAAATGCCTACAATAAGGGTTCTCATTAGTCTTGCTGCATCTAGAAATTGGAATCTCTATCAACTTGATGTAAAGAATGCTTACTTGAATGGATGGATTTCTGAGGAAGTGTATATGGCACAACCTCGTGGATATGAGGATGAACATCATCCTAACTATGTATGCAAACTAAAGAAAGCTTTGTATGGATTGAACCAAGCTCCAAGAGCTTGGAATTTTAGATTGGTGACTTATTTGCAAGACCAAGGATTCAAAGCTAGCAAGGCGGATACCTCTTTGTTCATAGAGAGGAATGGATCTAAAGTGATCTATTTATGTGTGTATGTTGATGATATTATTACCACAGGCAATGATCTTGAAGGAATCAAACAGGTAAAGACTCAAATGAAGGAGGAGTTCAAAATAAGTGACCTTGGACCACTCACTTATTTTCTTGGATTGGAGTTTATCTACACAGATTCAGGTATATACATCACACAAAGGAAGTATGTGCATGACATGCTCGTCAAGTTCAAGATGGAAAATACCAAGTGTGCAGGTACATCTATGAAGCAAAATCCTAAGCTTAGTGCTTATGAAGGAGAGCCAATTCAAGACATCACAAGATATCAAAGCTTGGTTGGAAGTTTGAACTATGCAACACTCACAAGGGTGGATATATTCTATAGTGTTAGCATATTGAGTCAGTTTATGCATAAGCCGAGAAGACCACATATGGAAGCGGCCAAGAGAGTCCTCAAGTACCTAAAGGGGACCATGAATGAAGGTTTGTTTTATTCATTTACTTCAGATATTGAGCTAAAGGTCTACTCAGATGCAGATTGGGCCAGATCTAGAGATGATAGAAGAAGCACATCCGGGTATATATCATTTGCTAGTTCAAAAATCATTTCTTGGTCATCGAAAAAGCAACCAACCGTGGCATTATCTTCTACTGAAGCCAAATATAGAGGTTTGGCTAATGCAACTCAAGAAATCATGTGGTTAAAGTCTTTGTACATAGATCTTGGACTTCATTCTTCAACACCTCACATTTTTGGTGACAACGCAAGCTCACTACATCTAGCAGCTAATTCGGTATACCATGCTAGAACCAAGAATATTGAGTCCACTACCATTATGTAAGGGAGAAGCTAATGAGCAAGGATATTCAACTATCCTATGTCTCTACAGATATGCAATGTGATGTTGACTAAAGCTCTTGATGGTACAAAGTTAAGTAGATTCAAGTTGATGATTGGCTTGCAGGAAATCAAGGACAATTGAAGACTTATTTGGAGGCCAAGCATGTTAGGCTTGAGGGGGAGCTGTTGGTGCATTTTACCCAAGCCTACATGCTTGATATGCTTGATACTATGATCATTTGTAAGTCACATGTGTAGTCATGTGACCACCTCTTGTAAAAGAGTACATTTTATCTCTTGTAATTGTGAAAAATAAAAAGGAAAAGGATGGCTTACCTCATCCATGCTGTAAAAGCAAAGTCGTGGCTCTAACTACCTAAAACCATGAATTTTTGAGTTGAGGGAATATCTCCTAACTTTGGGGATCACTTTTAGGTGGAGCCATTCGAATTCGAATTCAAAGCTCCCTCCAAGAATAGCTATAAAAAGAGCAAGAAGGAAGAGGAGATTAGCAAGCCTTGTACGTGACCACTTCATGTCATTTTGTAGAGATTGAAGAGCTTACTCCATAGCTCTATCATTCTACTCCCATTGTGCAAATATTCATTGCCAATGTGGTTGTAATCATATGTGAATCTATACATTTATCATTATCTCCTTTGTTTTGTTCTCTGCTATACCCACTCAGAGCAGTACCTTCAGAAGGTCATATCCCGAGATCTACTCAATATTTGCTAGTGTTTTAACGTGCATTGCATAGCTCCTACTGTCTAGTTTCTGCTTAGAATTTTTCATGGTCATTGAATTAATCATTTGGGAGATATCTGCATTTAGCTGCTCACTGGTCTATCTTTGCAGAGCCCCGAGAATGGTGGGCATGTTCCAGAAATTGATGAATCTTGTTCTCGGTGCTCAGTCCATTATTTGAAGTGTTTTAACTTGGATTGGGAAGCTTGCTAGATCTATTTGCTATGTCCAAAAGTAATTTATCTAATTCCTACCAGGTTGAGAGCTCTGTTCAGTTTTCCCAGCAGGTGTATGTCCAAAAATAGCAGGTTTTGGGAGCTAGTCATTTCGCAACTAGTCTTTCTTGACTTAAACTTTTGGGATACATGTTCCAAATTACTTGGATGATATTTTGGTGGATTTAGGAAGCTTAAAAGGTCTACTAATCAACTCTGAAGTCTTAGTTGGCTGGTGTGAAGCCAGTTGTAGCAGCACCAACTCATCTTCAAATTGAATCCACCATCTCTCTTCACAATTGTTGTGTATGTTGATGACATGCTGCTCATTGGTCCTCATGAGAAGCATATTGTTGATTTTAACGCTGATTTGCATGCCTAATTTGAGATGTGAGCATTGGGGATTTTGCATCATTATTTGGTCATTCAGTTTATGCAAGTTGATGGCTTAATAACTTTGTGTCAAGAAAATATATTGATACATTATTGCAGCATTTTGGCCTTGAAGATTGTAAACCCATTGTCACTCCTATGGAGATAGGTTTATGGTTGAGTCTTCATGATGCTCAAGATGCATTTGATTTTTCTTTCTATCAGCAGGCTATTGTATGCTTGATTTACTTAGGGCTATGCAGTTTGTTGTCTCATAGATGAGTAGGTTTATGCATTGCCCAGATGTCAAGCATTGGCAAGTGGTTAAGCGCATTTTTTGCTACTTGAGTGGTAATCGACTAATTAGAATTTTTTATCCCAAGGGGGATCTCTATCGCCAGATTTACATGCTTTTTCTAAATCTAGCAAGGTTGGTTGCTATGACACTCGTGTGTCCACTAGTGGGTTTTGCTTCTTGCTTGGTAGCTCATGTATATATTGTTTGAGCGAGAAGCAACCTATTGTGGCCACTTCTACTTGTGAGGCTGAGTATAGGGAAAATTTCATAGCTATTGTTGAGTGTGTGTGGCTCAGATGCCTTATGGCTGATTTGTGTGTTGGTCAATCTTCTGCCACCACCATCTTCACTGATACTCAGAGCGCATTGGCAGTTGCAAGGAACCCTGTGTTCCATGCTCACACTAAGAACATTGAGGTGCACTATCATTATGTCAGGGAGAGGTTCTCTACTGGAGAGATCAGTTTGGCATATGTGCCCACACAGGAGAACATTGGAGATCTTTTTAGGAAGGCTCTGCGTAGGGAGAATTTGAAGCTTTTTGCAAAGCTTTGGGCTTACTTCCTTTTGTGGATTGATTCCACATAGCTTGGCACTTCATTATGTTGCGAACATTTGTTTTATGTAGGGTACAAGTTTCAAATTATGTAAATACCTTTGGGAAGTCTTCAAATACTTCAAGAAGGCTCATATTATTCATAAAAGATAGCAAAAATACCATGTGAGTTCTAGAACATGGTGAGTCAAATTAGTGAGTCACAAGGGAGCTGCAGTGGTGTCCTAGTGGAAGGTCGATGTGGCTAGTTCTCAAAGTCCATCAATACTTTGCTTATTTGAGCACTTGAGTCATGTAATACCTCCACCCAAGTGTCTACCATGAATTTAGATGTATTAGGAAGGTTTTAGAGTAGTTTCTCATGCTATAAAAAGAGGAGAAAAGTCGTGATCTTGTGGGAAGTCCAAGAGAGGCATATGTGTATCTCTATGCTATTGTAGTTTTGTATGCAGAGATTGCAGAGCTTGTATCTACCTCATTATATATCCAAATTACATGTTTGATAGCTCATTTGAAATCTCTTACTGTCTACTTTCTTCCTGTAAATTTTCATAATCATTAGATTTGTGAGCTAAGAGCAGTACTCTCTGCAAGTAGTGTGTGTTCTCTGGTTTCACCTCTGCTGAATGTCTCCATTAAACCTCAAACTTGCAGAGGTCATACCTCCTTGTGTATTTATCCAAATTGAGTGTTCTTTGGCTCATTGGAAAGCTCTTGGTGTCTAGTATATGTGGTTAAAAGAGTTTCAGAAAATTCTAATCCATTAGAGAATAGTAAGCTCTGCAAGCATGACTGGTTTTCTGTGATGAAGTTTGTGAGAAGGTCAACTTGTTCCTAGGGGGTTCCACCTACTTCTTTCTATATTTTGGAGGTCAATAAACTCCAACATTGGTATCAGAGAAAGGAATTAAAGCTCAGAGAAGGTTATAATACTTTGATGAAGAATTTGAAGCTATTGGAGAAAAGGTTGATCATCGACACTACACAAAGGTAGAAGGAGATAGCAAGGAAGCATCTCAAGCAACATCCAAGCAAAGAAAGGTGCATAAACTTTATGAAAAAGGTAAATCTCATACTTATTCTTATCACACATATGCAAAAGAAGGGTTAAAGGAGGAAGTTTAGTATTTACACAATGGGCGATCAACATGCACAAATAGAGAAGCTTGATAAGAACAACTATCAAGCATGTCGATTTAGAATCACAACATATTTGCAAGGTAGAGGCTTGTATGGTTTGATTGATGGAATGGATATCAAACCTATATTACCAGAGGATCCAAATCAACAACAATTGAGGGAGTTTAGACTTTGGAATGAAAGAGACAAAAGGGTTACATTCATTTTATCACAAAATATTCAAGATTCAATGGTAGGACACATACAAGATCTAGACACAAGTAGAGATGTTTGGCTTGCATTGGAAAGGTTGTATGCTACAGGTACAAGAGCAAGGAAGATTCAACTCAAAAATGAGTTGAATAACATAAATAAAGATACAAGGACATCGGTCAATGATTACTTGTTGAAGGTTAAAGAGATTGCAAATCAACTAGGATCAGTTCAAGCTCATGTGGAGGAAGACGACTTGGTTGCACATACTCTCAACGGACTCAAGGATGATGAGAGATGGAAACCATTCATTACTTCAGTTTATGTTAGAGGAGAATTACTAGACTTTGATCAGCTTGTTGCTCTTATGGTCACGGAGGAGATGAATCTAAATGGTTCTACTTCAAATCAAAAAGGATCTCAAGGACAAGCTCTTTATGTAGGATCATCAAGAGGTGGAAACAGAGGTAGAAGAGGTTTAAATAGAGGTCCAGGAAGAAGGAGCGATGATCAAGGGACTTTGTTGAAGCTCAAGGTTAAGGACAAAGCATGGAAGCACATCAAAGAAGTGGACATAGAAGAAGAGAGAGCAAGTAGGGAGCTCCAAGAAGTGTATGTCAAATTTTCAGAAGAATCCCCTACAAAAATAGTGATTTTCATCACTAGAAACCATTGTAAATACCATTATCTATTTTTAGTAACTCCATTTTGTTCAAGCCGAGGAGTCCTCGAGCTTGAGGAGTATTAGAAGTACCATCGTACCAATTTTCATAATTTTTAGACTTCGTTTGAGCCCTCAAATAAGCCCTGGAACCTAATTTTTAACTAGGCCGGACACTAGGTCTGGACAGGGCCAAAACTAGTCAAAAAACTATAAAAAGAGCTAGAGAGCTCATTTTTGAGGTTAGCTTGTTAGAGAATAGAACTTTTGTAAGAGAACTCTTTTGCAATCTAAGCTTTCCATTGTTCCTCTCTTTGATCTTACTTTGTGCGCGTGTGTGTGTATGTGTGTGCATGTTTGTGTGCTTTCACTCACGCACTTGTGCCTTCACTTGCTCGTGGTCTTCATACCGGTCCTCACGTCTCCGCGGATTGACAATTAAAGGAGGTGGTGCTTACGCTTGAGCTACACCAAATTTTGGCGCCGTTGCCGGGGAGAGAGCTTCGAGGACGAGCGTTGTGATGGTAAGATCGTAGATTTGCGACGTTGGAAGGTAAAAAAACTGTCATTTCAGTTCATTTTCTGTTTTTTCCTCTTCATCTTCATCATCATCATCATCTCCACCTTCTTCCATCTTCTTCTTCATAGAAAATTCTTGTTTTTTAGTGCATTTTCACCATTTTTCATGCATTATTGTGTGGGAAGGAGTTAGGAGGTGCAAGGGAGAGCAAGCGCTGTATTTTTTTCATGATTTTCTGCTCATACGGAGCTCGCCATAGCCGGCGCTCAGAAATTTGAATTTCCCGCCAAAAAACGCGATTCTGTGATGAAAATCGCGATTCTGTGAAAATTCAAAATTTTTTGAAAAATCACGATTTTCAATTTTCCCGCCTAAAAGTTGGTTGAAAAAAATCGCGATTCTGTGTTTTTCTCAGAAAAAAAAAAACACGATTCTCTGCTCAAAATCGCGATTCTCTGAAAAACACGATTCTCTGCTCAAAATCGCGATTCTCACCAATCACGATTTTCAGCAAAGACACGATTTTGTGAAAAAGGCGATTCTGTGAAAACACGATTTTTTGCTCAAAATTGCGATTTTCAAAAACACGATTTTGTGCTCAACATCGCGATTTTCATGTGAAAAATACGATTTTCAACAAACACGATTCTCTGCTCAAAATCGCGATTCTCACCAATCACGATTTTCAGCAAAAAAAAAAAACACGATTTTGTGAAAAACACGACTTTCTGCTCAAAATCGCGATTCTCACAAATCACGATTTTCAGCCAAAAATACGATTTTGAGAAAAACACGATTCTGTGGGACAAAATCGCGATTTTCAAGTCAAAAACACGATTTTGAGAAAACACGAATTTTTGCTCAAAATCGCGATTTTCATGTCAAAAGCACGATTCTGAGAAAACACGATTTTCAGTCAAAAACACGATTTTGTGAAAAACACGACTTTGTGAATCACGATTCTCTGAGTCAAAATCGCGATTCTCTGAAACACGATTTTGTGATCAAAATCGCGATTTTCAGAAACACGATTTTGTGATCAACATCGCGATTTTCAGAAACACGATTTTGTGATCAACATCGCGATTTTCAAAAACATGATTTTGTGATCAACATCGCGATTTTCAGAAACACGATTTTGTGATCAACATCGCGATTTTCAAAAACACGATTTTGTGATCAACATCGCGATTTTCAAAAACACGATTTTGTGATCAACATCGCGATTTTCAAAAACACGATTTTGTGATCAACATCGCGATTTTCAGAAACACGATTTTGTGATCAACATCGCGATTTTCAAATCACGATTTTCTGCTAAAAATCGCGATTTTCAAAAACACGATTTTGTGCTCAACATCGCGATTTTTTGACTTCACAGCATCGCGATTTTCAGAAAGTTCACAAAATCGCGATTTTCTCCAAAGGTCCTGTTTGCCTGTTTGACCCCCAGGAGCCTGATTTGACATAACTTTCTCATCCAAAGTCCATTTTTTGAGCTCTATAGCTTGTTGGAAAGCTCGTTTCAAATCCTACACGATCTCAACTGTTTTTTTCAAGAATAATGCGTTGATTTTGAGATAGGATAATTTGAAGTTGACCCTCAGGTGGGACTAGGGAACCAAGGGGGCTCTAAAGAATTGTGAACCATACCAAAGGGAAAATTTGGACTCTTGACTAAAGCTTATGAACCTGAGATCTGGTAGACACTTAGGCAAGGATAAACAAAGCATTAGATCTTCTGAGGCTAGTGTCAACCATACATCCAAGTCTTGGGCACAACAACTAAGTGGTCATCTTTTACTCAGATCGGACACAAGTGATTCAGAAATGTCTTTTAGTATGGGAAAACCTGCAGGTGGCTCAGGGACTGCCCATCTACAAACACCGGGAGGTCCCTATAAGACACAGTTGGAATATATTCGGACCAACCAATTAGGTGCTCGCATCTATGAGGATGGTCTGAGGCGATCAGTGGTCCAACTCAAAAATCCAGATCAATCCTTTGGACTTGAACACCCGGTGGTCAAGTTCGAAGAGGGTTCATACATTGATAAGGAAGGAACCATGTATGTGGTTACCAACCAACCAGATAGGACCGATGAGTTTGGAAATATCATTCATGAGAATGAGATAGGAGACCTAGAACAAGGAAATGTAGGACAAGGACCCCAGACTCCTAGAGGTAAGTCAGTTTTGACCCGAGTGATCACTCCGGACTGGATCCCTCAAGACAACAAAAGCATAGAACTATTTTTGAATAGAGAAACAGAGGAAGACTTTTGGAGGTTCAAGCCAGATCAACCTAGTCAATTGGGCATAGTTATCATCTATGAATTCAAAGATCCTGAGATACCAGGCAAAGTTGTCTACCTGGATAACACATCAGAGAAAATTTTCTTGGTAACGGAACATGATAGACATGCATATACATGGAAGAATGACATGATTTTCCCCCCACCAAGATCCAATGTTTCCCATGGCCTCCAAGGGGTAGGATCATCCCAGGCTCATGAAGCCCAGAGAGAAAGAACTAGAGAGAGACCTGAGGTAAGCCTTGCACACACCGTGGGCAGGAATAGATCAGGATATGAAAATGAAAGACCTGAAAGAGAGAGACCTCAAGCACATAGGCAACAAAGAGATGAACAGGATTTTCCATTGCCTAGACCCCGGGAGTACCCAAGAACCCTTAAACCCAGTCACGTGATCAAGGCAATGAAGAACTATTTCGATGGGACAGGGGATCCTTATGATCATGTGGCCGAGTACAAACAAGTGCTGAGAGCCGAACAAATCGAGGACTGGTTCACCCAGTACGAGGCATTTGGTTTGACCCTTAAAGGCACGGCCTTAGCTTGGTTTCAACCATTGAGTAGAAGCAGCTATCGCGATATAGGTCAACTGCTAGACGAATTCATTGTAGAATTTTCCAAGAGTGGTATCAGGCATAACACATCGTCCCTGATCCATAGTTTCAAGCAGACACCCCAAGAAACAGTGCGACTAGCAGGTAGAAGGTTCAGACAGTACCTAGAAAGATGCCCTGCTCCAGAGCTACCCACACCAGCCAAACAAGTGGCTTTGTTTTTAGATGGCTTATTGAGCACAAAGTTAAGATCCTATGTATACTTGAAAGATCCTAGATCCATAGAAGAGTGTGTGCGGACGTGCATAGACATAGAAGATAACTTGGGTGAGGAGTTAGGATTGTCCAAACTCTACAAAGATTCGGATAGTTCTACTAGTCATACTTCAAAGACCTCCACAGAAATAGAAGAGATAGCTGAGCAAGTAGCCAAGAAGCTGGGAGTCCAAAATAAACAAACACAGAGAGTCACTTCATTGAATCGGTGCTATACTTGCGGGGGTGACCACATGGCTAACGTATGCCCAATGCAAAACCAAAACATTAGAGAAAGGAATGCTCCATATTGCACTATTGAGAGAAAATACACAAACCACACGGCTCAAGATTGTCCCTACAATAGGCAGGCTGTTAGACAAAATTATCAGCAACCTTACCCACAAGGTAGGTATCAGAATCAATACCAACAGCCATATTACAGACCACAACAGCAATATCAGGTACCATATAGGCCACAACCTGTCTTGGTAAACCAACCACCAGCTCCAGCCAACGTGATTCCAGTCAAGTATGCTGTGGGAGAGGAAAATCCAAATAGAGCTTTGGTGCCACTAACCCCATTGATACCAGATAATGACTCTCATGCTCATAGTTCAGACTACTCCCATGAAGGTAGTCCACATGCTTATTACACAGAGTCACCTGAACATAGTGAGATTTACTCGTATCAATATGAGGCACCGCCTATGGAGCAAAATTGGGAGCCAGAATACTCCAATGTCATGTACACAAATCCTAACCCTAGGCCCCAGTTGAGACAAATGAGACCACAAGCCCCTAGAGGATCTTGTTTCAGATGTCATGGTGACCATTTCATTCGTGACTGTCCCCACCCACCATCTCCGAGTCAAGGACAGGCTATCACAATACAGGCTTTTTGTCCTGATTGTGGCAAAGACCATCTCCCCAGAGATTGTCCAAGAAACCCCTCTAGTGCACCCAAGATTACACCCATTAATGTGGTAGGCTTAGTGGCAGATCCAAGTTCAAGTAGTAGCAATGTGGCTCCTATACAGGCTGTCACTAGAGCACAAGCCTTAAAACAGGATAAACCAGTAGAACAATCAGAGTCGAGTGAATCGGGAGAGCCTAGTAAGAGGAAAACAAGAACATGGAAGGATACCAGAGAGAAGGCCAATCGCAAGTGGAATAAAAAGTTATCGGAACTAGAAGAAAGCTTAAAAGAAGCGAAAACAAAAATAGAAGACATTGCATCTCAAAGCCCCTCGCATGCCGAAACTCCATCCACTCCACCTCATCCCACCCCACCACCCATTGTAAATAGACCGCAACCAGGGTCTGTTCTTGCAGATCCAACCCCAGAAGGCTTGGACATGATGTTCAAGGCCTACCAGGCTCGACTTCAAGAAGGGCCTACAGCGGCAAACCTAGACAAGAGTTACCCTAGAGCAGATTTAGAGATTGAACGGATGAAAATGTGCATGAAAATGGTAGAACAAGCTCAAGCCATACTTGAGACTAGTCAAAAGTTCAATCAGACAAACTCTATCAAATCAGATTTGCATTTCCAGGGCTTACTAGAACGATTAGAGCAGTTGGTAAACAAACCACAAGTTTCTCTACCTCCACAGGCTCAACCAGTTATTGAAAGAGGAAGCTCACCACCAAGGGGAGCTTATGTTCCTAATTCCACGGATGCTGGAATACCTCCTTCTATTCAACAATACTCTCAAGAGTTCTTGCGGGAAATACAAGAGGAGAAATGGGCCAAGGAGAAGGGTAATTCCCCTCCTATTCCTGAGATTGATGATCTTCATGATCAATTTCCCCAAGACATTCCATCTATTTACGAAGATGAAGCAGAACAAGAAGACGAAAGATTAGATTTTGAATCTAATACCTTAGAAGAACTGCCTCAATTTCCAGGCCCATGGGAATCTGAATCACTCCAGATTAGAGCTCCCACAATACTAGTAAGAAATGAAGACTCAGTGGTTCCAAGGAACACGGATGTCGTGAAGAACACTAAGGTTCAGTGTCATCTCACTGTAGAAGAGCTGCTCAAAGCAAAACCTGAGTTATGGAATCATGTGAAGGATCAGGTCCCAGAACTTGATTCCAACATGCCAAAAGCAGGCTCCAAGCAAAGGGTACCCGAGATACCTCTAGACAAAATAGGGGACATGTGTGAAGGTGAAGAAGGTAATACTTATCTTCCAATCACCTACCAAGATTACACAACCAAAGCAATCATAGATTCAGGTGCTGGTGTTGCTATTGCGACCACCTCCTTGTGGAAGCAATGGGGCAAACCCACATTAAGACCAACTAGAATGAAGCTCCAAATGGCTGATGGTCATTTTGAAAGACCTCTAGGATTGCTAGAAGGGATCACTCTAACCACTTGTGGTGTAGAATTTGAGCACACATTTGCTATATGTGACTTTGAGAAAAATAATGCCTTTGAGATGATCCTAGGAAGACCCTTCCTACGACAATTGCAAATAGTACAGGATTGGGGAACTAACTCCTTGTACTTACAGCACTTAGGGGTCACCACTAAGGTCAATTTGAAGGATTACACCTTCAGAGATGTACCACCCCTACAGTGGAATTCTATCCACAAAGCGAAAGAAGATTCCATCTCTGTGCATTCTGAAAGTTCACCTGATCCATCATGGCTGCATGAAGATACTCATTTGTGGATGTGCAAGGTCGCAAAGGAAGAGGAAAAACGTTTAAAGGCAAGAGAAGAAGGAACTTCGCTAGGAGATAGACCAGTTAGAGACCCAGCCTACACACCGATGATCTTTCCAGATGAGGAGTTTGAGCCTCATGGCTGGCCAGAAATCTTAGCCACCATGGACATTGCTGTCAATGAGGAACAGTGGACACCTCATTGTGATGAGGAGGGTTATGATATCTCAGTGTTCATGTGTCAACCCTTGCTAGAAGAATGTGACCCTAGTGATGTCATAGAAGAAGAAGAGAATGACGATGATCTGGAGTCTATTGTGATGGATAGTTGCTTTAACTCAGAGCAGCACTATCTAGAAGATATAGGAGTGTTCACCCAGAAAGAAGAAGAACCTCTCACAAGTATTAAAACAGTAAACTCAAAGGATGGAAGTGAGAGTAGTCAAAAGAAAAAGAAAAGAAAAGCAGTGAAACAAGAAAAGGAGGAATCATTGTTTGAAGTACCAGAAAACTTCAAGAAATATGAAGTTGACGACCGCAAAATTTTGGTACGAATGCCTAAGAGAGAGGCCATCATAGGAGAATCATATGATAATAAAGAAAAGACCAAGAAGATTGTAGTGACCATTGAAGAGAACGAAGAGAGATGCACATATATAGGAGATGACCTAAGTGCAAGAGAAGAAATGGAGCTCATAGCTCTATTAAGGGAATATAGGGATGTGTTTGCATGGCATTATAGAGACTTGAAAGGGGTAGATCCAAGAATTTGCTCTCATACTATCCCCATGACTGCTGATGCTAAGCCCACCAAACAGAAGCCCTACACATATAATGATACCTATGCAGCAAAAATAAAAGAAGAAATTGATAGGTTGATTGAAGCCGGATTCATCTATGAGATTGAGCATATCGAGTGGGTGTCCCCCATTGTTGTGGTACCCAAGAAGAACGGGAAGTTGCGAGTGTGTATTAACCTCAAAAAAGTTAATGCCGCTACGATTAGAGATAGTTATCCACTTCCAATCACAGAACACCTTTTGGAGCGTGTTGCAGGCAAGGAAGTTTATAGCTTCCTTGATGGATTTTCAGGTTACAATCAAGTAGCCATTGCCCCAGAAGATCAACAAAAAACAGCTTTTGCTACAGAGTGGGGAATCTTTGCATTTCGTGTGATGCCATTTGGGCTCACCAATGCACCTGCAACATTCCAAAGGCTCATGTGTCATGTCTTCAAAGAGTTCTTGCGAAAGAGCTTAGAAGTGTATGTGGATGATTTATGTGCTCATTCCCAAGAAAGAAGGGTTCACATCCCTGAGCTCAGACAAATCTTCAACAAGTGTAGAGAATATCGAGTGTGTCTAAACCCAGAAAAGTGTGTGTTTATGGTGCGTCAAGGTAAAATCTTAGGGCATATTGTTTCTAAGAATGGAATCTCAACAGATGAAGATAAGGTACGAGCCATAGCGGAACTACCAAGGCCAAGGAATGTTAAAGAGGTACAAGCCTTTATGGGCCATTGTGGATATTACCGTAGGTTTATCCACATGTACGCGATCATAGCTAGACCCCTTTATGCCTTGTTGTCTAATTTTGAGTGGAACGACGAATGCGAGAATTCTTTCAATGAACTGAAGAAACGTTTGTGCACAGCACCAATACTGACCACTCCTGATTGGAATAAACCATTCCATGTCCATGTGGATGCATCCAATCATGCCATAGGATGTGTGCTAGCACAACCCACAAGTGAAGGGAATTTAGATTTGCCCATCGCATATGCTAGTAGACAACTAAACCCAGCCGAAAGAAATTATACCACAACCGAGCGAGAAGGGTTAGGCATGGTATATGCGGTAAAGAAGTTTAGACACTATTTATTGGCCAACAAGTTCAAGTTTTTCACTGATCATCAAGCTTTGTTATATTTGGTCAATAAACCTTGCAATACTGGACGCTTAGTAAGATGGTTCCTCTTACTAATGGAGTATGACTTTGAAGTTGTTGTCAGGAAAGGTAGAACCCACCTTCGGGCAGATCACCTTTCTCGCATTACTTCAGGAGAGTCACCACAAGGAGTGTCTGATGAACTACCTGATGCTTATCTGTTCAATTTGGAAGTTGTTCCTAAATGGGAAAATAAGTTGGTACCAGTCCTAACCTTCGGCCCTGCAAATAAGAATGTGAAAACATCACAAGAAGAAATTGTAAAATCACAAAAATATCACATATTGGCAGGCAGCATGTACAAACAAGATACTGAGGGTGTATTAGCTTGTTGTGTCGAGGATGATGAACAGAGTAGTTGGTTGCAGCAAGCTCATGAGGGATTGCTAGGAAATCACTATTCTAAACAACGAACATTGCAGAATTTGAAACGTTTAGGAGTGTATTGGCCTAGCATGGACAAAGAAATACATGAGTGGATCAAGAATTGTCCAATGTGCAGAGAGAGACCACCAGTGGAGCATGCGACCCTTTATCAAGTATCATTAATTCCAGATTGGAGTGCTCCATTGGTAGAGTTTATGAGATCAGGAAGATTACCCAAAGAGGCCAGTCTAGCAAGAAGACGAAATATGGAGCAAGAGGCTCAAGGCTATGCCTTAGTAGGAGAGAACCTATACCGAAGAGGTAAAGATGGTTACTTAAGACTGTGCGTTCATGAATCAGACTATTTAAGGGTCTTAGAGACTGCACACAGTGGTGTTGCAGGTGGACATTTTGGTCCTGACCGAGTGATTAAGACCATTCTGTTCTCAGGACTTTGGTGGCCCACTCTTCATATGGATGCACATACCTATGTGAAGAAATGTGACACATGCCAACGTGCACAATATCCAGTGAGAAAAGACGAGATGCCCTTGAGGCCAATGATGGGAGGACGTGCATTTTCGAAGTGGGGCATAGACTTCATAGGTCCTATTAACCCCCCAGCTAGAAACTCCCATGCAGAGTACATCATTGTAGCCACAGATTACCTTACAAAGTGGGTAGAAGTCAAAGCCACAACAAAGAATGATGCTCAGACTACGGCTAAGTTCTTATTCGAGAATGTGTTCACGAGATATGGACTACCAATAGAGTTGGTGAGCGATAGAGGCACACACTTCTTGAATGAAGTCATTGAAAATCTTCTCCAAGAATTCTTGGTGATACATAAGAAATCCGCCCCCTATCATCCACAAGCCAACGGACAAGCCGAGAGTACCAATAAGATCCTCTGTAACGTATTGACAAAACTGGTGAATAATAAACGCTCTGATTGGGACAAACAACTTCATCATGCTGTTTGGGCTTATCGAGTTGCCTACAAAACGGTACTCAACGCCACCCCATTTCAGATGGTCTTCGGACAGAACGCTGTGCTACCATTAGATTTCTTAATCCCTGCCTTAAAAGTAGCACAAGAGTATGAGTGGAATGGGCATGAATTGTCCTCTAGGATCTTTGATCTCGAACGCTTGGGTGAAACGAGGCTACGAGCGGCAGCAGGCATCTACGCTGCAAAGAAGAGGCAAAAGGCATACTTTGATGCACACATCAAGGATAAGGGATTGAAAGAGGGAGATCTAGTGTTGGTATACACACTAAAACAACATGCCCATAAGTTGGAAAAAAGAGGATATGGACCCATGATCATTAATAGAATTTCCACTAGTGGTGCAGTTCAGTTGACCACTCTAGAAGGAGATATCTTGCCAAATTATATTAGTGGCTGTAGAGTCAAGCTATATCAAGAACCTCTTACTGAGGATATGCTAATGAGACTCAACACTGCGAAGAAGCGAAAAGAAGAAGAGTTAAGAGTGAGAGAAGAAGCACAGGTAGAGGCCAGAGAGCGTATTAGGCGAAATAAGTTAAGGCGATTAGGCCTAGATGTCAACTCCAAAGCCCCAAAATATCACATGGATATGTGTCAAAAGTCAGGCATTGCGACTTCTCAGGTCATTGACCGAAGACCCTTTGTGACCATAGAGATAGGACAAGGGAAGGGTGCAAGGACGGTGAAAGCATTGATTGACTCAGGTGCAGCAAGTAGTGCAGTTAAACTTTCCTACTGCCAAGACTTGGGGTTGAACATCGATCCCATAGAAGCTTATCTCATAGGATTGGGAGGTGTGGAAACCCCTTGTTTGGGCGAGGTGGAACTTCCCATCTACCTTCAAGATGTTCCAATGAAAGTCAAAGCGCTAGTATGTCAAGATGAGAACCTTACAGAACCACTTGTCTTGGGTCAAGATTGGATCTATGACCATGCAGTTAACTTAAACCTAAGAAGTCAAATTCTTCAAGTTTGGGTACATGAACAATGCATTACATTAGAATTAGAGAACTGCATGCTCCTAGATCATGGCACCACACACTCTCTTAGTTCTTCCAAGACTAATCATATGAAAGAAGATGTTGTATGTGTCCAAAGCTCTATGATGCAGAAGGAGTCAATCGTGGAAGACCAGGTTCGAAGGCGGGTGGATCTTTTTTCTTCTCCAAAGACTCAAGTAGCCACAGTAGTGAGCCCACCACACAAGCAAACACAACCGTTCACGACAACTGCTACATCAAATAGAAAGACACCATTCGATAAAAAAGCGGTTCTGGGCATGAAGCAGATCTGGGTACGCAAAGGAGAGCAACCA
The DNA here is from genome assembly GCA_020310875.1 of Ceratopteris richardii. Classification (NCBI taxonomy): domain Eukaryota; kingdom Viridiplantae; phylum Streptophyta; class Polypodiopsida; order Polypodiales; family Pteridaceae; genus Ceratopteris; species Ceratopteris richardii. Next base: position 29,705,430 of record CM035436.1, on the reverse strand, counting down.
CCAGCCTTACCCCCACAAATCCCATCCATGCACACTAACCAAGCCAGAAGACGAAGGAAGCAGCTCAGACAAGCTCCATCACAAGATATCCAACAAGTTTGGGTGCCTAAGAAGTTAGCTGCAGCTCAACAAGGGCAATTACAGGTGTGGGTACCTAAGAAAATCCTACAACCACAACAACCTTTGTTCTCCTACATGCAGAAGGTTTCAACAAAGAGGCCAAAAAGAGAAAAGGGTAAGAACCACGTACAGAGACCAAAGGAAGATCAAATCAGCTCTTCAACATTAGTAGGAAGACATGCAAAAAGGATATGGGTTTGGAAGCCAAAAGTTCAAGTAGCCTCCACCGAACCAAGGCATCAACCACACTGGATACCACAGTTCAGAAAGCATCCAAAGAGAAAGACGCCTGAAGTGACCTCTACAGTGCCAAATGATGTTCTAAAATGGACTCCCGTAAGGAGGATTACATCAGTTCGAGACTCAATGGATACCTCCACTAAGGCCGGCATCAACCTCCACAACTAACATCGAAAGCCTCGAACGAGCAACAACCATGTGCTCCTTGCACAACCCTGTCTTTTGCACCATTTAGGTCATGCATTTCCAAAGTATGCATTAATATAGGGCCACATTACACGGCCGTGCATAGACACACTTGAGAATCCCATGCACAAGAGCACAGTGACATATGTCGAACATTTCGATTGATACTAACTTTTGTATTCTTGTTTTGTGATATCCTGTTCCAAAAAAAAAAAAAAAAAAAAAAAAAAAAAAAAGAAAAAAAGAAAAAAAAAAAAAAAAAAAAGAGAAGTGGGAGAAAGCTTGTTCCCAGTGTGTCTCGGCCAGCAGTGAGATTATTGCTGCCTTATCTGGTAGAGGACAAGAATTTGGCATGAACATGGCATCTACAACTATGATTTTCTCTTACCATGGTAGGAATGAAGAGCTTGAAGGTCCGCAACTTGCGTGATGCTTAACTACTTCATGTACCAGAGCATCCAAGGAGATATCTGCAAAAGGTAGTTCTGGAGGACAAGACTCCTGCATATGGTGAGCTAAAGAGCATATGTGAAACTCAGCTTGGTGTAGTTACCCGATGTTGCTTGCCAAGGAATATAAAGCAGTTCAATTCTCAGTATTTCCTGAACCAGTATGGAACAGTAGCACTGGTGAATGGTCTATGTCAATCAGCATGGTAATCTCTTAGAAACCGGCACGTGTCCAATATTCCTCTGAGTGTCAATATAGGGAAGTGAATGTGCATGAGCCCAAGCTCAGAAATGCACATTGTTCGTGACAAATGTTGCTTTGAAAAGAGGAGAGGGGATCCACCACTCAAAAGATCTCATCAGTGGACAATCAACATGGACATTCATCAACAAGGTTCCATCCCAAAGGCCGAGTGTACAACACGAAGAGGCAAACATCCATCAACCTTCGCCATGGTACGTATCTTTACTCTGGAAACACCATAACCATGATAGTTTAGGAAACCTCTTCGTCAGCGTACCCTGGAGCACTTAGCTCAAGACCCGCAATTTTTGCACCATACTTCTTCCAATGCATTTTCCAAGTAAGCATGCGTAGGGCTACATTACAAGGCCGTGCACAAGGCACATACTTTTTTCAACCCATGCACGAACACACTTACCCATCACTCAATATGGGTTATGAGTACTTGGCATGACTACTATGAAGATCAACTTTGGAAGATCTAGAAAACATCAACGGAGACTCACAACGACACAGTCATGCTGGAATACAAGGCAGAAGCACATACCAAGAGACTACAACCTGCAAAGACTCACAATGATAGATGAAGAACGTCGGACGACTTGTGTTCATACAGAAGGGACACTCCCTCTCAAGGCACTACTTGGAACAACCACTACAACAAGGGTCTGTCAGGGACAACAGACTCGAGAGGGGGGGGAGTGTTGAAGCTCAAGGTTAAGGACAAAGCATGGAAGCACATCAAAGAAGTGGACATAGAAGAAGAGAGAGCAAGTAGGGAGCTCCAAGAAGTGTATGTCAAATTTTCAGAAGAATCCCCTACAAAAATAGTGATTTTCATCACTAGAAACCATTGTAAATACCATTATCTATTTTTAGTAACTCCATTTTGTTCAAGCCGAGGAGTCCTCGAGCTTGAGGAGTATTAGAAGTACCATCGTACCAATTTTCATAATTTTTAGACTTCGTTTGAGCCCTCAAATAAGCCGTGGAACCTAATTTTTAACTAGGCCGGACACTAGGTCTGGACAGGGCCAAAACTAGTCAAAAAACTATAAAAAGAGCTAGAGAGCTCATTTTTGAGGTTAGCTTGTTAGAGAATAGAACTTTTGTAAGAGAACTCTTTTGCAATCTAAGCTTTCCATTGTTCCTCTCTTTGATCTTACTTTGTGCGCGTGTGTGTGTATGTGTGTGCATGTTTGTGTGCTTTCACTCACGCACTTGTGCCTTCACTTGCTCGTGGTCTTCATACCGGTCCTCACGTCTCCGCGGATTGACAATTAAAGGAGGTGGTGCTTACGCTTGAGCTACAGAATTCAAGTGGCTTTTTCAACACAAGAGGAAGAGGAAGATCAAATGCTAGAGGTACGAGAGGCTACTACAACTATAATCAAAGACAAAGGAGTGAAGATAACAACAATTGCTATATATGTGGAAGGTATGGACACTATGCCAAAGATTGTTATCAAAATGAAAATAATCAAGGTGGTAATCGAAGAGGAGGTTATTCAAGAAGAGGTAAACAACAAGGAAATTATGCAGTTGAAGGTAAAAGTGATGATTGTGATTCTCTTCTTATGATGAATGTAGAAACTAAGATGAATTGCAATAATGATGTATGGTATGTAGATAGTGGTTGCTCTAATCATATGTCACATGATGCTTCATGGTTTTCTAATATGCATAATCCTTCATGTAAAGGTCATGTTGAAACAGGAGATGATACAACACATAAGATTATGCAGGTTGGAGATGTTGTTATGCAGGATAAGAGCAAGACAAATTGCTTGAAGGATGTACTTTATGTGCCAACGATCACTAAGAATTTGATGTCAGTTGGTCAAATGGTAGAAAAAGGTTTGCAAATAAGATTTAATCATGCAGGTTGCTTCATTGAGGGTCCAAAGCAAAGGAGGTTAATTGCTAGAGGTAAAAAACAAGGTAGATTGTTTACATTCAAGGTAAACCCAAATCATACAAACTATTTCTCTTATGGTATGCATCGAATAGCAGAGCTTGATCTATGGCACAAAAGGATTGGACACATGAATGTACACAAGTTAAAAGAGCTATCAAAGAAGAGGATTGTTGAAGGATTACCTGATCTTACTAAGCAACATATGGTGCATCTATGTGAAGCATGTCAAATGGGTAAGCAGAGTAGACAGCCTTTCAAGCATTCAAGCTATGTAAGTAGTGGATTGCTAGAACTTATACACACGGACGTATGGGGTCCTACTAAAGAGGCATCCTTGGCTGGTAATAAGTACTATGTATCATTCATTGATGATCATAGTAGAATGACATTTGTGTATTTCATTAAACATAAGAGTGAAGTCTTTGATTGTTTCAAAAATTTTAAATCATTTGTCGAGAAGCAAACATGAAGATATGTTAAGAAGCTAAGATCCAATGGAGGGGGAGAGTATTTCTCTCAAGCTTTTATTGATTTTTTGTATGATGAAGGTATCAAAAGAGAAGTTACATGCATGTATACTCCACAACAAAATGGAGTTGCAGAAAGAAGAAACAGAATCATAGCAGAAGCATCTAGAAGCATGCTAAATGATATGTGTTTGCCTAATTCTTTTTGGGCTGAAGCTGTTCGCACAAGTGTGTACATTATGAATAGAGTACCTACTGCTGGAGTTCATCATTTGACACCATATGAGGTATGGCATGGAAGGAAACCAAGTGTAAGTCATTTGAAAGTATTTGGTTATGTATGTTATGTACATGTACCTAGTGAAGTGAGATCAAAACTTGATGTGAAATCAGAAAAGTGTATATTTATTGGTTATGCAGATACTCAAAGAAAATATAGATGTTATAATCCTCATACCAATAAGGTGGTTGTTTCAAGAGATGTAAATTTTGATGAATCACTTTCATGGTATGTAGATAAGAAAAGTTTGCAGGTCATAAATGAAGATGAAGAAGATACAGGTGAAGGAGATGAGCGCTTACCTCAGCCCACAAGAAGTTTAAGTGATGAGAAAAGCAGTTTGGATGAAGAAAGGGAACTACCTTTCAATGGAATATTAAGGCAGGATTCACCTCCTAGTGTTAAAAGTAAAGGTAAACTCAAACTTGTTGAAGTTAATGATGAAGGAGAGGAAATTAGTGATGTATGTGACTATGGAGAATCATCAAAGGTTCCTAATAAGAAAGGAAGAGCATCTACGTTGGAGGTAAGAAGAACTTCAAGAGTGAGTAAGCAACCTCAAAGGTATACGTATGAATCTTTCATGAATACTCATTATGCTTTTATGACAGAAGTTGAGCAGGAAAATGAACCCACATGTTATAATGAGGCAAAAGGAGATGAAAAGTGGGAGAAAGTAATGAGTGAAGAAATGGAAGCACTACAGGATAACAAGACTTGGAATTTAGTTCCAAAGACACCAAAGCAAAAGGTAATTGGTTGCAAGTGGGTTTTTAAGATTAAAAGAAATAGTGATGGTAGTGTGTCAAGATATAAGGCTAGACTTGTAGCAAAAGGATATAATCAAACTCAAGGATTGGACTATGAGGAGACATTTAGTCCAGTAGCAAACATGGCAACGGTGAGAACTTTGTTGGCTTTAGCTGCAAGTAAAAGATGGAATATATATCAACTCGATATAAAGAATGCCTTTCTTAATGGTGAGTTAAATGAAGAAGTGTATATGTCACAACCAGATGGTTATGTGGATGCAAAATCTCCTAATCATGTATGCAAGTTAAAGAAGGCATTGTATGGTCTTAAACAGGCACCAAGGGCATGGAATGCAAGGTTGATAAAGTATCTTATGCTGCAAGGATACACAGCGAGTCATGCTGATCCTTCACTTTATGTAAAACATGTAGATGGCATGTGTGTCTATGTATGCATTTATGTGGATGACTTGTTGATTACAGGGAATGATGCAAAAGCAATTGATGAGATAAAAGGTAATTTGGGAAAGGAATTTAAAATTTCAGATCTTGGTTTGCTTAGATACTTTCTTGGGATTGAAATTGTGTATGGAGATGAAGGTATGTGGTTGATACAGAGAAAGTATATATGTGATATGCTGAAAAGGTTTGGTATGCAGGAATGTAAATTTGTTTCTACTCCAATGGAATGTAATGTACAGTTGAGTGCAAAGGAAGGTGATGAGTTGCATGATATGAATGTGTATAGATCCATGGTAGGATCTTTGATTTATGCAACAAAAACTAGACCTGATATATGCTATGCAGTGGGAGTATTGTCACAGTTTATGCATGAACCTAGAGTACCTCATATGCATGCAGCGAAAAGAGTGCTTAGGTATTTGAAAGGTACCATGAACAAAGGATTATTTTATAGTCATGATGCTGATCTAACTCTTAAAGTCTTTAGTGATGCAGATTGGGCTGGAAGCAAAGATGACAGAAGATCCACAAGTGGATATGTGGTAATAGCAGGAAACAAGACATTAACATGGAGTTCAAAGAAACAACCTACAGTTGCTTTATCTTCTATAGAGGCTGAGTATAGAAGTTTAGCATTGGCTACTACTGAAGTTATGTGGTTTAAAAAGTTGTTTCATGACTTGAATGTGCAGGTTGCTGTACCACTCATATATGGGGATAACTTGAGTAGCATTCATATGACCTCAAATCCTATCTTTCATGCTAGAACAAAGCATATAGAGGTTCACTATCATTATGTTCGAGAGAAGGCCATAAACAATGAAGTACAAGTTTCTTTTGTGGGAACAAAGGATCAAGTTGCAGATATCTTCACCAAATCCTTGGATGGACCGAAGCTTCAGAGATTCAACTATATTCTTGGCTTGAAGGAAATACTCTTTGAAACTTGAGGGGGAGAATGTTGCGAACATTTGTTTTATGTAGGGTACAAGTTTCAAATTATGTAAATACCTTTGGGAAGTCTTCAAATACTTCAAGAAGGCTCATATTATTCATAAAAGATAGCAAAAATACCACGTGAGTTCTAGAACATGGTGAGTCAAATTAGTGAGTCACAAGGGAGCTGCAGTGGTGTCCTAGTGGAAGGTCGATGTGGCTAGTTCTCAAAGTCCGTCAATACTTTGCTTATTTGAGCATGTGAGTCATGTAATACCTCCACCCAAGTGTCTACCATGAATTTAGATGTATTAGGAAGGTTTTAGATTAGTTTCTTATGCTATAAAAAGAGGAGAAAAGTCGTGATCTTGTGGGAAGCCAAGAGAGGCATATGTGTATCTCTTTGCTGCTATAGTTTTGTATGCAGAGATTGCAGAGCTTGTATCTCCCTCATTATATATCTAAATTACATGTTTGATAGCTCATTTGAAAGCTCTTACTGTCTACGTTCTTCGTGTAAATTTTCATAATCATTGGATTTGTGAGCTGAGCACAGTACTCTCTGCAAGTAGTGTGTGTTCTCTGGTTTCACCTCTGCTGAAGATCTCCATTAAACCTCAAACTTGTAGAGGTCATATCTCCTTGTGTATTTATCCAAATTGAGTGTTCTTTGGCTCATTGGAAATCTCTTGGTGTCTAGTATATGTGGTTAAAACAGTTTTAGAAAATTCTAATCCATTAGAGAATAGTAAGCTCTGCAAGCATGACTGGTTTTCTGTGATGAAGTTTGTGAGAAGGTCAACTTGTTCCAGGGGGTTCCACCTACTTCTTACTATATTTTGGAGGTCAATAAACTCCAACACATTATACATGAGTGCGATCTCCTTGTTCACTGCATCATTCCTAGGGAGGATTTGTTGATATATTTAGGTAGTGATGTGTGGGAAACACACTAGGATAGTTGGGGCACCTTTTTTCCTCTTTAGGAGGTTTTTTTCCCTAGCTTGTATATATGCCTATAGCCCTAATGGGTCACTTATCTTTGTACATTCTATTGGTAATACATTCATTATTCTATGTTGTGCTCCAAACTTCTTGTTCTTCCTTGTGTTGTTCGTGTGCTTCCACAAACCTCAAACTCCAACACCAATTTTACTTGTTCACTTTTGGTCTCTTCAAAAGATTTAACTTGATTTTCAATTGGTATCATAATTTCTTGTTCAATAGATTTCTTATCATTATATCTCTTTGGGCTTCAATTTTTTCTAAATATTTCAATGGTCTTTGCTTAGATCTTGATTGATCAAAGTAGTGCATCATTCCACCTCTACCTAAAGTCAAATGCAAAGGTGAATGGTAATGATAATTAAAAATTCTCCTTCCAAATTCAATTATCAATTTATGTCACAAGCATCTTCATATGACATACAATCCCAAAACATATGGACAAATTGATCATGCCAAAAACATCTTATAGGTTGATATTGAAACCTATGTGGTCTTCTATGTGTACCTCTAGGAGTGGATCTTCTATGGTCAAGAGAATTCTTTTTATCAAGAATTTGAGTAGACATACTTTGGACTTCTACTTGATGTTCATGTTAACACTTTAATGATTGCATTTCTTTAAATTGTTTGGAAAATATGTCAAAATTCTTTTCAAACTTGGTACTCCATGATCAATCATTTCTTTCAACATTTTAAAACAACTACCCATTGTTTGCATATTTTTAGAGATTTAACCTATTGCTTGAGTTATATTCAAGATTATCACAAAGTTTAATTGAATATAAGCATTTGTTTTAATCTCCATTTCTTTTAGTTCCTTGTCATATTCTAAAAACTTATTTTTAATGCATTTACACTAGATTATATGTCTTGTGTGGTGTCTTTTATGAATCCGTTTTTCCTATGCTGACTAGAGGCATCTAGAAAAAATTGTTTGATTATATCATTCTTAAAATGATTCCAAGAAATATGTTTATGTCCTTGAATTTGATAATCGATTGGTCATTTTTCAATTCTTTCAAAACATGTGATCATCATATTTTCAGGTACACCATGAAGTTGAGCTTGATCTTCTAAACAATTTAAATGTTCAATGTTTTGTGTGCCCTTGAGTTTTCTATTCTTGTTCATGATAACTTCAAAAATCCTAGACCCTTGTTTTTCAATGATCATGTTTCTAAATATATCTTCCATCTTGTCAGTATTTGCTATTATCTTTGTACCCATCACTAACTTATGCTTTGTGACAATGTAATGAATGTTCAATTGATGCTAATCGTGAAAAATAAAGTAAATAATAGTTTTTGTGAGAGGTTTTTATACGGTTTCAAGGTGCAATATGATACGATGATATTTTCAGTTATTTTTATGTTTTTTAAGTACATGAATGCAAACAACTTGAAAGAAAATATTTTTTTTATTAAAGTCTTTTTTGTATATTTTTGAAGTGAAAATATGATATTGATATATATATATATATATATATATATATATATATATATATATATATATATATATATATATATATATATATATATATATATATATATATATATATAGAGAGAGAGAGAGAGAGAGAGAGAGAGATAGATAGATAGATAGATATATAGATGTGTTTTTCAATGCAAGTATGAAAGTATGCAAGCAATTTTGAAAGAATTTGAATGTTTTTGTGCTTTTTGAAGTGCAAATATGCAAGGAAATTGAAAGAATTTGGTTGATTTTTTATGGTTTTTTATATGAAAATTTGTACAAAAAAGTATATGTGTGCAAAAGATGTTGAAACAACTTGAAACAATAAGTACCTTGAGTTGTCTTAAAGAAGAAGTCTTAGAAGTATGTTAAATTGAGTGAAAAATTATACAAACGTAGAGGATAAAGCCTAATACAATTAAAATATATGCAAGTGAATGTGAAAAAGTGACAACTTCTATTGGAGAAAAGTGTGAAGTGATGAGGATAATGCACTTGCAAGCTCCTGTAGAGGTGCTCAGATCAAAATAGATCAGCCATCACCAAGGAAGACTCCCAAAGCCTTTGTAACCACTTCTAAGGAAGAAGAGGCTACCACTTCAAACCTGCAAAAAATATCAATCCATATGCAAAAGAATTGAAGCAACATTACCCTGAGAATCATTGTGCTATTGTGGAAAATTTTAGATTGAGTTCAAATTTCATCTATATGCTCACTTGGGTAGAACAATTCCAACTTCTAGTGTCCCAAATGAGGATGCTTCATGCATCCTCAGTTGGGACTGTAGAAGTTGGGTGCTTCAAACACGTAGAGTGCTTCAAGCAAAATCAAGTGACAAATGGAAATTCAAAGAGATAGATAAGAACAATTACAAAATCTTATTAAATTTTCATGTTCAAAGATTCAAATAATGATAACTTAAAAATTCATCATCTTTGTCATAAGAAAGCATATCATCATTTATCATTGAATTAATTTAATCACAGTTCATAGAGATTATTTAGAAGTTCTCACTCTTCATAAAATAATCTCATTGAATGAAGAAGAATGGGAACTTTAGAAGTTGATTATTTAACGTATGGTTAAATTTACACAAAACATATATTTTTGAAAACTCATTCAAACATAAACAAGAACATCGTTTTGGACCCAATTGTCCTAAGGTCAAGCATAAAGGCATGGATATTAAGCCTTTATGCATGGATATAAATGCTAATTAACAATGGTGGTGCGACATGAGCACGGCGGATGCAGCCTATCGTGAAGAGCTGTGAGGCGGAAGCTGAATGATCTGCCGTCATCAACAACTCCATCGTCAAACAGTCATCCGATAAACAGTTGCTGCTATCGGCGATGTCAATATTCCTCTTCATCCGCAAGAACGGCGTGCAGAGCAGAGCTCAAGCCGAAACTTCAGAGTTGCCAATTACACAACCATAACTTGAAGATGGAAAGGCCTGCAGATTCACGACGTTCGCTTTTCCTGTGATGGCGTCGGCGCAGTAGTAGGAATCTCAAACAGGCACTCAGGACTCCTGCTGCACCGTTTCAAGGACGCGACGAAGTGCACCCTTTCGCGACACCTTGGGTGGAGTATCGCGACACCTTGGGTGGAGTATCGCGACACACGCGTGAGGGGACTATCGCGACACCTTGGGTGGAGTATCGCGACACACGCGTGAGGGGACTATCGCGACACACGCGTGAGGGGACTATCGCGACGCCTTCACTGTCTCTCTTGTTTTTCCATTCACGAACTTTGTCTTCTCTCTCTAAAACTTCGGGACGTGAGCTCTTCAGTTCTTAGAAATTATTATAATTAAAAGTGGAAAACAAGCAGGCTTTTTGGGGAAGCGCCTGCGACGGAACCATAAACTGGGTGCCACGTGCATTGTTCTGGGACTCCGCTTCTGGTTCCCTCTATCGCCCGCGCGATGACGACTAGATTTATTTCTTCAAATCATCGTTTCAGCGCCCCTTTTCAAGTTATTTTGACCAAGGAAATTAAAGAATTTAACTCCTAAGCAACACCGCGGATCAAGTTGGGGCGGTCGCTTAATTCGACGGCCACGTGGCTCTAAGGCGGCTCCTTCCTTTAAGGGAGGGGCGTCCTTTTCTTTCGGCTCAGAGACAGCATTTAGTAGGCATTTTCTGCGATCAGGCCCCCTCGAAGCCTGCCGCACGCTTCCCTGCGATTTCGCCGAAAAAGGAGCCTTAGGGAGCCTTATTTCGTTTTAGTCCAAAAAGGAAAAAGAAAAAAAAGAAGAAAGAAGAAAAAGGAAAAAAAAGAAAGAAAAAAGAAAAAAAAAAAAAAAAAGAGAAAGAAAAAGAGAAAAAGAGAAGAAAAGAAGAAAATGAAAAAGGAAAATTGAAGTGGTCGTAAAGGGGAATTGGACTTCCCGTCTTTGTGGGCCCTTTGGTTCTTGGGGTGTTTGGCTTTGGTGTCTAACTGGTCTGTGGTTTGTTTCTCCTCCTTGCTGGAGGGGCCTGCCTTTGGGTGGAAAAGTAAAAGTGGTGCAGGTTCCCTTTGGCCATGGATGTGGCTTCTTCCTCTCTCGTGATAAGTAATCGGGCCCCTCCCCCGGGGGAGACCGATTTCCTGGCCGCTCTGCTGGAGGGGGGATCGTGTGCCGCCCCCGGGGCATCCGAAAGTGTGGTATCCCCCGTCGTGTCCCTCAGTAGACCCGCAGTTCTGTCTGCTCAGGAAGAACTCAAGAAAGTTTGCCTCATCGGCCAAGTATTTGGCCCTAGGCCCCCGCTCGAAATTGTGCGACAATGGCTCCGAAAAGAGTGGTTCCCTCGAGGTCTTATTGTCAGCAAATGTCAGTTCTTACCAGCAAACCACATGCTGCTAGTCTTTGAGAATGAAGATATGGCGTTCCAAGCCCTAAGTGTCGGCACCTGGCAGTTAGGTCGGGCGACCCTGTGCCTATTCAGATGGTCCCCGGACTTTACTCCTGACAAATCGAAATCACTTCGGTACCCTCTTTGGGTCGAGCTCCCTAACCTCCCATACTTCTTGTACAACTTTGTGAGGGACATTGTCTCTCCTATCGGCAAGCCGTTGGCTTCACGCGAAGACATTGGTGGTCCCATCTATGAAGGTGCAAGACACTCGTTCAATGCTAGGTGGCACCCACAAATCTGCGTCGAGGCCGACCTCAGTTCGCCGCTCCCATCAATGATCAAAGTGGACATGGGCGAAGGTGATGTTTGGGAGCAGAATATCACCTACAAAAACCTCCCCAACGCGTGCTTTCGTTGTGGTCAGCAAGGTCACAGGATTAAAGACTGCCCTCTCAGGCAAAAAAACAAGCGCTCGCAAGAAGCCTCCAAAACTGCTCATGTCAACAATGGCGATTTGACCCACCCGACCAAGGACGGGGATGACATGGGCCTCCTCAAGCCACAAGCTGATGCGGATGGCTTTACTGAAGTTAGAAGAAGAAGGAAAAGAAGTCCGAGGGCCAACGGTGAGAGAAACAACCTGCCGCTTACCCCCAACAGCAATTTGTATTGCAATCTTGGAAAGGAGATCAACGAGCTTGACTACCCAGGTGGGAATCCACTCATGGAAGATACATACGACAATGCCCTAGAGATCCCCGACAACAAAGAAACCCCCCAGGAGGGTTATACTACAAGCAAAGAAGATGGATTCACCACTAGTAATGAAGACAACATGGATAGTGAAAGCTCCATCATTGGATCCACGATCCCGGAGATGGTGCCGAGCACGAGGCCCAGTTCCCCCCAGCAAGGTGTATCCCGAAAAGGAAAACAGCCTATGGAGCTACCCTGGAAAAGCCCCTACAAGAACCGACTTCTAAGTCGGGATCAGATACCAGCGAAAAAGAAAGATGAAGCCAAGAGAAGAAAGGACAAGGCTCCCTCCCGCAAAGAGGGATCAATACAAAAATGATTGTCATCTCGCTTAATGCTAGGGGGCTAACTGACCCCTCAAGAGCGGCCATCATTGGTCAATGGCTCCGCGACACTAGCTTAAAACCAGACATTATATGCATTCAAGAGATTAAAATTGACGGAGAAGACCTTCTGAAACGGCTCAGACAGGTTTCCTCGGCCCATGTGTGGATCCCAACAAAGCACCAGCGGGGGTCCGGTGGAACAGCCATCGGTGTTAAACAACCCTGGCTTGAAAAGCTCGAGAACTCCATTGAAGACGTAAATCACCGCTGGATTGCGGTTTCTTTTGGTGCTCCCCTCTGTGTTACTATGGTTTCTCTGTACGCCCCTAACGGGGATTTGGAGAGGCTGAACACTTGGACCTCTCTTGACTCGCTTCCCCACAACGTGCTTATTTGTGGCGACTTTAACATGGTGGAGGACCCTATGGACAGATGGATGGGCAAGGGCAGGGTCATTGACAGTCGGGAGAAAGAAACGTGGGACTTGACCAAACTCCACCTGGATCTGGTCGAATTCAAAGACTCGAATGGCTTTTCCTGGTCGAATCTCCAAGCGGGCGAGGATCTGAGGAAAGCTAGACTTGATAGATGCTACATCTCTCAGAGCTTTGCTCATCTGTGGGGCCACCCTTCCATCACGCAACGTACTGACCTCACCATCTCTGATCACTACCCGATTGTTATCACTTTCCAACCTTCCTACGGGACCCACAAGGCTCCGTGGTTCCATGCCAACGCCTCCACCTTCTCTCTCCCCTCCGTCCATCAAGAGATAGCCGATGTGTGGAAGGTGGCGTTCGCCTCTGGCTTGGCCCCAGCCAAGTGCTGGAGAAGTGCGGTCGACAAGTCTCGCAAGATCATGATCAGAACTAAGAAGATGCTCGAGACCGTGCGGCGGGCTCGTAGGGAAGCGCTGTACCACAGACTCTGGCGACTCGAGGAGGAAGTGAACAAAGGAAAACACCAAGCCCAGAAAGGTCTCCGAAGAATCAGAGCAGCGTTGAGATACGAGGAAGAAATTCAAAGGAAAAACTTGCAAATCTTCTTCAAGGAGTGGTGGGCTGGAAAAGCCGACAAACCCACCAAAGAGATGTGCAGTATCCTCAAAAGGAAACACAACAGAGAGACGATTCCCCTACTGCTAGACCCACAAGGCAATGTATGCAACTCGGAAGAGGATAACTTTGGCATCATCGAAGGGCACTTCACGAGACTCCTGGGAACCTCGAACCCCCTCTCCCACCATAGAAGGGACTGCATGGCTGCCATTTCTAGGGTCTCCCCCCGGAGAATACCACCCAACCTCCACTCCCTGCTCCATGCCCCGATCTCTGAATCAGAAATCATTGAGGTCATTGATGCCCTCCCTCTCGGTAAAAGCCCGGGACCCGATGGACTCACTAACGAGTTTTTTAAATCCTTCAAGCTGGTGGTCGCCACCCCTCTTCGGATGGTCTGGCAAGAAGCGCTAAATTTTGGTGCTCTTCCTTCTTGTATAAATAATGGAATTATCAAGCTGGTTCACAAGAAGGGGGAAAAAAATAGAATCGAGAACTGGCGGCCAATTACGATGCTACAAACAGGATACAAGATCGTCGCCAAAGTCATTGCCAACAGACTTGCGTGCCATCTGAGATCTTGGCTTAGTGAGGACCAAAAAGGTTTCATCAAAGGCAGGTCCATCCTGGAAACTATTATGGATATTTGGGAAGGTATTCAATTTGCAAACGAGTCTAATCAAGATGTGGTCTTCCTCAAGATCGACTTTGACAAAGCCTACGATAGACTAGAATGGGACTATATTCTGCAGTCGCTCCAAGACCTCGGATGTAGTCAGAAATTCACCAAGATGATCGCGACCCTTCTCGGCAACGCAACGACCCAAATTAACGTAAACGGCAAACTTTCAAAGGCGATCCATCTTAAAAGATCTATTAGACAAGGGTGCCCTCTTGCCCCCCTTCTCTTTGCCATCGCCACTGAGGGGCTGAGCAGACTTGTGGCTCACCATGTGGAGGCTGGCAATATCAAAGGCCTCCAACTACCGCACGACCACAGTCAATTCATCATGAGACTTTTTGCTGATGATATGAACGCGTTCGTTCACAATGACAATACCAGCCTGGAGACTTTCTGGAAGTGTCTTGATACCTTTTGTGAGGCCTCTGGATCCAAAATCAACCACAATAAGACCGCCTTTAGGGCCATCGTGGGACATCAACCTGGCCTTCTCATTGATCACGGCTGTCAAATCATTCCGCAGGGCCAAATCTTTCGGCTGCTTGGAATCCCCTTGGGATTTGGTGTCTCTATGGAGCAGCGATGGAATTGGGTGCTGGCCAAACTTGAAAACAAGCTCAATTACTGGAGAGGCATGCAAATCAATCTCGCTGGACGGGCGATGGTTATCAACACGTTCCTCCTCTCGTCTACCATCTATTTCATTTCCTGCTGGAGACCGAATGAGCAAGGCCTGTCCAAATTGAATGGCATCTGCAGAAACTTTCTTTGGACAGGTGATCATAACAGAAGGGGGGTCCCTAAAATCAAATGGGCCATCTGCACCAGCCCTAGAGATAGCGGGGGGCTTGGCATCCTGGACATTGGGTGTATGGCTAACAAACTGGCAGCCAAATGGATGATTAAAGCTTGGTGCAATAGGGAGGCCTCGTGGGCCAAACTGATCTTCAGAAACAAAAATGAGTTGGCCCTCACGGGGTCCCCGAACTGGAAGAACCTCGACATCATGACCTTGCTATTCTCCCCGATACCTGTCTTCCCGAAAGGCTCCAATCTCGTTTGCTCTCTTTGGAAGGGCTGGAATAAAGTCAAAAGCTTCACAAGAATTAGTGAGGACTGGAAGTGGGCGGCCGGAATCAGACAAAACGACTCCATCTGGTTTCCGATTCATGGCATCCGGAGTGTGGAATCTTGGAACATTCAAAATGCCAAGAAGTTATGGAACAAAGGATTCAAAAAATGGAAACACCTCTGGAAACATGACACCAACAGTTGGATCAACTTCGAGGATATCGACCCTCGCATAAACATCTCCTACGAAGAATGGAACACCTTGCAAAGCAGATGCCTCGCTTGGGATCGTCACAAAACCCGCCTTCTCATGGGACATGATGCTCCGAACGCGCGTGGTCTCAAATGGCACAATGGAAATAGTCTACTCAAAATCCCGTACATCAAAGAAACGACTGACCTCCAGATCAGCCTCAACAAGAAGTGGTGCCTGTCTTGGACGCGACTTCGGTGGGACATGAAATTCATGGGTATCTGGCACCCACTGATAGAGATTAAGAAGTCGGTCCTCTTATGGCAAATTCTTCATCGAGGAATTTGGACTAACCATAAGGCAAGCAAAATTTGTGGGATCCCTCCGTGGTGCAAACGTTGCCACCGCGCAATCGAAGATGTCCCACACATCTTCCTTACTTGCCCCAACTCCTACAGAATCTGGCAGATGGTTGGACTGAAAATCAGAGTCCAGAAACAGCTTAGTTGGAAACAAGTCCTTTTGGGTGAAGCGATTGGGTGCTCTGCGGCTCTCTGGAACGCAATCAGAGGGGAAGTCCTGTGGAAAATTTGGCGGGAGAGGTGTGCTCTCAACTTCGGTGACTCCCCCAGGGAGTGGTCGATTGAAAAATCTCTATTCCTCCTTGGCAAAAGGATTGCCAACAGTAAGAAATCCCCCCCCTTCAGGCATCATCAAGTCCTCCTTTTGATCAACAACAAGCTCAAACCCAAGTGGGTCCCGCATGAGGGCGACGAGAGGGTGATCAACCTTCTTTGTAATGCAACCTAGGAATCAACCAAGCTTCCCCTGCTTTGTGGGATTTGGGGGGTCCCGTGGGCACTAGTCCCCTTCTATTGTACCTTTGTTTCTTAATTTAATTCAAGTCCGGGAGAGTAGGCTATTGCCGAACTTCCTTTATAAAAAAAAAAAAAAAAAAAAATTTCAATATACAGATAATAGGTATCAAAACAGCAACTTGTGACGTGGATTTTAATATACTCAGATTTTAATATCATAGTATACTCATATTTTAACATCATAATATACTCAAATTTTAATATCATAATCGACAAAAAATCAAAAGTTTGTAGAGGATTTTAGGAGTACATCTTTGGATTAGTATAGTTACATAAAACATAAAAAATGTCATAAGATCATATAATTGAAAAAAAAAATACAACTTTATCCAAGGTACATCATCATTAATCAATGGAAATGTTATTTGAAAGTGGACCATAGTATAAAACGTCTAAGTTAGATATTTGGGTCAACTAGACTTCTAGTTTGATTTCCAAAATGTCACTCTAGCATAATGGGAGCACCACCATGGTGGAGATCCACCCCATAAATGTCAATCCGTGGAGATGTGAGGATGATGTGACTACCATGAGTGATAGGAGTGCACAAGTGAGTGTGTGAAGAGTACTAGGAAATGCACACACATGCACACAATGTAAACAAAGGATGCAATAATGGAATCTTCTATTCACGAGATCAAGTTACAAGAAATTTCTTAAAATGCTAAAATCTCATACAAGCTAGGTGCCAAACTGAGCTCTAGAGCTCTTCTTATAGTTTTTTATTAGCTTTTGGCCTCTTTCAGATCCAATGGTCAACCTAGTTAAAAATTAGTTTCCTAAGCTACTTTAAGGGCTCAAAAGAGCTCCAAAATTATGAAATTCAAAGCATAGGCTCTACTGAGAGTAGTCAAGCTCAAGGACTCTTGGGCTTGTAGAAAATGGAGTTGGAAGTGTCAAAAAATGATTATATACAATGGGTGTAGTGTGATGACAATCATTGTTTATAAAAAAGAAAGGTTTAAAATTTGTTGAGGCCTTATTCTCTATGTGTCCTCCTCTGACTTCCTTGTCTACTTAAGCCTATATCCAAGCCTTTTCCTTCACTTTGGCTCTCTTCCCTCAAGCTCCCTTGTCTAGTCACATCTCTTAGCCTCTTCTCCCACTAACACTCCCCCATATCAATTTTGTCATCCCTAATAGAACCTTGTTGAATGGGGTTATCAATGTAATACTAGAGGATATATGTCGCATGTTTGTGTTATCTTAATTGGAGTCCTCTTGTGAGACCTGATTCGAGATGTTTCCAATCAACTACACATACACTTCTAGATGTTGCAATCTATAATGTGTGGCATATACCGCTTGTTCACATGCAAATAGTTGTAGAAGATGAGTGGATTTTGAAATATAAACTTCTGAGCGCTACTCCTAAAACCCTGTTGTGAATATAGCTTGAAATGTTTTTTTTGTAATAGGTGAGAAGGTAGTTCACCCTATAGTTCCAGTATATACAATCTCTAGAAAAGGCATGGAGTCGGGTCATAAACGAGATCTCAATTTCCATTTTCAAATCTTTGTGTGGACACATGAGGCATGCAGACATTTTGAAAGGTCTTGAACACCACAAGCATGTGGCCAAAAATCTTGATAAGCATTTGCATAGTGACATTAAGCATGGTTTTCAAGCATGGCATCCAGGCATATTATTGCAATCATATATGCTACAATTGGAGGTCCCTATAGAGGTGCAAGATATGGGTAGTTAAACGAATCTATGTAGCATGCATTATTCTTTACTTTGATCACGAATGTCTTCCACGAATGGCACCTTGGAGCCAATCCATAGTACGGGTTATATAAAATGTGTAGTGGAGAATTTATATCCTTGTTTGTCTTCTTGGTTCCTAGTTCTTCCGATGTTGATTTGTATGCCTCCTTGTGTGAGTCATTGATATGACACTTGGCTTTGGAAAATTAGTGGGTTCCATATGTTGCATGATATGTACGTTAGAGTATGAGACCTTGTACACAACATATCTTGGGAAACATGCAACATCATTTCCTTCAAGTTTAAACTTAGAAGAACTAAGATTCTTGACCCAAGATTAGGGACTCAGGAAGATCTTGATCATGGCACACTAGTAATTTCACTATCATAGGAACATATTGTATCGAGATGGGAATTTCCACCTCACCCATGCAAGGGGTTTCCACACCTCCTAATCCTATGAGGTAAGCCTCAATCGGATTCATGTGCAACTTCATATTCTAACAACATGAATACCTAATGGCACTAGTAGTAGCGCTCGAATCAATCAAGGCTCTGATTGTCTTGATTGTATTTTTCTTTCCTAGCTCAACCAAAATGAATGATCATCTATCAACCATGCTATGAGATTAATTCCTCTTAGTTAGATATATTTTCATGTAAAATCTATGGGCATCAAAGTGGGGAAGGACATTCATTAGATGAAGCCTCTCCACATCATTGTTTCTATACTAGCTTAAACCCTATCTTCTTAACTTCATTCTTTTGATGCCTTCTAGAGCTTTCAATTGAGCTTCTTCTTGTATTCATTTCTCTTCTTCTTTGCATTTCCTAGCTACATAGAGTTGCCTAAGCATCTCATCTATCAAAGGCTCCTAATAGAGATTGATTCGGAAACCACTTATATAATTAGGAAGCACATCTCCTTCTAAAGTGGCTAATTGGGCTATAGGGTTGGTTGACATTCTATTAATGATCATGGGTCCATAGCCTCACTTCTCTAGTTTTTTAGCATGTTTCTTTAAAGTATATACCAAGACGAGGTGACCTTCTCTTAAGCCCTTATCTTTCACATGTACATCAAAATAAGCTCTCTATCTCTTCTTTGTAGCATAAAGTCCTACCACTACTCTTAATTTGGTTTCTCTTAAATGTTCTAAGACCATGAGCTTGTATGATAGATTGTAGCATTTCCATTGATGCTCTTCTGTGACCTTTAGGGTGGGAATAAATAACGCACAACATTTTGGCCAAATACATTTGAAAGGGAGTGCCATTGAGCACTGTTTTATAGGCCGCTTGATATGCTCAAATAGTATGATGTAGTTGTTTGTACCAATGTGAGTGTTTATTTTTCATGAGCTTAGTCAATACATTACACAAGATCTTATTCATACTTTCCACCTGTTCATTTGCTTGTGGGTGATATGGTGCTGATTTCTTGTAAATTATAATGAAATTGTGAAGGAGATATTCAATTACTTCATTTAAAAATGTCATTCTTTGATCACTTACCAACTCTATCTTGTAAATACATTCTCAAACAAAGAATTTTGTTGTTGTTCGTGCATCATTCTTCTAGATGGCTTTCACTTCTACCCATTGGTAACATAATCTATTGCTACAATCATATATTCAACATGGGAGCTTTTAGTTGGGGGTTCAATAGGACCTACGAAGTGCATGCCCCACTTGGAGAATGCCTATCCTCCCATCATGGGTCTCAATGGCTTCTCGTCCTTATGAATAGAATATTGTGCTCTCTGATAGCTATCACACCTCTTCACATAGGTATGTGCATCCATATGAAAAGTTGGTCATCAAAGACGTGAAAATAGTATAGTTTTGATCACTCAATCAAATCAAAAGTGTCCTCGTCTAACACTATGGTTGGTGGTATCTAGTATCTTCAAATATTTACTTTTGTGTACACAATTGTAGATATTTGTATCTTCCATGCTTGTATAGATTATCACCAATGAGTTTATAGTCTTGTGATTCTTGATCTAGACTCTGTCACACACTGTCACCCTCTTGGGGGAAAGTTTTTGCTATTAGAAATTCAACTAAAGGAATGCTCCAATCAAGTATTAGAGACACTTGATATAGAGTTGCATGTTCAACTAGGGGCCTGCTAATACATGATGGACAATCCTTGAGAAACCTATAGATATCTGCTTCCATTATTGGCCAATATATATCTAATCTCTTCAATTTATATAGGGTTTTGTGTTTTGAATTATGTTGCCCTAATGCACCTATGTGTGCTTATTGCAACCTGTTATCATGCTCTTCCTTTTCCACACAACAAGCTAAGATTCCTCGATAATTCTCCTTGTAAATACTTCCTACCAGTATATTGTATTTCTAGGACTTGATTATCTCTTGACCTTTCATTCTAATTTTAGGATTTTTGGGTTCAAATTTGAGAATAGGCACCAGTTGCTTTGCCCAATCCATAACTAATTCAAAGTTGAACAAGTATGCATTAGGATGTTTGTCTGAAACACCTATCATACTTCATTTGTAAGAGAAACCATCTTGCTAACTTATCTATATTGCAAGGCTTGTTCACCAAGTATAATAAGGCTTGATGTTCTATAAAGAAGTTGAGCTTATTTCCAAGAAAATAATGCCAAAAATGTTTGCTACATAGACCATGACTAATCCTTCTCTCTCAATGGTTGTGTGATCCCATTATGTAGTATTCAATCGCCTACTTGCATATGCTATAGGAAGCACAATTTTTAATTCATCTATCAAATGTGCTAGCATGCATCCAATACCAAAATTGGAAGCATCCACATCAACATGGAATGGCTTATTCTAGTTCAATGATAAATAGGTTCTAAGCACAATTGCCATTTCAACTTTGTGAATGATTTCTCACACTGATCATTCCATTTGAAGTTTTCTAGAAGGTTGTAAGGAGGATTTGCAATGATTGCATACATGTGGATAAGACATCGGTATTATCCATACTGACGCATAAAAGCTTATACTTCCTTGACTGTCCTACATCTTGTTAGGTCTGCTACTGCTTTCACCTTATTTTCATACATTTATATTCCATTCTTTGACACAATATGGCATAAGATCTTGCCTTGCCTAACCATGAAAACACATTTTTCTGGGTTCAATCACACTTAATATTGTTTGCACTTCTCAAAGATCTATCTAAGCTATGGGATGTGAGTCTGTCTTATGTGTGAATGAGCACATAAGTCATCCACATAAACTTCTAGATTCTTTCCCAAGAAGGCAAACACGTGATACATGATTCTTTGGACGTCCAAAAGGCATCACACAAAATGCAAAGATTTCCCATTCAAGGGCAAAAGCCAAGATAAGGCTACTTGATTGTAACTAGAAAATCCATCAAGGAAGCTATAAACTTCCTTGCCTACTACATGTTCTCATAAATGTTTGGTGATAGGAAGCAAATAAGTACTTCTTATTGTGGCATCACTAACTCTTTTCAAGTTAATACACACATGAAATTTCCCATTCTTCACAGCCACAAGAACAATGGGGGATACCCATTCCATATGCTCAATCTTGTAGATGAATCCAACTTCTATCAACCTATGTGTTTCCTCTCTTATCTTTGCTCCATAGGTATCATCATTTGTGTAAGAATTCTACTTTGTTGGCTTGGATTCTAACATCTAGGGATCCTATGGGAACATATGTTTGGATCCACTCATTTCATGTCTTCATAGTTCCACGCAAACATATCTCTAAAATCTCTTAGCAAACGTATTAACTCTCATTCTCCTTGCTCACTTAGGTCATGTGTGGTATATGTGCATCTTTCTTTTCCATCCTCTATTTTTAATAAAACTTTCTTGTTTTTTCTTTATTATCAAAGGCTTCTCCCATGATATCTTCTCTCGTTGGCATTTGGACCATTATTTTTTTGTCATCTATCTCATATTTCTTGAAATTTTTGGGTACTTCAAACAAGGAATCATCTTCTTCTTCTTGTGTGGGGGGATTTTTCTTTTGTTTCTTCTTCTTTCCTTCTGTACTATGTGCCTAGCATTACATCGTTCCTACACTCACGAGGTTCGTTATTCTTACCTTGTACTAGGTATAGATACTCTTCTTTTGAGGTGCAAAAAGGACCCATGATGATGGATTATATATCATCATCATTATGTTCTTGTAGTACATTCATACTCAGTTCACATTCTTCTATTATGTGTTCATACATGAATATTGTAATATCATAGCCATCTTTGTCACAATGGGGGTCCATTGTCCTTTGCTCATTTCTATGTCCATCATTGCTAAGATCTCTACCCAACCATGGAGTTCAAACTCTTTGTCTTAAAAGTTCATAAGTGTGTACGGTGGTTCTTGGAGTGATCTATGGTTTTTTTGTGATACCTATGTTTCTAGTTTCCATTCTCCTTTCCTCTTTTTCTATGACTTTACATATCCATAAATGCATATCCTTGGGCATACATGAATGATCTAATCCTATGGAGTGGACCTATGGATAGTGTTCCACTAGAGGGGTGGTACATCCCTATGTGTGTAGTCTTTGAGATTAACCTTGGTACTTACTCCTAAATGTTGTGAGTACGAGGAATTGGTTCCCCATTCCTATAGTATTTGCAATTTTTTTATGAAAGTTCTACCCAAAATCATCTCATAGGCATGATTCTTTTTGAATTCACATAAATCAAAAGTGTGCTCAAGCTCTAGACCACATGTAGTGAGAGTGATTCCTTCTAGCAATCCTAGGGGCTTCTCTATATGACCATCTACCATTTGAAGCTTCATTCTCATATGACTTAAAGGTGGCTTG
The DNA here is from genome assembly GCA_020310875.1 of Ceratopteris richardii. NCBI lineage: Eukaryota > Viridiplantae > Streptophyta > Polypodiopsida > Polypodiales > Pteridaceae > Ceratopteris > Ceratopteris richardii. Next base: position 29,682,556 of record CM035436.1, on the reverse strand, counting down.
CCTCAACATTCCAATAGGGAAGTGCTAGCAATGGCAAGTCCTGTTGTTGATTCTATGATTGGCTTTGTTGTGTATCCTTAGTAAATGATAGGAAGATATGTGTTTCTTGCTTCTCGTTTGCCCATATCTCCTATCTTGTCAATGGGTATTTCTGGGACTTTTTGTTGTAATCCTACCTGAGAGTGGGAATTAACAACTTCTAGTTTTGTTTTGCTACAAGTATCCACAAATCTAGTTTGATTTTGAGTAGTTCTTCTAAACTGAGGTGTGTTGGTGCAAAATCCAAGCCCACACATTTGGACTTAAGAATATTTGTAATCACATACCAAAAAGTCGTGGACTTGGTTAGTTGGAAAGTAACAACTACATTGAGAGAATATCTCATAGAATGAAGGTTCACTTTTAGAGAGAGCTAAAATTTGAATTCAAATTCAAATTTGAATGGATCACCTATATAAACTCTCTTGAAAAAGTCACGGATTAGAATGATCATTTTCCGAGCTCTCCATTGTCATTATGTATATGTGTAAGGTCTACATTGTAGCCTACACCATTCTTCATCATAAGGCTATGATTAACAACCCTATGACATTGTACAACATTGTTCATTTATACATTATACCTACATTGTTCATTTATGATATCTCTATTATAGTCATTTCTCACTGTCAACTTGTGCTGCTCATATCTCACTCATTGCTCCACCAAATTCCATGATCTATAGCTTCTTGGAATCAGCTTCAAGTTATCTAAATGTTGACAAAGTGTGAAGTAAATCCATTCAGCCAATTGGGAGATATCTATGTCAAAGCACCCACTAGTCAATCTCTACAGAGGTCCTAAAAAATCAGGGGTAATGATTAATTTGCTAAATTGATTTCTTTGTGTGTAGTTGATCATTTCAAGTGATTCCACTTGGAATCATAAGCTTACTAAGCTAATTAGATACCTCTAAAAGGAATTTTCCCAATCCCTATTGTACTTGTTGTACTGAGCATTACAAGCAGCAGGTGTATGATCCAAAATAGAAGGTTTTCTTGAATCCTTCTATTTAGAAGTAGTCTGTTTTGATCAAATCTTTACATACATCATTTCCAAAGTACATAGGCACTTTTATGTTGTCATTGGAAAGCTAAGAGAGTCCACATATCAACTGTAAACCTACAAGGGGCTGGTACAAAGCAGGATTTGGCAATACCTACTCATCACTTGGAGTGTCCATCCATCTTTCCCAACAGTGGTATCAGAGCAAATCTAAGGTAAAATGGGAGATGGTTTTCCTTCTTTCATTGATAAATTGGACAGGAACAACTATCAAGCATGGTCTCTAAGGATGAAGACATACTTACAAGGAAGGAGCCTCTATGGATACATCTCAAGAGATGAGAAGATGCCCATATTCAGAAGCAAAGGACAACCTACAAGGGAAGAGCATGAAAGACTCAACACATGGTGTGCCAAGGATGCACTAGCAAGGTCTTACTTACTCAACTCAATCTCTGATCTTCTTCTTCCACATATTAGGAACTATAAGACATCCCAAGAGACTTGGGAAACATTGTCTTCTTATTTCTCTTCCAACACAAGGGCTAGGAAGAATCAATTGTGGATTGAATTCACAACTCAAAGGAAGCAACCTAAGCAAGCTATCTTAGAGTATGTGACCAAAGTTAAAGATGTAGCAGATTAGTTGGCAAGTATAGGAGAAGAAATTGAAGAGGAGTAGATTGTAAGACAACTTATCAATGGTATTAAAGTAGATGACAAATGGGAAAGCTTCACAACTACCATGGACTTGTACATGGACATGTAGATTCCAGACCTTACCACACTCATGGGGCAACTATTCACCCATGAAGCCAAGCTCAACAAGAATGGAGACTCATGAAGAGGTAATAGCTCTTCTGTCCTATACACTAATAAGAATAAGTCTAAAGAGAAAGGAAAGAACAAGAAGGTAGAAGATGAAGGAACTACCTCCCAAGAAAACTATACAGGGAGAGGTAGATCATCAAGAGGAAGGGGCAGAGGAGGTAAGCAAGGTAGAGGGAGACCTTATAACATTTGTGGTTTATCAAATCATACTACAGATGAGTGTTTCAGGAACTTCAAGAACTAGAGAGGTAGAGGATATCAAAGAGGTGGATATACACAATCAAGAGGCAGATTCAATCACCACCAATTATTCAACAACTACAATAACAACTACAATAGCAACTACCAAGGAGGATGAAAATCTAGGAAGGACTACAAAAACTACATAGAGGAGCAAGAAGATTCTCTTCTAATTATGAACATGACTTCAAAAACAGGTATAAATGATAACCATCTCTTCTACATTGACTCAGGATTCTCAAATCATGTGGCAGGCAATGTAGCTCTTCTCTCTGATCTTGAGGAACCAAAGGGTAATCAGCAGGTACAAATAGGTGATGACACCAAGCACTCAGTGATTAAAGTTGGAAATGTTAAGACCTCTTATGGGAACAAAAATTTATCGAGTAGAGTTCTATATGTACCAACTATTACCAAGAATTTGATGAGTGTTGGACAGATTATGGAAAACGGTTTGCAGGTTAGATTCAATCAATATTAAGCATTTGTGGAGGATCCCAAGCATGGGTGCAAGAGAATTTCCAAAGGAGAAAAGACAAGTAGAGTTTTAAATTTTGAACTTGAGGATACAAGGAACATTGCACTCTATAGTTATAAAGATCAAACATTATCAAAGCTTGAAATTTGGCATAAAAGATTAGGGCATGTAGGTGAAAGAACCTTGAAACAAATATGCAGAGATCAATGTGTGCTTGGGATACCTAATGTATCCAAGCAACACATGATAAGTGTGATGCTTGTCAGTTTGGAAAGTCTCACAGGTTACCCTTCTCAAGGAAAGGCTACATGCATGAGGACTACCTAGAACTTGTTCATACAGATGTATGGGTGTTGGAGCAAGTCTATGACAAGCCTAAGTATTGGCTTGAGTCCCACAAAGTCATAGAAGAAGCTTTAAAATGAAGACTATGTAAAGTTCACTTGTGAACTACCTCTTGAAACTTTTTAGGACTTTACTTAATGTAAAAGTGAAAGAACCTTAAGTGGTTGATTCCACTTGATCAAAAAGGGAAAGAGGAGCCACGAATTCGTGATTTGTGGTAGATAAAGAATCAAATCAATCACAAATTGATTGAAGAGTGATTGAGGGAAGTTAACCTCCCAAACTCAACTATAAATAGATGACAGTTTTAGTCGTGGTTAGAGAGACCTATGTGAAGACCTCTAAGAGTTGCGCTTTATGTAATATCAAGGTGTGATTCCAAGGCACACATATGTATCAGTAAGTCCATTGTATTGTACAAGCAACATACTTTCATTTGCATGATCATTTGAGTTCATATTTCCATGTTCTTGTGAAGTGTACTACTCACTGCAATATCTCTAATTTTTCTCAGTCAGATTGCAGAGATGTTTTCTCTGAGCTTGGTGCATCATTTTTAGTCATTTAACTTGGTAAAGTTAGCTCATAAGTCTAATATATGCTCACCAAGTTTCATTTCATTTAGGTGTTCCAATCTTCAGTTATGTTCAGTTGAAGGCAACCCTCTCTGTTCATTTTCACTTCTCTGTCAGGTACCCGACTTTTTTACTCATCTTGTCAGAGCTGTTTCTCAGTGTTTACGTATTTAAATTCAATGATTTAAATCTTGTTGCATTCAACTTACTGTCTAGTATACACATACAAAATTTCATAATCATTGGCTTCTTAAATCTGGAGTTATGTTCATTTTTCTGCTCACTGGTCTCATTACTGTAGCAGCCCATGAAAATCGGGATGATGTCATCAGTTGTTAAACATCATTCTCAGTGTGTGCTTCATTATTTTTTATGAGATTACTCTTGAAAGTTAGCTTTTTAAGTTAACTAGATTCCCCAAAAGGAATAAAGTTAATTGCTGCTGTGCTCAGAGAATTATGCAAAACACTTGACAGGTGTATGAACCAAGAATAGCAAGTTCTTCACCTCTGAGCTAACTCCAACTTATCTGTTTTGATCTATCTTTTTGAGAGTGATCTTTCAAGGTACATAGGGTGTCTAATACATCCATTGGCAAGCTAAAAGAGCCCACCATATACTCCTGGAGTTCATTTGGCTGGTGTAGATCAAGGATTTTGCAATACCTCTTCATCTTCAAGCACATACCTATCCATCTCTTCACAGTGGTATCAGAGCAAGGATGGCAGATGGATTTCCTTCATCAATTGACAAATTGGACAGAGGTAACTACTCAGCTTGGTCATAAAGAATGGAAGCTTATCTCCAAGGTAGAATTTTATATGGTTATGTGGCTAGAGATGAAGTTATGCCAAGTTTCAGGAACAAAAGTCAACCAACACAAGAAGAGCAAGAAAGATTGAGCACATGGTGCTCCAAGGATGCACTTGCAAGGTCTTATCTCCTCAACTATATCTCAGATTTTTTGTTGCCTCACATTAGAAGTTGTAAGACATCTCAGGAAGTGTGGGATGCACTTGAAGCCTTCTTCTCTTCAAGTACCAAATCTAGGAAGCATCAACTATGGCTGGATTTCACAACTCTCAAGAAGGCTCCCAAACAAAATGTGACTGATTTTGTCACAAAGCTCAAGGACATAGCAGATCAGTTGGGAAGCATTGGAGAGGTAATAGATGAAGAGCAAATTGTAAGGCAGGTCATCAATGGCTTGAAGGCAGATGACAAGTGGGAAGCATTCACCACAGCTATGGATTTGTACATGGACATGCATGTACCTGATTTCAATACACTCATTGGACAACTACTTACTCAAGAGGAAAAGCTTATCAAAAATGGAGAAAGCTCTAAAGGTAATCAATCTTCAGCTTTATACACTGATAAAAGCAAGTCCAAAGATAACAAAGGAAAGGCAAAGAAAGTGGATGATGAAGCAGGTACATATCAAGCTAACTATGCAGGTAGAGGAAGACATGGCAGAGGTAGAGGAAGAGGAGGTAGACAAGGCAGGGGGAGATCCCAAGACTCCAACCCATGTTCTATTTGTGGACTAACTAATCATACAATTGAAAATTGCTTTAGGAATTCCAGGAATCAAAGAGGCAGAGGATACAATAGAGGAAGTTATGGCTACTCAAGAGGAAGGTTCAACAATTATCATGGCAACAACAACAACTACAATCATTCAAACTATCAAGGAGGCTACAAAGGAAGGAGAGACTACAATAACTACACAGAAGACTCAAACAAAGAGGATTCATTATTGATCATGAACATGGCTATGCCATAAGGTAAATCTAATGAGCATGTTTTCTACATAGATTCAGGTTGTTCAAATCATGTGGCAGGAAATGTGGCACTCCTATCAGATTTAGAAGATCCAAGGAATAAGCATGAGGTACAAACAGGAGATGATATAAGACATCTTGTGGAGAAAATAGGCAATGTCAAAGGACCTGATGGAAACATCAACCTACTCAGTAAGGTACTCTATGTCCCTACCATTACAAAGAATTTGATAAGTGTTGTGCAGATAGTAGAGAAAGGGTTGCAAGTCAGGTTCACAAAAGCAGGAGCATTTGTTGAAGATCCAAGTCAAGGATTCAGAAGAATTGCAAAAGGTGAAAAGACAGGTAGATTGTTCACATTTGAATTACAAGACACTAGAAACATTGGTCTCTTTAATTATGGTAGTCAGACACTCACAGAATTGGAAGTGTGGCACAAAAGGTTAGCACATATTGGTGAAAGGTCATTAAAGCAAATTTGCACGGACCAAAGTGTACTTGGACTCCCTAACTTGTCAAAACAACATATGATTTATAAGTGTAGTGCATGTCAATTTGGAAAGTCTCACAGGTTACCATTCATGAAGAACAGTTATATGCATGGAGATCTCTTGGAGTTGGTTCATACAGATGTATGGGGACCTAGCAAGGAAGCTTCAATATCTAGATCAAGGTATTATGTCTCCTTTATTGATGATTGTAGCAGATGGACTATCCTATTCTTTATGAAACACAAAGATGAAGTTTTTTCATGTTTCAAAAGATATTTGGCTCTTGTGGAGAATCAAACAGGTAAATCACTAAGAAAGCTAAGGTCAGATGGAGGGGGAGAATACTTCTCCCATGAGCTTGATTCTTTTCTTCAAGAAAGAGGAATTAAAAGAGAAGTAACTACAAGGTACACTCCTGAGCAAAATGGAGTGGCAGAAAGGAGGAATAGGACAATTGTTGAAGCTGCAAGGTCCATGTTAAATGAAAAGCATTTACCTAATTATCTATGGGTTGAGGCTGTATCTACAGCCACTTACTTGATTAACAGGTTGCCTTCAAAATCCCTTGATGGGATGACTCCATATGAGGCTTGGAATGGAAGAAGACCAAGCTTAGATCATTGTAAAATTTTTGGATGTATTGCTTTTGCTCATGTTCCTTCACAGGTTAGAGGCAAGATGGATCCAAAGGCAGAAAGGTGTGTATTTATTGGATATGACAACAATCAAAAGGGCTACAGGTTATACAACCCTACCAACAAAGGATTCTTGGTAAGCAGAGATGTAGTTTTGGATGAGAACAATTCATGGTATGAAGATTCATGCAGGAAGGTCAATTTACCATATGATCTTGAAGGAGATTTTCCAAAGCTTGGTAAAGAACAACCAAAGATTGAAGAACAAGAGACCTCGGAGGATGATGAAGAATCTCAGATGGAAAAGATCAAAGCATGGAAGTCTAAGGGTAAAGCAAAATTGCAGGAACTTGGACATGAGGCAGAATCATCACATCATGGCCTAAGAAGATCTATGAGGGAAAAAAAAAACCAGAAAGGTATGGGTTTGACACCTCATTAGTAACTAAACATTCTATCTACATAGCATAGGACATAAACCAAGAGGAGCCATCATCTTTTGAAGAGGCCAAAGCAAAATCAGAATGGAAGCATGCAATGAAGGAAGAGATTGAAGCACTTGAGGAAAACAACACTTCGGATTTGGTGCCCAAGACTTCATCCATGAAGGTAATAGGCTCAAGATGGGTCTATAAACTCAAGAAGAATTCTGATGGTTCCCTTAACAGGTATAAGGCAAGGCTTGTAGAAAAAGGCTCTTAGGGAATTGATTATGAGGAGACCTTCTCTCCTGTGGCAAAGATGCCTACTATTAGGGTTTTTCTAAGTATTGCCTCTTCCAAGAATTGGAAGATACTTCAACTAGATGTAAAGAATGCATTCTTGAATGGTTGGATAACAGAAGAGGTATATATGGCACAACCACCTGATTTTGAGAATCAAGTTTATCCTGATTATGTGTGTAAACTTAATAAAGCATTGTATGGTCTCAAGCAAGCTCCAAGAGCTTGGAATTTCAGGCTTGTTTCATTCTTGCAGGACAAAGGCTTTCAACGAAGCAAGGCAGATCCTTCACTCTTTATTAAAAAGAGTAATTCAGAGATCATCTACCTATGTGTATATGTAGATGATATTATATTGACAGGAAATGATGTAGATGGTTTGAAGAAGATCAAAGATCAGATGAGAGAAGAGTTCAAGATAAGTGATTTGGATTCACTTACCTACTTCCTAGGTTTGGAAGTTGTCTACAAAGATCATGGTTTGTTTCTTACCCAAAGAAAGTACATTAAGGACATGTTGGCAAAATTCAAGATTCAAGATTGTAAGATTGCAGGTACTCCAATGGAGGTCAATCACAAATTGAGCTCACATGAAGGTGAACTCATAGAGGACATCACATCATATCAAAGTCTAGTGGGTAGTCTCAACTATGCCACATTGACAAGAGTAGATATATGTTACAGTGTGAGTGTGATTAGTCAATTTATGCACACACCAAGGAAACCACATATGGATGCTACCAAAAGGATTCTCAAGTATCTCAAAGGAACCATAAATGAAGGACTTTATTATCCTTATGTATCTAATTTAGGTTTGAGGCTATTTTCTGATGCAGAGTGGGCTGGCTCCAAGGAAGATAGAAGGAGCACTTTAGGTTATCTTACCTTTGCAGGTTCAAAGCTTATTTCATGGTCATCCAAGAAGCGACCCACAGTTGCTATTTCTTCTACTGAAGCTGAATACAGAGGTCTTGCCATAGCTACACAAGAAGCTATGTGGATGAAGACATTATTCAAAGATCTTGGATTGGAGTTTGGAACTCCAACTATTTTTGGTGACACTATGAGTTCTATTCATTTGGCTGCTAATCCTATTTTTCATGTAAAGAACTAAACATATTGAAGTTCACTATCACTATGTACGAGAGAAGGTTCTAAGCAAAGAGATTCAAATATCGTATGTGTCCACTCATCAACAATGTGCAGATATTCTAACCAAAGCATTGGATGGTACAAAGCTTTGCAAATTCAAGGCTATGATAGGTTTGCAGGTAATCTTGGAAGATTGAAGACCTCAAGCATACTTGGATTGAGGGGGAGTTGTTGGAGCAAGTCTATGACAAGCCTAAGTATTGGCTTGAGTCCCACAAAGTCATAGAAGAAGCTTTAAAATGAAGACTATGTAAAGTTCACTTGTGAACTACCTCTTGTAACTTTTTAGGACTTTACTTAATGTAAAAGTGAAAGAATCTTAAGTGGTTGAGTCCACATGATCAAAAAGGGAAAGAGGAGCCATGAATTCGTGATCTGTGGTAGATAGAGAATCAAATCAATCACAAATTGATTGAAGAGTGATTGAGGGAAGTTAGCCTCCCAAACTCAACCATAAATAGATGGCAGTTTTAATCGTGGTTAGAGAGACCTATGTGAAGACCTCCAAGAGCTGAGCTTTATGCCATATCAAGGTGTGATTCCAAGGCACACATATGTATCAGTAATTACATTTTATTGTACAAGCAATATACTTTCATTTTCATGATCATTTGAGTTCATATTTCCATGTTCTTGTGAAGTGTACTACTCACTTCCATATCTCTCAGTTTTCTCAGTCAGTTTGCAGAGATGGTTTCTCTGAGCTTGGTGCATCATTTTCAGTGATTTAACTTGGTAAAGTTAGCTCCATAAGTCTACTATATGCTCACCAAGTTTCATTTCATTTGGGTGTTTCAATCTTCAGTTATGTTCAGTTGAAGTCAACCCTGTCTGTTCATTTTCAATTCTCTGTCAAGTACCCGACTTTTTTACTCATCTTGTCAGAGCTGTTTCTTAGTGTGTACGTATCCAAATTCAATGATTTAAAGCTTGGTGGATTCAGCGTCTGTCTAGTATAAGCACACAAAATTTCATAATCGTTGGATTCTTAAATCTGGAGTTATGTTCTTTTTCTGCTCACTAGTCTCATTACCGTAGCAACCCGTGAAAATCGGGATGATATCATCAGTTGTTAAACATTATTCTCAGTGTGTGCTTCATTCTTTTTGATGAAATTACTCTTGAAAGTTAGCTTTTTAAGTTAACTAGACTTCCCCAAAAGGAATTAAGTTAATTGATGTTGTGCTCAGAGAATTATGCAAAACACTGGACAGGTGTATGAACCAAGAATAGCAAGTTCTTCACCTCTGAGCTAACTCCAACTTATCTGTTTTGATCTATCTTTTTGAGAGTGATCTTTGAAGGTACATAGGGTGTCTAATACATCCATTGACAAGCTAAAAGGGCCCACCATATACTCCTGGAGTTCATTTGGCTGGTGTAGATCAAGGATTTTGCAACACATCTTCATCTTCAAGCACATACCTATCCATCTCTTCACAATGGGGACCAAGCAAGGATCCCTCAATCTCTGGATCAAGGTATTATGTATCTTTCATTGATGATTATAGTAGGTGGACTGTATTGTACTTTATGAAGCACAAAGATGAAGTATTGAGTTGTTTTAAAAAGTATCTTGCAGTTGTTGAGAATCAAACATGGAGAAATCTAAAAAGACTAAGATCAGATGGAGGAGGTGAGTACTTCTCAAATGATTTTGATGCATTCTTGCAAGACAGAGGAATTAAAAGAGAAATTACCGCAAGGTATACTCCTGAGCAGAATGGAGTAGCAGAAAGAAGAAATAGATTGATTATTGAAACAGCTAGGTCAATGTTAAATGAGAAAAAATTACCTAACTATTTGTGGGCAGAGAGTGTATCTACTGCCACCTATTTGGTAAACAAGTTTCCATCCAAATCTCTTTATGAGATGACCCCTTGTGAAGCTTGGCATGGTAGAAGACCTTCACTTGATCATTGCATGATCTTTGGATGTGTAGCATATGTGCATATCCCTTCTTAGATAAGAGGTAAGCTAGACCCTAAGGTAGAGAAGTGCATCTTCATTGGATATGATCTAAATCAGAAAGGTTGCAAGTTCTACAATCCTTCAAACAAAGGATTCATGGTCATTAGAGATGTTGTCTTTGATGAAAATGACTCTTGGTTCGATAGTGAATGCAGGAAGGTAAAACTACCTTATGACTTGGAAGAGGAGTTTCCAAGCCTTACTAAGGAGGATCCTATTCTACTCAGAATGAAGACACCACTTTAGAGAGTGAAGACATCATTAACCTTGAAGAGTTCAAGGCATGGAAGTCCAAAGGAAAACTCAAGATGAAGAAATTGGAAGATGTACCTGAATCATCTAATCAAGCAATCAAAAGATCACAAAGGGAGAGCAAGAAGCCAATCAGATATGGGTATGACACCTCTCTTGTTACTAAGCATCCTGTTTATATTGCAAACGATTTATCAATTGAAGAACCAGCATCATTTGAAGAAGCTAAGACCAAGGCAGAATGAAAGGAAGCTATGGATGAGGAAATTGAAGCACTCAAGGAGAGTGATACTTGGGAACTAGTACCAAAGGAGTCTATGAAGGTAATTGGTTCTAGATGGATATATAAGATAAAAAGAAATTTTGATGGGTCAATAAGCAGGTACAAAGCTAGACTTGTGGCCAAGGGTTTTGCACAAACCGAAGGCATTGACTATGAGGAAACCTTCTCACCTGTGGCCAAAATGCCAACCATCAAGGTTTTGGTAAGTGTGGCTGCATCAAAGAATTGGAACATGTATCAGTTGGATGTAAAAAATGCATTCCTAAATGACTGGATTTCAGAGGAGGTGTACATGTCACAACCTCCTCGCTATGAGGATCCAAACAAGGTAACATATGTATGTAAATTGAATAAAGCTCTTTATGGATTGAAGTAGGCACTTAGGGCATGGAACCATAGGTTGAGCACATATCTTCACGACCAAGGTTTTGTCATGAGTAAGGCAGATACTTCTCTATTCATCAAGAGACGTAGTTCATAGGTAATATACCTATGTGTATATGTTGATGATATCATACTTATAGGTAATGATGCTAATGGCATCAAAGAGATAAAAAATCAGATGATGAAGGAGTTCAAAATTAGTGACCTTGGATCACTAAAATATTTTCTTAGACTTGAGTTAGTCTATACTAACTCTGGCATTTACATTACTCAGAGAAAGTATATACAGGATATGTTGAAGAAGTTTCATTTGCAGGATGCTAAATTTGCAAGTACTCCAATGGAGGTAAACCTAAAATTAAGTGCTCTTGAAGGTGATGTACTTGAAGACATTACAAGATATCAAAGCATAGTGGGAAGCTTGAATTATGCTACCTTGACAAGGATAGACATTGCTTATGGAGTAAAAGTGCTAAGTCAGTTTATGCACAAGCCTATGGCACCTCACTAGGGGGCTGCCAAAAGGATCTTCAAGTACCTTAAGGGTACTCAACATCATGGTTTGTATCTCCCTTATACATGAGCTTTGGACATTAAAATTTATTCAGATACAGATTGGGCAAGATGCAAAGATGATAGGAGGAGTACCTCAGGGTACCTTTCATTTGCAGGTGATAAGCCAATATCATGGTCTTAAAAGAAGCAACCTACTATTGCTTTATCTTCTACAGAGGTAGAGTATAGAGGATTGGCCAATGCTACTCAAGAAGCCATATGCATCAGATTGTTGTATACAGAATTGGGCTTGCATACTACATCTCCAATGATCTTTGGAGATAATACAAGTTCATTACACCTTGCAACTAATCCTATTTATCATGCTAGGACCAAGCATATAGAGGTCATCATTATGTGAGAGAGAAGCTATTAAGCAAGGCTATTCAACTGGCATATGTATCAACTAACATGCAATGTGCAGATTCGTTAACTAAAGCATTACATGGTACAAAACTTTGCAGGTTCAAATCAATGCTTGGATTGCAGGATATTCATGAAGATCAAAGATGAAGACCAAGCCAAAATATTTGGCTTGAGGGGGAGTTGTTGGTGCAAAATCCAAGCCCACACATTTGACTTAAGGTTCATAAAGATGTGAAGTCTCATGAAAACCATTGCTAGTGGAGATTTACCACTTTACCTTTGTAAAAGTCATTTCTTTTGACTTAACAATATTTGTGATCACATACCAAAAAGTCATGGACTTAGTTAGTTGGAAAGTAACAACTACATTGAGAGAATATCTCCTAGAATGAAGGTTCACTTTTAGAGAGAGCCAAAGTTTGAATTCAAATTCAAATTCAAATTTGAATGGATCACCTATATAAAGTCTCTTGAAAAAGTCGCAGATTAGAGTGATCATTTCCCGAGCTCTCCATTGTCATTTTGTATATGTGTAAGGTCTGCATTATAGCCTACACCATTCTTCATCATAAGGCTATGATTACCAAGCCTATGACATTGTACAACATTGTTCATTAATACATTATACCTACATTGTTCATTTATGATATCTCTGTTATAGTCATTTCTCACTGGCAACTTGTGCTGCTCATATCTCACTCATTTCTCCACCAAATTCAATGATCTATAGCTTCTTGGAATCATCTTCAAGTTATCTACATGCTGACAAGGTTTGAAGTAAATCCATTCAGTCAATTGGGAGATATCTGTGTCGAAGCACTCACTAGTCAATCTCTGCAGAGGTCCTTAAAAATCAGGGGTAATGATTAATTTGCTAAATTTATTTCTCTATGTTCAATAGATCATTTCAAGTGACTCCACTTTGAATCATAAGATTACTAAGCTAATTAGATACCTCTAAAAGGAATTTTTCCAATTCATACTGTATTGGTTGTACTGAGCATTACAAGTAGCAAGTGTATGATCCAAAATAGAAGGTTTTCTCTTGGTCGAGGTAGTGGAAATTCATCCATGCCTCCCTGATTCCTATGCCCTCTAACTTTCTCTCTCTCTCTCTCTCTCTCTCTATTCTATCTATGTCTAGTCGTGATCTATCTTTTCTTATATTGTTTAGAAAGCTCACTTTTGGTCCCTCCTTGGATCTCTCTTTCTACACTCGTAAGACATGTAATGGATGGAAGTACTCTTCTGAGTAAGGTTTTGTATGTTCCTACAATTCCAAAGAATCTGATAAGTGTAGGGCAAATTGTTGAAAAAGGTTATGAGGTAAGGTTCACTAATGATGGAGTTTTTGTGGAAGACCCTAGCAATGTGTATAAACAAATTGTTTTAGGGAAGAAAGAAGGAAGACTCTTCACATTGAAGATTCAAGGTAATGTTGGTCATGCCTTGTTTACTTATGGAGGACATAAGATCTCTGAGTTAGATCTTTGGCATAAAAGACTTGGACATGTCAATGAAAGAGGTATTAAGGATATGGTTAACAATGGTTCAGTGCTTGGATTGACTAATGTTGCAGTTCAACATATGACATACAGATGTGAGGGATGTCAATTAGGTAAGTCTCCATATTCTAAGCATGGTTTCATGTATTTAGAGAAGCTTGAATTGGTACACACAGATGTGTGGGGACCATGAAAGGATATCAGTATTAATGGGTTCAAGATACTATGTGATTTATGTTGATGATGCTACCAGGTGGATCACTATGTATGTAATCAAAGATAAATCAAAGGTATTTAATACATTCAAACATTATCATGTACATGCAGAACGAATTACAGGTCAAAAGTTGAAGAGACTTAGGTCAGATGGAGGGGGAGAGTATTTCTTTAATGACTTCAGTGATTACTTATGGAATGCAGGTATAAAGAGGGAAGTTACTTGCAGGTACTCTCCTCAACAAAATGGTGTAGTAGAAAGGAGAAATAGAACTCTTGTTGAGCTTGCAAGATCAATGATGAAGGACAAAAATTGTCCAAATTATTTGTGGGTTGAGGCTGTAAATATAGCTACATATTTGGTTAATAGGTTACCATGTAAAGCTTTGTAGGGTATGAAACCATATGAGGCATGGTGGGGTAAGAGACCTACCTTAGATCATTGCAAAGTGTTTGGATGTTTGGCTTATGCATATGTGCCATCTCAGTTGAGGCATAAATTGGAACCTAAAGCTGAAAAGTATGTGTTCATTGGATTTTGATGATAAGCAGATGGGATATAAGTTGTGGAGTCCATCCACAAAAAAATTCATTGTATCAAAGGATGTTACATTTGATGAGCAAGGTACTTGGTATGCAAGTACAATCAATAATCATGCAGGTGATGAAGAAGTTTTGAATCAGAAGAAAGGTAAATAGAAGGTTCAGATATTTGATGAGGAAGAGAGCAATGAAGTACAAGTTGAAGTTGAAGAAGTGTCAAGGTTTGATCCAGAATGTGATGAACCAGAAACTTCAAGAAGTGAAGAACTCAGAAGGTCATGATCAACACACAAATGACAACCCACAAGGTATAGCTATGATACTTCTTTTTTGACTCCTAAAGATTATGCTTACATGGTGAAAGCAGATGAAGACCCTTCTACATATGAAGAGGCAAAATGTAAGGAAAATTGGGAGATAGCTATGTAGGAAGAATATGATGCATTGATGGAGAACGAGACATGGGATTTGGTTCCTAAACCAAATAGTCAGAAGATCATCGGATGCAAGTGGGTCCACAAGACAAAGAGGTATGCAGATGAAAGTGTGTCTAGGTATAAAGCTAGACTTGTTGTGAAAGGGTTTGCTCAGACATATGGTATAGACTATGATGAGACCTATAGTCCTGTGGCAAAGATGACAACCATCAGGACACTCGTAGCCATTGCTACATGTAAATGTTGGAGATTATGTCAATTAGATGTGAAGAATGCTTTTCTTAATGGTTATATTTCAGATGATGTCTTCATGGAGCAACCACAAGGATTCACAGATGAAAGGTATTCAAAATATGTATGTAAGCTCAAGAGATCTTTGTATGGTTTGAAGGAGGCCCCAAGGGCATGGAATTATAGACTTGTGAAGTTCTTGAAGCAACTTGGTTTCCAAGTATCTAAAGCTGATAGTAGCTTGCTTGTCAAAGCAAGTGATGATGGGTTCATTTATATGTGCATATATGTTGATGATATAATCCTTACAAGTACAGATGAGAAGGGAATTCAAATGCTCAAGAACCAAATGGAGAAAGAGTTCAAGATTAGTGACTTAGGACACTTGTCATATTTCTTGGGCATGGAGATCTCATGTAATCAACATGGAGTGTATGTAACTTAAGAAAGGTATTTGAAGAACTTGTTGGTCAAGTTTAAAATGGAAGATTGCAGGGTGGCACCTACTCCAATGGAGGTGAATCACAAGTTGAGCAAATATGGAGGAGAAGAATTCAAGAATATGAAACTCTATCAAAGTCTGGTTGGTAGTCTAACCTATGCTACATTAACTAGGCTTGATTTGTCATATGCAGTTGGAGTGTTGTCTCAATTCATGCATTATCCTAGGAAAGAACATTGGGTTGCAAGACAAAGAGTTTTGAGGTACATTAAGGGTACACTCAAAGAAGGTTTGTATTATGGTTTTACATCAGATACAAACATCAAGATATATAGTGATACAGATTGGGTAGGTAATCATGATGATAGGAGATCAACATATGGATACTTGTGTTATGTGGGAGATAAGTTAATCTCTTGGTGTTCTAAGAAGCAACACACAGTTGCTTTATCATCTACTGAGGTAGAGTATAAAGGTATGGTTGAAGGTGAAAAGGAAGTCATATGTTTGAAAACTCTCATGAAGATTTTTGACATCATTCAGAGTACACCCACTATTCATGGAGATAATATGAGCTCATTGTATCTAGCTGCTAACCCTATTTTTCATGCCAGGACTAAACACATTGAGATTCACTATCACTTCTTAATGGAGAAGGTGATTGATAAGGAGATTGAATTCATACACACTTCAACAAAAGATCAGATTGCAGATATGCTAACCAAAAGCTTAGATGGACCAAAGCTACAAAGATTTAAAGACATGGCAGTATAAAGAAGATAGAGAAAACCTCAATTGAAGATTGAGGGGGAGTTGTTGATGCAAGTCAACCACCAATTGATGTTTTGGATAAAGACTTGAAGTCAAAGGATGAAAAAACGATCAACAATTGAAGATTGAAGATAGAGTATGTTCAAGAAATGAAGACTTGTATACATATGTACATTAATTTGTAGTTAGCTCACATATACCTTTTGTATGGTCATGAGCTTGTACATATATGCCTATATATACAAGTACAAAGTTAGGGCAAGTATGAAAGAGCATGAGATGAGAAGAATTAGAATTTGTAATAGTCATTAGACATTTTAGAAGTGAGGAATATCTCTCTCATCATTCAGATGTAAAATTTCTCAGAGAAGAAGAAAAATTGCACCCGATCTTTTGCTGAGTACTCCTTCTATGTTTAATCTTTAGTGAAATGCTTTTGTACAAGTCTAATTCTATAGTTTATTGATCTCTATACAAGTTTTCAGATCCTAATTGTGATCAGGCTGAGAGGAGTCAAGGTATGTGGAGGCTTGAAACATCAAGGTATGACTAACTATCTGAATTGAAAACTCATATATAGCAATAGGAAAACTCAACGATCTATGGAAGATTTTAATATACTAGAAATTATGAGAGATAAGAAAACTCCTCCAATTGAAATCACTCAAAAAGACGTCATAACGACTGAGATATGGAAGTTTGAAGAGAGGTATGTCTCTGATGAGACTCCAGATACACACAAAAAACTATCTCTACAAAAATGCCTACTTGTGTGGAGTTTTTTTATTTAAAAATTGTAGAAAAACTGATCTACTTATATAGTACAAGTTGTAAGCTTCGTAACGCAATAAGAATCACTCAATTTGGCCACCTACACTAAGAGAACCACTCTTTTTATTGAGAGGCTATCAACAGAAGTGCCTTCCTTGTCTTAAAATAGACACCTCTCATTTCCTTCTTACTTTTATCTAACTTTTACTCTAAATTAGGAGATGTGAGTGCCTCCAAATGTTATTTATCATAAATAATAAACTCCATAAGCATAAAAAATAATACTTTAGAGCTTTTTCTTATGTAACATTGCCCCCCTCAAGCTCTAAATCCAAAGCTTTGACTCCAAGTAGAACTTTGATTTGCTTGAGCTTCTGAGCATCCAATGCTTTTGTGAGTATGTTTGCTAATTGATCTTTGGTTCCAACATGTTGAATATCAATATCTTCATTCATGACCTTCTCTCGGATACAGCGATAGTGCACTTCAATGTGTTTTGTTCTTGCATGGTGCACTGGCTTAGACGTGAGCTGTAATGAACTTACATTATCCCCAAATAGTAGTGGACGTGTTGTAGATAGATTCATATCTTCATAAAGCTTCAAATACCAAATAATCTCACATGTTGCATTTGTAAAGCTTCTATATTCAGCTTCTGTGCTTAAAAGCTATTGTAGGCTGTTTTTTAGAACTCCATGAAACCAAATTATTACCTACAAATATCAGATATCCACCTGTACTCCTTCTGTCATCCTTATTTCTAGCCCAATTTGCATCACTGTATGCTTTCAAATCCATATTTTCATGATATTTATAGCCCAAACCTTCATTTAATGTACCCTTCAAATATCTTAAGACCCTTTAAGCTGCTTGCATATGTACATCGATGGGTTTCATCATGAATTGAGACAATGTACTTACGCTAAATGTAATATCCGGCCTTGTTAAAGTTGCATATATAAGAGAACCAATCAAAGACCCGTAGATAAGTGGATCTTCTAAAGGTTCACCATCTTCAACACTGTACTTCACATTGGGTTCCATTGGATTACTGATACTCTTGCAATGCTCCATGCCATATTTCTTTAACAAATCTGAAATATAATTCCTTTGTAGAAGATATACGCCATCTTCCTTCTTCATAACTTCGATTCCAAGAATGTACGTCAGTTCTCCTAAATTTGAAATTTTAAATTCAAATGCAAGCTTTGCTTTGATCCTGGCTATCTCACCTTCATTGTTTCCTGTTATTATCAAGTCATCCACATAAATTGAGATATAAACAATCAATGATCCTTCAACCTTAACATACAAAGAAGTATCTGCATTTGAACACCTGTATCCTTGCTTTTCAAGAAACTTTACCAACCTAAAATTCCAAGCCCTTCAAACCTATTTAAGACCATACAATGCTTTTAAGAGTTTACATACATGCGTAGGCTTCCTGGGATCTTCATAACCTGCTGGTTGCTCCATGTACACATCTTCTTTTAAATCACCATTGAGAAATACATTTTTGATATCTAATTGATAAAGATTCCATATCTTGCTTGTGACAACACTTATTAGTGTCATTATTGTTGATATCTTGGCAACAGGAGAAAATGTCTCCTCATAATCGATGCCATAACTCTGTGCATAACCTTTATAAACAAGTCTTGCTTTATATCTACTTATTGAACCATCACTGTTTCTCTTTATCATGTACGCCCATTTGTTATTGATTACCTTCATGTTAGGTTGCCTTGGAACTAAACTCCATGTATTGTTCTCATACAAAGCTATCATTTCTTCATCCATTGCTTTAACCCATTTCTTTACCTTTGATGCTTCTTTAAGAGTTGTTGGTTCCTGCTCCTCAAGAATTTTTGCCATATAAGCTTCATGAGGAAATCTTTGTGGTTGCCTTCTTTCTCTTACTGGATACCTTGATTGGCTTCTTGTCCTACCATGCTTTTCTTGCCTTCGAGTTTGAGTTCTTATTGATGTAGAACCTTCACTTTCTTCTTCCTGTGACTCGATTTCCTTTGAAATCAAATCGAGAATTTTCTTCAACTTTTGATTGGGGGGATTTATCTCTTCATGTGTAATTTGACTTTCTACTGAGCTTGGAGAACTTGGCTCTTCTTCATGACTTCTTGTAGCTTCTTCTTCATCTACCTACTCTGAGATGATTTGTCAAAACTAATTATATATTCTGAAAATAGACTCTAAGTAGCATGCTTAAGAAACAAAAATGTCAAAACAAATGGAGTATGGCTCCCAAACGAATAGCTTGAAGTCAAGGTATGTGGAGGCTTGCAACAACAAGGGATGACTAACTATCTGAATTGAAAACTGATATACAGCAATAGGGTAACTCAAAGATCTATGAAATCTTTTGATATAGATAGAACGTATGAGAGCTAAGAAAACTCCTCCAAGTGAAATCACTCAAAAAGACCTCATAACGATTGAGATATGGAAGTTTGAAGAGAGGTATGTCTCTAATGAGACTCCATATACACACTAGAAACTATCTCTATAAAAATGCCTACTTACACGTAGTTCATTTAATTAAAAGTTTAAGAAAAATTGATCTACTTATATAGTAAAAGTTGTAAGCTTTGCAAGGCAACAAGAATCACTCATTTTGGCCACCTACACTAAGAGAATCATTCTTTTTATTGAGAGGCTGTCAATAGAAGCGCCTTCCTTGTCTAAAAATAGACACCTCTCCTTTCCTTCTTGCTTTTATCTACTTTTACTCTAAATAAGGATATGTGAGCACCTCCACATGTTATTTATCATAAATAATAGACTCCATAAGCCTAAAAAATAATACTTTAGAGTTTGTTCTTATGTAGCAATCATGATGGGAATAGTCCTTAAGATTAACTTTGGTGGTTATTCCTAAATGTTGCAAGTACAAAGAATTAGTTCCCCAATCTTATACAATTTGCAGCTGACACATGAATGGTCTTCCTAGTATCATCTCGTAAGCGTGCGTCTTTCCAAAATCACAAATGGCGAAAGTATGTTCAAACTCTACACCACAAGTGGTGAGAGATATGCCTTCTAGTAAGCCTAATGGCTTTTCTATATGTCCGTCAGCCATTTGTAGCTTCATCCTGGTGGGTCTCAGTGCTGGATTACCCCAATGTTTCCATAAAGCAGTGGTAGTGATGGCTACTTTGGCTCCTGAATCTAAGATGGCTTTGGTGGTGTAGTCCTTGTGGGTTATCAGAAGATAAGTATTGCCTTCCTCTCCCTAGCTCACATCTCCAATTCTTTCCACTGGTGTCTCTGGTACCTTCTTCTGTGATCTTATCTAGGAGGGAGGAGTAGCAGTCTCATGGAATTGATTTGCTACATGCTTCCACAATTCTGGTTTAATCTTCAACAATTCTTCTAGAGTGAGATGACATTGTACTTTGGTGTCCTTGATCATTTCTGTGTTTCTGGGGATTACTGATTCTTCATTCCTCACTATTATAGTGGGTGCTCTCGTGCTGATAGACTTGGCTTCCCAAGGTCCTGTGAACTCAAGTAACTCTTGAAAATAGTTAGATTCAAAACCTGTTTGTTCACTATATTGCTCTTCCTTTACATCGTCATAGATAGAGGGTATGTTTTGGGGAAATTGTTCTTGAAAGTCATCTATCTCTTGAATAGGAGGATGGGTTTCTTGCTCTCACCTCCACTTCTTCTTGGGTTTCTCTCAAAAAACCTCGTGAATACTTGTGTATGGAAGACACGTTATCTTCCACCTTGGTATTTGGCACTTAAGATAGGGATGGTGCATCACCTTCCTGTGTCTCTGGAACAATAGGGTCCTTTTGCAGATTCCTCTTCTCGTTGCTAGTAATCAAGTATTCTAACCTCTCCGTAGTCCTTAAAAGTGTAATTCCGGTTTTTCATGTTGTTCCAATTAATATAATGAGAGGCTTTGAACATAGCTTGTGCTAATTCTACCATCTTCATGCAAAGTTTAGTTCTCTCAATTTCTAAGTCTGCTCTTAGACCATTCTTACTCAATTCAGTTACCTAGGGTCCTTCTTTTAATCTCCCTTGGTATGCTCGAAAGATCATGTCTAGATTTTTGAGTATTGGTTCCACTAGAACTAATCCTGATCTCTGAGCTAGGTTCTCCCCATTAGACTCTTGCAAACTCAATTCTAGGATTTTGGCTCTAGATTACTTTAGAATTCTTTCCAACTCATTTATTTTTTTACTCCATTTCCTTTTAATTCTTTCTCATGAATCCTTCCAATATTTTGTCTTTCTACTGCTAGATTCTCCAACTTCATTATTTCTGGCTCTCAGGATTAAGCTTTTGATTCTGTAACAACACTTGGGCTCTTGTTATAGCTTATATACGCACATATGTTGGTTTGGATCCATCTGACTTATGCACAATACCTATCACATTATTGGGCATCACTTTTGAGGCATTAGCAGGGTTCTTCGGACACTCTCTTATGACATGCTCTTTACCTCATTTTGCACAAAAAACTTGTATGTTATAGTATTATGATTGTCTTGCCATCAGAGGACGTGGGAAATCCTTTATGAAATGATCTCCTTGGCACCTAAAACATGCACCTTTAGGGCCTTGTGGTCTCGACTGTCTCAATTGGGGCCGTGGGTTAGGGCTCGCATACATGACATTGGCATAGTCAGGCTCCCAATTGGGTTCGACGGGAGGAATATCGTATTGATATGTTTCCATATGTTCTGGAGACTCAATGTAATATGCAGGTGGGCTATCTACATGGATGCAATCAAAATTGTTAGAATTGGGGGGGAAGAAGGCACTAAAGCCCTATTAAGGTTCTCTTCTGCAGTAGCATACTTGACCCAGATGACATTAGCTGGCAGTGATGGTTGCTAAGCTAAAACGGGTTGAGGTCTCTATTGAGCGTGATAAGGATGGTTCTGGGGAGGCCTATAGTAATGAGGTGTATTGTATTGACCTTGATATCTACCTGGTTGGGGGTATGCTTGCGAATAGTTCTACCATACTACTTGTTTGTTGT
Source organism: Ceratopteris richardii (assembly GCA_020310875.1). Taxonomy (NCBI): domain Eukaryota; kingdom Viridiplantae; phylum Streptophyta; class Polypodiopsida; order Polypodiales; family Pteridaceae; genus Ceratopteris; species Ceratopteris richardii. The sequence continues at coordinate 29,660,514 of CM035436.1, read as the reverse complement.
AAGGGCAGCTTGTGTTGTGTGATTTGTGTATCGTCTCTCAATTGTGCAGTATTGGCCATTGGGGCTAGCTTGAGGTTGTGTTATATTAGGACACACATTTGCCATATGATCACCACCACAGGTGTAACAACGTTTGTTTGTTGTTAACCTAGGCATCTGTTTGCTAGAGACTCTTAGTTTTTGGGCCACTTTTTCTACTAGGTCTTCAATCGAGCTAGAAAGTTTTGACTATGATTGAGATGAGCTATCTGAGTCTTTTTAGACCTTTGAAAGTTCCAATTCATCTCCTAGATTGTCCTCAATGAATATAAAAATCCTTACACATTGCTTTAGTGTTTTGGGTTCCTTTAGATAGACATAGGAGCATAGTTTAGAGCTCAAGAGGCCATCTAAAAATTATGACACTTGCTTGGCCTGTGAGGGTAGTTCTTACATTGGGCATCTCTCAACATACTGTCTAAACCTACATCTTGCAAGTCTTATTGTTTCTTAAGGGGTCTGTTTGAAGATGTGAATCAACAAAGAAGTATCATGTTTGATTCCACTTTTAGAGAATTCTATGATGAATGACTCTAACAAGTGATGAATATCCCTAAATTGCCTTTGTCGCAATGGTTGGAACCAAGTTAAAGATGTGTTCTTTAATGTGAGTCCAAACGCATTGTATTGCATGAACATATCTTCTATTTGCTCTACTTGCAATACTTGCTTAAATTAGGCAACATGGTCATAGGGATCTCCTATCCCATCAAAGTAATTTTTCATCGACTTTACTAATTGAGCAGGTCTTAGTATCTTGAGATGTTCACAGGGTCTAGGTAGAGGAAAATCATCTCTACGGCCTGGTATTCTTGGTTCCCTTTTTCATTCCAATCTATCAGTGTCCATGGTTGGTCTATCTCTCCCTATGGGATGCATAAAACTTACTTCCCATCTTTCTTTGTTCTTATCTCTTTGAGTAATGTGAGCTACGGATGTCCCACCACCATGATGACTAGTGTTTACATTTTCTCGTGATGGGGGGAACACTAACTCGCCTCTCCATGTATAGGCATCTCTTGCATGATCTGGTACTACAAACACTCATTCTAAGGTATTGTCCAAGTATACAACCTTTCCAGTTGTATCTAGGTCCTTGAATTTGTAAATCGTAATGGAGCGTATCTCACTAGGTTGTTCCATTCTACATCTCCAAAATGCTTCATCAGTGTCCTTGTTCAGAAACAATTCAATGCTTCTATTATCGTGAGGGATCCATTCTGGATTTAGTACTCTTGTCAGTACAGATTGCCCTCAAGGTGTCCTAGGTTTGTCTCCTAATGGTTCTTTTCCTTGGGTTCTTGCTTCCACTTTGGGACTAACTACACCAAACTCATTGATATGGTTAGGTTGAGTACTTATGACGTACATTGTTCCTTCTTTGTCTATGTAAGCATATCTGTCAAATTTTATAGATTCTAGACTAGTTTTGACTAGTTTCGCATCTAGTGTCCGGCATAGTAAAAAAATAGGTTCTAGGCACTATTTGGAGGTCTAAACAAAATCTAAAAATAGCTAAAATTGGTATGCTTGTTCTACCTAAGCTCCTCAAGTTCGAGGACTCCTCTTCTTGCACAAAATGGAACTACTAATTACAAAAGTGGGTGTTTCTATGATACATATGGTACAAAAGTGATGAAAATCACTGTTTGGGGTTTTGAAGAAGTAATATCAAGTATATTTCTTTGAGAAAAAGCAGATTGCATGGCTCCCCACGACTCTTTGTACTCTACCTTCACATGCTTCCTCTGCATCTGTGTCTTTGGTTATTGCCAAAAGATGTCAAAGAAACAACCAACAGTGGCTCTCTCATTGATCAAAGCTGAGTATAGAGGCTTAGCACAAGTCTCATGTGAGCTTATGTGGCTCAAGAAGTTGTTTGATGATCTTGATTTGTAGGTCAAGCAAGTACCTATTTTTTGTGACAACATAAGTAGCATGTGCTTGGCTCAAAATCCAGTGTTCCATGCAAGGTCAAAACATATAGACGTGCATTACCACTTTATTAGAGAGAAGACCATGTCAAAGGATTTCAAGGTGGAGCATGTCAATACAAAGGATCAATATGTAGATATGTTTACCAAAGGATTGGATGGAGTAAAGCTACAACACTTCAAGGCATGCATTGGAATGAAGGACCTAGGCATTGAGACTTGAGGGGGAGTGTTGAAAATCAAGTCTCAATCATTCAAAAGGGCTCAACCATGAGTTTTGCAATTGGACCAATAAAATAGGAGGACCCAAAGTCATGAAATAAGTTAGAAGATCCACCAAACTCAATCAAATCAAATCTTATAAAATAAGCCACCAAAAAGTGCACCTACATTGATTGGTGGGTGGTTAGCTAGATTGTAGGAAAAGTAAAACTCTATATAAGCATCATCCTGCCTTTGTTTCTTAAGTTATATGCATTGCAAAAATTTCCCACTTAGTTTCGTGAAGTCATAAACTCTAGCAAGTAGCCCCCTTGCTTGCTTACCTCATTTTCTCATGATTTTGCTCCTCTCTATCTAAAGATGTAGTTAGGCTTTTCCAAATCTGATTGTACCAAATTGCATAGCATTTTTTGCTCTCTTTGTGGACTCATTTTCATTGATTTCTAGGTTTGTTTGGTCTCTCATGTAGTTTTTTTAATGTTTCCAACGTTTCAAGTTCTTTGACTAAGTGAGTTGTGAGAAATTACCAATTTTGTGAAGGTATATCTCTACACATAGGTAGAAAGTGTTGCAAACAGGTAGCCTATTTTGTAGAGGGTGATTTCCTCAGCTGCAATATCCATTTGGGATGATTTAAAGCTTGTTGGGTAGCTCTTGTAGTCTATTGTAACTTTGCAAAATTTCAGTTTAAGTCTCCATACAAGTGCATAGAAAATTGTAGAACACTGAGCATATATCACTGCTTGTGGACCTAGTGGAGGGCAGCCATCTTCCATTTTTGCATTGGGGTGTTAGGATCTTCCCTGCTGGTAAATGCATTGAACTTATGTTGTCTCCTAATATGTGAGGTTTGGAATTCACAATTCCCAAGTCTATATGTAACTCCTTTAACCAGATAATTTCTTGAGTTGTTATGTTCAAACCTCTATATTTAGCTTTAGTTGAGGATAGTGCAATAGTAGGTTTCTTCTTGGAACTTGAAGAAGCAATCTTAGATCCTGCAAATGCTACAAATTCTTATGTATCTCTCCTATCATCCTTGGAGCCTACCCAACTTGCATCTAAATACAATTTCAGATCCAAATATGATGTATAAGAGTAGAAATACCTTCATTAATAGTGCCTTGGAGATACTTGATTACTCTCTTAGCTGCATCCATGTGTGCCTTTTTTTGAGAGTGCATGAAGTGAATTAGCACTCTTACACTCTAGGAAATGTTTACCCTTGTATGTGTAGGAGAGATTAGACTATTGAAAAGACTTTGATACTCGTTTATGTCATCAATATGTTCATCTTCATAAACACTAAGTTTATGAATCATCTCCATGGGTGTTCCTATATGATTTGCATTATCCATATTGAATTTAAGCATCACATCATGAATATACCTTCTTTGAGTCAAGTACATTGCTTGGTGTGTATAGATGACCTGCATACCTAAGAAGAAGGTGAGTTCTCCAAGATCATTGATCTTCAACTCCTCCATATGCTTTTTTGTATTTTCTATTCTATTCATATAACCACCTTTCATAATTATGTTATCTACAGAAACACATAAATTGATAACTTCATTATGAACCTTCTTGATGAACAATGAAGGATATGAATCGCTTGATTTAAATCCTTGATCTTATAAATAAGTCACTAATATATAGTTTCAAGCTCTAGGTGCTTGTTTTAAGCCATACAATGTGTTCATAGGCTAACATACAATTCCTTGGAGTTGTAACACTAGAAAAAGTCTTGATGGTGGTCATTTTGGCTACAGGTGAACTTTTTTCTCCTAATCTATGCCCCAATCTTTAGCACGTCCCTTAGGAACAGATGTGGCTATGTACATTCAAATTGGTCCATCTAAATTTCTTTTCAATTTGTAGACCCATCTACAACCTATTATATTTGTGGTGGTATGCATACGAAACAATTCCCAGGTATCCATCACTTTGAGAGCCTCAATTTCTTCCTTCATGGCTTTCTCCTAATTGGGGTTACCTTTATCTTCTTCATAACTTGAGGGTTCCTCTAAAACTGAATCTTTCACCAAATATATTGTATGTTTGGTTAGAAAATTAGAATCATAACCATATATTGAGTTGGTCAAAGTCAAACTGGTCAAAGTCAAGTTGTTCAAAGTTGAGTGGTCAAGGTGCATAGGTAGTGCAACCAACTTGTTCACAATGGCTATGGGTTGTAGAAAATGGATGCAAGTTGCAGATTGTCTTTCTGTAAGGTTTCAATTTTAAAGTATTTGGAAGGTTCAAATGAACCCTCCCTTAGGTACACATATTGAAGAAATAAAGACAAAAGTGAAAGCATGTGAAGAGCAAGTAGTACGCAAAAGTGTATGTATGGCCCCCCATTTAAAATTTTGTTTTAGTCTTAAAGTCACCACAAGATAAAATAAGGAGTCTTTGGTTGTACACATTTGGAGACATTCTTGGGACATCAAAGTGAGCACTTCAGCTAGGAGCAGCATATGTAAATGAATCCACACACAAAGCAAGAGCAGCATTATTCTTGGAGTTAGACTAAGCAACTGAGAGCATAGTCTACACTAGGGAGAAGAGCAAGAGACATTGAAGCAATGTGCAATGCAGAGAAGCAAGTGTGAGACAAAGTGTGCAAGAAGTGTGGGCTAGTGTGTGTAGAGGAGTGCAGAGAACAAGTAAGCAAGGCAATCAAGGTGGCACAAGGTCCCATTGAAGAAGTGTCTACATCGATAGAAGGCATCCCTCCCTCCTACCCTATTGGAAGCTTAAGTGCAAAGTGTGCACAAGAGCAAGCTCTTGGAGAAGGTGGAGGTATGGTGCAGAGAAGGTTGGCAACATAATTAACTTTGGGTACCTTGTAATCTTGTGTGTGTGTGTGTGTTCTTTTGGATTAAGCACTCCACATAGAGGGCACTTGGTTGTTTGGACATCATTATTGTATTTTTCCCTATTGGTAATCAATATACAGAATCTTCTGGTGTCTTTGTTCCACTTCTTCTCCTTTTTCCTTCTCCTACAAATAGTCAAGTCCCTTTATGCAAAAGAGTCCCCCAACAAAATTCGGCACACCCGATGGGACCCAAGGAGGCTTGAGTATAGGAGAAGCAATATTTGTAAAGTGTCGAAGAAGTGCAAGGATATCAAAAGTGCTAGTCCGAGAGGTAATATTTCTTCTATTTGGAATTCTCTTAGCCTAATAGGAGTATGAGCAGCTCGTGAACACAACCTATCTCAAACATTGACGGACCCTTGCAAAAGAACAAAAAGAAAAGTGGTTCAAAGGTCAACCACCTAGAAGAGAAAATGTTATGGATGATTACCTTTCTAGGATTAACACAAATGATCAAGCAATTGGAGTGAATGATGACTTCCTAGATGCGGAATTGTTCTCTATAAGAGCACAAGGATGGTATGATGAAATCAAGAATCTTCTTACAACTCGTTTGTATCCAGAAAAGGCAAGTTCTATGCAAAAGAAGAGGCTACTAATAAAAAATAGACCATTTACATTCATTAAAGGAAAATTATAGAGATACGATAAGGAAAACCTGATGGAGAGTGTTAATCTCCAAAAGAACAAGCTATCCTTGATGTTAGAGCACCTCTATATCAAGAACAACTCAAAAACTTTACCAATTTGGAGGATCAATACTCAATTATCAAAATCTTGAACTAACTGTGAAGAGAGTAACTACTCAGAAGTCTGCTGCACATAATTCACTCATTAACTGATCAAATGTGTAACGTTTTTTATAAAACTTTTCACAAGGTGTTCCTAAACATTGTGCACCTTCTCCAAGTTAAATCACCTCAAAAGATTAAGTATATCTTGAGAAATGAATCAAACAGTTCACCTATGTCTGAAACTATTCTCCTGTATAGTCGATTCTGACACCTGTAACTTCTAACACATGGTTCTCCCAAACTAGAACCCATTTAAGAAAAAGCTTTTAGCCATAGATGGCTTACCTTTCAACTTAGATTTTGACTCCTCATTTCTGCAAAATTGTACACTGTGCACTGAGAACTGATCAATTCTTTGATCATCAAGATTGCGCCTGTTTCAGAAGACACTTAACACTTCTTCACATACAAATGTTCCTACACATAATTCTCTCAACCTGTTTACAATTAGGCTCTCAAAATTTAACCATAGACTCATTAACTATGGAGTTAGACATTTACAGAAGGATTCTTGAAATGATCAAGCACAGAAGGAGAACACAACAAAATATTAGGTGCAACTTTTCTTCTATTCAGAAAACTTTACATTTGGATGAGAGAGAGATCTTCCTCACTTCTAAAGTGTTTAATGACTTCTAATTCTTCTAATCTCTTGCTCTCTCATACTTGGGCCAAATCTTTACTTGTATATATAGGCATATATGTACGAGCTCATGACCATACAAAAGGTATAAGTGAGCTAACTACAAATTAATGTACATATGTATACAAGTCTTCATCTTCTGAACATACACTATCTTCAAGCTTCATAAACCCTTTTCTTCATTCTTTGTCTTCAAGTATTTATCCAAAACATTGATTGGTGGTTGACTTGCACCAACAACTCCCCCTCAATCATCAATTGAGGTTTTCTCTATCATCTTTATACCTGCCATGTCTTTGAATCTCTGTAGCTTTGGTCCATCCAAGCTTTTGGTTAACATATCAGCAATTTGATCTTTTGTTGAAGTATGTATGACTTCAATCTCCTTATCAATCACCTTCTCTCTTAAGAAGTGATTCTGAATCTCAATGTGTTTAGTCTTGACATCAAAAACAGGGTTAGCAGCTAGATACAATGAACTCATGTTATCACCATGAATAGTGGGTGTACTCTCAATGATGTCAAAAATCTTCATGAGAGTCTTTAGCCAAATTACTTCCTTTGTAGCTTCAACCATACCTTTATACTCTGCCTCTGTAGATGATAAAGCAATTGTATGTTGCTTCTTTGAGCACCAAGAGATTAGCTTATCTCCCACATAACACAAGTATCCATAAGTTGATCTTCTATCATCAGGATTACTTGCCCAATCTATATCACTATATATCTTGATGTTTGTATCTGATGTAAAACCATAATACAAACATTCTTTGAGTGTACCCTTAATGTACCTCAACACTCTTTGTCCTGCAATCCAATGTTCTTTCCTAGGACAATGCATGAATTGAGACAACACTCCTACTACATATGACAAATCAGGCCTAGTTAATGTAGCATAGATAAGACTACCAACCAGACTTTGATACAACTTTGTTGGAGTTAGACATCTACGGAAGCACACGAACAGCATAAGAAAGTAGAAGAAGCTTGGAGCACAACACACAATACTGAATGTATTACTAGAGAATGTACAAAGATAAGTAGCCCATTAGGGCAATAGGCGTATATACAAGCCGGGGGAAAAAAACCTCCTAAAGAGGGAAAAAAGTGCCTCGGTGATCCTAGAGTGTTCACACACATCACTACCTAAATATATCAACAAATCCCCCCTAGGAGTGATGCGGTGAACAAGTAGATGGCACTCATGTATAAGGAAGTGCCAAGCTATGTGGAAATCACTCCACAAAAGGAAGTAAGCCCAAAGCTTTGTGGAAAGCTTCAAATTTCTCCCTAGGTAGAGCCTTCGTGAAAAGGTCTGCAATGTTCTCCTGCATGGGCACATATGCCAAGCTGATCTCCCCAGCAAAGAACCTCTCCCTGACATAATGATAATGCACCTCAATGTGCTTAGTGCGAGCATGGAACACAGGGTTCCTCGCAACTGCCAATGCACTCTGACTATCAGTGAAGATGGTGGTGGCAGAAGACTAACCAACACCCAAATCAGCCATAAGGTGTCTGAGCCACACACACTCAACAGTAGTTGTGAAAGTTGCCCTATACTCAGCCTCACAACTAGAAGTGGCCATAGTAGGCTGCTTCTTGCTCAACCAAGATGTACATGAGCTACCAAGCATGAAGCAAAAGCCACTAGTGGACACACGAGTGTCATAGCAACCAACCCAATTTGAGTCGAAAAAAACATGCAAATCTGGCATTAGTGATCCCCCCTTGGGATAAAACAACCCAAGTAGCCGAGTACCACTCAAGTAGCAAAAGATGCGCTTAACCGCCTGCCAATGCTTGACACTTGGGCAATGCATAAACCTGCTCATCTGTGAGACAGCAAATTGAATATCTGGCCGAGTACTGCATAAGTAATACAGGCATCCAACAACTTGCTAATAGAGGACAACATCAAATGCATCTCCAACATCATGAAGACTCAATCATAAACCTGTCTCCATAGGAGTGGCAATAGGCTTACAGTCTTCAAGGCCAAAATGCTACAATAATGTGTTAATATATTTTGTTTGACACAAAGCCATTCCACCATCAACTTGCATAAACAGAATGCCCAAATAGTGATGCAAATGCCCCAAATTAGACATCTCAAATGAGGCATGCAAATCAGCCTTAAAATCAGCAATATGCTTCTCAATAGGACCAGTGAGTAGCATGTCATCAACATAGACAACAATGATCAGAAACACATCATTAGCATGCTTAACATATAAGGTGCTTTTAGTTGGACTGTTCTCAAAACCATGTGCAATCAGATAGGCATGTATCTTCTCATACCAAGCACGTGGTGCTTGCTTTAAACCATATAATGCCTTCTTTAACCTGCACGCCTGGTTTTCATGCCCTTTTTGCACAAAGCCACGGGGCTGAAAATCCTACACTTCTTCATGCAAGTCACCATTCAGAAATGCAGTTTTAATGTCCAACTGATGTACATTCCAACCATGATGGGCTGCAAGTGCACAAATGCTCCGAACAATAGTCATTCGGCATGTAGGTGCAAAGGTCTCATCAAAATCAATGCCTCTTTCTTGCGCATAACGCTTTGCAACAAGCCTAGCCTTATTCTTGTCAACTGTACCATCACGTTTACGCTTCAACTTGTATACCCACTTAGTGCCAATGGCCTTCTTGCAGGAGGCAAGTCACATAAAGACCAAGTACCATTCTTCATTATTGCATCATATTCAGATTGCATAACAGCCATCCAATTTTCTAAATTTTGTGCTTTATCAAATGAAACAGGCTCATTCTCATCACAGAAACTAGATGCAGCCATAGCATAGCAGTCTGATGCAAAACAAGCACTATGAGAGCCTGATTGAGTACGCTATGACAGAGGTGCATCTAATTTGTTGTCACGCAAGGTCTGCACCAGCCATTTTGGCATAGTTCTTGCCTGCCCAATATCAGCTCTTTCATCAATAAGTGCATCATGTACATCTGCATCAGAAATGGAATTATCTGCATCATCACATGAAACCTACAAAGGCTGAGAAGTTGCCTCATTAGGACCAGCACTAGACTGTCCACCTGTAAAAAGAGGTAGCAAAGTATCATACATGTCGTTGGAGCTATTAGATGTCTCCTTAGTACATGAAAGCAATGGCTGAATAGCATCTTCTACAAAAACAACATCACGGCTAACCTGAATGTGTTTAGTCTGTGGATGATATAGACGAGAGCCTTTACTTTCAGAAGTGTACCCAACAAAAATACATTTTACTACTTTATCATCCAATTTTCTGCGATGTTGTTCAGGCACTAATGCATATGCCAAACAACCAAAAACACAGAGATGAGCAAGAGATGGCTTGCGGTCATGCCAAGCCTCATATGGAGTGATTGACTACAGTGCTTTAGTGGGACGCATGTTCAGTACATATGCTGCAACATGACAGCCTCAAGCTAGAAACTATGTGGTAAAGCCTGACTCTTGACCATACACCTCGCCATCTCCATGAGTGACCTGTTCTTTCGTTTCTCCATTCTTTTGAGGTGTATATGGCACTGTACACTGGTGTTTTATCCCACGTTCAGCCAGAAATGTACTAAAATCAGAAGACATATATTCCCCCCCTCGATCAAAATGGAGGGTGCCCATTTTACATACTGAACTGTTTGAAGCACATGAACACTTCGGACTTTGCCTTCAATGGGTATACCCATGCATGCCTTGAAAAATCATCGATGAAAGTCACGAGGTAAAGATAATTCCCAAAAGAGAGTGTCTGCATAGGACCACAGACATCACTATGTACAAGTTGCAATTTCTGAGTAGCCCGAACTGAACCATCTTTTGGAAAGGACAAACACTACATTTTGCCCAAAATACAGCCTTCACAAACATGTTTTCTAGGTGCCTCAAGTTTGGGCAAAGAGGACACCATTTCAGATTTCTACAGGCATTTCAAACTAGCGAAATTCAGATGACCAAAGCGTGCATGCCAAAGCTTTGCATCTGACATAGCATGAGAATCATTTACTGCACATGCCAAATCATTTACAGATCTTTCATAGTCTACGAGCTTATACAACCCACGACATAAAATGCTAGAAGCAATAATCACATCGCCATTTGATGGATCATGAATTGTACACCTGTCATCAACAAATTTCACAACCAAGCCAATCTTGGCTAATGCAGAAACTGATAACAAGCTCTTCTTGATCCCTGGCACAAATAAAGCATCTGACAAAGTGAAAGAACTACCATCAGTAGTAGTCAAAATGATCTTACCAACTCCCATAACAGGATAAGAGGAGTTGTTGGTGCATGTAACAGTATTGCCTATAGGGGCAGGCTCGAGTGAAGAGAAGAAACTGTGCTACAAGGTAATATGTTTGGTTGCCCCACTATCAAAATACCAAACATCTGAGTCTACTGCAGACATGCACTACTCATGAGAAGATGGGTCAAAACTGCAGACAGTAGTAAACACCCATTCTTCTTCCTGCACAAGATTAGCAGACTCTGTTTTTGGTGTAGAGGCCTCTGCAACAACCATTCTAGCCTCTTTCTTCTTTGCCTCTTTAGCAGCCAATTTTGGATAGTTCTTTATGATATGATCATTCCCTTTACAGTACTTACAAAACAGTTTATGCTTTTATGATTTCTTCTCATCTTTATCTTCCTTCTTCGAATATGCAGAATTAGCAGATTTTTGTTTACTAGTTAAGAGCTCCATTTTCCTTTGCCCTTCTGACCAGCCAGGAAAGCTTGATGTGCAACTCGCATAATGGACCTGTTCTGCCTGGACTGATCTTCCTACAACAGAACAGAGACTAACTCCTCAAATGATAAGGCATTTGGATTGCCTTTCATCATCAATCAAAGAGTAGAAGCAAAACTCTGATATGAATCAGGAAGACCATTCAGAACGGTCTGCACAAGTGAGCTATCTAGTATAACTTGATCAGCAGAAATCAATTGTTCCTTCAAGTCTTTGATCTTCGTTAGGAAACTGTCCATAGAATCACCTTCATTCATGTGCTTACTCTCCAACTATTTTCGGAGGTAAGCAACATGAGCCTCATTCTTAGCTTGGTACAATGTGGTAAGTGTATCCCAAGAATCCTTAGCTATTCTGCAAGAGCGAATGTGAGGAATAATGGCACGTTTGACAGACAAAGCTATCAATGCATGTGCCTGGGCATCTCTACTATCCCAGTGAATCTTCTCTACAATAGGTGCAACAGAAACCATAGCACGAACAGGAATATGCAGAATATCATCATCTTCGACACCTTTTGCATCAACTTCAGTACCTACAGTTGTAACAGTTGCAGGTGTGATAGGACGTTTTTCGAAACCCTGCACAATGTTCCACAGTCCAATTGCAACCAACACATATCGCATCATATAAGCCCATAACGGGTAGTTGGTACCATCCAACTTATCCTCAACAGCCAACATACGTAATACATCACTGCTTTCATCCATGTCTGGTGACTAAAATACCTTTCCTAGACAAATTCCACTAGACCTATAGCAGACTTCAAGACGCTTATATTGGCAAACAGAAACAGGTATATAACTTTGGCACAAAAAGGCGAAATAGCCTGCACAAGCGCTACGATAGTGCATTTGGAGTCCAAAACGAGCTAAGATCGCGATTTTAGCACCACAGAGCGAAGAAGTTTTGATCTCGAATACACGACGCTGAGTATGCTCACCAAAATTCGTGCGATTTTGAGACTGCAACCGAAGGAGTATCGACGGTGCCCTAGATGAAGCGACGACGTGCTCTGATACCAATTGTTGGAGTTAGATGTCTACGGAAGCACACGAACAACACAAGGAAGAAGAAGAAGCTTGGAGCACAACACACAATACTGAATGTATTACTAGAGAATGTACAAAGATAAGTAGCCCATTAGGGCAATAGGCGTATATACAAGCCGAGGGAAAAAAACCTCCTAAAGAGGGATAAAAGTGCCCTGACGGTCCTATAGTATTCACACACATCACTATCTAAGTATATCAACAAGCTTCATATCCTTGAATTCTTCTCCTCCATATCTTCTCAATTTGTGATTCACCTCCATTGGAGTAGGTGCTATCCTGCAATCTTCCATTTTAAACTTGATCAACAAGTTCTTCAAATACCTTTCTTGAGTAACATACACTCCATGTTGAGTATATGAGATCTCCATGCCCAAGAAATATGAAAAGTCTCCCAAATCACTAATCTTGAACTCTTTCTCCATTTACTTCTTTAGGCTTTGTATGCCCTTCTCATCTTTACTTATAAGAATTATGTCATCAACATATATGCACATGTAAATGAACCCATCATCACTTGCTTTAACAAGCAAGCTACTATCTGCTTTAGATACTTGAAAACCAAGTTCCTTCAAGAACTTCACAAGTCTATAATTCCAAGCCCTTGGGGCCTGCTTCAAACCATACAAAGCTCTCTTGATCTTTCATACATATTTTGAATACCTTTCATCTTTGAATCCTTGTGGTTGCTCCATGAAAACATCATCTGAAATATAACCATTTAGAAAAGCATTCCTCACATCTAATTGACATAGTTTCCAACCTTTACATGCAACAATAGCTATGAGTGTCTTGATGGTTTTCATCTTTGCAATAGGACTATAGGTTTCATCATAGTCTATTCCATATGTCTGATCAAACCCTTTCACAACAAGTCTAGCTTTATACCTAGACACACTTCCATGTGCATACCTCTTTGTCTTGTAGACCCATTTGCATCCAATGATCTTCTGACTATTTGGTTTTGGAACCAAATCCCATGTCTCATTCTCCATCAATGCATCATACTCTTCCTGCATAGCCTTCTCCCAATTTTCCTTACCTTTTGCCTCTTCATATGTAGAAGGGTGCTTTCACCATGTAAGCATAGTCTTTAGTAGTCAAAAAAGAAGTATAATAGCTATACCTTGTAGGTTGCCGTTTGTGTCTTGATGACCTTCTGAGTTCTCCACTTTTTGAGGTTTCTCATTCATCACATTCTAGATCAAACCTTGGCACTTCGTCAACTTCAACCTGTACTTCATTTTTCTCTTATTCATCAAATATCTAAACCTTTGATTTACCTTTCTTTTGATTCATGATTTCTTCATCACCTGCATGATTAATGATTGTACCTACATACCAAGTCCTTGCTCATCAAATGTAACATCCTTTGATACAAGGAATTGCTTTGTGGATGGACTCCACAACCTATATCCCATCCGCTTATCATCATATCCAATGAACACATACTTTTCAGCTTTAGGTTCCAGTTTATGCCTCAACTAAGATGGCACATATGCATAAGCCAAACATCCAAATACTTTGCAATGATCTAAGGTCGGTCTCTTCCCCCGCCATGCCTCATATGGTGTCATACCCTGCAAAGATTTACATGGTAATCTATTGAACAAATATGTAGCTGTATTTACAGCCTCAACCCACAAATAATTTGGACAATGTTTCTCCTTCATCATGGATCTTGCAAACTCAACAAGAGTTCTATTTCTCCTTTCTGCTACACCATTCTGTTGAGGAGAGTACCTGCAAGTAACTTCCCTTTTTATACGTGCATTCCATAAGTAATCACTGAACTCATTAGAGAAATACTCTCCCCCTCCATCTGACCTTAGTCTCTTCAACTTTTGACCTATAATTCTTTCTGCATACACATGATAATGTTTGAATGTATTAAATACCTCTAATTTATCTTTGATCACATAGATAGTGATCCACCTGGTAGCACCATCAACATAAATCACATAATATCTTGAACCATTTATACTAAAATCCTTTGATGGTCCCCACACATCTATGTGTACCAACTCAAGCTTCTCTAAATACACCATGTTTATTGTATGATTGCTTATGAGCCTTACCTAATTGACATGCCTCACATGTCTATGTCATATGTTGACCTGCAACATTAGGCAATCCAAGCACTGAACCATTGTTGATCATATCTTTAACACCTCTTTCGTTGAAATGTCCAAGCCACTTATGCCAAAGATCTAACTCAGAGATCTTATGTCCTCCATAAGTGAACAAGGCATGACCAATATTACCTTGAATTTTCAATGTGAAAAGTCTTTCTTCCTTCTTCCTTGAAACAATTTGTATATACCCATTGCTAGGGTCTTCCACAAAAACTCCATCATTAGTGAACCTTACTTCATAATCTTTTTCAACAATTTGTTCTACACTAATCAGATTCTTTGGAATTGTAGGAACATACAATTTCTTACTCAGAAGAGTACTTCCATCCTTGGCCTTCACTGATCCAATTGACTTCACAGTATGCTTTGTATTATCACCTATTTGAACTACATGATTAGTTACCTTATTCTCCAAATCAGTCATCAAAGTGATGTTACCACTCAGGTGATTGCTACACCCTGAGTCAATGTAGAAAACTCTTTGGTCTTCACTTTGCCTTTCACAAGTTGCATTCATAATCAAGGTTGAATCCTCCTTCTGATCTGATGCATAATTGTAGTAGGTATTATTGTAGGATTGACTTTGGAATCCTCTGCCTGCATCTTCCAAAGTAACTTCTACTACCTCTACCTCTGAAATTACCTCTTTGGTTTCTGCCACCTCTTCCTCTTGAATTAAAGTTCTGATTATATCCTCCATTATTCTAATTATTAATTCAACAATCATAAGCTAAGTGATTTGGCTTACCACAAATCCATCAAGCTTTGGCTCCATCTTTATTGCTTCTGCCTCTTCCTCTACCTTTGCCACCTCCTCTTCCTCTTCGGAAGTTAGCTTGGCTAGTCGTACCTTCATCTTCATTTGGTTGTTGCTTGCCTTTGCTATTCTTCTTCTTATCCTTTGAATACATTGCTTGACCTGCACTCTTATCACCATCACCTTTGACATCCTACTCAAAAGTTAGCATGTGTCCTCACAACTGATTTAAATGAGGAGTGAAATGATCTAGTGACAATTTACTAGACAAAATGAATGGCTTCCATTTCTCATCTCCTCTCAAACCTGTGAGGATTTGCCTTACCAATTTATCCTCCTCAATATCTTCATCAACGACTCCTAATGCAACTGCAATGTCCTTCATCCTTGTTACATAATCAGAAATGGATTGAGAGGCCTTCTTCTTGAATGTGGTAAACTTTGCCCACAAAGATGCCTTCCTTGACTTTGTAGTGTTTTGGAAATGCTCCTCCAAAGCATTCCATATATCACTTGCACTTTCAAGACCTATAATATGAGGTAGCAAGTAGTCATTGACTCCCATATACATAATGCTCCTTGCTTGAGCATCCTTCTTCATTCAAGTCTTCAAATCTGAGAGTTCATCCCTAGTTGGAACACTAGGATCTCTGAATTGTGGTTTTTCTTCTTCACATGTGATGTAACCTATCAAGTCTTTGCTCATGAAATGAGCTTCCATCCTCATTCACCAAGCTGGATAGTTTTCTCTATCCAATTTCTTTGTCTGAAGAGAATCTCCCATCCTTTCTTCACCTGTGTATTAAATTATTCAACCTTTATGAGGAATAAGTGTACCTTTACTTCGAATGAAGTTCCTTTTTATCTTCTTGACGACTTCTGGTCTCCTCAAGCTTTCACCTTTTGAACCTTCAAGTGTTGATTTTTGTATGATTGTAGCAGTTGGGGTCCTCCTTTCTTCAATTTTGATGGTTCCTGCTCTGATACCACTGATGGAGAGTGTTAATCTCCAAAAGAACAAGCTATCCTTGATGTTAGAGCACCTCTATATCAAGAACAACTCAAAATCTTTACCAATTTGGAGGATCAATACTCAATTATCAAAATCTTGAACTAATTGTGAAGAGAGTAACTACTCAAAAAGTCTACTACACATAATACACTCATTAACTAATCAAATGTGTAAAGTTTTTTATAAAACTTTGCACAACGTGTCAGCTAAAGATTTTGCACCTTCTCCAAGTTAAATCATCTCAAAATATTAAGTATAACTTGAGAAATGAATCAAACAATTCACATATGTTTGAAACTATTCTCTTGTATAGTCAATTCTAACACCTGCAACTTCTAACACATGGTTCTCCCAAAGTAGAACCCATTTAAGCAAATGCTTTTAGCCATAGATGGCTCATCTTTCAACTTAGATTTTGACTCCTCATTAGTGCAAAACTTTACACTGTGCACTGAGAACTGATCAATTCTTTGATCATCAAGATTGCACCTGTTTCAGAAGAAACTTAATACTTCTTCACATACAAATGTTCCTACACAAGAGTTTAACCATAAAATCATTAACTATGGAGTTAGACATCTACAAAAGGATTCTTGATATGATCAAGCACAAAAGGAGAACACAAAAAAATATCGGGCGCAACTTTTCCTCTATTCAAAAAACTTTACATCTAGATGAGAGAGAGATCTTCCTCACTTCTAAAGTGTCTAATGACTTCTAATTCTTCTAATCTCTTGATCTCTCATACTTGTCCCAACTTTTTACTTGTATACATAGGCATATATGTACAACCTCATGACCATACAAAAGGTATAAGTGAGCTAACTACAAATTAATGTACATATGTATACAAGTCTTCATCTTCTGAACATACACTATCTTCAAGCTTCATAAACCAATCTTTTCTTCATTATTTGGCTTCAAGACTTTATCCAAAACATCAATTGGTGGTTGACTTGCACCAACACAACCGGTTTAGAAAGTCAACGAAGAAGAGGAAGTAAGGCAAATCCTTTTAACTACACATGAAGGAATAGGTGGTGGACACCTTCCAGGCCACATTATGAACCAAAGACTCGCTTATGGTGGCCCACATTATTGAGAGATGTAGATGAATGGGGGGAGAGCATGTGATGTCTATCACAGGTGTGGCCCCAACCCCACAAAGCAATGACACAATCCTTTGGTTGTTTCCACTTCGTGGAAACCATTCGAGAAGTGGGGGATAGATTTAGTAGGGCCCATCTACCCAGCATTAGTCTCAAAAAGAGAAAAGTATATGTTGATTGCCATCGACTATGCAACAAAGTGGGCTGAGGCTATTGCTTCTACTGATTGCACAACACAAACAATTGTAGATTTCCTTTACATTAACATTATTTGTAGATTTGGGTGTCCTCTTGAAATTTGCACAGACTAAGGAACTCATTTTGTGAACAAAGTTTTGCATGAATTTTTTAACAGGTACAAAGTTTTACTTAGGACTTCTTGTGTCTATTGTCCAAGAGGTAATGGATAAGCAGAATCCACTAATAAGGTATTGATTTCCATGTTAAGGAAGGAATGTATGTTGCAGTCCACTTCTTGGGGCACAACTTATCTAGATACCCTATGGTCTTACAGGTTGGCCTACAAAGAAACAACATGATACTCCCCATTCCAATTGGTTTATGGGGTAATACCCATTGAACCCTTTGAATTTTGGTTCACCCAAAACTCCATTTATGTAGGGAAAGAAAGATTTTGGTGTTTCTGATAGACTTGACACGATGCAGAAAGTAGAAGAGATTCGCTTACATGCTGCAAAACAATTGCAAGAGACTCAAATGAAGAGGAAAGAGGCTCATGATCAATATATATGGACCAATAGCTTACAAACATGCACATTAGTCCTTCTTCAACCTCAACTCCAAGCACAAGTATGGGGAAAGGCTTCCCCCCCCCCCCCCAATCATAGGTTATTTTTATCCTATGGTTGGAAAGTCTATTTCTTTTCTCTTTTAATAATGTGAGGGTTTTTTATTGATTATGCGGGTTTTGGATTTTCTTGTCTACCAATTTTGATGATTTTGTAGTCCTTTTTAGGGCTTTCAAACGTTCTAATCTTGATTTTCATGTTGGTTATGGCCTTTCTAAGTGTTTTGATGATGTTTTGTAATGTCGTATGCGGGGTTTTTTTGTCTTCACCTCTTCCTTGTTGTTTTCCAAGAGTGCATTTCTTTACGCATTTAGCCGATATATGGCCTAGCTAATCCAGCCCTCTAGTCTCCTACCTCTCTTTTTCTACCATTGTTTAGGGTTTTGATTCATATTGATGGATAGTCTGTCTATTTTCTTTTAGCACTTGCATTGTAGAGATCTACCTTAGTTCTATAGTGAGTACCATGGCTTCTTCAATACCCCCAATAGCTTACTCTATGGTCACAGAGGAGTATTTGGAGCTTCCACCATCCACCTTGGACTTAGCCTTGTTGAGATATCAAGCGTAACATGTGATGATCTAGGATGACACGTATCAGTTTTTCATTTCTCTGACATGTATAGTGGTCATGCCGGTATATGTCAGGGATACTTCATTAAGCTGTACTAGAGTTATCTACCAAGAGTGATGGCACATTTGTTTCTTTCCAACTCACTCATTTGCGGACATTAGATTTTTCCTTATGTACTGATCTTTATATATTGCACTTGTTGTATTCTTGCTTTTAGGTCATTCTTGTACATTCCTTTTATGTAATAGAAGAAGAAGAAGAAGATCATTCTTCCTTGCCTCAATCTGTGTGTGTGCTTCTCTTTGAGTGTGAGAGTGTGTATGTGTGTGTGAGCTCTCTTCCTTATCTCCTTCCTCATGACATGGTATCAGAGCCAGTGTGTCTATAGAGAGCTCATGGAGAAGGTCAAGGGTGAAGAGTACACGAGAATGCGTGGAGAAAGTACGATTCACAAACGACCTCAGATTGCTACAAAAATTGACATGAAGTAGAAGACCTCAACATATATTCAAGATTTATCTTAGTAAGGATCACTTTTTTTTGTCAAATCAAAGTTTCAAAGCCATCTCGACCTCCATTTTGAGCCCGCAAGGTGGGGCCCACATAAAAACCAGGTCAATTTGCAAAATTGTTACTTGCATTTGTTCGGCAACACTCATATATTCCAGATCTAGAATTTCAAGTGATTCTATGTATTGTTGATACACAAAAACTGTGTTCTTTTGAGATCGAATTGTCACGTCATAGTGTGATAGTAGTGTTCAAGCAAAAAGTTCTTCTTGTAGTGTTTTGCAGTGTTGTGAATAGCTGCAGAAATGGCAAACACAGATGGAATGAGTCAGCTTATGAGCGACAAGCTGGACAAGAACAACCTCCATGCTTGGATATTTAGGATGTAAAATTTTCAAATGGGAAATGGTTACTGGAAGTACATCAAATGAGAGAATGAAAACACTCTGCAGTTACCAGAGAGGAATCAAACTACATACCAATTAAGAGCGTATGAAGAATGGAATTAGGGAGCATGAAAGGTACTGTATTGGCTATCTTTTAGCATACAAGATAGCATGATTGAGCACATACAGGATGTAAAGACTTTGAAAGACGCTTGGAACAGTTTGGTCACATTGTATGAGACAAATACAAAGGCACAAAAATTGCAACTCAAGAACGAGCTGCATACATAGGAGAAAAAGAGCATGTCGATAAGTGATGACACCCTGAAAATCAAAATCATATGTGAGTCACTTGCATCTATTGGCGTGAATGTAGATGATGATGATAAGGTGGAATTATGCCTTTGTGCTTTAACAGCTACATATAAGTCGTTCAAAACTTCTATAGAGACCAGGGAAAACATTTCAAATTTTGCTCATCTGGTATCTATGCTGATTATTGAAGAAAAGAATCTTGGTGAGGACTCAAACTCCCAAGGAAAACCTAGTTTTGAGCAGGTATTCTACTCTAGCAGATGAAGAGGTAGAATAGAGGCTTCGGAAGTGGAACATGAGACAATAACCAAGACCAAGGTCAACAACAAAATCATGTAGGAGGAAGAGGACAGTTTTGAGGCGGGCGGAGCCAAAGAGGTCGAATAAATATTCAAAGAAATGATTCAAGTAATGATAGTAAAGGATGTTGGAATTGTGGTAAACTTGGACACTTTGAATGTGATTGCAAGTTGAAGAATTAAAATAACAGAAGGCAGCAAAACAACGATGCATCCACAAGTGCAGATGATTCTGAGAAGTTGTTCATGGTTCATTATCACATGATGAATACGATGTCCGCTGATGTTTCAAAATCGAATGATAATGTCTGGTATGTTGATTCAGGTGCTTCAAATCACATGACCAGTCATGCTGAATGGTTTTCTACTTTGCAAAAATTGCCAGTTTTTGGATATGTTGAAACAGGTGATGACACATCACACCCTATCGAGCATATAGGAAACATAGCATTGTCTGTGGAGGACGAGAAGGTTAAAAACCTTGTTGATGTACTGCATGTTCTAAATATAACAAAGAATCTACTTTCTATTGGACAAATGGTTGACCAGGGATTACAAGTCAGGTTCAATGTTGATGGGTTATATGTAGAAGAGTACAAATGGGATGTAAGATTGATTTCCAAAGGAAACAAAGTGGGTAGGATGTTCACGTTAAATCTGAAAATTCTTGAAATGAATGCAGCCATGTTTGCAAAACGTGCAGGTGTTATTGCTGATATAGGGATCTGGCACAAACAAATTGGACATGCAGATTTGAAGAGGCTGAAATTTATGCACTCAAAGGAGATTGTCAATGGACTACCACATTTCAAGGTTGTAGAGATGCAAAAGGTATGTGCAGTATGTCAATTTGGAAAATAGTCAAGAGCATCATTTCCGCATGATAAGCATGTTAGTGACAATGTGCTAGAAATAGTACCTACAGATGTTTGGGGTCTTGCAAAGACCACATCTATGGGCAGTTGCAGGTCTTATGTTACTTTCATTGATGACCACACACAGAAAGTATGGGTATATTTCATGAAAGAGAAGAGTGAGGTGTTCACTCACTTCCTAAATTTTAAGGCCATGGTGGAAAAACATGTTGGAGGAGATGGTGGATAATCACAAGGGATTACTTGATGCAGCTAAAACTTGCTTCACACCTACTATAAGTGATGGCTGGAGAGTGTTGTGGGCCTCCTTAGATGGCTAATAAGCATAAAAAATCACATATGTTACTTGGAAGATGATCTACTAATGATAAGATCAAAAGAGATAGGCAGGCATATGATCCAAGGTCCAAAAGTTGTTATTTTGGTTGATACACCTACTCAGAGTTTTGAACCATTCTCTGAGTACAACACCAATTGATAAAATTACTTTTGAGGAACTTCAATTAGCTTAACAAGCTACCAATCATGAGTGATATCATTTAAAATGATGGACTATATGCAGAGAAATATGTTTAGCAAATTGATCATGCCTCTCAACATTTATGGGCCTTGACGGCTATAGACCCATGAATAGAGATTTATTAATATCTAATGATTGCAAGAACCATTGCTTATGAAACTTTGTAGGATTAAAATAGATGGTATGTGATGCTATCATGCTTTGAATAATAGGAAATGATCAACTATACAGTGAGAACAAGCTTTGACAAGTTCACTATTCTGATGGAGTATGACACAGATATGAGAGTAAGAAGTAATGATCATGTATGTTTTAAATCATGTAAAAGTACAATGTCATTGGCAATAAATCATTGCCCAACGAGTGAGAAATGAGTGAGCTATGAGGTGAAGTCCTCTTCTCAATGAAAGTACATGAATATGATCTCTAAACCTCAAGATAGACACGGGCCTTTCATATCCCCTTTTTATAGTCTTTGTTGGAGCCAAATATTTGCATTCGAATTCAAATCTCTACCTAAAAGTGAATCCTAGAGTATAGTATTGATTGTCTCTTGACTTAACTACCAAGTGATACAAGATTATATGCTTCCTAACTCCTCGTGGGTTTATTCCACTTTTACAATGGGTAATTGTGAAGCTAACTTACAAGAGGTTGTACATATGAAACCCTCCAAGTGTACTCAATATATCAAGCTTATGTGAGGTGATCAAGTATGTAGGCTTGGGTTTAATTGCACCAACAACTCCCCCTCAAGCCTAACATGCTTGATCTTCATTGCTCTTTGATTTCCTGCAAACCAATCATGAATTTGAACCTATTCATCTTTGTTCCATCCAATGCTTTGATAAATATATCCGCACATTGTAAATGCATTGATACATAGGATAATTAGATATATTTGATAAGAAATTTCTCCCTTACATAATGATAGTGCACTTCAATGTGCTTAGTACTTGCATGGTATATAGGATTAGCAGCCAAATGAAGTGAACTAATGTTATCTCCAAAGATAATTGGAGTGTAGGAATGTATCTCCAAATCTGCATACAATTGCCTAAGCCACATAGCTTCCTGAGTTGCATTTGCCAAATCTCTATATTTTGCTTCTGTGGAAGATAGGCCACAATTGGTTGCTTCTTGGATGACCAAGATATGAGTTTTCAACCTGCAAAAGATAGCTACCCTGAAGTGCTCCCCCTATCATCCTTGGAGCCACCCAATCTACATCAGAATACATCTTTATATCTATGTCACAAGTAAAGGGATAGAAGAACCCCTCATTCATTGTACCCTTTAGATATTTAAGCACCCTCTTTGTAGCTTCCATATGAGGCTTCCTTGGTACATGCATGAACTGACTCAATGTACTTACAACATAGGTAATATCTACTCTTGTAAACATAGCATAATTAAGACTACCCGAAAGTTGTTGATAACTTGTAACATCTTCAAGTAGTTCACCTTCACCTGAAATTAGCTTATGGGTGAGCTCTATAGGAATATCTACAACTTTAGTGTTCTCCATCTTAAACTTTACCAACATATCATGTATGTACTTCCTTTGTGTGATGAATATACCTTTGTGTATACACAAGTTCTAAGCCAAGGAAGTAGGTTAATAACCCTAGATCACTGATTTTGAATTCCTTCATTAATTGAGCCTTGACCTGCTTGATACCATCAAAATCATTACCTATAATAGTGATATCATCTAAATAGACACATAAGTAGATGACCTCTGATTTATTCTTCTTTAAAAAAAAAGAAGAGTCTGCCTTGCTTGCCACAAAGCCTTGATCATGCAAATAGGTAACAAGCATATGGTTCCAAGCTCTAGGAGCTTGCTTGAGTCCATAGAGTGCTTTTCTAAGCTTGCATACATAACCTGCTTTTCTTCATCTTCAAAACTTGGTGCTTGTGCCATATACACTTCTTTAGATATCCAATCATTTAAGAATGCATTATTGACATCTAGCTGATATAAATTCCAATTTTTTGATGCAGCAAGACTTACCAATACCCTGATTGTTGGCATCTTTGCCACAAGTGAAAAAGTTTCTTTATAGACTATTCCATGTGATTGGGCAAATCCCTTTGCCAATAACCTTGCCTTATACATGTTTATAGAACCGTCAGAGTTCTTTTTAATTTTGTATATCCACCTTGAACCAATTACCTTCATATCTGGCTTCTTGGGAACTAGATCCCATGTGTGGTTTTCTGGAAATGCTTCCACTTCTTCTTGCATGGCTTCTCTCCACTCTTTCTTCTTCCTAGCCTCTTCAAATGAAGAAGGCTCTTCTGCCATAGAATCTTTAGTGATGTACACAAAGTGCTTTGTGACTAAGGATGTATCATATCCATACCTTATGGGCTTCCTACTTTCTCTTTGTAATCTCCTTAAAGCTTGATTGGAAGACTCGGGTAGATCCTCTAATTGCTTGTATTTGAGCTTGTCTCTTGACTTCCAAGTTTTGGAGTCAATCTGCTCCTCATCTTCTGAGTTGATGTCCTCTGCTTGGTGTTGATCTTCTTTAGTGAGGGTTGGAAAATAATTTTCCAAATAATATGGTAACTTGACTTTCCTACAATCATCTTCAAACCATGAATTATTCTCATCAAATACTACATCCCTACTAACTATGAATGCCTTGTTAGTGGGATTGTATAGTCTATATCCCTTTTGATTCTAATCATATCCAATGAATATACATTTCTCTGCCTTAGGGTCAAGCTTCCCTCTGATTTGTGATGTGATGTGTGCATAGGCAATGCACCCAAATATTTTACAATGATCCAATGAGGGTCTCCTGCCATTCCATGCTTCATATGGTGTCACACCATCCAATGATTTGGATGGAAGCATATTGACCAAGTAGGTGGTTGTGGATACAACCTCTGCCCATAAATAATTAGGTATTTTTTTCTCATTTAACATAGACCTAGCTGCCTCAAAAATTAACATGTTCCTTCTTTTTGCCACTCCATTCAATTCAGGAGTATACCTGGTTGTCACTTCCCTCTTTATGCCTCCGTCCTCTAGAAATAGATCAAACTCATGTGAAAAGTACTCATCACCTCCATCAGACCTGATTCTCTTCAAGCTCCTTCCTATTTGGTTTTCAACTAGTGCCAAATACTTCTTGAAAGATGTAAATACTGAGCTCATCCTTATGTTTCATGAAATAGAGGATTTTCCACCTGTTGTAATAATCAATAAATGATACATAGTACCTTGATCCTAAGATGGATGGATCTTTCCTAGGACCCCACAAATTAGTGTGTACAAGCTCCAAATAGTCTTCATGGATGTATCCTTTCTTGTTGAATGGTTACCTATGAGCTTTGGCAAATTGGCAAGCTCCACATTTGTATATGATGTGCTGCTTGGTCACATTGGGAATGCCAAAAACACTTTGATCCCTACAAGTTTGCTTCAGAGTTCTCTCTCCTATGTGCCCTAGCCTTTTGTGCGATATTTCCAACTCAGATAAAGTTTGATCTCTATAACTGAATAGTGCTATATTCCTTGTGTCTTCAATTTCAAAAGTAAACAATCTACCTGACCTCTCGCCTTTGGCAATCCTTTTGAAGCCTTGTTGTGGGTCTTCCACATATGCTCCATGCTTAGTGAATTTAACCTATAGACCTTTCTCTACAATTTTCCCAACACTAATTAGGTTTTGGTTATAGTAGGCACATACAAGACTTTGCTCAAAAGGTTCATACTACCATCAGATGTTTTGAAATTTCCAACTTGCATGACTGTGTGTTTAGTTTCATCACCTGTTTGTACTTCATGCTTCCCCTTGGGTTCTTCAAGATCAGATAATAGAGCTATATTTCCTGCCACATGATTGGAACAACCTGAGTCAATGTAGAAAAGATGCTCATCATCTTTACCTTCCTTGCATGTCATGTTGATGATGAGTAGAGAGTCTTCTTCATCTTGAGTATAGTTGTTGAAGTCCCTTCTTCCTCTAAAGACTCCTTGATAATTGTTGTTGTTGTAGCCTTGATTGTATTTATAGTTGTAGCTACCTCCACCATTGTTGTACCTAGATCTAGTTTGTCCATAGCTTCCTCTATTGAAGCCTCTTCACCTTTGGTTCCTTGTATTTTTGTAGCATTCTTCTGTAGTGTGGTTGTTGAGACCACATATCTTTCATGGTGAATTGTTGTAGGGTTTCCCCCTACCTTGTTTTCCTCCTCTGCCCCTTCCTCTAGCACCTCTTGCTCTTCTTGCATAATTAGCTTGAGAGGTACTACCCTCTTCTTCTTGTTTCTTACTTTTACCTTTATCCTTAGCTTTATTCTTATTTGTATAAAGGGCAGAAGATTGGTTACCTCTTGAGTTGTCACCATTTCTATTGAGCTTTGTCTCATGGGTGAAG
Source organism: Ceratopteris richardii (assembly GCA_020310875.1). Lineage (NCBI taxonomy): Eukaryota > Viridiplantae > Streptophyta > Polypodiopsida > Polypodiales > Pteridaceae > Ceratopteris > Ceratopteris richardii. The sequence goes on along the minus strand of CM035436.1, from coordinate 29,634,494 downwards.
AGTTTTCCCATCAAGGTGTTGAGATCAGGTATTTGCATATCCATGTAGAGATATATTGTTGTGGTGAAGAACTCCCACTTTTCATCAGCCTTAATTCCATTGATGATCTGCCTCACTATGTGCTCTTCCCCTATCTCTTCTCCAATGCTTGCAAGCTAGTCTGCTACATCTTTCATTTTGGTTAAGTAATTAGGCACTCCTTGTGTTGGTTGTTTCTTGAGGGTTGTGAATTCCATCCACAATTGATTTTTCCTAGCTCTTGTGTTTGAGGAGAAGTATGATGAAAGCACAAGTTTGGGAGGTCTTGCAATTTCTAACATGTGGTAACAAGAAATCAGAGATCAAGTTTAGTAGATATGACCTAGCAAGAACATCCATTGCACACCATGTGCTCAACTTTTCTTGCTCTTCCCTTGTTGGTTGATTCTTGCTCCTAAAGGTTGGCATGTCTTCATCTCCTGAGATGTATCCATATAAGCTTCTCCCTTGAAGGTACGCTTGCATCCTTAGGGACCATGCTGCATAGTTGTTCATATCCAATTTTTCAATGAAGGATGGAAATACATCTCCCATCTTGATTGTGCTTGCTCTTATAGCACTGTTGGGAGATGGTGGATAATCATAAGAGATGACTTGGTGCAGCTAAAACTTACTTCATACCTGCTATAAGCGATGGCTAGAGAGCTTCTTTAGATGGCTAATAAGCATAAGTAATCACATATGTTGCTTGGAAGATGATCCACTAATGATAGGATCAAAATAGATAGGTAGGCATGTCATCCAAGGTCCAAAACTTGCTATTTTGATTGATACACCTAGTCAGAGTTTTGAACCATTCTCTGAGTACAACAGCAATTGATAAAATTCCTTTAAGGGAACTTCAATTAGCTTAACAAGCTACCAATCATGAGTGATACCATTTAAAATGATGGGCTATAGGCAAAGAAATATGTTTAGCGAATTGATCATGCATCGCAACATTTACGGGCCTTGATAGTCACAACCCAGTCAGTAGAGATTGATTAATATCTGATGATCACGAGAACCATTACTTATGAAACGTTGTAGAATTAAAATAGATGGTATGCTGATCCTATCATGCTTTGAGTCATAGGAAATGATCAACCATATGGTGAGAACAAGCTTTGACAAGTTCACTATTCTCATGGAGTATGACACAGATATGAGAGTAAGAAGTAATGATCATGTATGTATTAAATCATGTAAAAGTACAATGTCATTGGCAATAAATCATTGACCAATGAGTGAGAAATGAGTGAGCTATGAGGTGAGATCCTCTTCTCAATGAAAGTACATGAATATGATCTTTGAACCTCGAGATAGATGTGGGCCTTTCATATCCCCTTTTTATAGTCTTTGTTGGAGCCAAAGATTTGAATTCAAATTCAAATCTCTACCTAAAAGTGAATCCTAAAGTATAGGATTAATTATCTCTTGACTTAACTACCAAGTGATACAAGATTATATGCTTCCTAACTCCTCGTGGGTTTATTCCACTTTTACAATGGGAATCTTGATTGGTAGCAAAAGGATATGCACAAACATATGGTATTGATTATGAGGAAACGTTTAACCATGTAGCTAAAATGTCTACTGCCAGAACACTTGTTGCATTAGCTATAGAAAAAGGATGGACTTTGCATCAGATGGATGTGAAGAATGCTTTCCTACATGGTGAGTTACAAGAAGAAGTATACATGGACCAGCCACAAGGATATGAAGACACAAAGCATCAAGAATATGTTTGCAGGTTACAAAAGGCTTTGTATAGACTTAAGCAATCTCCTCGTGCATGGCATGCAAGGATTCTAATTACTTAAGCACCATTGGGTTTTCTATGTGTGATGCAAATCATTCACTATATGCAAGGAAGGGTGATGATGGCATAACAATTGTGGCTATTTATGTTGATGACTTGATTTTAGGTGGTGATAATGAAGAAATCATTAAAGAGATAAAGCAACTTCTTATGCAAGAATTTGACATGAAAGATCTTGGTGTGTTGTGCTATTTCTTGGGCATTGAGTTTATACATATAGAAACAAGTATATGGATGTTGCAAAGGCAATATGCCTTGAATATGCTGCAAAAGTATGGTATGGATGATTGTAAGCCAATTTGTATGCCATTAGCTCAGAACTTGAGGTTGGATACTACATCAGGTGAAACATTGGAAAATGCTACTATGTACAAGAAAATTGTGGGAAGCTTGATATTTCTCACAATTACAAGGCTTGATCTAAGCTACACTGTTGGACTTGAAAGTCAATTTATGTAGGTTCCCAAGAAGCCACATTTGGATGCTTTGAGGTGCACTCTACGTTATGTGAGTGCTACTTTGGATTATGCATCGTTTTATGAAGCTGGTGTAGATTTCCAAGTTCATGGATACACTGATGCAGATTGGGCTGGTAGCATTCCAGATAGAAGATCTACTAGTGGTTTTCTATTCTCACTTGGGAGTGAAGCTATTACATGGAGCAGCAAGAAGCAACACACTGTTGCTCTGTCGAGTATAGAGGCTGAGTATAGAGGTGCTTCAATGGCAGCATGTGAGGCATCATGGCTGGAGATGCTACTTGCAGATTTAGATGTGGAAGTGGAAAAGCCTATCACCATCTATTGTGATAATCTTAGCAGTATACAGCTAGCATGGAACCCGATTTTTCATGTCAGAACAAATCATATCAAGGTACATTATCACTTCATCAAAGAGAAGGTACTAGCATGTGATGTTGATCTTGTTTATGTGAGAACAGATGAGTAGGTTGCTAATATTTTCACTAAAGCACTTGGAGCAGAGAAGTTGAAGAAGTTTCAGAAGATGCTTGGATTAGAGGATATGATTTGATCTTGAGGGAGAGTGTTGAGGTATCAAGCTAACATGTGATGATCCATGATGAGATGTATCAGTTTTTCATTTCTTAAACATGTATAGTGGTCATGCCGATAGATATGTCAAGGATACTTCATTAAGTTGTTTTTTCTACAGTGACCATTTCTCAGACATGTATAGTGATCATTTTTCTACAGTGACCTATTTCTGTTTTTTGGAAAGTTTGGTGGAAAGCTTGTTTTTGAAGTTTGGAAATATTTGGTTGGTGTTTTAACGATCTTGGGAGGTCTCATCATGTTTCGTTGTGTACTTTGATGTTTACAAGTTTGTAAACACAACATTGTGGTATCAGAGCTTTTGTTTTTTTGTTTTATCAAATCTTTCATACAACTTATTGAATTATCTTCTTTGTTTACAACAATTCAACATGGCAGATTTGAGTGCATCGATTGAGAAGTTAACTGATGGGAGAAATTATCCCATGTGGCAATTTAGAATGGAGTCTTATCTCATGTCTAAAGGTCTTTGGGGATTGATAACAGGTACAAAAGTGAAGCCGGTATTACCAGAAGCTCCTACACAAGCGGATCGAGCAAGAGAGCAAGAATGGATCGAAAGAGACAAAAGAGTTCTGTTAATTATATCACAAACCGTTTCCAATACTATGCTTGGGCATATAAGAGGTTTGAATACTAGTAGAGAGGCTTGCGAGTCTCTAGAAAGATTATTTGCAACTACCAATAGAGCGAGGCAAACACAACCTATAGGTGAGATGACAAGACGGAAAAAGAAGCCACGACAATCAGTTAATGATTATATTCTTGAGGTAAAATCTCTTATTGATGCATCCCCTAGTGAGGATATAAAGTTTAATAGCATGTTAAATGGCTTGAGAGAAGATGAAAGATGGAAGTCTTTGATTACGTCTATCATGACTCGAGAGAATCTACCATCCTTTGAAGGTTTACAGACACTCATGATGACTGAAGAAATCAACATAGAAGGTGGGAACTCTTATCATTCACAAAGAGGTAGTCAAGGACAAGCTCTTTATACTTCATCAAATAGATCAAGAGGTAGAGGAGATTGGAGAGGAGGAGGAAGATTCAACAACAATGCAAGAGGAAGAGGAAGCTTTAATGCGACTAGAGGAGGAAGAACAATACAACAAAGTCAACAAACTCAACCAAATCAGCAAGGTAACTTCACCTGCCATTATTGCGGTAAAGTTGGTCATTATACTAGGGATTGTTTCTCCAATCCGAATAGAAGAGGTGGTTTTATCGGACGACAAAGAGGAAGAGGCCAAGATCATATGCATCACAACAACAACATAGTACAAGAGGAGGCTCAAACACAGAAGGAAAACGTTCTTATGGCTATGCATACAGAGACACATAAGAGGAAGGTAAACAACAAAACTGGGTATGTAGATAGTGGTTGCTCAAACCACATGAGTCACAACATGAATATGTTTGTGAACTTACACAAACCTGATTCAAGAGTCACAGTTGCTACAGGAGATAGTACTGAGCATGAAGTAGTTTACATTGGTGATTGTCCACTTAATGAACATGTCACTCTTAGAGATGTTTTGTTTGTTCCTACCATTACAAGAAATTTGATTTCAGTTGGACAAATGGAGGACAATGGAGTAAAGGTATTAGTGGCAGGCTTATCAGAAGAAGGATGGAAATTTTGTTATAAAAGGACAAAAGGTAAACAGATTATATACTTATGAAGTTGAAGTTCCAGATTATGCAGGTTATACAATGGTTAATGGGACTCAAGTAAGTCAATTGGATTTATGGCATAAAAGATTAGGACACATCAGTGTTGGCAGGTTAAAAGATATTGCAAAGAAATCATTGGTTGAAGGTTTACCAAAATTACCTAAGCAAGATTTGGATTTTGTTTGCGAGGCATGTTAGTTTGGAAAACAGGTACAAAGTTCTTTTTCAAAAGAAGGATTGCAAAGCAGAGGTATTTTGGACTTGATTCATACTGATGTATGGGGTCCATCTCAAGAAGAGTCCATGGCAGGTAGCAAGTACTTTGTCACATTTATTGATGACTTCTCAAAGTTTACATTCATTTATTTTATGAAATACAAATCCAAAGTGTTTGACATATTCAAAAAGTTTAAATCATTGGTTGAAAAGCAAACATGTCGAAGCATAAGAAGGTTGAGATCAGATGGAGGAGGCGAATATTTTTCTAATCAATTTCTTGCCTTTTTGGAGGAACAAGGAATTAAAAAGGAGACTACAAACAGATACACACCTCAACAAAATGGTGTGGCCGAAAGAAGAAACAGGTCTATCTTGGAGATGGGTAGGTGCATGTTAAATGAAAAGGACTTACCACTTATTTTTTGGGCTGAAGCATGCAATATGGCAGTTTATGTGATGAACAGGTTACCACCTACTCAAAGTCATGTACAACAAGCACCTTATGAATTGTTTTATGGATCAAAACCAGATATTGCTAACTGTAGAATTTTTGGAAGCATATGTTTTGTTCATGTTCCACAATAGTTAAGGTCAAAGTTGGATCCAAGGTCACAAAAAATGGTTTTCATTGGTATGGCAGAAGAAATAGATCCAATCATGTGTGATTCGGTTATTGACGAATGTGAACCTAGCACTTATACATTCGAAGATGCAAGTGACTCCGATCTAGAGTCAATCATTATGGACCCACCTTTTGCATCAGATGAGGAATATTTCTATGAAGTAGAAGTTCACCCTCAGAGGCATGAAGAACTTACGAGTGATGTGAGGTTAACCACACAAGTGACTGCCAAGAGTGAGGGCAAGAAAAGAAAGAAGAAGGAAGTCACACGAGAGGAGGAAGAGTCCTTGTTTGAGGTTCCAAAAAACTTTAAGAAGTATGAGATAGAAGATAGGAGAGTCATGATAAGAATGCCTAAATGGGATGCACAAGCTGGAGAGGCCTATGATAACAAGGAAACCACCAAGAAAATTGTTGTAACCATAGTAGAGGGAGAAGAAAGATGCACCTACATAGGACATGACCTGACTAAAGATGAAGAGCAAGAGTTGGTAGCCTTGCTAAGAGAATATAGAGATGTTTTTGCATGGAGCTACAAAAAATTAAAAGGTGTAGAACCTGACATATGCTCACATACAATTCCCATGACCTTAGATGCCAAACCCTCTAAGCAAAAGCCATACACATACAATGATAACTATGCTGCCAAGATTAGATAGATCACTTGGTTGAAGATGGATTTATCTATGAAATTGAGCACACATAGTGGGTATCCCCCATCGTAGTGGTGCCCAAAAAGAATGGGAAGTTACGTGTATGCATTAACTTGAAGAAAGTTAATGCAGCCACTATTAGAGATAGTTATGCACTTCCTATCACTGAACATCTCTTACAAAGAGTGGCAGGAAAGGAAGTTTACAACTTGCTTGATGGCTTCTTTGGCTACAATCAAGTGGCCATAGCTCTAGAAGGTCAGCATAAGACAGCCTTTGCCACAAAGTGGGGCATATTTGCTTTTAGGGTAATGCCATTTGGCCTCACCAATGCACCCGCTACCTTCCAAAGGCTGATGGGCCATGTGTTTAAAGAGTTCTTGAGGAAGAATTTGGAAGTCTATGTTGATGATCTCTGTGCTCATTCCAACATAAGACAAACACATATCCCAGAATTGAGAGCTATCTTTGACAAATGTAGAGAATATCAAGTCTCCCTGAACCCAGAAAAGTGTGTTTTCATGGTCAGGCATGGCAAGATTCTAGGACACATAGTGTCAAAGAATGGCATATCCACGGACGAGGAGAAAGTTAGAGCTATCATAGAGTTACCTAGGCCAAAGAATGTCAAGGAAGTACAAGCTTTCATGGGGCATTTTGGCTATTATGGCTGATTCATTCATATGTATGTGATCATTGCAAAGCCCCTATACTCTTTTTTGACTAACTTCGAGTGGATTGAAGAATGTGAAAACTCCTTTAACGAGCTCAAGAGAAGATTGTGTTCCAGACCAATCTTGACTACCCTAGATTGGAACAAGCCATTCCATGTGCATGTGGATGCATCCAACTATGCTATTGGATGTGTGCTAGTACAACTTACGGGTGAAGGTAACATGGATCTACCAATTGCATATGCAAGTAGGCAATTGAATGTTGTAGAAAGGAATTACACCACTACTGAACGAGAAGGACTAGGGATGGTGTATGCGGTAAAAATGTTTAGACACTATTTTCTTGCAAATATGTTTAAATTTTTTAATGATCATCAATCTCTACTGTACTTGGTCAACAAGCCTTGCAATATAGGCAGATTAGTAAGATGGTTCCTCTTACTAATGGATTATGACTTTGAGGTAGTAGTGAGGAAAGGAAAGACTCACTTGAGGGCAGATCATCTCTCGAGGCTCACATCCAGAGAGGCCCCATAAGGAGTATCAGATGATTTCCTTGATGCTTACTTGTTCAATTTGGAAGTGCTACCACAGTGGGCAAAGACATTAGTGCTAGTATTGGCATATGGGCCTAAACATCCAGTAATGAACACTCAAGATAAGGAAGTAGTAAAAGCCCAAAAGTACCATATCATGGCAGGGAGTATGTACAAGCATACAAATCAAGAAATATTCGCTTGTTGTGTGGAAGAAGAGGAGTATGCAAAATGGTTGCAATCAGCACATGTGGGTGCATTAGAGCAACACTACTCAAGGCAAAGAACTTTATAGACACTAAGGAGACTCAGAGTGCACTGGCCGACTATGGAAGCAGATGTCCATAAGTTGTGTAAGGAATGCCCAGTCTATTGTATTAGACCACCTGTGGAGCATGCTACACTGTACCAAGTGTCGCTAATACGAGATTGGGGTGAACCATTGGTAGCCTTCCTGAGGAGAAAAATATTCCCTCAAGATATGACCTTGGCTAGGAAAAGAAGTTTAGAACAAGAAGCCCTAGATTATGCACTCATTGGTGATAATCTATACAAGCATGGAAAAGATGGATATCTAAGACTATGTGTTCATGAGAGTGAATATCTTAAGATCTTGGAAACTGTTCACCAAGGTGTAGAAGGAGGACACTTAGGACCAGACTGGGTGATTAAGGCAATCCTATTTGCAGGTTTGTGGTGGTCGACCCTTCTCGTGGATGCACATACCTATGTGAAGCGATGTGATATTTGTGAATGAACTCAATGTCCCATACGTAAAGATGAGATGCCATTGACGTGCATTCTCCGAGCTAAGAGTTCCCATGCGGAGTATATCAATGTTGCCACTCAGTATCTAACCAAGTGGGTAGAAGTGAAAGCCACAATGAAGAATGATGCTCAAATGACAGCTAAGTTTTTATTTGAGAATGTGTTCACTATATATGGGCTACCAATAGAGCTAGTAAGTGATAGAGGCACTCACTTATTGAATGAAGTCATTGAAAATCTTCTCCAAGAATTCTTAGTAGTACATAAGAAGTCTACCCCCTATTATCCACAAGATAATGGGCAAGCCGAAAGCACCAATAAGATTCTATGCAATGTGCTAACCAAATTAGTGAATAATAAACGCTCTGATTGGGACAAACAACTACACCATGCCATTTGGGCATATAGAGTTGCCTATAAAACGGTACTCTAGGCCACACCCTTTCAGATGGTATTTGGCCAAAATACAGTGCTAACATTGGACTTCTTGATACCTACACTAAAACTAGCACAGAAGCATGAGTGGACAGGGCATGAACTCTCTTCAAGGATCTTGGATCTTGAACGGTAAGGTCAAACAAGACTGAGAGCAGCTACAGGGATTTATGGAGCCAAGAAAAGAAAAAAAGCATACTTCAATGCCCATGTGAAGGATAAAGCCTTGAAGGCCAGAGACTTAGTTTTGGTGTATACCCTGAAACAACATGCAAGAAAGCTAGAGAAGCATGGCTATGGACCTATGATCATAAATAGGATGTCAAATAGTGGAGCAGTTTAGTTAGTTACACTAGAAGGTGATGTTCTCCCTAGTTACATTAGCGGATGGAGAGTCAAACAATATCAAGAACCCCTCATTGAAGAAGTGCTCAATCCACTCAACACTACCAAGAAACATAAGGAAGAAGAAAACGAATCCGAGAAGAAGTGCATGCAAAAGCATTGGAACACATCCGAAGAATGAAATTGAGAAGACGGGGTAGAGATCAGCCTAGTTCAGATGCCTATGCAGCTCCAGATATCATATGGCTATGTGTGGTCTCAAGTGTAAGTTCCCATAGAATAATTGACTAACGTCCTTTTGTGACCTTAGAGATAGGACAAGGAAATAGTGCAAGGACTATAGGAGCCTTAATTGACTCAGGTGCAGCCACTAGTGCGGTTAGGCTTTCTTACTATCAAGAATTGAAATTAAGTGTCAATTCTATAGAAGCATACCTCATAGGATTGGGAGGTGTGGAAACCCCTTGCATGGGTGAGGCGGAACTTCCCCTCTACATTCAAGATACTCTCATGACAGTTAAAGTGCTAGTGTGTCAAGATGAGGACCTCATTGAGCCTCTTGTCTTGGGTCAAGACTAGATCTACAATCATGCAGTCAACTTGAACCTAAGAAGTGGACTTCTTCAGGTCTGGGTAAGTCAAAATCGCATTACAATTGAGTTAGAAAAATGAAGCACTCAAGGAACTAGGAAAGGCACCAACTCCTGGTCCTTACAAGAGTACACATAAAGATGACGATGCTATTCTCGTCCAAAACTATGTGATGCAGAGGGATGGTGTTCTCAACAAGGAAGCCAAGGAAATGATGGAACTCCCTTCTTTTCCAAAAGTAAGAGAGACATGGAAACTAAAGGAGTACCGAACACAGAGGAAGCAGGCCGCCTATGCTCAAAGTCAAAGGAGAATTCGATGCAAGGTTTCATAGCCATCGAATCAAATATGGGTATGGAAAGGAGAGCATCCTATTACTGATAAACTAAAGTCACCGTCTAAACATCATACTAGTGATCGATGATAGGACATTAATAAGAATCCTCTCAAAGATTCATCTACAAAAGTAAGGTCTATTTGGGTACCCAAGAGGTCAATGAAGGTCGACCCACAATCAAGACAAATTTGGGTGCCTAAGGCTTGTTTGCAGGCTCAAATAGACATACAGAAACCATGAACTGTGAATCATTATTCAAACACTCAAACAGCTGATATCCATAATTGTTTGGCATGCACAGTCACATATCCATCCACACACACAAGCAAGATCACTGGTAAATGGGTCCTTAAAAAGCCGCATTTCCAAGTAGACACTCTTGTAGAGCCTTCTAAAGTCCCTGTGAAATGAAAATGTAAAGCCACACATTATGTTTGGCAACTCAAGTCTTGTAATAAACCCCCTCACCCCACTGTGTAAACCCACCCCACATACTAACTCTATCCATACTCCATTACACCACTCCAAGTAGCACCTAGGAACCTATCATCCACTAACCACACTTCACTCTCACGATCACACGTGCACTAACTAACCCGCTAACCACATCACAATTCATCAGGTTAATGTTGTAACGGAGACACAAGATCACATTGTGTCCATTGCAATGTTAACATTCATTTGTATATTCTCACAGAACAGGCGACCAATTTCATCAACATGGCGGAGGCTATAGGAACGAAGTCCCAGGCAGGCACTAGCCCTCAAATAGTGGACATTGAAAGTATCCGTATTCATGAGGAGTTGAAGGAATGGACATAGGCGTTAAGAGCAGTACATGTCATACCGATTCAAAATACTCCCCAGGCGCACACATCGCTAGTTAGCAAGAACTCCCATTGGTTTAGTGAAGTAGCAGGACCCCTTGGGGATGGCACCTATTTGTGGGAGGCTGAGATAGAGTCTAACAGACGGTGGGGCTGGTATCACTTCTTTACACGAGACTTCGAAAAGCTTCAAAATAGTGAAGGATTGCGACCGATATGGAAGAAAGCCGGATTGGATGGCTACTTCCGTGCTCAGTTACCAAAGCCTGAATTCCTGAGGTGTTCATACCTAGTTAGCACACTCACGCCCAACAAAGATAAGAAGGGAACGAGCACCTTTGTATTTCCCTCTCTTACATGAGGAAATGAGCTGAACTATTTTAAATTAACCAACAATTAAGTAAGGGAAGCTCTAGAAATGAGAGGTATTCACATCCCTACCGAAAAGGAGACGATGATCCTGGATAATATGAAGAACAGGAACCTAACTAAGCTCAAGGACATGGTGTCCATGACCCTAACGATTGCCATCCACCTCTGAATGTGCATGCAACACTTCGCATTCCCTACCCAAGAAAGATTTATGATGCCACCCAAGAAGATCTGGTTTAGTTTATACTTGGCAGAGATGATGAATCTGACAATCAATATGCCACATTGGATCATTGACTAGATCCATCTTGCACATCAACATTGGTACAAGAAATAGAAGTCAGTCCTCTATGGATGTTGTGCACTTACTAGAATTGTATATTGATGCTTGGCATATGATGTGCCAATTCAAAGGACACTCATTTGGACTAAGGGTGCAGCACTTTCAGTGAAGAGTTTCAACCACAAGGCCCCCATCAAAGAAAATGAGAGGAGCTGTTCAGATGCCATGTGCACAGGCTCGGGGTGCTACACTTACACGGGACATGACTCTGCCACCCCAAAGGTGAGTACAAACCTTCACCATCAGATTACCAAGACACAGTGCAAAAGGGCATAATCTGATCTTCCCACCGATCCTGACAGATTTAGAGTTTCCTCATGGCTTCACGCTTGAGGATTTAACTCATGAGGAAGTAGCCAGGATAATCAATGCAACCAACTTGAAAATTGAAACAGAGCAGTTAAGTGGACAACAAGCTGTCACGGACAGGCCCGACCAAACTCAACCAGTAGTAGACGAAGTAGAGGAAGATGAGGAGGATAATGAAGAAGAGGAACAAGATGAGGAGCATGAAGGGCCATCCGACGAAGAGGAGCATGAATATGAACAACACATCATACGAGAACTCACAGGAGCCTCGGCATACACAAAGCAATTAAAAAGATTGTATGATACTATAAACCTGGTTGAGGAACAACATAGACTATCCTTGGCAACATGAAAGGCCTTAATGAACTAGATACTAGAAGAAGAAGGTGTGGATGATCAATTCAGAGCTTCCCTCGACATGATCGCTGATGCATTGGAGGTGCCAGAGACTGTGCACACCACCCTCGCACACTCTCAGAGATTTGAGTGAAGGCACGGGCGACGTCCTCCAAGATCAGGGAAGGAGATACATATTATAGTATCAGAACCACATGACACCACCTCCATAACCACCAGCACAACACACTCCATTCAACACACTAAATAAACCCACACATCAAGTGCATTCCCATCTCCACCCCTACCACCCTCCCCTCCAACTCCACCTCCCTCACCTCATACCACCACTATCACCACCACTATCTCAGCCATGATCTCCACCCCCCTTAGTGAAGCACACAATGTGAGTCAACCAACACAACTCTCACAACCTGACACCACCACTGTTGTAACTGCCACCACGAATGATATAACTCTAACCATGGTTACCAGAAATCCAATTCCTCTTGTCATGCTTCTAGGTGGCCCACATGCACAACTAAACACACCATTGTACACCTTCACTACCATCACCACACCTACGATTCCCATGTATATGGTAACTCCCACGACCGCATCTATGCATGACCACATGGACATATCACCCACATCTGCACCTCTTCCTCCCGCTATATTCCCACAATCTCCCATTCCCCCACCACCCACGTCACCATTCTCAAGCACATCATCCACCATCCCTTTCCCTTTTCCCTACCCCCTGCATTCCAAACCTTCCCAGCATCCACCCCTGTAAATAATGTATTCAATACTTTATATCAATGTGTGCCTTAGTTACAACAAAATTACCAGCATTCAGATGCTCAACATATGAACCTATTCAGAGCCCATGAGACATTACAAGAATGACTCACAAATATGGAGATGGACAAGCGGCTACTACAATAGAATTATGATACCTTACAGAGACAATATGAGGAATTAGTGGCCAATCCCCCTCAACCAAATTCACAGGCACAGCAACACCTCAGGGAAATCCTTCGTGTCCAAAAAGCAGACAATCTCAAAACCCGCCGTGACCTCGCTTTACTAAGGAAACACAAATCAATGGCACTAGAAGAAAATAAAAGACTACAAAGATAGAATGAAGAAAATCTAGAAGCCGTGATGGAAGGATCACCACAAGAGATCGACCCGGAATGCTTCAAAGCCATCCCGTTAGCCAATATGTAGATAATATTGGACACCCATGTTGACCTGCTAGAGGCATATGATGCCTTAGAAAAAGAATGTGATGACCTATGGAAGCAATTGGCCAATCAATGAGAGCAACTGAAAGAAGCAGCACCTACACACATCGCATCTAAAGAAGTGATAGAATTGAAAGCACAATTGACAGCTTTGCAGGATAAGATTCTCCAATATGAACGTCAACCTTCTCCCTTGGTGGAGCTCGAGCCTGAAGAACTCATTCTAATTGAAGTAGAACAGACATTTGAGGAGCCTTATGAACCTATGCCTGCAGTTGGAGGCAAACAAATAGAGGAAGGAATGGATACATTTGAGATTAAAGCTCCAGAATGGATGCAAAGGTTAGAAAACATAGGCCCAATTCATGATGACAGAATAACAGTGCAGATATAGTCCATGTCTCGATTGGAAGATGTCTTCATCGAATCAGACTATTTCAAGAACCTATCTCATCATCGATGGATTGATGTTTTTGATGATTTGTATGTACCATTCTGCATCTTATTAGCAGATTATAATGCAGAGATCAAACACTGCACCACGAAGGAGCCAACCTCTACAACCCAATTTGCCCCAAACAACATTCTTGAGAGTGCTGCGTAGGGCAACATCTATTATCGGCCGCGGGATTGGAAGTGTATAACTGAAATCTTGTTTCACACGTGCAAAAGGTTGTTACGCAGACACATTGTATTCTTTTATAAAGCAATGAAAAGGGATGCTCAGGACGTTCGAGAGATCACCAGACTGTCTGTCTTGGTGATTTGTCTGTGGCGTTACTATGTGTCGAGTTGGTTAATTTAGAGTATCTTGTCTAAATTCGGAGTATTCTGTGTGTATCTGTGTCTCGTCTTGTCTGTTATCTATTGGTATCCATTGCGGGTGTGAGTATCAACTACATCCAGTAGATAATTCGGTTTGTTGTCTGAAGTGAATCGTCTGTGAATCCTTATTGCGATTGTTGTGTTAAGTTCACGTATTGCGGTAGTACTCGTTCTTGGAATGTTCTGTCAGTTGTTTGGTGAAGTCTGTGTAACTGTGGTAGTGTTTCTAACACTGTGCGGGATCGTGTTGTCTTTAGCATTGAGATCTGTCATCCTACGGTAAGGGTTAAACTATAGTAGGATTCTTGGGTTGCGTACTGAACCTTCAGTACGGTGTATCTGAACACTTAAATTCTATGTGTCTTCGGATGTTGATCGGATTGTGGTGCCTATTTGCTAAAGGTTGAATGATTACTCTTGTCTCTGGTATTTTCAGTAAGTTTATGTGCAGATGTAATATAGCATCTGAGTGTATTCGGTACACGTTGGCTGAGCTAAATTGTGAACTGTAAATGTCTAAGTACAATAGAATCTTGATAGAGCTATCAGCATCAGTATATTGTTGTGTGTAAGTGGTTAGTTTGGGAACTAAGTATAGGGCCTCTGTCTAACAGACCCCTTCCACTCCCAAGAACCTAATAATCATTTAAACGCACTTTTGACAGTTAGAATACAGTGTTTAACACTGGCGCCGTCTGTGGGAAGGTGGCAACAGATCAGATTGTTGCAAACCAGTTGTGGAAATATGACTGTAAATTATAAATCGACAGTAATAGTACGCGATTAGTACAAAAGATGATACATGCCGGTTACTCGATCCGGTGAAACGTATCCAAAGAACCGCCAGCCTGGGTTACTT
>CM035436.1:29442103-29617103 GCA_020310875.1 Ceratopteris richardii | reverse complement strand
TCTATAAAAGGGAGGAATGCTTCTACTATATAGGATGATATATACATGTGCAAATTAAGTTGTCTATATGTATGTATGTATGTATGTATGTAAATATTTTTGTATGGAAATTATTTTTGAATACGGATATAATCAAGATGTATAACATAAAACACTATGATAATTCTAAGTGGTTTAGTAAGTTAAGCATACAAGATATGTGTAAAATTTTCATTGTTTTGTAGGCACAAAAATGTTGATAGTATTTTGCAATTTTTTATGGCATTGATAGTACTAGCATTACGGGTTAACTTCTTAAAATGGAACTTCGTTATTCAATGTTTTTATGTAACATTTTCCTCTTTCTATGTTTCTTTAAGGACAGATACTATTGAGGAGCATACGTTTGACAATACTTTTGTTAGCTGTGAATTATGTGAACAAATGATTGGGCTTGAAGTCAGATAGTCTCCATAGTATTGGCACTTTTGGACAAAGTATTCATAGTATAATTATTATTGGAACATTTATAAAAAAATAATCCTTTTTTCCATAAGTTTCATGAAATGTGTCTATTTATGCTCAAAATTTACTATTGTAAAAAGTGTTCTTCTTCTATTGGTAGTGGTTCTCTAAATTGCAAAGGTTTAGCATGTAAACTCTTTGCTTTTTCTATGCTCTAAATAATATGAAGAGAAAAGGTTCATCATGTAAATTCTTTGCTTTTTTCATGCTCTAAACAAAGGTCATCATGTAAATTATTTTCTTTTTCTATGCTCTAAACAATAGGAATGAACTCTAGGATCACTACAGATATCTAGAAATGGATTTCAAAATTATTCTGTGACACATTGAAACATGGGCATGATTGATTTTTTCCCACATATGAAAAGGGAAAGAAAAATTTTACACATATCTATAAAGGATTGAAAGCATATAAAAAGAAGGAAATTGATTCAAATGAGAAATTGATATAGAAGCGATCAGCTACATAACTTGATTGAGAGAAATCAACACTTCAACTGAAGTGGAAAAAACTGTGATATTCTATACTACAAATTTGTAATTATATTTTTCGATTTGATAATACTTTAAATATGTTCAATGTAGGAGAAATTTATATTAAATTATTTATTTGTTGCTACAAAAGATTGTAGTGGGACAAGCTTCAACATATGTTGAAAAAATCCTTCGTGTACAAAAAAGGATCACAAGCTCTTTTGATGAAACTTGAGTCATATGTTAAAATCATTTATTGGGATCACCTAGGCTTATATTTTCAATATTAAGTTTCAACAAAATGTTTTTTGGGGGTAAATTCACGTATTTACCTTTTTGCAATTAATATAGCATTCATAGCTAGTTATTTTGTTTTTTTGAAATTATAATTTCTACATCATATCATTTTAAATATTTGAAAGTATTGTTTCTCCATTGTTTGTTTAGATATGATCCTTTTTTGAAAGTATAGTTGCTTATGACAATAAATCTTCTTCATTATTAGTCATTTGTATCACTTCTTTCAGCTTTATATCATATTTGCTGTATTTCCATCATGTTACTAATCTTTTTTAAGACTTTTATTCATTGTAATATTCATGTATTATGATGATGATGTTTGTAGATTCATGTTTCTAATTTAGACTGAATTTGAAATGTTTCTTTAAACATTTCTACTTCCTTTTATCTTCTTAATTACCTAGGTTTTCATTGTTATGGACCATGGTTATGTATGTTATCCTTATTTTCCATTTTTATCTCTCTAGTCATGGATTTGATGTATATTTTTGATTATGCTTCTATTTATGGTCACATACAAAAAGCTTGTAGTGTTAGGGATAAATCATTATGGTTATATGATTCTCATTAAGCTAATGTTTGTAATAATGCATGCTATGTCTACTATTATTATAATATTGAGATTATGATTATTTTTATGTTAGAGGGTTATGGTTATATACAAGGTATGGATATGGTTATGCTATTGTAAACTATACTTATGGTTAATATTATGGGTTTGTATGTGATGGATGTGTCTATAGATATGAAGTAAAGTTCTTTTTTATTATTATGGTTATGAATTTTCCTGACATTATGAACATGTTTATGACTAGAAGATCATCTTTGGAAACATGTGACTCTCGTATAATCTTCTACAATATTGCTCTAATATTGTTGTATCTAATCGAAGATCAAAGTTTTTTGTTAAAAATGGAAGAAAGAGAAAAAAAATGTTTGTTGTTAAAAATGGAAGAAAGTTTGTTGTATCTAATCGAAGATCAATCTTCAAGTCTAGGTAAGCTATCTGTATGTGCTCATCGATAAATTGTGCAAGTTCACTTCAGTTTGAGCAATGTGGATAACACCTTCATGAATAGAAGCATTGGATTAGAATTCCCATTGTCTAATCTTCACTGTTACCCACTACCACTCAATGCAATCTCTTGGTGCTTTGAAAAAGCTCTGCATGTGGAGAAAGTCAATAGGATAGAGTGCTTGAGGGGCCAGTATTTGAACTCTTGAATTAATTTCCCTCCTCGGAACCCTACTTACAAGCTAAGGCCCATTGTATCCCCACATGCTTCCATTGAAAGTAGTAGAAAACTCTTGAATGAACTCCAAGTCCAATGAGATCTATTTGTCAAACATGAGCACTGCATTATAGAGCCTACTCTATTTGCATGTTCTTGTGTCTACACTCTAAGCCCCAATGACATTTCTCAAATCAGCAAAACTCTTCATGACAATGATATCACTGTCTATATAGATGCCTCCATAAAGGTTTTGGTATATGGAGATCCTCCCTACATCTATCCAGCCTGTGAGAAGATCGTTGAACCACCTTTCTGCAAGTGTCTATTCAAGGAGGAATGGAATGTTCAATGAGATACTCAACACATTGAATCCTCTTTTAGAGAAAGCAGAGAGCATAAGGCGACCCTCTAGGCTATCGAATGTTTGTGAAAAAATAACCAAACATGCATTTGATGGATGTAATTTGAAGAAATAATCTACCACGACACATTCTTTCAAGTCAAATGCTTTTAGTGGCGCTATCCATGTCATGAAAAACCTCAATTGACATGGTCAAGTGTTACCTTAGAGAAATTTATCAATCCGTTGTGAGAATTTGTCGCATGTTCAACTTTATAAAGTATATTGCTTCTCTTAAAGTTTCCAAGCAGCTTAATCACCTTTCTCTCTGAAATTGAGTTGGATGTCGTTGATCGAATATTATGCTTTTTATGAATAATCCATTTAACTTCATTGCTGAAATTCACATGTGCATATTTCAGTGGCTGATTCTGTCCACAAATCTATTTGCAAGTTCTGCACCTATCGAATGTTAAGCTCTTGATGTCAGTAAGGAGATAGACCTCTGCTTCGCTTTTTTGTTGCTCCTCTTTGTTTCTCTAGTTGTCCTCTTTTCTATTTTGCACGATTTTGTTACTACACATTTGCTTTGCAAGCACTCAAAACTTGAGTTTTTTTCTCCATAAATATTGAATGGAGATGCTTAACAAGATGAATAGAGATGCTAGAGCAATGCTTAACAATTCTCCTACCTCTACTTGTAATCCTTTGAGCTTAAAAGGATTAGTATCGTATCAATTCGACCTCAATTCAGAATGAGTAGGAGGCAACTTAGCTCACCTCGTAACATGTGACATTTTCACTAGGAAGTGGCCAACCTCCCAAACTACCTTTGGTGATGTGCCCAATATGGTCAATTAGAAAGACCATGTATAGTGTTTGAATGAATAAGTGAGCTTAAAGATCAGTAATTGATGCGATGTGCATATAGGAGCACTCTGGCATCTATAGTAATTTGTGTCAAAAACCATAACTCACAAGTGCACCTAAATATGAGTACTAGATTACTATGTTTGTGTCTCTTCGATCACTTGATCTTCCACAAGGTCACCTAAAATTCACTCATTTGATTATATGATGTGTGTGTAACGTGATGACCAAAAGCTCAATGAAGCCCATTGAATCAGTATGTGTACCATACTTTCAGTCACCTAATGTCGAATAGTAATCAAATAAATGACCATTAAATCATTATGTGCACCATACTCTTCAATCACCTAATGTCCCACACAATGGCCCAAAATCTAGTGATATGATCATCATGTCTACCTAGGTTCAATCAGAGGAAGTCCAATAAAACTACCTAAAATCTGTTGATCGGATTATCATGTGCTTCGATACACTCTTTTGGACCATATGAAGAGTAACCTCTAATCAGCCACAATGCAGGCCATGTGCAACCCTTATGAAATGGGAATCTAGTCCATGTGCAACCCTTATGAAATGAGGAAGAGGTTGAAGGCATACGAACTAAAGGCTGTAGAGGAGGATAAAGAGAGTGTAACATGATTCGTGACCCGATGAGTACTTGTGAGCATGTGACTCCTCCATCCATTGGCCTTGCGTGCAATACGAAGTACGGAGTTCGCTGTAGACTTGAGGCCGACGAGGTTGAAAGCGGCAGGCTACTGCTTACGTCTCTGCAATGCTTGTTCCATGGTCGTCTACGATGTGCTCACCGAATCCTTCTCTCTACGAAAAGAAAAGATCTGTTTGCATCAGTTGTCGGCGTCAGACGGTCAGTCCCTTACCACATTTTTGGAATTTCGCGTTCAGTTCTGTGGTGGTGGTCATTTGGATAAACTTCCTATCCTCTCACTAACTGATGGCAGGACGCACATGCAGGTAACTAAAAGTTCGTACTTGTTTTGGAAGTATCCTCTAATTGCTCGTCTATCTTCTTCGAACCCAGACATCTTTAGCTTCCGATTTGCTGGATTAAGCGGCCGTTCAGGAACTGTGTTCAAGAACGTAGACATCTGTTTCTGAAATTAAAGTTCCTGCAAGAACTGCTTTTGCAATAAAGCATGACATTACAGTTTTGCTGATATCTTCAAGAACTGCTTCTGCAATAAAGCATGACATTACAGTTTTGCTGATATCTTCAAGAACTGTCTTTGCAATAAAGCATGACATTACAGTTTTGCTGATATCTTCAAGAACTGCTTTTGTAATAGACCATGACATTACAGTTTTTACGGAGCAGTCGACGGAGCTGTTTCGGAGGCCCATGTTTTTGGTGAAGCCTCCGACAGTTCCTGAGCTTGGAAACTATGTCATAAGTTGCGACAATTCCATGGTCTTGATGAAACACCCTATCAACGACAGCACTATTTCGCATGGTTGCTCCATTATAAGCAGGATCAAAGTTGGATCTCAGCCAAGCGAACAATTGCATGGTCTTGATGAAACACCCTATCAACGACAGCACGGGCCTCCTCGACAATGGAATCCGCACTTGATTGCCTTAGGGTTATGCCTCATTGTGACATTTCATCTTCTTTCTCGGGCAATTACCTTACTGACATCAAGGGCTAAACATCCAACAGGTGCAGAACTTGCAGAAAGCA
The DNA here is from genome assembly GCA_020310875.1 of Ceratopteris richardii. NCBI lineage: Eukaryota > Viridiplantae > Streptophyta > Polypodiopsida > Polypodiales > Pteridaceae > Ceratopteris > Ceratopteris richardii. Next base: position 29,611,680 of record CM035436.1, on the reverse strand, counting down.
TTGATCTTGCAGATGGTGTTAAAGATGATGCTGAAAAGATTCGTGGACGGAAACAACCACTGAAATATGCACATGTGAAGTTCAACAATGAAGCCAAATTTAGTATTCATGAAAAGCAGGATATCCGGTCAATGACATTCAACTCAATTTCAGAGACAAAGGTGATTAAGCTGTTTGGAAACTTCAAGAGAAGCAATATACTTTATAAAGCTGAAGATGCTCACGAATTCTCACAACGGACTGATAAATTTCTCTCAGGTAACACTCGACCGTGTCAGCTGAGGTTTTTCATGACATGGATAGCGCCACTAAAAGCATTTGACTTGAAAGAACGTGTCATATTCGATAGTGTCTTCAAATTACATTCAAATGTGTGTTTTATTACTTTATCACAAACGTTCGACAACCTAGAGGGTTGCCTTATGCTCTCTGCTTTCTCTAAAAGAGGATTCAGTCTGTTGGGTATCTCATCGAACATTATGTTCCTCCTTGAAGAGACGTCTCCGAAAAAATGGTTCAATGATCTTCTCATAGGGGAAGATAGATGCAAGGACGGTCCCCATATACCAAAACCTTGTAGAAGCAAAAGCACAAAGAGATATGGCTATGACACAGATAGACGTGAACTCAGACTATGTGCAGATTAAAATGAAGATATGCCTTATCGATTAAATAGGAAGATTGGATATATATACAAGTATGGAATGCCTATTGGCATTAATGATGGTCTACAAGTTAATTAAGTGATGCACATGGCTTCTAAAAAAGGTGTCCCTGAAAAAAGAACATTTGATAAGAACTAAATTCTAAAAGTGACAAGTTGACAAAGGTAGTTACGATCCCCCCCTTTTTCCTAGCATAGGAAAACAAGTTTGAATACCACATTGGGCATGCCACATTGTGCATTACAATTAAGGTTACCATATTAGGTACTTAGAATATTGTTCCTATTTTTGTTGATGAATCGGAAGTCTTCTCCACATAGTTGGTTCACTTGTTGAACTCCTTTGGTCTCTTAAAGCAGCTATTTGGTAAATGTCACGTCTTACACTTTTCTCTTCCTGTTGCAAAGAGTTTATGACATCCTCTAAGGTTGGAATAGGATCCTTCTCTTTCAAGACATTAACAATGTTTACAAAGGAGTTGGGGATGGCCTTTAAAAGTATTGCTATTTTGTCTCTTTAGGCACTAGATATTGAAGGAAATGCAATTGGATTACTATACTTTTCATCCTATTTGCTAGGGATACTATATCCTCATTAGGATTAAGGAAGAGCCCATACAATTGCATTTTCAAGGTCATTTTGTTGTGCTTTGCATGAGCACCAAAGATATTCTCTAATGCTTGCCAAGCTTTGTATGCATTTCGCTTCATCCACATAGTGTATATACATGTCGTGATGATGATTTTGTAAGCTTTCTCTTCATAATGTTGACGCTGTGTCTTCGTCGCTTGAGTAAGCTCTTGTAATTCTCGTTTGGTAGGTGAAGCCTTATTGGCAAAGCTCCATACAGCTTTTCACATTAGGAAGCCTTTCGTTTTCATTTTCCATGTGTGAAAATTTGTACTTACAAACTTATTGACACCTTCGAAACCCATTATGCGGTAAGGTCTTACTGATATGCCAACAGTGTCTAATCCACTTATTTTAAGCAAAAAATAAGAATTATTTACAAGGTAAACTATCTCAAACCTAGTTCTCTAGGAATCATTACAGAGCTATAAAGGCTTTTGGAAAATTTTTCACTATCTTTTGATAAGATGTGAACTTAGCTAGGAGTCACATAGCTACTCAAGAGCTTCATGATCTTATGAGAGAATTAATTGAAAAGATAGAGTCTTTATCTCTAAGCTATTTATTACATTTGCCCATTCACAACATATTGAATAGTTATGAGCGCTTTTTTCTTGTTTCCTCAAATATTTTCCCTCATTCGCACTATTACTACTCAGCCACGATGTTTCTCACTTTAAAAATACTTAAATGAAGAATTCATTTGGATTATATAGTTAAATGAAGAGACCAACATGGTGCAACTTGCATCCAAAAGGTTCATCATCTCCGAGTTTCTTTCTGGTAGTCTGTGTGACCTCTTCTCTCAGAGCAGCATGCCCAGAGAAGGTCTTATTCTTTACCTTCAGCAAGCTAAGTAACATTGAAAGAGTGGCATGCAGAGGTCACAAGGTGCAATTTGTGCATGCAGCAAATGGAATGAGTAGCCTTGAGAAGAGGCATGGAACAACCATTGCACGCACAAAAAGGAGTGAAAGAAAGGTGAGAATGCACTTGCAATTAGATGAAGATTCTGTCCATACTGTAGAAAGCATACCAGCTATCAATGTCCTCCTTGATAGATGTAAGTGCTCGATTGTCATACCCACTATAGACATAGCCCACAATGCGGTCACTTGCACTATGAAGGGAGTAGATGGCGGCTATGTAGTCAGAATGCAGATATGTGGACAGGTTGTTGGACAGATTGGAAATGATGACCACTCGATTTTGAAGGGATTTGGCAACAGAATTGAGGGTAGCCCAAGCAGCAACATTCCCCATTGAAGGTTACGCTCAAGGAACATCATCAGGTCATATATGAATATCTTGCAGTCTTCGTGGGTCATGCTGCACCTATGAAGAGCTTGTCTATACCTCACTCTGATACCACATGTAGAAGCAGAAGCACAGAGAGATATGGCTATGGCATGGACAAATGTGACTCAAATTATGTGCAAATTAAAATGAAGATGCACCTTATCCATTAAACACAAAGATTGGAGATATATATATATATATATAAGTATGGAATGCCTATTAGCATTAATAATGGTCTACAAGTTTGGTGATGCACATGGCTTCTGAAAAAGGTATCCCTGACAAAAGGTCATCTGATAAGAATAGAATTCTGATAGTGACAATGTGACAAAGGTAGTTACAATCCTTTTTAATCTACAAGTACGTAGGCATCTATATAGAGATAGTCATTCTCTACAAGTACGGAGGCATCTATATAGACAGTGATATCATTGTCATGAAGAGTTTCACTAATTTGAGAAATGTCATTGGCACTTAGAGTGAAGTTCATTCAAGAGTTTTCTACTACTTTCAATGGACTACAATGGGCCTTATCTTGTAAGGAGGGTTATGAGGAGGGAAACTAATTCAGGAGTGCAAATAATGGATCCTCAACCATTCTATCTTGTTGACTTTCTCCACATTTAGAGCTTTTTCAAAGCACCAAGAGATCGCATTGAGCGGAAGTGGGTAAAGGCAAAGATTAAACAACTTAGAGAGCATTTGTATACTCTACATCTTTCGAACAAACTAAGCAAAAATATGGCCATAGAGCTTGGAAGCATAATGGATGGGGTGTTCAAACATGTCTGTATACATTGCGACTTCTAACCCAATGCTTCTGTTTGTGAAGGCATGGTCCACATTGCACAAACTAGAGTGAAACTACACAATTTATCAATGAGCACATACAGATTCCTTACCCAAACTTGAAGATCGAATACTCGTTAAGGGACAACATTTGCACTATGTTGTACATTAAACAACAACCTTGTACATTAAACAAAAAAGGTTGTCGAATGCTTCTGAAGACAAATTTTCCATGTAACATCTTTTGTTTCCCTTCCCTTAAGTTTTCTAGAACACGCCAGCACTTCTACCACATAATCTTTGTTAACAAGAGAGTCATGTCTTCTTAGAGAGGTAAACCCTAATCAATTCTCTCCAAGCTATATTAACATGATGTCCAAAGAAGGGGGATCTTGGAGGTCTTCTTGAATCCTTTACATGAAGAGTCTCATGCCTTGAAATTTTGAGCCTTGCCATAGTTCCACATTTCTAGATGGATGATAATATGCTGAATGCACTGAGTTTTTTCTCTTTCTTTATTAGTAGATATCATAGGATTTTAGAAGTTATTTCTAACTTTGTCTAACCTAGAAAATGTCTAGCAATTTTTTGGGTTTTACAGAGAGATTGGGCCTTTGATGTAGATATGGGAAGAGGAGAAAAAAAGATCAATTAATCTTTTTATCAAGGGACTTTGCATCTTCCACATTTCACGTCCCTATATATAAAGCTTCAATGCTCTTACTTGAGCTAATAGTTTCTACACACCTTTCATTGGGGTTGTTACTAGCAACTCTTCCATGTATTCCCAAGCATGGAAACGTGTGTTGAATAGCCTTGAATCTATAGCTGTAAATCACTGTACAAATATATCATAACCATAGTTGAAACCTAAAAAAGCATAACCATAACCACAGCCAAATTTCTCCATCCATAACTGTTGGCAGCAGTCAAGGCACCGAAGGAGTCACAAGACAAGGAAGCCAAAGAAGGGAGCCAGAGCGGAGGGAAGGCACAAGGAGACTAAGTAGTCACCAAAGATCTGGCAAGTAGGCCATTCATATTTTTCCAAAACAACATCTTCATAACAGTGATTCTCATCACTACAAATCATTGTAAATACCATTTCACCTTTTTGTAACTCCATTTTGTGCAAGCCGAGGAGTCCTCGAACTTGAGGAGCATTAGAAGTATCATCGTACCAATTTTCATGATTTTTAGACTTCGTTTGAGCCTCCAATTAGGCCCTAGAACCTAATTTTTAACTAGGCCGGACACTAGGTCTGGACAGGACCAAAAGCTAGTCAAAAACTATAAATAGAGCTAGAGAGCTCATTTTTGAGGTTAGCTTGTAATAGATTTGAACTTGTATGAGCATTTTGGAAGTAATCTAAAAGAACTCCATTGTCCTTCTCTTTGTCTTGTTGCGTGTGCGTGTGTGTGTGTATGTGTGTGCATGTTGGTGTGCTTCTCACTCACGCACTTGTGCCTTCACTTGCTCGAGGTCATCATACCATCCTCACGTCAAAAATCTGACTGTGCAGGTCCAGGGGTGTTGACCTCTGTCAATCGCGACCGACAGAAAAAATGATCCTTTTGCTAAACAAAGTACATAATCATGATCTACATGCCTAGAGCTTCCTAAATATGTGCTTAAAATTTTAAAACTCCTCTTTTTTCTGTCAATCGCGATCGACCTGTCAATCGCGATCGACAAACGACGACGGCCACTTGCTGACGGCTCTGTCAATCGCGATGGACACCTCAATCGTGACCGACTGAGTCAACGACCGACTGACCATGACCGACAGAATCTACGCGTGACACGTGTCAATCGCGATCAATCGCGATCGACCAGTCAATCGCGACTGACAGCCTCGACGGACCTGTCAATCGCGACCGACCCAGTCAACGACTGTTTGACCACGATCGATTGAACACTCGCGACGGACCTGTCAATCGCGATCGACCCATCAATCGCGATCGACTGAGTCAACGATCCTTTGACCACGACTGACTAAATTTTTGGGCCACATGTGAATCGTGATTGACTTATCAATCGCGACTGACAGCCACGACGGACCTGTCAATCGCGACCGACATGTCGATCGCGACTGACATATCAATCGCGATTGACAGAGCTTTCGATCGCGATTGATGGGCAAACTCGGCCATTTTTTAGGGCATAAATATATGGTTTATTTTAGGTCAATTTTTGGGAAAAGAACACTAGGGTTTATCATTGCATTGTGAGGCCGCGACACAAGTAATTCGAGAATTCCTGTTTGCCTGTTAGCCTGTTTTAATCCTGTTTTAGCCCCAAAACCCTAAACTGGCATAACTTTCTCATACGAAATCCGTTTGCTATGATTTTTGTTTTGTTGGAAAGCTCCCGGGATAGGGTATTTTGAAGTTGATCATATCCCAGGGTAGGAAACTTAGGGTCCCTTGGGATTGTTTTCCATAAAGGCAAAAGGCAATTTGGTCTGTGAATTAGATGCATGAAAGTGGTCTGTCTTTCAATTGAATTTAAGTCTTGAACTAACCTTGGTACTTTTGCAGGTCCTTTGAGAGCATTGAAGGGTACTCGAAGCAAGAGTGAGCGCAAGCTTGGGAACACGCTTCTTGGGCACACCAGGGCAACCAAGGAAAGAAACTCAAGGTTGGAAATTCTCAACACCCTTTGTCAATCCCTAGCTTAGGCTAAGTATGGATAGAGGTTTTGATTAATTAGGGATACGTTAAGAACAACCAAGTCCAAGAACTCTAATCACTCAAGTGCAAGTATTAGGAGATCACAATTGTGAAACAACCTAAGGGAAAAGAATTTAAATCGAGTGATCACACTCAAAGTACGATAAAACTTAAGTGTTCCTTGCGATGAAGATTAATTGGAAAAGAAGTGACACCCTAAGAAAATTAAAAAGAACAAGCGATTAATACAAAAGAACTCAGCAACGAAAATTGTACTTGGGAAATTCGGGGAATTCTTCAATTGGGCTTATGAACCTTAGATCAGGACGACACCTAGGGAGAGATAGACAAAGTCTTAGGTCTTCAGAGGCTAGTGTCACTCATGCTACTAGGTCTTGGGCCCAACAGTTGAGCCATCATTCATACTACCCTAGCTCTGAGACTAGTGAGTCAGAGATGTCTGAAGGCATGGAGAGACCTGCAGGAAGTTCAGGAGTGCCATATTTACATAGGGTAGAAGGCCCCTACAAGATGCAGTTGGAATACCTTAGGACCAACCGATTAGGTGCTAGCATCTATGAGGACGGCCTAGGAAGATCCGTGGTCCAGATTAAAAACCCTTACAAACCCATTGGAATTGAACATCCAGCCGTCAAATTTGAAAATGGAGCATACTTGGACAAAGAAGGAACCATATATGTAGTCACTAGTCACCCAGACAGGACAGATGAATTTGGGAATGTGATCCCAGAAATGGATATAGGTGACCTAGAGCAAGGGAACATGGGTGAAGAACCTAAAACCCCCCGAGGCAAATCTGTGCTTACTAGAATTATCATGCCAGAGTGGATTCCCCAGGACAATAAGAGCATAGATCTGCTTCTCAATCGAGAAACCGATGAAGCCTTCTGGAGGTATAAGCCTAATCAACCGAATGAGGTAGGAATGATCAGGATCTATGAGTTCAAAGATCCTGATTGCCCAGGCAAGGTGACCTATCTAGACAATACTTCAGGGAGGATCTTTGTGGTCACCGAGCATGGTAGACATGCCTACACTTGGAAGGGGGAATTTATTTTTTCCCAACCAAGATCTAATGTCTCTTTTGGCCACCAAGGGGCTGGAACATCCCAAGCTCATGGCGCTCAAAGGGATAGAAGTAGAGATAGGCCAGAAGTGAGCTTTGCCAACCCAATAGGCAGAGAACGAACACAAACAGAGACAAATAGAGAAGAAACAGAGAGAACTAGAGTTCCAAGGAACCTAAGAAATGCTAAGGATTTTCCTTTGCCAAGGCCTAGGGAACACACCAGTACTTTGAGACCTACACAGCTAGTTAAGTCCATGAAGAATTACTTCGATGGCACTGGAGATCCATATGATCATGTGGCTGAATTTAGGCAAGTCTTGAGAGCTGAACAAGTGGAGGATCTATTCAAGTAGTACCCTGCCTTTGGTCTAACCCTTAGGAACACCGCTCTTACGTGGTTTCAACCACTAAATGAGAGGCACTTCAGAAACATAGACCAACTTCTAGAGGCATTCATTATTGAATTCTCTAAGAGTGGCATAAGGCATAATACTTTCTCACTGATTCATAGCTTCAAGCAAACCCCTCAAGAGACGGTTAGACTTGCAGGAAGAAGGTTTAGGTAATATTTAGAGAGATGCCCTATTTCTGAGTTACCCACACCAGCCAAACAAGTGGCTTTATTCCTAGATGGATTGCTCAGTACCAAACTACGATCATATGTGTACTTGAAGGACCCTAGAACTATAGAAGAGTGTGTACGCATGTGCATAGACATTGAAGATAATCTAGGGGAGGAATTAGAACTATCAAAAATCTACAAGGATTTAGATAGTTCTACTAGCCTTAGTTCCACGCAATCCACCTCTATTGAGGAACTCGCTGAGAAGGTAGCTCAGAAGCTAGGTGTATCAAGCAAACAAATACCAAGGTTTGCCCCAGGGAGGCGATGCTATACTTGTGGAGGTGACCATTTTGCGAGTGTATGTCCCATTATCAACCCCAAGTGAATCCTAGTAGCAAGTACTGCACAATAGAGCGAAGATACACCAACCACACCACACAAGATTGCCCCTATAACAAACAAGCTGTCAGACAAAATCACCCTCAGCCACCCCCACAACAAGGAAGATATCAGAACCCACCATAGCAATTTGCTAGACCTCAACAAGCCTACCCACCACAATATTAGGCCCAGCAGAGACATCAATCAGTGCTAGCACAACAACCCCCTGCTCCAGCCAATGTGATTTTCGTAAAATATGCAGCCGCAGAAGAGAACTTGAATAGAGCCATAGTGCCAGTGACACCATTGCTTTCAGAAAGTGATCCCAATGACCATAGCTTTGATTCTACACATATTGATAGCCCCCAGGCTTACTACATGCAGTCTCCTGAACATGGTGAATCCTACTATAGTGAAGAACCGAGTGAACCTAGTTGGGATCCAGAGTATGCAAACATCATGTACACAAATCCCAACACTAGACCTCAACCTAGGCCGCTAAGACCCCCATTCCCTAGAGGACCATGCTATAGATTTCAAGGAGATCACCTCATCCGTGATTGCCCAATGCCTGCACCTACACAACCCTAGTCAGTAACAATACAGGGCTTTTGTCAAGATTGTGGAAAGGAGCATCTCGTGCGAGATTGCCCAAAGAATCCCAACAATATGCCAAAAATCTCACCAATTAATGTTAGGTCAAGAAAAGAGTGCAGAGGTTAGTGAAACTGAGAGCATAGCCAAGAAACGGTCGAGAGCCTGGAGGGATAGTCGAGAGAGAATGAAAAGACAATGGTCCAAAAAGATGAGCGACTTAGAAGAAAGCATAAGAGAAACAAAAGCCAAAATTGTTGAACTCACCTCTCAAACAAACTCTCACATACCACCACCACCACCTTCATCTCCATCACCATCTAATCCACCATCTTTCAACCCACCTCAGACCATCCCACCACCCCCTAGAGTAGGATCAGTGCTAGCTGACCCCACTCTTGAAGACATAGACATGATGCTTAAGGCATATCAGGCCAGAATCCAAGAAGGGCCAAATGTGACGGATCATGACAAGTGCTACCCTAGAGCTGACCTAGAGATAGAAAGAACCAAGCTTTGCGCAAAAATGGTCCCGTTGGCTCAGACCATGTTTGAAGCCAGTCGCCTCTTCAATTACTCTGGCTCAGCTAAGACACAATTGCACTTGGATGGACTATTAGAGAAGTTAGAGAGCATAATTGCAAGATCTGCCAAGGAAGAAAAAAACCAAGGAAGAGATGGGGCAAGTAAAAGAGTAAGCATTCCCCCACAGGAAGCTTATGTGCCCAATTCCACTGAACCAGACACCTCCTCTTCTATGAATAGATATTCCCCACAATTCTTGCGAGAGATTCAAGAAGAAAAATGGGCAAAAGAGAGTGAACTCCATCCTCCCATTGAACTGGTGGATGACGCACATGACCGATTCCCGCAATATATTCCCTCCATTTATGGAGAGTAGGAGAGTGCACAAAGTCAAGAGAGATTAGACTTTGAGTCTAATTCTTTATAGGAATTACCCCACTTCATAGGCCCATGGGAAGCCAAGTCTACTTGTATGAGAGCACCCACGGTCATGGTAAGAAACAAAGACTCAGTCATACCTAGGAATACGGAGGTAGTGAAAAACACTAAAGTGCAGTGCAACCTCACTTTAGAAGAGCTACTCAAAGTTAGACCAGAGTTATGGAAACATGTAGCTAACCAAGTGCCAGAAGTAGCGAAACCCCATTCCCAGGTAGGTTCTCATAGAACAGTGCCAGAAATTCCTCTAGACAAGATAGGAGATATGAGTGAAGGTGAAGAAGGAAACACCTATCTTCCCATTACCCATCAGGGGTACACAACCAAGGCAATTCTAGACTCAGGTGTTGGAGTTGCAATTGCTACCACTTCCCTATGGAAGCGTTGGGGCAAACCAGCACTCAGGCAAACTAGAATGAAATTGCAAATGGCTGACGGTCACATAGAGAGACCCTTAGGTTTGCTAGAAGGAGTAACTCTCACTACATGTGGTGTAGAGTTTGAGCACACATTTGCTATCTGTGATTTTAGCAAGAACCATGCCTATGAGATGATTTTGGGACGACCCTTTATGCGGCAGTTGTAGGTGGTACAAGATTGGGGAACCAATTCCTTGTATTTGCAACACTTAGGTGTTATGACCAAAGTCAATCTCAAGGATTACTCTCATAGAGATGTACCGCCTATTCAATGGAATCCCATCCATAGAGCCAAGGATGACACGGAGTCTGTGCACTCCATAGGATCGGGATCCTCATGGATGCATGAAGACACTCACTTATGGATGTGTAAAGTAGCAGTAGAAGAAGAGAAGAGAGAAAAGGCCAGAGAGATAGGTGCAAAAAAAACCTATAGATCAATTCAAGACCCAGCCTATGCACCTGTAGTATTTCCTGATGAAGAATTTGAACCTCACGGCTGGGCAGAAATTTTAGCAACAATGGATGTAGCCATCAATGAGGAACAATGGACACCCCACTGTGATGAGGATGGCTATGACATTTCATTCTTCTCCATAGAACCAATCATAGGAGATGCAGTTCTGGAAGAATGTGAACCTAGCCCTTATGCATTTGAAGATGCAAGTGACTTCGATCTAGAGTCAATCATTATGGACCCACCATTTGCATCAGATGAAGAATACTTCTATGAAGTTGAAGCTCACCCTCAGAGACATGGGGAGCTCACCAATGACGTAAGGTTAACCACACAAGTGACCCCTAAGGATGAAGGAAAGAAAAGAAAGAAGAGAGAAGTCACACGAGAAGAGGAAGAATCCTTGTTTGAGGTCCTTGAGAATTTCAAAAAGTATGAGATAGACGATAGGAGAGTCATGTTAAGAATGCCTAAACGCGAGGCACAAGCAAGAGAGGCCTATGATAACAAAGAAACTGCCAAGAAAGTAGTCGTAGCCATAGAAGAAGGAGAAGAAAGATACACGTACATAGGCCATGACCTGACGGAAGAAGAAGAGCACGAAGTTTGGAAGTTGTACCTCAGTGGCCTAAGCCATTAGTGCCAGTATTGACATACGGGCCTAACCACCCAATCATAAACACTCAAGATAGAGAGGTAGTAAAAGCCCAGAAGTACCACATCATGGCAGGAAGCATGTACAAACAGACAGATCAAGGGATATTGGCTTGTTGTGTGGAAGAGGACGAGTACGCAAAATGGTTGCAATCCGCACATGTAGGTGCATTAGAGCAACACCATTCGAGGCAAAGAACTTTACAGACACTAAGGAGATTCGGAGTGCATTGGCCTACAATGGAAGCTGATGTGCATAAGATGTGTAAAGAATGCCCAATCTGTTGCACTAAACCACCCGTGGAGCATGCCACTCTTTATCAAGTATCCATAGTGCCAGATTGGAGTGAACCACTAGTAGCCTTCCTGAGGACGAAAACATTCCCACAAGATATGACATTGGCCAGACAAAGAAGTCTAGAACAAGAAGCCCTAGACTACTCACTTATTGGTGATAATCTATACAAGTGGGGTAAAGATGGTTATCTCAGATTATGTGTCCATGAGAGTGAATATCTTAAGATCTTGGAAAGTGCTCACCAAGGTGTAGCAGGAGGACACTTTGGACCAGATCGGGTGATCAAGGCAATCCTATTTGTAGGACTTTGGTGGCCGACCCTTCATATGGACGCACATACCTATGTGAAGAGGTGTGATGTCTGTCAGTGGACTCAGTATCCTATACGCAAAGATGAGATGCCTTTGAAAGCTATGATGGGTGGACGTGCATTCTCTAAGTGGGGAATAGACTTTGTTGGTCCTATTAATCCCCTAGCTAAGGGTTCACATGCTGAATATATCATTGTGGCCACAGACTATCTAACCAAGTGGGTAGAAGTGAAAGCTATCACGAAGAATGATGCTCAAACGACGGCTAAGTTCTTATTTGAGAATGTATTCACAAGATACGGGCTACCCATATAGCTAGTTAGTGATAGAGGGACTCACTTCTTGAATGAAGTTATCAAAAATCTTCTCCAAGAGTTCTTGGTTATACACAAGAAGTCTGCCCCCTACCATCCACAAGCTAATGGGCAAGCAGAAAGCACAAATAAGATTCTAGGCAATGTGTTGACTAAATTGGTGAATAATAAACGCTCTGATTGGGACAAATAGCTACACCATGCTGTTTGGGCATACCGAGTTGCCTATAAAACGGTACTCCAAGCCACACCCTTTCAGATGGTATTTGGCCAAAATGCGGTGCTACCTTTGGACTTCTTGATTCCTACATTGAGAATAGCACAGGAGCATGAGTGGATGGGCCATGAGCTCTCCTCTAGGATTTTTGACCTTGAGCGATTAGGAGAAACAAGACTGAGGGCTGCCACAGGAATATATGCATCTAAAAGATGACAGAAGGTGTACTTTGATGCCCATGTTAAGGATAAAGGATTGAAGGCCGGAGACTTAGTTTTGGTGTATACCCTAAAACAACATGCAAGAAAATTAGAGAAGAGAGGCTATGGACCTATGATCATAAATAGGATCTCGACTAGTGGAGCAATCCAATTAGCCACACTCGAAGGCGATATTCTCCCTAGCTACATAAGGCGATGCAGAGTCAAACTATATCAAGAACCCCTCACTGAGGAAATGCTCAATCGACTCAACACTGCCAAGAAACGTAAAGAAGAGGAAAAATGAGTTCGAGAAGAAGCACAGGCAGAAGCCTTGGAACACATCCAAAAAATGAAGATGAGAAGACAAGGACGAGATCAGCCTAGGACAGAAGACTATGCAGACCCAGGATATCATATGGCTATGTGTGAAGTCTCAAGTTTAAGCCCCCATAGAATAGTTGACCGACGTCCTTTTGTAACCTTAGAGATAGGACAAGGAAAGAGTGCAAGGGCTGTACAGGCCTTGATTGACTCAGGTGCAGCAACTAGTGCCGTTAAACTTTCTTACTGTCGAGAGTTGAAATTAAATGTCAATCCTATAGAAGCATATCTCATAGGAGTGTCAAGATGAGGATCTCACTGAACCTCTTGTCTTGGGTCAAGACTGGATCTATGATCATGCAGTCAACCTAAACCTAAGAAGTGGACTTCTTCAGGTATGGGTAAATCAGAGTCGAATTACAGTTGAATTAGACAATGGAGCACTCAAGGAACTAGGAAAGGCACAAGCTCCTGGTCCTTCCAGGAGTACGCATGAAGATGACCATCCTATTCTTGTCCAAAACTATGTGATGCAGAGGGATGATTATCTCAACAAAGACGGCAAGGATACGATGGAACTCCCTTCTTTTCCAAAGGCCATCGAGAGGAGGCAACCAAAGGTGGATCAAAAACAGAAGAAGCAGATGACCTATAATGGAAGCCAAAAGAATTTGCGAAGCAAGGTGTCTCAACCATCGAAACAAGTGTGGGTGCGGAGAGGCGAGCATTCTATTACGGTCAAGCCACATCAACTAGCTCAACTTCCTATTAGTGATCAATGGCCAGACACTAATAAGAAGTCCTCCAAGAATTCTTCTGTAAAAGTAAAATCTATCTGGGTACCCAAGAAGTCGATGAAGGTTGACCCACAATCCAGACAAATTTGGGTGCCTAAGGCTTGCTTGCGGGCTCAAGTAGCTACACACAGATCACACCATACACGACATGGGTCACTCACTCAAACCGCCGAAGCCCCCTTTTATTTGATACACACAAATACATATTTGCCCATGAACACGAGCAAAATCACTTGTAAATGGGTTCCTAAAAAGCCTCATTTCAAATTGGACACTCTTATACAACCCTCCAGAGTTTCCACAAAATCAAAACCAAAACCCGTCCACTGCGTTTGGCAACCCAAAGCTTGTAATAAACCCCCCGATCCCCTTTGTACATTCATCCCCACCTATTAACTGCATCATTCTCACACTGCATCTTTTCACTTAGCTCATAGGACTAACAACACACACACTCATCGAGCACTCGCTGATCGACCAACTCATCATTCACCTCATGTTAATGTTGTACTGGGGACAAAATTGTTCTACCTTGTCCTTTACAATGTTAACGCATGCTTCTATATTCTCACAGAACTAGCAAGCAAGCTGTAACGTGGCAGAAACCGGAGGCACCAGTTCCCAGGCAGGGTCTAGCGCCCAGATAGCGGACATTGAAACCCTCCTTCTAGAACCACAACTCACTGAGAGACCTCAAGAACTTAGAGCTGTGCATGTGCTTCCTATTCAGGACTGGCCTCAGGGGCACACTTCTCAAGTGGGGAAACATGCACATTGGTTCAGTGATATCGCAGGGCCATTGGGAGACGGCACCTACTTTTGGGAGGCAGAACTTGAGTTTAATGGCAAATGGGGATGATATCATTTCTTTACCCGCGAATTTGAGCAGTATCAGAATGCAGAAGTAATGCAATCAGTATGGACCAAAGCGGGCTTGGATGGCTATTTCAGGGCACATTTACCTAAGCTAGATTTCCTATGTTGCTCCTATTTTATCAGTACCATCACCCCTAGCAGGGCCAAGGGAGGTGATAGTACTTTTGTGCTACCCTCACTCATGCCAGGCCACGAACTCAAAAGATTCAAACTGACCCTCAACCTAGTACGAGAAGCATTGAAGATGCAAGGTATGCATATTCCCACAGAGAAAGAAACAATGATTCCAGGCAGAATGAAGCACAAGGAGCTCAACAAATTGAAGGACATGGTAGCAATGACACCAACCATTGCTCTCCATCTACGAACGATCATGCAACACTTCGCTTTCCCCGCCCAAGAACGCTTCACAATGCCACCAAAAAAGATTTGGTTCAGCTTGTACTTGGCAGAGATAGAGAATCTCACCATCAATGTGCCACACTGGATCATCGATCAAATCCATCTAGCCCATCAACGATGGAATAAGAAATAGAAGAATGTGCTTCATGGATGCTGTGCTTTGACAAAAATAATTTACAGGTGCTTAGCGTACGACGTGCCCATTCAAAGAGCACTAGTATGGTCGAGGGCCCAAGAATTCCAAAGACGGCTGTCAACGGCGGGTCCTCCATCGAAGAAAATGAGAGGGGGAGTTCAATTACCATGTGCCCAAGCAAGGGGAGCCACCACCACACCAGAGGTGACCCTCCACAAACGCAACGTGTCTGACCATTTACCATTCGCCTACCCAGACCAAGTGTAGAAGGACCCAATCTGGTGTTCCCTCCGATTCCATCGGACTTGGAGTTCCCACAAGGTTACACCCTAGCCGATTTGACAGATGAAGAAATTGCCTGCATGATCAATGAGTCTAACCTGGAGACAGAAGCAGAGCAGACCCAAGGACCACAACCCACTACTACAACTTCAGCCCCGACCCAATCGGAAGTAGTAGAAGTAGAAGAGGATGATGAAGAGACAGAAGAAGAAGAAGCAAACGAGGAGTATGATCAAGAATATGACGAACTTTCAGAACTAGCAAGTGCCCCAGCATACTCGGCCCAAATAAAAAGATTGTATGAAACCATGAAGCGAGTCCAAGAACAACACAAACTGTTGCTCGAGACAGGAAAGGTGCTCATGAGCCAAATGTTAGCCAAGGAAGGTGTGGATGACATGTTTATTGAATCAATGAACCTGCACGCAGACGCGGTAGGCTTAGATGAAGCCGTTCATGCAGCCATGGCTTATATTCATGGCTTTGAGAAACGAGTGCCTACCCGCCCCATGCGATCCGGCAAGCAAATTCACATCAATGTATCAGAACCAGGAGATAACACACAAACAGAAGAACATCAGGCGGAACCACTCTCACCACACACCTCACCTCTCACTACACAACTCACCTCACCACATGGCACTACCACCCCTATTTCTGCCATCACCACATATGTCATGGGAATTCCTCTCTCTCCCGGCATCCAAATCAGAGGAGTTACCATGCCCACTTTCACAACACTATTCACGAACATCACATCCACCCCACCCACTGTCCCCATCTACACAATCACACACACGTTCGACACCATGGAAACATCACCAGCCACAGCACGACTCCCTCCCCCCACACAACCTCAATCTCCCATACCCCCTCCACCCACCTCACCACTTGAATCGACATCATTCACGACTCCCTTTCCCCTCCCCATTCCCCCTGCATCCTCCCCTTTCCCTGCATTCTTTAATGTAAATAATATGTTTTCAACGTTACATCAATGTGTGTACCAACTACAGAGTGAGTATCAGGCTCTCGAAGATTGCCATCGTCAACTAACTACGAATCACCAACAACTACAGAGGCGGCTTACAACTATAGAAGATGAAAACGCTGACCTCAATCAAGGCTATACCACATTCGAGCAGGCCCATCAAACCCTCTTGGAGACACCCCAACCATCACAATTGCCAGGCGTCAAACAACTCGAAGCTTTACTTGAAGTCTACCAAGCAGATAATCTAAGAGTCCGACGTAATTTTACCCTACTCAAAAAACACATGGCTACTGCCCTTGAAGAGAACACGCGTCTACAAAAGCAAAACGAAGAAAACCTAGAAGCTGCAATGGAAGGCTCCCCGCACAAGATCGACCCAGAGCAGTTTAAAGCAGTCCCCTCAGATACAATGAAGACAATCTTGGAAAGCTATGCCGATCTATTAGAAGCACATGATGATTTGGAAAAGGAATGGGATGCACTACGCCGCCAGCTCAGGGAACAGGAGGAACAACCCAAGGTCATAGAGACAACCTCGACTTTAGAGGAGGTAAAGGCATTAATAGAGCAGGTGGCAGAATTGCAGAAGATGTTACTGGAATATGAAAGACAAACCTCTCCAGTTATAGAACCAGAGCCAGATGCATTGGTACCCATTGAGGTGGATGAGTCGTATGAGGAACCATATGTTCCTATGCCGATGCCAGGAGGTCAGCAAACCTCGGAAGGAATGGACACCCTGGAAGTCAAAGCACCCGAATGGCTTCAGACACTCGAAAAGACAGCTAAAACCCATGAAGATCGAGTGGGAGTCCAAATCCAATCAATGGCTAAATTGGAAGACACTATCATAAAGTCAGAATATTTCTGTAGTATGTCTCATCACAGATGGATAGGCACCAACAATGATCAGTATGTGCCATATTGTGTACTCTTGGCAGATTATAACGCAGAGATTAAACAACGATTTGGCAAGGCTCCAACCTTTGCCACACAATTTGGCCCTGACGATATCCTGGAGAGTGCTAAAAAAGGATCCATTCATCAACCCACCTGGCAGATACGACTTTTAGAAACTTACCCTGAAATGGTTCGTACCTGGAACAACATGTAGCTATTTTTCAAATACAACCCTTGTTATGTTCCAGTCCTCCGAAGATGCACGTGGCTCGAGTTTACCATTGCTGTAAAGAACGTCGAAGGCTGTGCAAAGTGGTTAAATTATGTCTATCTAGCACCTCCACAAGGACCTCCCACAATTGCTTATATGATTTCTACAATCCGTCATTGGAGCCTTCGACTATGGAACACACCTGATGTGATGGCACAAATGTGCATGAAAATCTTCGAATTAATGCTGATCACATTCAGGACATTCAAGAACATCAAGGACCCCCACTTCTCAAGAGTTGGCTTCACTCCAGGCAACCAATACCTGGTATATGACATGAGCACTACCCCCTCAATAAAGGTAGTATATGCCTGGCACGCAAGAATAAAATACCTCCCAGCATGCTTCAAGTAGACCTTCGAGGAGATGTTCATCATAGGGTTCTGGGAATATCACTCAGAAATATTTGTACCCAAGCCCTCACACCTCCTCCAACTATTCACTGTGGAAAGGACCATCCACTCAGATCAATTGCGGGTGCCCCATCCAGACGTCCCAGGTCTAGTGGATTGGGATGCATTGTTAACAGACCTAGCACGGGGGCTGCGATTAGAAGAACACCACCTTGCTTCCAATGTGGTTCAATATTATGTCCAACGCTCAGCTAGACAAGGGTCTGTCAAAGACGACAGGCGCGAGAGAGGGGGGGGGTGTTGGCAGCAGTCAAGGCACCGAAGGACTCACAAGACAAGGAAGCCAAAGAAGGGAGCCAGAGCGGAGAGAAGGCACAAGCAGACTAAGTAGTCACCGAAGATCTGGCAAGTAGGCCATTCAAATTTTTCCAAAACAACATCCTCATAACAGTGATTCTCATCACTACAAATCATTGTAAATACCATTTCACCTTTTTTTAACTCCATTTTGTGCAAGCCAAGGAGTCCTTGAGCTTGAGGATTATTAGAAGTATCATCGTAGCAATTTTCATGATTTTTAGACTCCGTTTGAGCCTCCAATTAGGCTCTAGAACCTAATTTTTAACTAGGCTAGACACTAGGTCTGGTCAGGACCAAAAGCTAGTCAAAAACCATAAATAGAGCTAGAGAGCTCATTTTTGAGGTTAGCTTGTAATAGATTTGAGCTTGTATGAGCATTTTGGAAGTAATCTAAAAGAACTCCATTGTCCTTCTCTTTGTCTTGCCGTGTGTGCGCGTGTGCGTGTATGTGTGTGCATGTTGGTGTGCTTCTCACTCACGCACTTGTGCCTTCACTTGCTCGAGGTCATCATACCATCTTCACGTCTTCCCGGATTGACATTAAAAGAGGTGCTACTCATCATTGAGCTACAATAACCTTAAAAAATTTATAAGTTAATAAACATAACCAAAACCATAGGTATAATTGGAAGATACATAAACATTACTAAAACTTCACATCCCTAGTCATAAGCACGCCCATAATGTCACGAAAATTCATAACCATAATAATAAAAAAGAACATTACTTCATATCCATAGACACATCGATCAAATAAAAACCCATAATATTAACCACAGGTATAGTTTGCAATATCATAAGCATATCCATACCTTGCAATATTGTAACCATAACCATCTAACAAAAAAATAATCATAATCTCAACCATATAATCGCAGTAAACACATGCATTATTATAAATATTAGAGTAATGAAAATTATATAACCATAATGATTTAGCCATAACCCTACAATCTTGGAGTATGTAACCATAAATAGAAACATAATCAAAACTATAGGTCAATCCATAACTAGAAGAGTAACAATGAAAAATAAGGATAACCTACATAACCATGATCCATAACAATGAAGACCTAGATAAGTAAGAAGATAGAAAGAAATAGAGATGTTTAAAGAAACATTTCCAATTCACTTTCAATTAGAAACATAAATCTACAAAAATCATCGTCATAATACATGAATAATACAATGAATAAAATTCTTAAAGAAAATTAGTAACATGAGACAATATAAGAAATATGATATAAAACTGAAACAAGTGCTACAAATGACTAATCATGAGGAATATTTATTGGCATAGGCAACTATACTTTCAAAAAAGGATACCTAAAAAAATAATGGAGAAACAATACTTTCACATAAACAAAATGATATGATGTAGAAACCATAATTTTACATAAACAAAATGGCTATCTATGAATGCTATGTTATTACATTACAAAAAAGGTAAATGCGTATAGCCAAAAAAATACAAATTGTTGAAATTATTCATTAAAATATAAGCCTAGGTGATCCCAATGAATGATTTTGACCATCTAACTCAAGTTCCAAAGCTTGTGATCCTTTTCTGTACACTAAGATTTTTTCAACATATTGAAGCTTGTCCCACTACAACATTTTGTAGAAAAAAATAAATAATTTAATCCAAATTTATATTAAATTAAAAATACTTAAAGAATTATTAAATGTAAAAATATAATTAAAAACTTGCAGAAGAGAATATCAAAGTTTTTTCCACTTTAGTTGAAGTATTAATTTCACTCAATCATGATTATGTAGCTCATCACTCCTATCTGAATTTCTCATTTGAATAGATTTTCTTTTTTATATGCTTTCAATCCTTTATAGATATGTGTAAAAATATTCCTTTCCTTTTTTTGTATGTTGGACAAAATCAATCATGCCCATGTTTCAATGTGTTACACAATAATTTTGAAATCCATTTTCTAGATATCTGTAATGATCCTAGAGTAGATTCCTAATCATGGAGAATATGTTGAGCTGTATAGTTTATTTTCTATTCATATAGTTTAGAGCATGGAAGAAGAAAAGAGTTTACATGCTGAACCTTTGACACTCGATACCAATATAATTAGAAGAATTTCTACAATAGTAAATTTTGATCATAAATACCCACACTTAATCAATGTAATAGAAATTTTTTATGAACCTATTGGAGAAAGCAATCAATTTTGTATAAATGTCCCAATAATATTGATACTATGACTAATTTGTCCAAAGTTTTCAATGCTATGGAGACTATCCAAATTCATGCCCAATCATTTGTTCACTTAATTGAGAGCTAACAAAAGTATTGCCAAACCTATGCTCACCAATAGTATCTCTCCTTAAAGAATCACAAAAAGAGGAAAACGATGCATGATAACATTGAATAAAGGAGTTACATTTTTAAAAAACTAACCTGTAATGCTAGTACTACCAATGCCATAAAAATTTGCAAAATACATCAAAATTTTTGTGCCTAGAAAACAATGAAAGTTTTACATATGTCTAGAGTGCATAACGTACTAAACCAATTAGAATTATCATGCTATTGAAGTTCATATTTCTTAATTATGTTGATATTAAAGAATTATTTCCATACATAAAAATTTACATACAAACATACATACATACCACTTCATTTGAACATGTACATATCATCCTATATAGTAGAAAACCTTCCATCCTTTTATAGATGTGTTATAGCATAATTTATGAGCACACCATATAATTTCATAAGATGAATTCTTACTTTTATCCTTGGCAAGCTTTTCTTTAGTATAGTGCAAAAAGTATTAAATGTTAATTGAATATTAAATTAGCTATACCATTCTTAAAAAATCACAATATATGCATATACATATAAATATACATGTGCACATACATATACATATACATATACATGACATATACATATACATATACATATACATATACATATACATATACATATACATATATTTATACATATACATATACATATACATATACATATACATATACATACACATATACATATACATATACATATGCATATGCATATGCATATACATCTACATGTATATATACATATACATATACATATACATACACATATACATACACATATACATATACATAAACATAAACATAAACACACACATATACATATATGTATATGATACATATACATATACATATACACATACACATACACATACACACACATACACATACATATACACATACACATACATATACACATACACATACATATACATATACATATACATATGTATATGCATATACATATACACATACATATACATATATATGTAGATATACATACACATATACATATACATATACATATACATGTACAGATACATATACAGATACATGTAAATATACCTATACATATACATATACATATATAGATACATGTACATATACCTATACATATACATATACATATACATATACATATACATATACATATACATATACATATACATATACATATACATATACATGCACATATACATATACATATACATATTGTTGGCAGCAATCAAGGCATCTCAAGACAAGGGAGCCTACATACGGAATCAAAGCAAAGAGAAGGGCCAAACAGGCAAAGCTGTCAAAGAAGATCTGGCAAATAGGCCATTCAATTTTCCCAAGCTAATCCCCCTTCAATAGTGATTTTCATCACTACATGAACATTGTAAATATCGTTTTTGTAGATTAGACTCCGTTTTGTTCAAGTCAAGGAGTCTGTGAGCTTGAGGAGTATTTATGTATTAATTTTCATAATTTGTAGAGCTCATTTGAGCCTCCCAATTAGTCTAGGAATCTAATTTTTAACTAGGTGAAACACCAGGTCTAGACAAGGCCACTAGCTAGTCAAAAAGTATAAAAGGGGCTAGAGAGCTCATTTTTGAGGAGAAAAAATTGTAGTTTGAACAAAAGAAGAGCACTTGTAATTGTGTTTTGATCTTAATCAAAGCTTCCATTGTCTCAGTCTTTGTCTTACGTGTGTGCGTGTGTGTGTATGTCTGTGCATGCTTGTGTGCTTCTCCATCACCACTTGTGCACATCACCTACTCGAGGTCTTCATACCATCCTCATGTCTTCGCGGATTGACATTAAAGGAGGTGCTACTCATCACTGAGCTACATCAAATTTTGGCATCGTTGTTGGGGATCGAGCTTTGAGGACGAGCGTGTGATGGTAAGATGTAGAGTAGAGATGTTGGAAGAGTAGGTACCTCCATCTCCATTCATTTCCTCATTTCCACTTGAGAGCGAGAGTAAGAGAGAGCTTGTACGCACACTTGTTTTTTGTATTCTCCTCAGTGTTTTTGTAGGCACCAGCTTCCATTGTAGCTATAGTAGCTCCAACAGGTGAGAAAATTATTTGTGCAAGTTTTGAGGCGTTGTCCTCTATCGATCGCAATCGACAAAAATGTTTGACCATTGGTAAAACGAGTGCACCACCATAACATACATGATTGGCACATTCTAGACCACTAATCACAGTTAAAAAATTCCTTAATTCTCTGTCAATCATGATTAACACTGTCAATCGCGACTGACACCCACAACCAACACCTTTGTCGATTGCGATTGACACCATCAACCGTGATCGACAACCACGATCGACATAGCTGATTGATAGACCCTGTCAATCGCAATTGATACCATCGATCGCGATCGACAACCACGACGGACACATCTATCAGTCGTGATTGACACTGTCGATTGCGACCGATTTCATGATTGACACAATAAATCGCATGTCCATGTGTCCATCACGATGGACACAACCCCGATCGATTGAACTCACGCCTGAATTTGTAGAAAAGGTGTCGATCGCGATTGACACCATCGATTGCGATTGACAGACCACGATCGACTGCCACGTCAGTCTTTGTCGATCGCAACTAATAGGCCACGATGGACACCTGTGTCAATCGCGATTGACAGCCCTATCGATCGTGATTGACAACCATTTTTAGTGAATTTTTAGGGGTTTTTTGTTTCAAACTTTGGGGTAATTGTGGGCATAAATATCAAGTAGTTAGTGCATTGTGAGGCCCCTACACAAGTAAATTGAGAAATCTAGTTTGTGTATTTTGAATTTGACCATACCTAGGGGGAAGAAAATTGAGGCATCTCTAGGATTGTTTTCCATAAAGACAAAGGGCAATTTGATCTGTGAAGTACATGCATGAAAATGGTTTGTTATGTCATTTGAATTTAAATCTTGAGCTAACTTTGGGACTTTTACAAGTCCATTGAGAGCATTGAAGGGCATTTAGAGCACTAGCATACTTTGAGCTTGAGAATGGGGTTCTTGAGCACCCAAGAGCAAGGGATAAGCAAGTGAGGTTGGATCATTCTCAACTCCCTTTGTCAATTCCTACCTTAGGCTAACTACAAGTCATGCTAGAAGTAAGATAGGGTGACGATAGGCATCTGTCAAGTTGAAGACTCTTAAATACTCAAGTTCAAGCAGGAATATAATCTCTCTATGATCAATAACCTTAAAGAAAGAATTTAACGTGGTACGATCAACTCAAAGTGCAGAAACTCATTCAAGTATTCCTAACGACGTTGTCGTCGGGTTCGTAAAAAAAAGGTGGAATTGAATGAGTATGGTTACCCATGTGTATCACTCCTTTTTATTTGCATTTAAGAACATGTTTTTCCCACTTCGGCTGAAGATTTGCACTTCCACTGCCATAGTTCATTGTGAACTTGCTCTAAAGGTTTAGGTACAAGCTTCAAGTTCACTAATTCTAAGTGAATTTTTCTTCCCATTGGTGGCTTCAGTGATGCAGATAAAGAAGAGGATTCTGCTCTAGCACATCCTCCAATGTATATGGATGGACTTTAGAGCTCACAAGCTGCTCAACACCCTTCCTTAGTGCAAGAGATGCTTGGCCAAGGCAACGAGTTGAATCGACACGTATACCATATAAAATATGAACTCGTTTAAAAAGTGTAAAAAATGGAAAGGTCCAAGAAATTTCTGTAGTAGACAAAACTTACATCTTTTCCTGAACCTCTAATGTATGCAACTTCCTCTGTACAAAGGAAACAACTCCGCAGCCGACTGCCTCCTTCAAGGCTAAGTCGTCAACGTCCACTGAGCAATCTTGCCACTGCTCATCAACAGATAACTCCCTTCTTGAAAGCAAATCAAAAGTATCACAATGCGTTTCACTGTTCAGAGTGAACAATTCTCGGAGCTCGTCTCTGCTGAAGTATCTCCCACAATTGTTTTTGTTCTTGGATTCTACGCTATCTTCTACCGTTGCCGCTATTTCACCTTTCACCAGCTGCCTCTGGTAAATTTTCTCCTCAATGCTCAAGTATCATAAGAAGTCTATAACAAGACGTCCAATGCTAAGTGCATACTGGAAGCATGTACACAGAAACGTTCAATAAGGTAAATAAAAGATTCGGAACTGCTTAAATATTGCGTTTGTTGAAAGGTAAGACAGTTGCTTGAGTGCTACTTTCACGTAACGTACTCGATCCATACAGTGAGTCCAATTATATTGTTGCAATATGGGAGGAAAAGAGTAATTGATAAATAGCATGAGCAAGCATATAGTTGACAATAAACATCAATGATATGTAAAGTTGCAGAAAGATTCACATCGCTACTAAAAATAAAAGGTAAAATCAAACATGGTAACGAACGTTTGTCTAATATCTACACTCCCTGCAATCATGTAGCGACCATTACCCAAAATAAGGCAACTCGAAAGTGGTGGGCAGAAAAGAGACAGCATCACATATATAGGCCCAACAAGACATCATGACGATGAAATTGGTTCTGAAACTACAGCACCCCTGTACTAGACTCTGTCATTAAAAAGTTACTTTCGGGAAATAAACCATTGCCATAGTAAAGAAGACCATGATATCAGTGTTCATTGTCTTGAGTGCATCAAATAGCTCACCTCTACAGAGATGCATTTGCAAGAGCTAATGTCCTGTTTTGTAAAGCAGAAGCAAACATAAATGCACGCTATGAAGATGCAATTAATGTTGTACCTCACTTATGTCAAGTTGTCTGCAAACAGCTTGTATACGTGTATATTGCACATGCACAGTAGAATTGTATGAATTACCTTTCATATCTTATGCTTACATCTAGATTTTTCTCCAGGATTTCACGCAAGGAAGATGCAATTAATGTTGTACTTCACTTATGTCAAGTTGTCTGCAAACAGCTTGTATACGTGTATATTAAACATGCACAGTAGAATTGTATGAAACCTTTCAGATCTTATGCTTACATCTAGATTTTTCTCAGTCAACATCTCAAGCATGGCCAGCCCCAAACCAACTCAGTGTGCCATCTCCTTCGGTAGTTATCAAAATAAAGCTTGACTTGAAGTACTTATTTTGAGAACCCATAAAGCCTAAACAATACATGGTGCCAATTGGAGTCCGAAAATAACAGGTAGCTTGAGCATTACGGTCAATACCTGCCTGTTGAAAACAGTCTGTAAATGATTACTGCCTTTCTTTGACCATCCCTCCATATGCGAGCCATTGCCTGCTTTTGAAGAGAGCAGGAACACCCTCTCGCCACCAAAAGCAGAGTTAAATCGATCAACTAATCTTTGTCGTTCCCCAACAAGTGTTCCTCCATCCAGCCGCAACCATTTCCAGCCCTTGTGATCGCACAAACCCTATAGATACCAGGAGCACTTAACATGCGTTCCATTGAATGTGTCTTTCAAGTCTCCAACCTAAACTAGATGATACAAAGCATCTGTATGGATCTGCCGACTTTTTTCCCCTGTCCAGCAGCCACCTCTTTCTCCGATCATATCCGTGCCTTCAACAGAATTGTGCGCTTCCTTTTCTCCCGAATGGAAAGTTTCCTCTTTCGTTGTTGATATCTGTCAGCACCACGAAAATACACATACATACTTGTGCACATACATAAATTCATATATACTAACACACATATATACACAAATTATTACACATGAATTCACACATACATGTATTCATTTTTAAATGAACTATTACTCATGCACTTACACATTTAAGCTTATACGTGAAACACGCATGTGCACATATATGAACATATACATACTCACATACTCATGGATGCATTCACATGGGTGCATGGAAATTTGCGAGCATACACTTGGATATACACATGTGCAAATGCTCTTGCAAGTACAAGAAATATGTAAAGAGAAGCAATCCATGCTTCTTATCACCAATGTATTGCAAACAATGATCTCAAGCACTCATACATGATAAAAGCTATATATAAAGGATAGAAATCACCAGAGTCTATTAGATTCTTTATATGTTTGATTTGACTTCAACATCTTATCACCTTAATTCCTTCCAATGAGTAGCTTCCATCTTGCCATTGCAATCAGGAAAGTTAGCATCTTTAACAGTTTCATTTGATTTTAGTGTACCTTTAGCAGAGCTATAAGATGGTGTTCCCTGCTTGACTATCAATCATGAATCCAAATCCTGACCACATCCACCCCCTCTGAACCTGTGCATCCTCTGGATGCACCAACCTGCATACATAACATCAAACACAAGCAAGGATCAAGCAGTCGTAGCATATAAACAGAACTTAAAGAAAATTTTAACTTGATGCATGAAACCTAAAAATGCATTAGTCTTGTCATGAATTAAGAGAAGAAAGTAGACAAAAGCATCTCATACAACATACCAGATTACACTAATGCACTTAGACTAGAAATCATATGAGTAAATTGAAAACTTCTTAGCTCTCTCGTTAACTCGACCCAGTCGGATCTAGTAGCCTATCCGAAGCATTTGCATATACCAGTCTTCACTAACTCGATTTATGAAACTCGCTTCTGGCTTCCCCATTGATCTTCTATCATCTGAAGCCCCTTCAGACCCTTTTCTTATTTTTCTCATATTTTTATTCTGTTTTTCTTTATTTTAATTCTTTATCCCAGCTCAACCTTTATATCTTTGCTTTTATTTTTATTTATTTATTTTTCCACATTTTTCGGCCTATGTCGAAATCGGATGCGACTCGTGGACCTGACCACCCGGCCAGGTTTAGACCACCCATCTACCGACCCGACATAGCGCACGATGCACAATGTCAGCCTCATACGAAATCAACGTCAGCTCGTGGCTCTGACCACCCGGTCAGAGTGACTCCACCCGCCTATCAACCCGTATGAGCGCGTAACAACATATAGGTCAGGCCATACGACACAACTAGCGTCAGCTCGTGGCCCTGATCACCCGACCAGGGTAGTTCCACCCGCCTACTAGCTCATCGCAGCACCCAACAACACATACACATACATATAAAAAGCTGGCTGGTATAAGAATTCTTTTCTCAAGATATAATTTGTCTGAAGATCAGGCCAGATGAGAGATCAAGAGTAGAAGTCAAAGTGTCTCACTCATCAAGTATTTGTAAACACTACTATATACAGATACTTAGTCTAGGTCTTCCCTTCACCTTCCTAGGTCTTGCTTTCGAAAGTTCTAGTCCATCCTCTAACCTTACTCATATAATCCTGGCCCTTATACATTATAAGTAATCTAATTAGTGGCACAAGATATATATTTCTACTTAATTTTTCTTATTTATACGTTTCTATATGCATTATATGCTTAATCATGCAGTCTTTTTATATACACATATACAAGAGAGAAGAAAAAACTGAAGTGATAACATCTCACCAGTATGAAGTCGGAAGCCGCTTGAGCTTGTCGCATCCAACCTCCTCTTCTTGTTTCATTCTGAGTCGCTATCTTCAATGTATTGATTTGATTCCTGCGTCTTTCTTCAAATCAAAGCAAAAACATAAGATATATACATTCCTATTTACAAAAACATTCCTTTAAGCTTTATGGAATTTTATTGAAAAAAAATTCTTCCTTCAATCTCACCTTCTTTAAAACATACTCACCAAAGAAACTGTGCTTGAAAAGAAGCCATCTCTGAACTGCATCAATCAAGGTAGCATTCTTAAACAAGTTAGATATGTGGACAAGCCATTTCATTTGCTCGTCCATTCCTTGTAGGCTCGACTGGCATACAAAGCTTTTAGAGAATTTGAAAATCCATGATTTAATCATTTGAGCATAGTTGCTTTTATTTACATTTCTCTCTAATGCATCATATGAAGATGCACATGATAAATGAGCACATGTATATAGATTATTAAAATTTGGAGTATTTAGAACATCATCAAACAAATCAATCATACATATGTTTTGATTCATTTTAAGGTTGAAATCATTTGAAAGGATTTCATCATTTCCATTATGATTATCCAATCTTTCTTCTTCATTGCCATTAAGGGTTTGAATACATTCATAAGATTTACACTCTAAATAGAAAGGTTCATCATTCTTTGACTGCAAATTATGTTCATTTTCGTGATTCAGTCTATCATAATCCCTCCTTACTTGAGTGCTACAAATTATAGAATCTGCTTCTATCTCTAATCTCTCCAAGAACTCCTCATCTTCGTCTTTTTCCAGATTCATTTGCCCATTATCATGAAGAAACTCAATATCATCACAATCAAGAAAATCTTGATCATCTAAATCACTAAATTCTTGCTTCTCCAAGTAAGATTCATTGGAAAATCTACATTCATCTATATTCTCCTGATCCTTTTCAAAGATATACATGTAATTTGATGTCAAATCAGTTTTCCTATTCAAGATGCCATCATCAGATTCTTTATCTATCTCAATTATTTCTTGTTTATTATCTTTAGAGGATGTGTTTTTGCCACACTCCTCATACATTTCTTTTATCATTGAATCTTGCTCAAATACTTCATACCTGAATATCTCATCATAGACGCTTGAGTCAATTGAAACTTCATCCATCTGGTAACATTTATATCTAGCTTCATCAATGCAAATATTTGACTCAACGGTTTCACATTCAATATCTTTTGATGCTATGCACACATCATATTTATCATACATCTCATTAAACGTTGTATCTTCCACTTCATGCTTGATTTCTTTGATATATGAACTCAACTCAACATGATCATTCTTAACATACATATCAATGTAAAGAGGAGTAATCAGTGGAGTATCCTCATCGCTCTCATGATCATTCATATGTCCTTCTTCATGGAGTACAATATCGTTCACATACATATCATTATATTGAAGCTCAATCAACAACTCATTCTTACACCTATAATTCAGATCACTCTCTTGTACCTCTAACGACTCATTTAATGTGGTATCACTCAAGAGTTTTTCACATTCTTGATCTTGATCTAAACAATCAGTAGGCTTAGCATCATGCTTTTCACCATCGGCATACATACCATTCTTTAGAGGACTCATAATTTGCATGCCCTCCTGATTAGCATCATGCTCCCTTGCATTCTCTTCATACAAATTAGTCATTTGGCCATGATTCATATTTGAATCATATGCTTCAAGAGATGTTTCACTCTTAGATGGTATCAAATAGTTCCTCGAGCATTGTTTGGTTTCGTCATTTAAGAAATCATCTTGTGCTTGATACTCACATGGATTCACTGGATTATTTTGAGTTATTTCATTTGCAATCTCTTTCTGATTACCTCGACTTCCGGTAGATATCTTTAAATCTTGGTTATTATCATATCTTGCCTCTTTGTTTGTTTGATTATCATCCCTTAGAAGCGAGGAGTCTATCAGATTATAGGAAGCCTCATGTTGGTTTCTTGGTGTGTTTTGTTTATTTTTGTTTTGTTGTATGTTTGATATTGGCTTGATTTTGTTTTGTTTAGCTTCCACATATTCCCTTGCTCCTCCCATCTTTGGGGTTTGTGCATATACAGTATTTGTAGATGTGATCAAAGTATCTACAGGCTCTTGGTACCTTGAATCCTCAGAGATTGCATCACTTATGTTTATAGGTTCTTTATAGTGATCCCCTTCATAAGCATGTACGTGTATTTCATGCATATATTCTTTATGCCCAGCTTGGGTTTCTATTATTCTATAGAATTGCAAATTATTTTTAGTTTCTGAAATGCATGGAATTTGTGTATCTTCTTCATTTGCATAAATGTCAGCTTGCCAATCGTTTAAAAATTTTTCTATTGTTTGTTGTTTCTTCACATATCTCATCACAGCTTCATGGACCAGCGTCCAATCCTCTGTGAGCCCTGAGTCAGAGTCTATATCTTGTAGAAGTGGAATTAACTCCTCTCTGGCTTTAACGTCGATTGTTCGAAGAAACAACGACACCCTTTCATGACTTATGCACCTCTTATCGTGCTCAGAAAGATCATCATATTGTCGCTCAAACTCTTCTTTGATCTCGAGAATCGGCTGGTCTTTGGGTATATGAACCCATCTCAAGAAAGATCTACGAGTTACTTTATCAAGGTCTTCTAGCATAAACTGCTTGAGGAGTGTCGCTTTGTATTGGGACCATGTCGTTTGATTTATTCGCATTATTTGGTCTCGCATGTCATATCCCGACACATAGATAAAGTTTTCACATAATTCTTTTTCCGTCATCGGACTTAATCCAACACTTAGATATTTGGCCTCGAGTTCATATTCTTTGCAGAACTTTGAGACATTCTTTCCATCGAAAAAGCCACACCGATTGACTAGGCGTTCATGAAGTGATTGGATGGCTTTTTGACGCCTATCCTCTTCTTGAAAGCGTAGGAATTGAGCTAGGATCTCTTCCATTTTGATTATGCTAATCTTTGTGGCTCTATAATTCACTCACCCCCTCCTTTCACGTCGGGTTCACCAGGTATGTCGTCGGGTTCGTAAAAAAAAGGTGGAATTGAATGAGTATGGTTACCCATGTGTATCACTCCTTTTTATTTGCATTTAAGAACATGTTTTTCCCACTTCGGCTGAAGATTTGCACTTCCACTACCATAGTTCATTGTGAACTTGCTCTAAAGGTTTAGGTACAAGCTTCAAGTTCACTAATTCTAAGTGAATTTTTCTTCCCATTGGTGGCTTCAGTGATGCAGATAAAGAAGAGGATTCTGCTCTAGCACATCCTCCAATGTATATGGATGGACTTTAGAGCTCACAAGCTGCTCAACACCCTTCCTTAGTGCAAGAGATGCTTGGCCAAGGCAACGAGTTGAATCGACACGTATACCATATAAAATATGAACTCGTTTAAAAAGTGTAAAAAATGGAAAGGTCCAAGAAATTTCTGTAGTAGACAAAACTTACATCTTTTCCTGAACCTCTAATGTATGCAACTTCCTCTGTACAAAGGAAACAACTCCGCAGCCGACTGCCTCCTTCAAGGCTAAGTCGTCAACGTCCACTGAGCAATCTTGCCACTGCTCATCAACAGATAACTCCCTTCTTGAAAGCAAATCAAAAGTATCACAATGCGTTTCACTGTTCAGAGTGAACAATTCTCGGAGCTCGTCTCTGCTGAAGTATCTCCCACAATTGTTTTTGTTCTTGGATTCTACGCTATCTTCTACCGTTGCCGCTATTTCACCTTTCACCAGCTGCCTCTGGTAAATTTTCTCCTCAATGCTCAAGTATCATAAGAAGTCTATAACAAGACGTCCAATGCTAAGTGCATACTGGAAGCATGTACACAGAAACGTTCAATAAGGTAAATAAAAGATTCGGAACTGCTTAAATATTGCGTTTGTTGAAAGGTAAGACAGTTGCTTGAGTGCTACTTTCACGTAACGTACTCGATCCATACAGTGAGTCCAATTATATTGTTGCAATATGGGAGGAAAAGAGTAATTGATAAATAGCATGAGCAAGCATATAGTTGACAATAAACATCAATGATATGTAAAGTTGCAGAAAGATTCACATCGCTACTAAAAATAAAAGGTAAAATCAAACATGGTAACGAACGTTTGTCTAATATCTGCACTCCCTGCAATCATGTAGCGACCATTACCCAAAATAAGGCAACTCGAAAGTGGTGGGCAGAAAAGAGACAGCATCACATATATAGGCCCAACAAGACATCATGACGATGAAATTGGTTCTGAAACTACAGCACCCCTGTACTAGACTCTGTCATTAAAAAGTTACTTTCGGGAAATAAACCATTGCCATAGTAAAGAAGACCATGATATCAGTGTTCATTGTCTTGAGTGCATCAAATAGCTCACCTCTACAGAGATGCATTTGCAAGAGCTAATGTCCTGTTTTGTAAAGCAGAAGCAAACATAAATGCACGCTATGAAGATGCAATTAATGTTGTACCTCACTTATGTCAAGTTGTCTGCAAACAGCTTGTATACGTGTATATTGCACATGCACAGTAGAATTGTATGAATTACCTTTCATATCTTATGCTTACATCTAGATTTTTCTCCAGGATTTCACGCAAGGAAGATGCAATTAATGTTGTACTTCACTTATGTCAAGTTGTCTGCAAACAGCTTGTATACGTGTATATTAAACATGCACAGTAGAATTGTATGAAACCTTTCAGATCTTATGCTTACATCTAGATTTTTCTCAGTCAACATCTCAAGCATGGCCAGCCCCAAACCAACTCAGTGTGCCATCTCCTTCGGTAGTTATCAAAATAAAGCTTGACTTGAAGTACTTATTTTGAGAACCCATAAAGCCTAAACAATACATGGTGCCAATTGGAGTCCGAAAATAACAGGTAGCTTGAGCATTACGGTCAATACCTGCCTGTTGAAAACAGTCTGTAAATGATTACTGCCTTTCTTTGACCATCCCTCCATATGCGAGCCATTGCCTGCTTTTGAAGAGAGCAGGAACACCCTCTCGCCACCAAAAGCAGAGTTAAATCGATCAACTAATCTTTGTCGTTCCCCAACAAGTGTTCCTCCATCCAGCCGCAACCATTTCCAGCCCTTGTGATCGCACAAACCCTATAGATACCAGGAGCACTTAACATGCGTTCCATTGAATGTGTCTTTCAAGTCTCCAACCTGAACTAGATGATACAAAGCATCTGTATGGATCTGCCGACTTTTTTCCCCTGTCCAGCAGCCACCTCTTTCTCCGATCATATCCGTGCCTTCAACAGAATTGTGCGCTTCCTTTTCTCCCGAATGGAAAGTTTCCTCTTTCGTTGTTGATATCTGTCAGCACCACGAAAATACACATACATACTTGTGCACATACATAAATTCATATATACTAACACACATATATACACAAATTATTACACATGAATTCACACATACATGTATTCATTTTTAAATGAACTATTACTCATGCACTTACACATTTAAGCTTATACGTGAAACACGCATGTGCACATATATGAACATATACATACTCACATACTCATGGATGCATTCACATGGGTGCATGGAAATTTGCGAGCATACACTTGGATATACACATGTGCAAATGCTCTTGCAAGTACAAGAAATATGTAAAGAGAAGCAATCCATGCTTCTTATCACCAATGTATTGCAAACAATGATCTCAAGCACTCATACATGATAAAAGCTATATATAAAGGATAGAAATCACCAGAGTCTATTAGATTCTTTATATGTTTGATTTGACTTCAACATCTTATCACCTTAATTCCTTCCAATGAGTAGCTTCCATCTTGCCATTGCAATCAGGAAAGTTAGCATCTTTAACAGTTTCATTTGATTTTAGTGTACCTTTAGCAGAGCTATAAGATGGTGTTCCCTGCTTGACTATCAATCATGAATCCAAATCCTGACCACAACGTGATATCAGACACGAGCATAAACGTGATAACCCACTAAAAAGGAATCAAGTGGCTGATACTAATTGATCTACAACAAGGTTGTACGTGGGGTAAATTGGGGCTGTTCAATCAGGCATATGAACCTTAGATCTGGATGACATCTAGGGAGAGATAGACAAAGCCTTAGGTCTTCAGAGGCTAGTATGAATCACCCTATTAGGTCTTGGGCCCAGAAATTAAGCAATTATCCACACTACCCTAGCTCTGAAACTAGTGAATCAGAGATGTCTTATGGTATGGAGAGGCCCACAGGAAGTTCAAGTGTGGCTTACGTAGAGAAACCTAAAGGCCCATACAAAACTCAACTTGAATACATCAGGACTAACCGATTAGGTGCTCGCATCTATGAGGATTGTATGAGAAGATCTATTGTCGAAATTAAAAACTCTGATCAACCCATTGGATAGGAACACCCGCTCATCAAATTTGAGAATGGTGCATACCTAGATAAGGAACAATGTACATAATCATCAATCAACCGGATAGAACAGATGAATTTGGTAATGTGATCCCAGAAGCAAACATAGAGGACAAAGAGCAAGGGAACATAGGAAAAGAGCCCAAAACTCCCTGAGGCAAATCAGTCTTGACTAGAATCATCACTACAGATTGGGTTCCCCAAGACAATAAAAGCATAGTTCTGCTCTTAAACTGAGAGACGGCTTTTTGGAGGTATAAGTCTGACCAGCCTAACGAAGTAGGAATGCTCACAATCTATCAGTTCAAAGATCCTGATAGCCCAAGCAAAGTGACCTATTTAGACAATACTTCAGAGAGGATCTTTGTGGTCTCAAAACATGGTAGGCATGCCTACACTTGGAAGGGTGAATTTATTTTTCCCCAACCAAGATCTAATGCCTCTTATGGCCACCAAGGAGCTGGAACATCCCAAGCTCATGGAGCTCAAAGGGAGAGGAGTAGAGATAGGCCAGAGGTGAGCTTTGCTAACCCACTAGGAAGAGAAAGAATTAGAATGGAGGCTGATAGAATGGAGAATGAGATACATAGAGACCTAAGGAATCAAAGGAATGCATATGAATTCCCTCTGCCAAGGCCTAGGGAACACACCAGGACCTTGAGGCCTACACAACTAGTTAAGTCCATGAAGAATTGCTTCGATGGCACTAGAGACCCGTACGATCATGTGGCAAAATTTTGGCAAGTCTTGAGGGCAGATCAAGTGGATGTCCTCTTCACTCAGTACAATGCATTTGGACTAACTCTCAAGAATACCGCACTAACTTGGTTTCAAATGCTTCACCAAGGTCAGTTTAAGAACATAGATCAACTTCTAGAAGCTTTCATCACAAAATTTCCTAATAGTGGCATACGGCACAATACTTGCTCACTGATACATAGCTTCAAGCAGACACCTCAAGAGACGGTTAGACTTTTAGGAAGAAGATTTAGGCAATACCTAGAGAGATGCCCCATTCCTAAGTTACCCACACTAACCAAACAAGTGGCTTTATTCTTGGATGGATTGCTAAGTACCAAATTGAGATCATATCTGTACTTGAAGGACCCTAGGACCATAGAAGAGTGTG
Organism: Ceratopteris richardii; assembly: GCA_020310875.1. Taxonomy (NCBI): domain Eukaryota; kingdom Viridiplantae; phylum Streptophyta; class Polypodiopsida; order Polypodiales; family Pteridaceae; genus Ceratopteris; species Ceratopteris richardii. Next base: position 29,576,184 of record CM035436.1, on the reverse strand, counting down.
TATGCATGTGCATAGACATTGAGGATAACCTAGGGGAGGAATTAGAGCTTTCAAAAATCTACAAAGATTCAGATAGCTCTACTAGCCTCAATTCAAATCCATCCACATCTATTGAGGAACTTGCGAAGAAAGTAGCTCAGAAGTTAGGAGTCTCAAGCAAACAAATACCAAGGTTTTCCCTAGTGAAAAGATGCTATACTTGTGGAGGTGACCATATGTTGAATGTATATCCCATTATGGTTCAACCCCAAGTGAAGCCTAGTAGTCAATACTACACCATAGAATGGAGATACACTAACCACACCACGCAAGATTGCCCATACAATAAGCAAGGAGTTAGGCAAACTTATCCACAGCCATACCCTCAACAAGGAAGATACCAGAACTAGTACCCATCACAGGAGTATGCTAGGCCTCAGTGACCCTACTAACCACAATATCACACCCAGCAAAGACCTCAACCAGTTCTGGCGTAGCAATCCCCTCCTCCAGCCAATGTAATTCTTGTGAAGTACACAGGTGCAGAAGAAAATCTGAATAGAGCCTTAGTGCCAATAACACCGTTACTTTCAGAAAATGACCCAAGTGATCATAGTTTTAACTCTACTCATATTGATAGCCGAGAGGCTTACTACATGCAGTTACCTAAGCATAACGAGTCATATTATTATGAAGACCCGAGTGAACCTAGTTGGGAGCCTGAGTATGCAAATGTCATGTACGCAAACCCCAACTCTAGACCTCAACCTAGGCAGATAAGACCTCCATTTCCTAGAGTACCATGCTACTGATGTCAGGAAGATCACCTCATTCATGATTGCCCTCTACCTGCACCTACACAAAATCAACTGGTGACAATTCAAGGTTTTTGTCCAGATTGTGGGAAGGAGCACTTGTTATGATATTGTCCTAAAAACCCCACCAACATGCCAAAGATCACTCCTATCAATGTCATTGGGTTAGTGATAGACTCCATCGGAAGTATGACTTCCACTGCCCCTATGCAAGTGGTCACTAGAGCTCAACCTTTGCAGCAAAACCAAGGTTTAGGACAAAAAAAGAGTTATGAGGTTAGTGAGATTGAGAGTGTAACTAAGAAGAGGACCAAAGCTTTGAAGGATAGTCGCGAGAGAATGAAAAGGCAATGGGCAAAGAAGATGAGTGAACTTGAGGAATGTCTAAGAGAAACAAAAGCCAAGATAATTAAACTCACATCTCAAAACTCACTCTCACACTACTCCACCACCACCACTCCCATCTCCCTCCAATTCACCACCTTCCAATCCACCTCACATAATCCCACCACCCCCTAGAGTAAGATCAATCTTAGCAGATCCCACTCCCGAGGACTTAGACATGATGCTTAAGGCATATCAGGCCAGAATCCAAGAAGGGTCAAACATAACGGATCATAAAAAGTGTTACCCTAGAGCTGAACTAGAGCTTGAATGAACTAAAATTTGTGCTAAGATGGTGGAATTGGCTCAAACCATGTTTGAATCTAGTCGCCTCTTTTACTTCTCTAGTTCAAGTAAGACACAGTTGCACTTTGATGGATTGCTAGAAAGATTGGAGAGGCTAATTGCAAAATCTGAAAAGGACACCACCTCTCAAAGTAAGGCCAAGGCAAGTGAAAGGATAAGACTTCCTCCCCAGGAAGCTTATGTGCCTAACTCCACAAAACCAAAAAAATCTTCTTCTATGAATCGGTATTCACCAGAATTCATGCAGGAGATTCAAGAAGAGAAATGGGCTAAAGAAAGTGAACATCCTCCTCCAATTGAACTTGTGGATGAAGCACATGATCAATTCCCGCAAGACATTCCTTCCACTTATGGAGAGCAAGAGAGTGCCCAATCCCATGGGAGATTAGAATTCGAGTCTAACTCCTTACATGAACTACCCCATTTCATCGGCCCATGGGAAGCTAAGTCTACTTGTATGAGAGCACCCACGGTTGTGATAAGAAACAAAGACTCAATCATACCTAACAATACAGAGGTAGTAAAGAACACTAAAGGGCAGTGCGATCTCACTTTAGAAGAGTTACTCAAGGTTAAGCAAGAATTATGGAAACATGTAGCCCACCAAGTGCGAGAAGTAGCAAAACCTCGTTACGAGGTAGGATCTCATAGAACAGTGCCAGAAATACCCTTGGAGAAGATAGGAGACATAAGTGAAGGAGAAGAAGGAAACACCTATCTTCCCATTACCCATCAAGGTTACCACTAAGGCAACTTTGGACTCAGGTGCAGGAGTAGTAATTGCCACCACTTCCCTATGGAAGCATTGGGGCAAGCTAGCACTCAAGCCAACGAGAATGAAATTGTAGATGGCCGATGGTCACATAGAAAGACCCTTAGGACTGCTAGAAGGAATAACTCTCACTACATGTGGTGTCGAGTTCGAGCATACTTTTTCCATATGTGACTTTAGCAAGAATCACGTCTATGAGATGATTTTGGGAAGTCCATTTATGCGGCAGTTACAACTGGTACAAGATTGGGGAACCAATTCTTTGTATTTGTAACACTTAGGTGTTACAACCGAAGTCAATCTCAAGGATTACTCTCATAGAGGCATACCCCCTATTCAATGGAATCACATCCATAGAGGTAAAGATGATACGGTGTCAGTGCATTCCATAGGATCACGATCCTCTTGGAAGCATGAAGACACCCACTTATGGATGTGCAAAGTAGCAGGAGAAGAAGAGAAGAGAGAAAAAGCCAGAGAGGTAGGTGTGAAGGAAACTCATGGATCAATTCAAGACTCAGCCTATGCACCTGTAGTATTTCCTGATGAAGACTTTGAACCTCATGGTTGGACGGAAATTTTAGCAACAATGGATGTAGCCATCAATGAAGAACAATGGACACCTCATTGTGACGAGGATGGCTATGACATTTCAGTCTTCATGATAGAGCCAATCATGTGTGATTCGGTTATTGAAGAATGTCAACCTAACACTGATGCATTCGAGGATGCAAGTGACTCCGATCTAGAGTCAATCATTATGGAATCACCTTTTGCATCAGATGAGGAATATTTCTACAAAGTAGAAGCTCACCCTCAGAGACATGAAGAACTTACAAACAAAGTGAGATTACCCACATGGGTAACCACTAAGAATGAAGGCAAGAAGAGAAAGAAGAGAGAAGTCACACCAGAGGAGGAAGAATCCTTATTTGAGGTCCCAGAAAACTTTAAGAAGTATGAGACAAAAGATAGGAGATTCATGATAAGAATGCCTAAACGTGATGCATAAGCGAGAGAGGCCTATGATAACAAGGAAACCACAAATAAAATCATAGTGACGATAGAAGAAGGTGAGGAACGATGTACCTACATAAGACATGACCTAACTGAGGAAGAGGAGCAAGAGTTGATAGCCTTGCTAAGAGAATACAGAGATGTATTCGCTTGGAGTTACAAGGACTTGAAAGGTGTAGATCCTGACATATGCTCGCATATGATTCCCATGACTTCAGATGCCAAACCTTCTAAGCAGAAGCCATACACATATAACGATAATTATGCTGCCAAATCAAGGAAGAGATACATCATTTGGTTGAAGCTAGATTCATCTATGAAATTGAGCACATTGAATGGGTATCCCCCATCGTAGTGATACCCAAAAAGAATGGAAAGTTACATGTATGCATTAACTTGAAGAAAGTTAATGCATCCACTATTAGAGATAGTTATCCGCTTCCTATCACTGAACATCTCTTAGAAAGGGTGGCAAGTAAGGAAGTCTACAGCTTCCTTGATGGCTTCTCTGGCTACAATCAAGTGGCCATAGCTCCAGAAGATCAGCATAAGATAGCTTTTTCCATAGAGTGGGACATATTTGCCTTTCGAGTAATGCCATTTGGTCTTACCAATGCGCCAGCCACCTTTCAAAGGTTGATGTGCCATGTGTTAAAAGAGTTCTTGAAAATTTTGGAAGTCTGTGTTGATGATGTGTGTGCTTCCAACATAAGACAAACACATATCCCATATTTGAGAGCTATCTTTAACAAATGTAGAGAATATCAAGTCTGCTTGAACCCAGAAAAGTGTGTTTTTATGGTCAAGCAATGCAAGATTCTAGGACACATAGCGTCAAAGAATGGCATATCCACGGATGAGAAGAAAGTGAGAGCTATTGCAGAGCTACCTAGGCCAAAGAATGTCAAAGAGGTACAGGCTTTCATGGGGCATTGTGGCTACTATTGCCGATTCATTCATATGTATGCGATCATTGTAAAGCCTCTATATTCCCTTTTGACTAACTTTGAGTGGACTGAAGAATGTGAGGATTCCTTTAATAAGCTCAAGAGAAGATTGTGTTTTGCACCAATCTTGACTACACTATATTGGAACAAACCATTTCATGTTCATGTGGATGCATCCAATTATGCCATTGGATGTGTACTTGCACAACCTACTGGTAAAGGTAATATGGATCTCCCAATAGCCTATGCTAGCACATAGTTGAATGCGGCTGAGCGTAACTATACCACAACCGAAAGAGAAGGACTAAGCATGGTATATGTTGTAAAAACGTTTAGACACTATTTGCTTGCAAATAAGTTTAAATTTTTTACTGATCATTAAGCTCTACTGTACTTGGTAAATAAGCCATGCAATACAGGTAGATTAGTAAGATGGTTCCTCTTACTAATGGAATATGACTTTGAGGTAGTGGTGAGGAAAGGTAAGACTCACCTGAGAGTAGATCATCTCTCCAGGCTCACATCCGGAGAGGCCCCACAAGGAGTATCAGATGATCTTCCTAATGCTTGTTTAATTTGGAAGTTGTACCGTAGTGGGCCAAGACATTAGTGCCAATATTGATGTATGGGCCTAAACATCCACTGATAAACACTCAAGATAAGGAGGTAGTAAAATCCCAAAAGTACAATATCATGGCAGGGAATATGTACAAGCATATGGATCAAGGAATATTAACTTGTTGTGTGGAAGAGGAGGAGTACGCGAAGTGGTTGCAATTAGCACATGCGGATGCATTACAGCAACACCATTGGAAACAAAGAACCCTTCAAACCCTACAAAGGTTAGGGGTATATCGGCCGACAATGGAAGCAGATGTGCACAAATTATGCAAAGAATGCCCAATATGCAGGATTAGACCTCCAATGGAGCATGCCACTCTTTATCGAGTGTCTTTAGTGCCAGATTGGAGCGAACCATTAGTAGCCTTTCTGAGGACAAAAACATTCCCTCAGGACATGACATTGTCTAGAAAAAGGAGCTTAGAACAGGAGGCGCTAGACTACTCACTCATTGGAAATAACTTATACAAGCATGGTAAAGATGGTTACCTAAGGCTATGTGTCCATAAGAGTGAATATCTCAAGATCTTGGAAACTGCTCACCAAGGTGTAGCAGGAGGACACTTTGGACTAGACCATGTAATTAAGGCAATCCTATTTGCAGGCTTGTGGTGGCCAACCCTTCACACGGATGCACATATCTATGTGAAGCGGTGTGACATTTGTCAACGAACTCAATATCCCATATGTAAAGATGAGATGCCATTGAAACCTATGATGGGTGGATGTGCATTCTCTAAGTAGGGAATAGACTTTGTAGGTTCTATTAATCCCCCAACCAAGAATTCCCATGCGAAGTATATCATTGTTGCCACCGATTATCTGACTAAATGGGTAGAAGTGAAAGCCGCAACAAAGAACGATGCTCAAACGACATCTAAGTTCTTATTTGAGAATGTGTTCACAAGATACGGGCTACCTATAGAGCTAGTTAGTGATAGAGGCACTCACTTCTTGAATGAAGTTATTGAAACCCTTCTCCAAGAGTTCTTGGTGATACACAAGAAGTCTACCCCCTATCATCCACAAGCTAATGGGCTAGCTGAAAGCACCAATAAGATTCTATGCAATGTGTTGACCAAATTAGTGAATAATAAACGCTCTGATTGGGACAAACAACTACACCATGTTGTTTGGGCATATAGAGTTGCCTATAAAATGGTACTCTAAGCCACTCCCTTTCATATGGTGTTTGGCCAAAATGCAATGCTGCCATTAGACTTCTTGATACCCATAGTGAAAGTAGCACAGGAGCATGAGTGGACAGGTCATGAACTCTCTTCGAGCTTTTTATATCTTGAATGGTTCGGTGAAACGAGATTGAGAGCAACCGTAGGAATTTATGTAGTTAAGAAAAGACAAAAGGCATACTTCGATGCCCATGTGAAGGATAAAGGCTTGAAAGCAGGAGACTTAGTTTTGGTATACACCCTGAAACAACATGCAAGAAAGCTAGAGAAGCATGGCTATGGATCTATGATCATAAATAGGATCTCAACTAGTGGAGACGTTCAATTAGCTACTCTAGAAGGTGATGTTCTCCCTCGTTACAGCAGCGAATGCAGAGTCAAACTATATGAAGAACCCATCACTGAGGAAATGCTTAATCGACTCAACACTGCCAAGAAATGTAACGAAGAAGAAACACGAATTCGCGAAAAAGTGCAAGTTAAAGCTTTAGAACGCATTCGAAGAATGAAATTGAGAAGACATGGTAGAGATGAGCCTAATGATACTTATGGAGCTCCAAAATATCACATGGCCATATGCGAGGCACCAAAAATAGTTTCCCATAGAATAGTTGACCGACGTCCTTTTGTTACCCTAGAGATGAGACAAGAAGAAAGCGCAAGGAATGTGAGAGCCTTAATTGACTTAGGCGCAGCCACTAGTGCTGTTAGGTTTTCTTAGTGTCAAGAATTGAAATTAAGTGTCAGTCCTATAGAAGCATACCTCATAGGATTGGGAAGTGTGGAAACCCCCTGCATGGGCGAGGTGGAGCTCCCCCTCTACATTCAAGATGCTCTTATGACAGTTAAGGTGCTAGTGTGTCAAGATGAGGATCTCACTGAGCCTCTTGTCTTGAGCCAACACTGGATCTATGATCATGCAGTCAACCTAAACCTAAGAAGTGAACTTCTTCAAGTATGGAATCGCAATACAATTGAGTTAGAAAATGAAGCACTCAAGGAACTAGGAAAGGCACCAACTCTTGGTCCTTTCAGCAATACACATGAAGATGATGATGCTATTCTTGTCCAAAACTCTATGATGCAGAGGGATGATGTTCTCAACAAAGAAGCCGAGGATATGATGGAACTCCCTTCTTTTCCAAAAGTGATAGAGACACGACAACGAAAGGAGTACCGAATGCAGACAAAGTAGAGAGCCTACACTCAAAACCAAAGGAGAGTACAAAGAAAGGTGTCTCAACCACCGAAAAAAGTATGGGTATGGAAAGGCGAGCATCTTGTTGTAGTCAAGTTACAACCACTGACTAAACATCATGCCAGTGATCGACGACAAGACACGAATAAGAAGTCTTTCAAAGATTCACCTATGAAAGTAAGTCTATATGGGTGCCCAAGAAGTCATTGAAGGCCGGCCCACAATCAAGACAAATTTGGGTGCCTAAGGCTTGCTTGCGGGTTCAAATAGCCACACATAAACCACACAATGTACAGCATGATTCACACACTTGAACAACCAATGCCCACCATTGTTTGGCACACACAAACACATATTCATCCATGAGCACGAGCACAATCACTTGTAAATGGGTCCCTGAAAAGCCTCATTTCCAAGTTGACATTCTTATAGAGCCCTCCAAAGTCTCCACAAAATCAAAAGATAAAGCCATACACCATGTTTGGCAGCACAAATCTTGTAATAAACCACTTGATCCCATTGTAAAACCACATCTGCATACTAACTATATCCGCACTACATTGCACCACTCCAATTAGCACATAGGAACCCTTCATCTGCTAACCACACTTCACACTCACAACCACGAAAGCATGAACTAACCTACTAACTACTTCACAGTTCATCATGTTAATGTTGTAATAGGGACAAATGGTCATTTTGTGTCCATTGCAATGTTAATATGTATTTATATATTCTCACAGAATCGGCGATCAGTACCCTTAACATGGCAGAGGTTGCAGAAGCAAGCTCCTAGGCAGGCACTAGTCCTCAAATAGTGGACATTGAAAGTATCCCTATTCAGGAGGAGTTGAAGGAATGGCCACAGGAGTTAAGAGCAGTACACATTATACCCATTCAAAATCCTTCACAGGGCACACATCGCCAGTTAGCAAGAACTCCCATTGGTTCAGTGAAGTCCCAGGACCCCTTGGAGATGGCACTTATTTATGGGAATCTGAGATAGAGTTTAATGGATGATGGGATCGATACCATTTCTTTACACAACATTCGAAAAGCTTCAGAACAGTGAAGGATTGCAATCGATATGGAAGAATGCTGGATTGGACGCCTATTTTCGTGCTTAGTTACCGAAGCCGGACTTTTTGAGGTGTTCGGACTTAATTAGCTCACTTACTCCTAACAAAGATAAGAAGGGGACAAGCACTTTTGTACTTCCTTCTCTTACACGAGGGCATGAACTTAAGCATTTTAAATTGACCAGCAATTTGGTGAGGGAAGCCCTAGAAATGAGAGGTATGCACATCCCTACAGAGGAGACAATGATCCCGGACCTCGTATCAAATATCTCCCAGCATGCTTCAAACAGACGTTTGAAGAAATGTTTATCACAAGGTTCTAGGAGTACCACTCATAAATATTCATTCCCAAACCCTCTCATCTGTTACATTTATTTGCTATGGAGCAGACACTACACTCAGACAAGCTACGTATGCCATATCCGGGGATACCTAGGCCAGTAGATTGGGATGCCTTACTCACAAATCTAGCCAGAGGATTGAGGCTAGAAGAGCATCACTTGGCCATCGATGTTGTCGCTTATTACATCAAACGTTCGGCTCAGTAAGGGTCTGTCAGAGATGACAGACGCAAGAGAGGGGGGAGTGTTGGCAGCAATCAGGGCATCTCAAGACAAGGGAGATGACATACAGAATAAGAGCAAAGAGAAGGGCCAAGCAGGAAAAGCAATCAAAGAAGATCCGGCAAATAGGCCATTCAATTTTACCAAGCTAATCCCCTTTCAATAGTGATTTTCATCACTACATGAAAATTCTAAATATTGTTTTTGTAGATTAGACTCCGTTTTGTTCAAGTCAAGGATTCCTCAAGCTTGAGGAGTATTGGAAGTATTTATATACCAATTTTCATAATTCTTAGAGCTCATTTGAGCCACCAAATTATTCTAGGAACCTAATTTCTAACTAGGTCAGACACTAGGTCTAGACAAAGCCACTAGCTAGTCAAAAACTATAAAAGGGGCTAGAAAGCTCATTTTTGAGGAGAACAATTTGTAGAAGAGCACTTGTAATTGTGTTTTGATCTTAATCAAAGCTTCCATTGTCTCACTCTTTGTTCTTACGTGAGTGCACGTGTGTGTGTATGTGTGTGCATGCTTGTGTACTTCTCCATCACCACTTGTGCACATCTCTTGCTCGAGGTCTTCATATCATCCTCATGTCTTCCTCGATTGACATTAAAGGAGGTGCTACTCATCACTGAGCTACACGTATACATATACGTAAACATATGCATATACATATACATAACCATATACATATATATAACCATATACATATACATATACATATACATATACATATACATATACATATACATATACGTATACATATACATATACATATACATACACATTTAGATATACATATAAATATACATGTACATATATGCATATATATACATATACTTAAATGTATACATATACGTATATCTATACATATACATATACATAAACATGTACATATACATATTCATATACATAAACATAAACATATACATATACATAAGCATCTACATATACATACACGTAATCAAATACATATACATATACATATACATATACATATACAAATACATATACATATATTTATACATATACATATACATATACATATACATATACATATATATATATATATATATATATATATATATATATATATATATATATATATATATATATATATATATATATATATATACATATACATATACATATACATATACATATACATATACATATACATATACATATACATATACATATACATATACATATACATATACATATACATATACATTTACGTTTACATATACATATACATATACATATACATATACATAAACATATACATATACATATGTGTATACGTATACGTATACATATACATATACATATACATATACGTATACATATACATATACATATACATATACATATACATATAAATATACATATACATATACATATACATATACATATACATATACATATACATATACATATACATATACATATACATATAAATATTCATTTACATATGCAGATTCATTTACATATATGTATACATATACATATACATATGCATATACATATACATATACATGTACATATACATATACATGTACATATACATATAGAGATACATGTACATATACAGATACATGTACATATACCTATGCATATACATATACATATGCCTATACATATACATATACATATACATATACATATACATATACATATACATATACATATACATATACATATACATATACATATACATATACATATACATATACATATACATATACATATACATATACATATACATATACATATACATATATACATATACATATACATAGACATAGACATAGACATATACATATAAATACACATAAACATATACATAAGCATATGCATGTAAATTTATATATATACATATACATACATACATACATACATATACATATATATATATATATATATATATATATATATATATATATATATATATATATATATATATATATATATATATATATATATATATATATATATATATATATATATATATATATATATATGCATATCCATGTTGGAGAATTCCTCTCCTATGCATAGTGGAAAGTGTAGAAGACCTTCTCATGACCAAGAGTTTACCTATAACTGAGCTTTAGAATGAAAGGTGGTATCAATTGAAGAAAACAATGAAGTTGCGGCTTTGTTCACTCAAATTAGATACTAATAGGTTTCAAATGAGCTATCGAACACTCAATTTGGAGTAGTTTTGGTTTGGCAACTCTTTGCCTCAAAAGAGGCTACCTGTCCACATAGTTAAGCTGAAAACTGGGCTTTACTAAAAACTTAACAACGCATAGAGCATAAAGATTTTGACAAAACTATTTTAGATAAATTTTGACAAAGCTTTCCAAGTAATATTTAAACTCTAAAATGGCTTACATATATTAAGAGATATGAGTTTTGCAATCAGGTTATTGAGAAATGGTGAGCAATTGAACATAGTCTATGAGATTCTAGAAGACGAAATGACTGAAACCAAATGAACTACCTACAAGGGGACTTGAGTGCCTTCTATCTGCAATTTGTTCATTAGTTCTAATGAACTTTATATCGACACCCTTGCTCAAATTTGTTTCTCGAACATAATGATAATGCACTTCTATGTGCTTACTTCATGCATGAAACATTGGATTGTTTGTCAAGTGAATGCTTGATATGTTGTCACCATAAATTGGAATGGTCTCTACCTACATATCAAGATCAGCCAAGAGCTTCTTAATCCACATGGCTTCACAAGTTTGAGATATTAATCCTCTAAATTCACATCAAAGGCCTAATCTCTCCGTAAAAGCCCACAAATTGTGGGACATTTTCTGGGTTAGGCTAAGGTAGAAAGTAACTTCTGAAATTATTGTATGATATCTACTAATAAAGAGGAAAAACACGAAGCCCGTGCAGCATATTATCATCCATCTAGAAACGCCGAACTATGGCAAGGCTCAATATTTCAAGGCATGAAACTCTTCGTGTGAAAGATTCAAGACGACCTGCAAGATCCTCCCTTCTTTGGCCATCATGTTACGATAGCTTGGAGAGAACTGGTCAGCCACGACTCTCTTGTTAACAGAGATTATGCGGTAGAAGTGTTGGGGTGTTCCACGAAACTGAAGGGAAGGGAAACAGAAGATGTTCAGAAGCAAGTTCGACAACCTTTCATGCATATACAGCACAGTGCAAAGGTCGTCTCCTAATGGCTGATCGATCTTCAAGTCTGGTTTGTGCAATTGGATCACACCTTCACAAACAGAAGCATTGGTTAGAAGTCGCAATGTATACACCCCATCCATTACGCTTCCAGGCTCTACGACCATATTTCTGCTCAGTTTGTTCCAGAGATGTAGAGTATACAAATGCTCTCTGAGGTATCTAATCTTTTTCTAATCAATGCGATCTCTCGGTGCTTTGGAAAAGCTTTCAATGTTCATAGTCGCTTGGTATCGCAAGTTATGACTGTCGGAGGCTTCACCGAAAACATGGAGCAGTAAAAACTGAGTCGACTGCTCAGTAAAAACTGTAATGTCATGCTTTATTGTAAAAGCACTTCTTCCAGGACCTTCAATTTCAGAAAGTGTACAATGACAGCTGGTATCAGCAAAACAGATTCTTCTGGCAGTTCTTGATGTCTACATATCAGCAAGAACTGAGTATTGTATTCTTCTGGCAGTTCTTGATGTCTACATATCAGCAAAACAGATGTCTACATATCCATGAACTGAGTATTGTATTCTTCTGGCAGTTCTTGATGTTTACATATCAGCAAAACAGATGTCTACATATCCGTGAACTGAGTATTGTATTCTTCTGGCAGTTCTTGATGTCTACATATCCACCAAATCGGAAGCTAAAGATGTAGTCAACGAGCGTTCGCCGGGACATTACCCTCGAAGAAGGCAGGTGAGCAATTAGAGGCAAAATATTCATGGAACGTCGCATGTCTTATATGAAATCATATGCTCAGGATACTTCCAAAACAAGTACAAACTTTTAGTTACCTGCATGAACCGAGCTGTGATGGAAGGAGCATGTGCGTCCTGCCATCAGTTACTGAGAGGAAAGGAAGTAGATCCAAACGACTCCAAAAATGTGGTACGGGAATGACCGATAAGGATTCCGTAAGCACATCGTAGACGACGATGGTACAAGCATTGCAGAGACGTAACAACATGCAGAGTGAATCCGGCATGCCGCTTTCAACCTGGTCCGCCTCAACTCTACAGCGAATTCCATACTTGTTATTGTACACAAGGCCAATGGATGGAGGAGTCACATGCTCACGAGTCACAAGTACTCATCGGGTCACGAATCATGTTACACTCTCTTTATCCTCCTCTACAGCCTTTAGTTCGTTTTCCTTTCTACCTCTGCCTCATCTCATTTCATAAGGATTGCACATGGACTAGATTCCCATTTCATAATGGTTGCACATGGTCTGCATTGTAGGTGACTAGAGATTACTCTTCATATGGTCCAAAACAGTGTATCTAAACACATGATAATCCGATGAACAGATTTTAGGTAGTTTTGTTGGACATGATGATTGAAGAGTATGGTGCACATAATGATTTAATGGTCATAATATATTGGATTTCTATTCGACATTTGGTGACTCAAGAGTATGGTTATATTCAATGGGCTTCATTGCGCTTTTGGTCATCACGTTACGCTCACATCATAATCAAACAAGTGAAATTTAAGTGACCTTGTGGAAGATCAATTGATCCAAGAGACACAAACCTAGTAATCTAGTGCTAGTATGTAGGCACACTTGTGAGTTATGGTTTTTGAGACTAATTACCATAGATGCCAGAGTGCTCTTGTCTCCACATATCATCAATTATCGATCTTTCTTCAACCTCACTTATGCATTCACACACTATACATGGTTTTTCTAATTGACCACATTGGACACATCACCAAAGGTACTTTGGGAGCTTGGCCACTTCCTAGTGAAAATGTCACATGTTACTAGGTGAGCTAACTTGCCTCCTACTCATTCTTCATTGAGGTCTTCTCAACTCTAAGAGTTGACATGCTACTAATCCTTTTAAGTTCAAAGGATCACAACTAGAGCTAGGACAATAACTACAATAGAGACTTTGGTGCTACAACTTACCTTCAGAAAACATGGAAAGGATGTTCCCTTAAACAAAAGATCAATGGTTCCTTTCGTATTTCTATGATCATCAATTTTTATTTATAAATTAATTATACCCTTTATGTCTCTTGAATATTGTTTGTTCTCTTATGAATTTATAGTGCACTTCAATATGCTTGGTTCTAGCATAATAGATGGATTTGATGCTAGATGAACGCTACTCATATTGTCAGAAAAGATTGGATATATGTCAGCAATAAATTTAGCTCCGTAAATAGCTTTTTAATCCACATGAGCTCATATGTAACTTGGTCTAAAGCTCTATAGTCAACCTCAGTGGAAGATAATGCCCACTGTGGGTTGCTTTTTTGAAATCCATGAGATGATTTTGTTACCTAGCATGACTAGTTAACCATTTGTACTCCTTCTATCTTCCTTTCAATTGGACCAATCAGCATTGGAGTAAGATTTGACCTGCATATCATCATCAAATGAGTAGAACAATCCTTCATTTATAGTAGCCTTGAGATATCTTAACATTCCTCTTGTGGCTTGCAAATGTGTAGCCATTGAACTATGCATAAATTGTGATAACACTCAACTCCACATGCTATGTCAAGCCTACTTGCATAATTGAAAGATTCTACCACAGATTGATACAAATTTACATAATATATTGTTTCTCCATCAATAGGGCTTAGCTTTACATTGAATTCCATGGGATTTGAAATAGGCTTGCAATATTGCATCCCAAATCTCTCAAGTCGGTCTAGAGTATACTTCCTTTGTATTAGCATAATACATTCTTCTTTGTATGCAATTTTGATGCCAAGAAAATACCTAAGATCTCCAAGATCAAGGATCTCAAAGTCCTTTATAATGTTTGCCTTGATCTCCTCAATGTCTTTTGTATCTTTACCTATAATTGTAAAATCATCCACATACACACACATGTAGACAACAAGTTCTCCTCTTTGTTTAATGAACAGAGATGGATCGTCCTTTCATTGATTATAACCACATTTGATCAAATACTCCACCAATCTCTATTTCCAAGCCATTAGATCTTGCTTTAGGCCATAAAGTTCCTTCGTCAAACTACAAACATGATTTGGAAACATTTTATGGACAAAACCTGCTGGTTATTCCATGTATACCTCTTTCGCCTAATCTCCATTGAGAATGGAACTTTTGATATCCAATTGGAAGAGCTTCAATAGTTTGGTTGGAGCCATTGCAATGAGTGTACTAATGGGCTCATCTTTGTCACGATATGAATGTCTCTTTAAAGTCCACTCCATAGGTTTGTGAAAAACCCTTGACCACCGATCTTGTTTTGAACCTAGAAATAGATCCATCAGAATTCCTCTTTACTTTATACACCCACTTATTACCTATTACCTTCATGTTCTCCTTCTTGGGCACTAGATTCCATGTTTGATTCTCCTCAAATGCAAAACTCTCTTCTTGCATTGCCGCTTTCTATTCGGTGTACCTGCTTGCATCTTCATATCAATCGGGCTCATGATCTTCTACTACTTTGTTCATATATGCATAATGAGTTTCCATGTAATAATCATAAGTAAACCTTTGATTTGGATACATAAACTTAGAAGAGTTCCTTTCTTCACCTTTTGGAGGAATAAAACCTCCTTTGCCTTGAGTAATTGATCTCCTTCTTTGATGTGACTTCTTTCTCCATCTTGTGTCTTTCACCTTCATCAACTTCATTAAATTCTTCATCTCACTCCACCAATGTTGCTTTGCCTTTTTTGATTGATTATGTTTCATAGCATGATGAAGATCTCCAACACCATGGTGACTTCATGCTTGAACTATCTTCATTGACAAAACTCCTTAGGTTGTTTAGCTATAAGTTGATTTGTTCTTCATCATGTCCATGCTTTTCTTCTCCATACTCGTGCATACAATCATATTTCTTACACCAAGGGATTATCTCATCAAAGTCAATATCCCTTGATATCCTCAAGTATTCTTTTTTTGGGTTCAAGCACCCATAACCTTTGTGATCATTTAAATATCCCACAAAAACACACCTCTCCACCTTTGGTTGTAGCTTGTGCCTCAATTTGCTTGGCACGTAGCAAGTACATCCAAATACTTTTAAGTGGGAAAGATCAAGTTTCTTACCATAATAAGCTTGATATGGTTTCAAGCCATGATCCCCTGATGTAGGTGCTCTATTCATAAGGTGCATGGAAATATTTGTTGCATCACTCCAAAACATGTTAGGTACATTCATCTCGTTAAGCATTTCTCTAGAGATCTCCACAATGTATCTATTCGTTCTCTCTGCTGCCCAATTTTTTTGGGGTGTGTAGCTACATGTTACTTGCCTTTTGATGCCTTGATCCCATAAGAAATCCAAAAATTCATTGGAGCAATATTCTCCCCCTCCATCGGACCTTAGCTTCTTGATGTATGTACATGTTCCCCTCTCTACCATTGCCTTGAATGTTTTGAAACATGTAAACACATATGATTTTTGTTTGATTAAATAAACCCAAACCATCCTTGTGTAATCATCTATAAAAGTGACAAAGTACCTTTTCCCTCCAACAAATTGCTCTTTGTTTGGCCCCATACATTTGTATGTATCAACTCCAATGGGTATTGACTTATCTAACCACTCTTCTTAAGTGGAAGTCTTGGTTGCTTCCCTAATTGAAAAGGTCCACATAAATGCTTCATAAGTTCTCCTTGGAATTGGGAAGCCCTGCAAACAGCCTCTTAAATTGCATTTCCTTCATGCTTTGTATGTTTTTGTGGCCTATTTCCTTGTGTCACAAGTCTAACTCAAAATCTACTTGTTGCCATATGTGAAGTAGAGATGTTGAGTGGAATGAGAGTTTACCCCCAAAGTGTGTTGTGCACTTGATAAATAGGTGTCCCACGTCAGGGTTACATGACATGGCACCTAAGGAGTCATGGAGTTTAAGGAAACTATGCCTTTCACACACTAGAATCTTTGGGTGTGTATGCTACACACATGTGCCACAAGCATTGAAAGGTAAGAAGTGTTGATGACATGATCACTCCTACTTCATCTACATTTGTATCAGCATGAGTGCATCTCCATTTTGTATCCAGGAGGCACTCCATTTCTAGTCTATTTCCATTTTATATTGTATTTCCTTTGTATTGGGGTACCTTGCCAAGTGCTTCTACCAATTGTATTCATTCTCCTTCTAAGAGACTTATCCCACATATGATGTACTTTTGAGAGCCCCTCCCAAATCTATATAAGGAGGGCCTCTCCCCTCATTTGTACTTGGTTAGAAGCTTGAGGAGCCTACTCCATGCTCTTGGCAAGCTCATTTCTAATCCACATGAGTTTACCCATTTCATGGTCTACTCATTTTGTGTCTCACACATTCTTTGTTTTGTGAGACTACTTTACTTTTCATTTTGCTTCCGCGTACGTACTCTCTACATGGTATCAGAGCATTAGGTGGAGGTCTTGGTGGCGCGTTTGGCAGTGATTTTGGTGGTGGTGCTGGAGTGGTGGTGGTTTTGCTTTCTCATCTTAGAGAGAAGCTTTTTCCATCACTTTTGTGCTCTTTGGGCCTCATTTTGCCCATTTGCCCACCCTCCCACCCTTTCTTTTTCATCCTTTTGTACACCCTTATTCCATTTTCCCCCCCTTCCTACCCTCTCTATTAATTGAGCACCATATATTGTCATTTTCAAGCACACATATGTAGAAGTGATAACAGTTCACGTTATTTGAAGTGTTTATAAACACTTTAGCTATGGTACAGAGTATAGTCTGCATGTACAAAGTTTTTTTTTACACTTTTGATGATACAGTGGAAAGATTCTTGGGTGTTGTAAGCTTAGCTACATGCTCCTTACGCTATTGACCTCTGGTCATCTTCATTCATTAGGCCAACTTTAAGCAGTCAGTCTCTCATAATCCTTGCGCAACTCGGGTACAGTTGTGCCATACTTGGTTTTGTTAAGGCTAAGGATTCAAACGAGAGCATGGAGGGAAGCAGACTGAGTAACCCCTATCGTCTACAATCTGAAGCGCTCTAATTTGTAGAAAGTGACCGACAGCCGCTTCTAAGCTACGGGTCGAAACTTACGTCTCCATTGCCAGTGGACTTTCTAGTGGACTGCAGGGAGACTTACAATGTGCCCAACCTCAGATTTGAGAGCAGCGGGGATAGAACGGAGCCCCTTGGAATAGCGCAAGAGAGGAGAGAGAGAAAACACACACCCAGATCAGGAACAGACTGACCGAGTAGGATTTCCAACTCCACCTTTAACAATTTGATAAGTCCTCATTTGTATTTCTCATAAGGGAATATCTCTCATAGCATTTTTGCACTAAGTGCCCCCGATCTTTGTACACTCAAAATATAAGAAGAAAAGTACCGTGTGTATGCACTTTTTGGGTTGGAGGCTACTCTAAGCCCACCCACAAAGTTTCTTAAGTTCCCAAGCCTACTCTAAGGCTCAATCGGTGTGCAACGGGCTCATCTAAGCCATCTCCCTCTCGCATCGAATTCTCTTGGTATTGTACAAGTGCAGGGCTACTCTAAGGCCCCCCCGCCCAAAGAATCTTTAGTGTGGTAGTGAGTCGTTCATTATTTTGAAGCAGCATTTTTTGTGAAGATTTTGGTAGTGTTTCTAAACACTTTATCTTCAAAGCTTTGTAATGACCAAAAGTGAAGGTAGCTCATCATCTATGGCTAACTTCTTACCATCTTTCACCCCTATTTTTATGCCTAAGGATGAACGCCTCAATGGACAAAACTACAATCTATGGAAAGATGTCATGCACACCTATCTCTATACGAATCTCCTTCATGAAGTAGTAGATGGGTCAGACCTCGAACCCAATAGGGATACCAACTTAGACAATTGGCATGTGAGGAATGTCAAGGACAAAAGAGCTTTAGGTCAGCTATTACTTGCCTGCGACGAATTGACAAAACGACATATCACTACCTGCAAGACGTCCAAGGATGCTTGGGATACGTTAGCCGCTTTGTATGAAGACAAGACCCCTTCAAAGATATATGCATCAGAGGCCGAGTTTCATAATTTGACCATTAGGCCACACGACATAATTACCAAGGTCATAGCCTAATTCGAGAAATACCAGCGTAAATTAGCACTATGTGGTAGGCAAATCTCTAGTGAAGACATGGCCATTAGATTTCTTAACAAGTTACCTAAGTCATACGAGACATTTGTCACAACTTTGTATAATCGCGACCAAGTCTTATCTTGGGAAGAGGTTCGTCGACTATTGCTCCTTCATGACTCGCGAGCCAAATCAACTTCCTCCCAGGAATCTGCCATGAAGGCCAAAGGCCCATTCAATAAGGGAAAAACCACAAGTCATCATGTTAGCAATGGCTCTAACCAAGGATCGCAAAACTCATTGAAAAAGTTCACTTGTAATTTTTGTGGAAAATCAGGGCACTTAGAAAAGTTTTGCTACAAAAAGAAACAATCATCGAAGGCTTCTACGTCTAGGCAAGCATCCAAAGGATCCCAACATAGATCCCACTGCTCAAGTGAGGAACTCTTCATCTCCACAAAAGCCAATGCCCTAGTTACTTCTAGCTCCCCGCATGAGTGGATCTTTGATAGTGGAGCTACCTCCCATATGTGCAAAGACAAGGACTCCTTTCAAGAACTCGAAGAGCATATGGGAGAAGTCTATCTCAGCAACAACAAAAGTTTACCCATCGACGGAAAAGGAAAATTTCAAATTTCCAACCATCAGGGGGAATGCAAGTCTTTATCCAATGTTCTTTTTGTTCCAAAATTATGTATGAATCTCCTTTCCGCCAAGGCCATAACAGATCAGGACAAACAAGTATGGTTTGATAACACCTCAGTTAAGGTAGTTGATCCCCATACAAAGGATGTCATTTCTCAAGGTATAGAAGAAAAGGGCCTCTACAAGCTATCATGCTTTGCTCAAAGGCTTCTTGATAAGCAACAATGCGAACAAAGTCATTATGTTAATTATGCTCTAATGCACCAAATTAAGAAAATCCCAGAGCCATCCAACTACAAAGAAGCTCAAGGCCAACCAAAGTGGGAAGCCGTTATGCAAGAGGAACTGAATGCAATAGCAAAGAAGAAAACTTGGACATTAGTTCCCAAACCAACCAACCATCAAGTCATAGGAGTCAAGTGGATATATAAAGTCAAATACAAGTCTGATGGAACTCTAGATAAATATAAGGCAAGATTAGTCACTAAGGGATACAAGCAACAACATGGCATTGACTATGAAGAAACCTTTGCTCCTACTGCAAGATTCACAACCATAAGAATCATCTTAGCACTAAGTGCTCACTTTAAGTGGCCCATTTACCAGCTGGATGTCAAAAGTGCATTCCTCAATGGAGATCTTCAAGAAGAAGTATATGTTGAAGAACGTGAAGGCTTCAAGATCAAAGGCAAAGAAGATCAAGTCTACAAGCTTCACAAGGCACTTTATGGACTCAAGCAAGCTCCTAGGGCCTAGAATGAAAAGATTCACAAGTTCTTTGAAGACAAGGGATTTCACAGAAGCAATGCTGATGCTAATCTCTATATCTATCAAAAGGAGTCTTTAGTAGCCATCATCATTCTCTATGTCGATGACTTGATCTTGACAGGCTCAGACGAAGGACGCATCCAGTTTATCATCACACAGATTCATCTTGAGTATTCTATGACAGATCTTGGATTACTACACTACTTCTTAGGTATGGAAGTTTGGCAAACAAAAGAAGGTATATTCCTATCACAGAAGAAGTACTGCTCTGATTTACTTTCTAGATATAACATGGATCAGTGTCGCTCAGTTTCTACACCACTTGATCCAAACATCAAGCTTACACTGGAGGACTCATCATCACTTGTGGATGTGCATACCTATCAACAGCTTGTTGGCTCATTACTCTATCTTGCCAACACTAGACCAGATATTGTTTATGCAGTTGGTATACTCAATCAGTTTGCACATCAGCCTCATCAGACTCATTGGGATGCTACTCAAAACTACTTCGTTACCTTGCCCTCACCCGACATCATGGTATTTGGTACAGAGGGGACATCGAACTCATCGGATATTCCGATTCAGATTAGGTTGGTGATCTTGATTCTCGTCGGTCTACTTCTGGGTATATATTCTTGCTTGGCTCAGGACCTATCTCTTGGGCAAGTAAGAAGCAGCCTACAGTTGCTCTATCATCTACCGAGGCCGAGTACCGAGCATCCAGCTTTGCAGCATGTGAGGCCATCTAGCTTCGACGTTTATTATCTGACATTGGTATTTTGCAGGATACTCCGACATGCCTTCGCATGGACAGCTAGTCAGCCTTGGCCATCGCCAAGAATCCAGTATTCCATGCTCAGACAAAGCACATCAAGATCCAGTACCACTTCATCCGCGAATAGTTCATATCTCAGGAGATTACTCTGGAGCAGTGTACCTCTCAGGAGAACCTGGCGGACATGTTCACGAAGGCTCTACCTCCGGTTCCGCTTCAGTGCTTGGTGGACCTCTGCAGAATTCAGCCGCTCCAAAATGGAGTTGTAGAGGGGGTGTTGACGACATGATTGCTCCTACTTCATCTACATTTGTATCCGCATGAGTGCATCTTCATTTTGTATCCAGGAGGCACTCCATTTCGAGTCTACTTCCATTTTATATTGTATTTCCTTTGTATTTGGGTACCTTGCCATGTGCTTCTATCAGTTGTATTCATTCTCCTTTCAGAAGAATTATCCCACATATGATGTACTTTTGAGAGCCCCTCCCAAATCTATATAAGGAGGGCATCTCCCCTCATTTGTACTTGGTTAGAAGCTTGAGGAGCCTAGTCCATGCTCTTGGAAAGCTCATTTCTAATCCACATGAGTTTACCCATTTCATGATCTAATCATTTTGTGTCTCACACATTCTTTGTTTTGTGAGAGTACTTTACTTTTCATTTTGCTTCCGTGTGCGTACTCTCTACAAGGAGGATGCAAGGGCTGAAAATTTTATGTTTATTGGTTATGATATACAACAAAAATGTTAAATGTGCTACAACCCTAATGCGAAGGAGTTAAAAGTATCTAGAGATGTAGTGTTTGATCAGCTCAAACCATGGTATGCTTCCAAAGTTCCATTACAAGATGAAGATATTGAAGAGGCACAGAGGAGATATGAAATTGTAGATAAAGTTCAAGATAGCCTAGAGATCATTGGTCCAAGCATGCAAAGATTTTCAAGCAATGGATTCAGCCCATCAATCAGTGAATAAATGAAGGCAAGATTGGTAGAGCTTGATGAAGATGGACATGAAGTTGAAGACTTTGAAGAACCCATATAAGAAGGGGGATCTACATCAAAAGTGGAGATCAAGGTACCAAGGCAAAGAAGGTTTACTCCACCAAAGCAAGAAGAAAGGAGGTCAACAAGGGTAAAACATCCAATCTCAAGGTTCTTATACGATATTTATATTGCTAGAAATTATTCTTTCATGTTTATGGTTATCAAAGATCCTGAACCTTCTACCTATGAAGAGGGCTCATATATAGGTGCACTTGTGAGTTATGGTATTTGAGACTAATTACCATAGATGCCAAAGTGCTCCTATATGCACATATCATGAATTATTGATCTTTCTTCAAGCCAGTTATTCATTCACACAATATAGATGGTCTTTGTAAGATCATCTTTTTGTCCGCAAGGTGAGGGAGACGGATTATTCTCTATATATTACATATAGATGCACATTATATATTATATATGTAGATTACAAGAGATTCGTGGCTTCTTGGTGAGGTAAAGGTGCCTGACCACTTCTCTTCAAGGTATAATAACATGATGGCCAAAGAAGGGGGATCTTGCAAGGCTCCTTGAATCTTTCACACTAAGTTTTTCATGCCTTGAATTTATGAGCCTTGCCATAGTTTCACGTTTCTAGATGGATGATAATATGTTGCACGTGCTTTGAGTTTTCTCTTTATTAGTAGATGTCACAGGCTTTCAAAATTTTAGTAGATGTCATAGGATTTCAAAACTTACTTTCTACCTTTATCTAACCTAGAATATGTCCAACAATCTTTGGGGTTAAACGGAGAGATTAGGAGAAAAAAGACTGTGTACTGTGTTTCTTGCGTATTGTACAGCTCTGTGCGGAGTACTGTGTGCGGCGTCAGGAGCTCGGTTTTCTACTCCGAGCATATCGTCGTGGAGCTCTCGAGAAGAAGAGTCCAGTGTGGTGCATCGCCATCGAAATACTTCACTCGTATCATAGCAGTTCGAGGCAAAAAGCTTTGTTCCTTTGTGCGAGCGAAGCGAGAACCCCCCCCAGGTTTTCTCCAAGGCTGGCGACTAAGGCGGCGACCAAGGCATAGACCTTGGCATACCTTGCATCCGAGTCACCGAAGTCACCATTGGCGCCGTTGGCTGCGCGCGAGGGAGGACCTCAACGATCAAGGAATATAGAGGTTCCCGGTACTTCTCGGGAGGTCACCCATCCTAGTACTGTTCCCCCCCAGAGCTCGCTTAACCGTGGCAATCTCTTGCCACTAAGCTACACTCTTGTGGTGTTTGAAGAAGGGAAAAGACTAAGGTTGACATTACCTTGAACAAGTTTTGGTCCCTCAAAGCTTCATTTTTGCTTTTAAAGCCTATTTCTGAAGCAATTTTGGGGTGTTTTTGGAGCCATTTCGGAGTACTTTCGCACGTAGTTCTCTTCACACAGGTCCAAGAACATCAAGAAGAGTGTTCCTTGTACTTCTTAGACAATAAATATCAACCTTTGGGGCTGTATTTTCAGCCACACTCGTAAAATTACAGGTTTCTCGAGGGGTTTTCAGTTTTGGTGGGAGCACTCATTGCAAATTTATGCAGGTTTTTAAAGCCTAAAACATCAGAGTTGACAGACACTTGCAGGTGTTATTGGCTAGTTTTTGGGCTGTGTATTCAGCCTTTTAGTGTCATTTTACTGCATATATTGAGCACATACACACCATGTACGCTTCTATGGACACCGCTTATGTACGTCCATGTGGGCATTGATATAGCGGTTACGTTCTTTGCATAAAGCCTTTTACGTTTGATAAAGAGGGTTGTGGTGAGGTTTTCTTAA
Organism: Ceratopteris richardii; assembly: GCA_020310875.1. Classification (NCBI taxonomy): domain Eukaryota; kingdom Viridiplantae; phylum Streptophyta; class Polypodiopsida; order Polypodiales; family Pteridaceae; genus Ceratopteris; species Ceratopteris richardii. Next base: position 29,552,073 of record CM035436.1, on the reverse strand, counting down.
CTGGGAGACACCCAGATGTCGGGGTCTCTTCGGTGATGCAGGTGGAAGACTTACCCAGCCTCGCCATAGGAGATGTATGATAGTTGTTCATAGGTGCTCGATAAGCCTAGTTGGCTTCTATTGGGTAACTGATTATATGCAGTGGAGTCAGTGATTCACTATGCAGGTAGACATGTCAGTACTTGCAGTTTTATGATACTTTGACACTGGTCATATGCTAATTTTGCAGAGAATACTCTGGCAAAATTTTTCCAGATTTCTGGTTTAGTCAACTATATAGTGGTCGATTTACTCCTTGATACACTTATTTCTTGGTGTTTGGACTCTTCTAGCGCCATTATCATTCTACTCAGTTCTCTACGATCATGGCATCAAAGGTCTCAGGCACATCCGGTGGATCAGGGTCTAGTGCTAGCGTTCCGAGGAGGAGCTATAACTTGCAGGGCAAAGACCATTTTGAGATCCAAAAATTTGATGGCACAAACTTTGCTCTATGGAAGAATCAGATTAAAGATGTGCTGATTCAAAGAAGGCAATGGAAGCCAGTAAATGGGATTTCAAAGAAGCCTGCTGACATGGATGAAGATGATTGGGATGAGTTAGATGAAATGGCCAGGTCTACCATTCGCTTGCACCTAGCAGATAATGTTTACTTTACAGTATTAGACTGTGAAAGTGCAGAGGAGCTTTGGAAGAAGTTATGCAATACATATGAAAAAGAGACGGCATCAAATAAAGTATATCTGATGAGAAAATTATACGACCTTCGTATGAAGGACAGAGATAGTGTTGCTGCTCATCTAAATGAGTTTGATGCCATATTCTCCCAGTTACAGGCTCAGAAAATGGATATGGACAATGAAATGAAAGCAGTATTGCTTTTATGCACCTTGCCATCATCATGGGATACATTTTGCACAGCTATTAGCAATAGTGCACCAGGTGGTAAACTCGTCTATGATGACATATGTGGAGCACTCTTGAGTGAGGAGATTCGTAGAAAATCTATGGTTGGCACTCAGAGTGGAGATGCATATAATGTTCGTGATTCTTACCAAGGAAAGAATCAACAGCGTGGCAGGAGCAAGAACAAGGAAAAGAATGGTCAACGGAATAAGAGCAGAAGTAAATCAAGGAAGAGGGATATTGAATGCCATTATTGTCATAAGAAAGGACACATGAAGAAAGACTGTTATGCATTAAAGAATGCTAAAGGTAAAAGACAGAATGTTGATGGGCATGTTAAACAGTTACCTGCACCATCTACTTCGACTGTGAAGATTGAAGAAATTAATGCTATTTCTGATGATGCTGATGTGTTGACACTTGATAGTACTGTGCCATCTGAGGCACTTATGGCTGATTCTCTTTCCCACACCTGGCTGCTAGATTCTGGTGCTTCTTTCCATGTGACACCACATAGAGAATGGTTCTCTAATTATGCAGCAAAGTCTCTTGGTACAGTGAGACTTGGTGACTCTTACCAGTGTGATGTTGTGGGGATTGGAGATGTGGTTGTGCAGTTCATTGACGGTTCAAAATTTACTATGCATAATGTACGCCATGTACCTCAGTTATCACGCAGTTTGATGTCAGTTGGTCAACTTGATGACCTTGGTTACAAGGTGGTCTTCTATGCTCAGTCCTTTCGTATATCAAAGGGCAATATGGTTATTGCAAAAGGAAGGAAAGTTGGCTCACTTTACCCTTTATTTGTATCACAGAAAGAACACTTGTTAGCTGTTACTGAACAACCTATGGCTTGTATTTGGCATGGTCGTTTGGGCCATATATCTCGTAGTGGAATGGAAAATCTTTCTTGTTCTGGCTACTTACCTGTGTTATTTTTCTCTGATTTTTCATTTTGTGAGCATTGTCAATATGGAAAGCAAACCAGAAATGTGCATAAAACGCACACTGACTCTTCAATTCAGCCTTTAGATCTTGTTCATACAGATGTGTGTGGTCCTATGCCCACTAGGTCCTTAGGTGGTTCTCTTTACTTTGTCACTTTCATAGATGATGCTACTAGAAAAGTCTGGGTATATCCTATCAAATCGAAGGATGATGTATTCCCTACTTTCAGAAAATGGCTTGCTTCAGTTGAGACTGAAAAAGGAACTAAGCTTAAGGCTTTACGTTCAGATAATGGGGGTGAGTATACCTCACATGAATTCAACCTTTTCTGTCAGTGTAGAGGGATTCGTAGAGAGTTTACAGCTCCTTATACCCCAGTACAGAATGGTGTAGCTGAGAGGATGAATAGAACTATTCAAGATAGAGTAGTCTCTATGTTGCATCATGCAAACCTCTCACAAGGTTTTTGGGCAGAAGCAGTATTGACTGCAGTTCATGTGATTAACCTTTCACCTAGTACTGCCAAAGGTCTGAAAGTGGCACAAGAGTTATGGACAGGGAAACCACCATATTATGATCATCTTTGAGTTTTTGGGTGTGAAGCATATGTTCATATACCGAAGAATCTTAGACAGAAGTTGGACCATAAGTCAAAGAAATGCATTTTTCTTGGATATGGTCGAGAAGGACAATTTGGATATCGCTTATGGGATCCTGAAACACGGTCAGTGATCAGAAGTAGTGATGTCATTTTTAATGAGTCTAAGATGCATAAACAGCCAATTAAGGAGGTTGAAGAGAGAAGAGTGGTGTTTGAGGATACTAGTCCTCCGGTTAGCATGCATAAAAATGCTGCACATAGGGATGTTCAAGAGAATGTCCATTCAGATCAGTCTGCACATGTCCCTGTTCAGCAACCATTGAGACGTTCTGCACGTGTCTCATATCCACCTGATAGATATGTTCCAGGTTTAGATTTTGTTATGCTAACAGATGCCGGTGAGCCCTCCTGCTACAAAGAGGCTATTCAGACAGAGGATCATGTCACATTAGGGCGAAAAACGGCCCAAAAAGGGCCGTGTAAGGATTTCAATTAGTTGTGCTTAATCGGGATTAAAGTTGTCAAATCCTTTAAGAAATTCCATGTAAGTTCATTTAAAACGTATCTTATGCAAATTTTGAAGAGAGAGAAACTCGTATCATATAATCATGAAAAGTTTGTGTGATATCTTACGCCTCGAAGTTTGTGTGATATCTTACGCCTCAAAAGTTGAATTTTCCTCTTGTTCACGGACCTATATAATGTGTGCTGATGACGTTTTGTGCTTTTTTTCTCTACTTTTCATAGCAAGCCTGTTTCTCCCTTTCACGTCATTTTAGACACTTGCTGGTCATTTTTCATAGCAGACCATGGAGAACGTTAACCCAAATACTCTCCCTGAGCTTTCAAACAATCAAAATCATTGTAAAAAGTTCCATATCAACATTGCAGTTAGTCAGGAGTATGCGACGACAAGAAACGTATTTCGAAGGGCTCTTCATCCTCTTGAAGTGGATGGATTGCGAAAGGAAGGCAAGAAACATATCGACATATGGACAGATGGATCTGTTTATCCAATTGATCCACAAACTAGAAGGTACCCCCCTTTTCATAATCTTCATGATCTGATTAGATTTGTGGGAGATGGTGAGGATGGTTTACGAGGCTATTGTTCAAGGCTCTGGGATATTTCAAGGAATTATGTACAATACATAAACTATTTACAAAACACACTACACCAGAAGAATTTACATATGAGGGAGCTAGAAAACAAATTATCCACTTTATCTTCTCAGTTAGAGTCTTTTAAAAAAATGAAAGAAACTCCTATAGGTTTGAGAATGCGGTCAAAACGAGTAAAACCTTTTTTAGATTTGACTGAAAAATCTGGCCAGAAAAAGAAAAGAATGAAAATTGTTAGAGATCATGTGACAAATGTGCTAGGTTTCAATATGTCGAGCAGTTTTGAGCGCATACATTTCTGTAATGAAATTTTGAGTCAAAATGATGTTTTAAAACTATTGAAACTAAATGAAAATACATGCTTGAAATGCTTTGTTTTTCAAAAACTCATGACAGAAATGAATCTTTTACTAGAACCATCTCAAATTCAAAATATTTGTGATAGTGTCGGAGTGAGTAGGAAAGGTTATAGAGCAATTTCAAAAGTTTGGTGTGAATTTTTAAAATTTAACAAAGTTAGAAGTTTTGGATTGCCTAGACCCCATCATGTAGGAAAGTTTCGGCTCTGCTTGAATAAGAAGATCACATCAATATTTGGTGAATATAAACATATTCACGGTAACATGCCTTACGAAGTAGGAAAACAAAAGTTACATTTCACTTACAATGCATTTAACAACATATGGATAGATGTTATAAAACTTCAAACATACATGGTTCAGTTCTATAATATAAAAGAGCATGAATGTTGTGGTCTATTGAAATTTGTAATCAAACTTGATGAAGCTGAGCTTAAAAAACATCAAAAGATGGAGAGAATAAGCATTGCACTGATGAACAAAGCTTTGGACTATAGCCTTGGGAAATTGGATACTCCATCTCTCAAAGTACAATCAGAAATGGAGTTATGGTGGGTTGGCTGTGCTCAAGTTCCATCTGAGAGCCATAAAACACTTAAATGGTTATTCTCACAGACAAACATTCCAAATGTTATCCAAGGGCATCATGCAGGAGAATTGTTGAATGTCAAAGACTACGGAAACTTTCAAGTTGAGTGGCATTTGAGTGGAGACCTAAAGACACTCAAATGCATGTTTGGTATAAGTGGGGGAGCAAATTCTAAATACCCTTGCTTGTACTGCATGCAAAGCCCAGGCACAAATGGATGGATTACTAGAGCTGAGGGTGAAGAGGCTCCTTCTAGACAAAATGTTATTCTTCGTAACTACTCATCTTCTTCAATGATTTGGGATCCCATACTTCCAATAGCATTGACAAATGTACACATATGTACACTACATGCAGAGTTAAGAATCATTGACAAGTTGGTCCATCTTCACTTGGATTATGCATATTCTATCAAGCCTACAACTCTTGCACATGAATGCATTAAAAAATGTGAATGTCTTCTTTCAGAAATGGGGTTTCATGGTGGTGATGTTCATCTAAGAAAAGATCCAAAGCTTTCACAAAATACAGGTGATGTTTTACAGGATGTCTCAATGGGAGGTGCAAAAGCAAGGAGATTCTTCAGCAACCATGATGGCCAACAACTTAATGCCATGTGGAATTCATGGAAAACATTTTGTGAGGTCACGACTAATGTAAAAAGCAAACCAGAAATAGCAAAAAAGAGAATGGAGGTGTGGGTCAAACTAGATAATCTTTTAAAGATCATGAGGCAGCAGGTAACATCAAAAAGTTATGTGACAGATTTCAGAAAGGCGACCATAGAGCTTATAGAAACCATCATAGAGGCATGGGGTGCCAAAGACATAACATACTACTTGGTGAGCTCCAAAGATATTTTATTCAATTTATTTATTTTTAATTGAAATAAAGATCTAATGAAATTCTTCTGCTTTCCAGCATATTCTTCTTGTGCATGGTGCATTCTTTGCAGAAAAAGAACCACTTGCCATGTGGAACACCCAAGGCATGGAAAAATCTCATTATCAAGCAAGGACAAGCTTCTTTAGGTGTACAAGGAAAGGAGGAGGAGTAACAAAGAGCAATGCCTTCAGAGAGCTTTTTGATTGGTTCTTTAGAAGACAATTACAAAGGACCTCATGCCAAATATAATCAGAAGGATATGGCTATCTCCAGACAAATCATGTATCAATATCACAAACTGAAAAAGACCACATTTCAAACAGAGCTTTAATATTTGCAATGTCTTTTATTTCTTTGAGAAATAAAAGATGTCATGTATGTACATTTCATGATGTATTATGCTTTGAAAAGAAATATGTCTACTACCATCAGATGACTTTGACCAGAGAATCGATAACAATTACACCAAAAAAAATTGCAATGTCTTATATCACATTGGGCAATTTCTGTATATGTACATTTGTTGAGATATAGAATTTGAAAAAATCAAGTCATTCCTTGAGCCTTTTGAAAGAGCTTGGCTCTGGCAAATCACCTCTATATCTCAAGAACTCTTTTCTCCTGTATCCAGCAATGCTTTTTAAATCTGACACCCCTGCAGCCATTGCATAGCTTGAATAACAAAGAAAGTACCCTGCCCTTGAAGCATTGAGTCCTGGGGCATATCCAAAAATTCTGAATGCAGTTGCTCTTTCAAGCAGTAAAACTCTGAAAGCATTAAAGGGTATTGGAGTAAAACCCATGTATTTTGATAGAGTCCTCAAGCAGAACAATGCAAAGTCTGGCTCCTCACTATAGTGCTTGTGAATAACACAAAAAGTGTCTGGGTTCAACTTTGGAAGATAGTGGATAATAGAATGAATATCCACCTTTGCTTTTCCTTTCTCTTCTAAGGCTTTTCTTGTTCCCTTGCCCCTGCCAAGGTAATTGTCTTCATCCAATAAAGTTAACTGTGATAAAAATGAAAAACATGGTTAGATGAAGTCCAAGCACACTTAAGGAAACATGTGAAGTAACTTGAAACTATTAGAAAGAAAAGCAAGACACACGACTGATGCAAGCGATAAGGGTCTTCAGAGAAATTTAGATTGTCGTTAACGCTTGCATCGGTCGTCATCAATATCTATTTGCAAACTGCCTAGAAACATCTAATGTTTGATAAATGAGGGGAATTCCCACAAGCAAGACATGTATTATCATTGCTGCATGCAACTCCTAGACACGACCGATACAAGCGATAAGGCCCAGCGGAAAATATCCGATGGGCCCAATCGCTTACATCGGTCGTGATCCATTTCTGACACTTCGAATGGAGAACTTGGACAAATCTGATACAAGAAAGAGATTTTGCATAGGTCCCATCTCATATCCTTAACCTAAAGTTCTTGAGAACATAGTTAACTGTATACCTTGACATCATCTTCCTCAAGTCCAAACACGACCGATGCAAGCGATGAGGCCCAGCGGAAAATATCCGATGGGCCTAATCGCTTGCATCGGTCGTGATCCATTTCTGACACTTCGAATGGAGAACTTGGACAAATCTGATACAAGAAAGAGATTTTGCATTGGTCCCATCTCATATCCTTAACCTAAAGTTCTTGAGAATATAGTTAACTGCATACCTTGACGTCATCTTCCTAAAGTCCAAACACGACCGATGCAAGCGATGAGGCCCGACGGAAAATATCTGATGGGCCTTGTCGCTTGCATCAGTCGTGATCGACTTCTGACACTTCTAATGGAGAACTTGGACAAACTGACACAAGATAGAGATTTTGCATCAAGCGCATCTCATCTCCTTTGCCTTTAAATCATGAGAATATATTTTACTACATACTTGACCTCATCTTCCTCTTCAAGTCCGAACACGACCGATACAAGCGATAAGGCCCAACAGAGATTATCCGTTAGGTTGTATCGCTTGCATCGGTCGTGGTCATTTTCTCACTTAAAAATGGAGATCTCGGACAAAAACTTTAATTGATAGAATATATCAAACAACATACCTTGACCTCATCTTCCTCCTCAATGAGCTCTTTTGAGTCAATACAAATTGTTCCTTTGTCCTCAGCGACATCCAAGAATGAATAGCCGCGTCCAAACGAGTATATTCCAAGTTGCTTCTGATGCTCATCAAACTCTTCATCAGCAAGTTTTGGCTTCTCTGAGATAGCTTTCTCAAAGCATTTTGAAAGAGCTTGTGATGAATCTTTGAATTCTTCATTAGACAAATCCAAATCAAGACGCAAAAATTCCTCTCTTCTTTCTCCTTTCTTATTGATGAATCTCCTTGCAACTTCTTCTGCCTCAGCTATAGCTGGAAGACAGTAGGCCTCCCTTAGATTGAAAAGTTCCTGAATGTAAAATAGAGGTATGAAGTCTTTCCCAGAGATAAAGTAAAAAGGTAGATTTGGGAGAAGTAGGGACTTCTCAGACACTTGAACTTCTTCAGTTGGCTCCCTTATTGCAGTCTCTGCTTTAAAAGTGGCCACATCAAAATCTTTGACCTGCTCTTCTTCTGCTTGGAGATTGATCTCCTCAACAATCTCCATGACACCTTTCATAGTTTTTGAGCTAGCCTCAAGTGCCAGCTCTAAGCAAGGCTCGTCTTCATCATGAACATTTTCCTCCCTTTCAACTGAGATATGATCAAGCCATATCAAGAAAGCAATGTTTAAAGGGAGCAAGCAGCAGTCCTTCTCATTCTCTGGGCATAAATCAAGCTTCCCTGGCAAAGGGGATATCCTTCTGCATTTTCTTGTGATTTTAGCCCTATCTATTGGATCCTTCCCAAAGATGTGAGGATGGACATAGGTTTTCTGAGAAATAGAAAGGATCCTCCCATTGACCAACCCCAAGAAAATCTCCCACTCATCCTTAAGAAAACTTTTCGAGTTCTCTAAGAGTTTTTCAAAATCAATTTCGGGGTTGAATATGGTCATTGCATCAGGAAAATAATCTACACTTAAACCCTCTTGAACCATGAAATCAAGAAGTTTCTCTGATGGAGAGACACTAAGGATCTCATTCATTCCCTCCATCTAAGCTGCAGCTTCTCTTGTATGTCTATTAGGAGAACACAACCAATGCAAGCGACTAGAGCGAGTCAACGTAGGTCAAACGGCGAAAATCGCTTGTATCGGTCGTGTCGGCGACGAAAGAAAAATACACAAGTAGGTGAGAAATTCTCTGAAGGTTGAAAGTTTGAGTTTGTGAAGAAATAGGTATTTATAGGTGAGGAGGGAAGAAACGGTCGAATGAGGTGGACCAATCACAGAGTGCCACGTGGCAAAGTGTACGTTGCCCGATGCAACGGATAGATGACATGGATCAATCAAATCATGCCACGTGGCAAAATACATTGGAATTCGCAACGGGTATCTGACGTGGACCAATCGGGGCATGCCACGTGGCACAACGGTCAACTCAGTTTTGGGACCTATTTAAGCTTCCCTATTCATTTGCTTCTTTTTTTTTTGTCAACACTTGCCAAGCGTGGAGGTTCCATTGCCACCAAGTTTTTTGGCTACTTCACAATTTCTATAGAGAGCGCTCTCTCCGTAAGGTAATGTGGACACGACCGATGCAAGCGATTAGGGACATCCGAGATTTTTGGATAACCCTAATCGCTTGGATCGGTCATGTTTTTTAAATAGCATCGAGTCCTTGATCATACCTTGCAAATTTTGGTTTCTTTTGTGTTGCTTGAGTATAACGCATTGTTACCTTTATTTTAACTTCTATTTATTGAAATATGATGATGAATTCAGGGACGACCGATGCAAGCGATGAGTGACATCCGGGCATTTACGGATGACTCTTATCGCTTGGATCGGTCGTGTCTCTAGTGAGACAAGTTCTCTGAAGGTTGAAAGTTTGAGTTTGTGAAGGAAGTAGCTTTCTATAGGCGAGGAGGGAAGAAACGGTCGAATGAGGTGGACCAATCATAGAGTGCCACGTGGTAAAGTGTACGTTCCCCGATGCAACGGATAGATGACGTGGATCAATCGAATCATGCCACGTGGCAAAAGACGTTGGAATTTGCAACGGGTATCTGACGTGGACCAATCGGGGCATGCCACGTGGCACAATGATCAACTCAGTTTTGGGACCTATTTAAGCTTCCCTATTCATTTCCTTCATTTTTTTCTGTCAACACTTGCCAAGCGTCGAGGTTCCATTGCCACCACGTTTTTAGGCTACTTCACAATTTCTATAGAGAGCGCTCTCTACGTAAGGTAATGTGGACACGACCGATGCAAGCGATTAGGGACATCCGAGATTTTTGGATAAACCTAATCGCTTGGATCGGTCATGTTTTTTAATATCATCGAGTCCTTGATCATAGCTTGAAAATTTTGGTTTCCTTTGCTATGCTTGAGTATAACGCATTGTTACCTTTATTTTAACTACTATTTATTGAAATATGATGATGAATTCAGGGACGACCGATGCAAGCGATGAGGGACGTCCGGGCATTTACGGATAACTCTTATCGCTTGGATCGGTCGTGTCTCTTACAGTGGAATGAGTTATTGATTATAGTTTTCCAATTATCTTTTTCTTAGTGGTAATTGAGTATTTTGCATTGTAAGATATATTTTATTGATATTTCATGATAAATTTAAAGACGACCGATGCAAGCGATCAGGGACATACGAGCATTTCCGGATGACTGCTATCGCTTGCATCGGTCGTGCCTCTGATAGTGGAAAGAGTCATTCATTATAGTTTTCCAATTATCGTTTTCTTAGTGATAATTGAGTATTTTGAATTGTAAGATATATTTCATTGATATTTGATGATAAATTTGAAGACGACCGATGCAAGCGATCAGGGACATCCGGGCATTTCCGGATGACTGCTATCGCTTGCATCGGTCGTGCCTCTGATAGTGGAAAGAGTCATTGATTATAGTTTTCCAATTATCTTTATCTTAGTGATAATTGAGTATTTTGCATTGTAAGATATTATTTATTGATATTTGATGATTAATTTAAAGACGACCGATGCAAGCGATCAGGGACATCCGGGCATTTCCGGATGACTGTTATCGCTTGCATCGGTCGTGCCTCTGATAGTGGAAAGAGTCATTGATCATAGCTTTTTGAGAGTAAGTTTTGACAGTGGAATATTCCACTTTTCCTAATTCCTTGCCTAAAGACTGATTTTTTGCAGAGTATGGCTAGAACCAAAAAGACAGCAAGGAAGTTGTACCCTGAGGGTCAGGACAAAAATGCCCAAGGGGAAAATGTCCAGGAGCAAAATTCCCAGAAGGTTCAAGCCAATGTGCCAGACAAGCCTTCAAAAAAAAGGGTCAAGTACCATGTAAAGTCCTTGAGGGAAATTAGAAGAGCTCAAAAGTCTGTGGGATTGTTGATCCCAAGACTTCCATTTATGAGAGTTGTCAAGCAGATCTCAGCCAACCTCTGTTCTTTGATGAAGACCTCATCCTTTGTCAATGTGAGGTGGCAAACTCAAGCACTGCTATGCCTGCAAGAAGCTGCAGAGGACTTTGCTATTGATTTTATGAATGATGCCTACTTATGTGCTGCTCATTCTCATAGGGTAACACTAATGGCGAAGGATTATGTTATTGTTTCAAGAATAAGATATAAGTTTGATAAAGCTCTGGTTCCTATTGATCACCACGATAAAAAATTCTTTGATATTTTAAATATACCTCCAGCTCGAGCACCTAAAACAACAGTTGTCATTGAAGAGATCAACGCTCAAGTCACTCATGATCATGAAACTAGAACTGCAGCAAATAGTGAGGAGGAGAGGAAAAAGCAGGGATTATTTACAGAGGAAAGTGCCATCTTAACCCAAATTCAAAAGTTACAGAAAGCAAATAAAGAGCTCTTCAAAAAGGAGATGGGCAGGTAATAGTTAATGTTGCAATGCCATGGCAAAATGAATTGTTTCTTGACATTAGACCTGAAGATAACAAAATGTTGAGGGAGCTTCATGTTGAAATATCAGATAGTGTGGTCAACATTTCACTCAGGTATATCTAGAGGCCTTAAAATGCTTTTGTTTTGCATAATTTCCTAGTTCCTTAACTGCATTTTTATTTCTTGATTTGTAGGGTTCTTCTTCAACAATGTGAGGAAGCGGTTCAAAGAAAAGTATTTATTTTAGATCCTCTGGTGACACAGTGTTTTTTGCATAAACATGGAGATGCCAAGTCCTTTCTACAGGATTTTACAGAAGAAGTAGAATGTGTTATTTACCCATATATTGAAAAGTAAGTATTCATCTTCATTTTGGAAACATATTTGTTTCATTTAAGAAAGTATATTTACATGCAACTCATTGACAGGGGCCATTGGAGTTTGATTATTGTGGACTTCAATGCATATCAAGCTCTTTTCCTCAATTCTCTTCCATCACAGCATGGGAATTGCAAAGTGTAAGTTACTATACATTTTGTTGTTCTCTATTTTAAAGCCATGCCCCGTTTTGATTTTCACTTTACAATGCAGTGCTGCAAAGCTTCTCAAGATGCATATTGATCAGAATTTTCCAGGAATAGCTAAAATGAATGAACAAAAGCAATTTGGATACAACCAAATTCATGTGCCATTGCAGAGAGACTCAACATCATGTGGCTGGAGAGTGATTGCAAATGCTGTAAGATTCTTGGAAAGAAGGTTCCACAGTCCTGAATTGAATTTATCAGACTACCCGGATGCATGGATCATCTTGATCAGAGAGAGAGCAATAAATAGTATCATGAAACATGCAATCTGCCCATATGATCCAGACTCACCTCCACCCCTTCCACCTGATAAAAAACAGTCTGAAGATAAAAAGAAAGGGCTTCCTCTTCACTCACCACTAAAGCATGGGAACAACATAAAGAGTCAAGCTGAAAGCTCCAAAAAGGGACAGAAGCAACAGAGAAAGCAAGGCTCTAAAAAGGATAGAAAGGGTTAAATCAATTTTTGAGTCTAAGATTGAAATCAATTGTAAAACCAACCAAGGTTGGAAGATTTATTTATGTACAAATTGTATGTAGTTATGCCAATCTTCATCTGGAAGATGGTCACAGTTGTATTGAACCTCTTGAGAGTTTAACAAAAGTTCATTGGATGGTCCAATTAAGTTTATTAATGTCACAATTATGAATGCATTGTGGGTTTTTTACTTCATTCTTGTTGGAAAGTGTTTAAATTCGAGAAGTTACAGAAGGACATAAAGAATTAAGAGGACACGACCGATACAAGCGATACGGGGAATCGGAGAATCTTGGATTGCCCCTATCGCTTGCATCGGTCGTATTATCCATTTCATCGCTGTTGCTAGTTTTTATACTCGTGAGTCAAATCTTTACGCAAGGTCGCTTCTTGAAGTCTCTCGCGGTAGTTTGCTAACACGACCGATGTAAGCGAAAAGGGCCATCCGACAATTTCAGATTGCACTAGTCGCTTGCATCGGTCGTCTTCACTTATCTCGTCTCCTCTGCTTTATGCCTTAAGACATGCTCTTCTAATATTGAAATACCAAACCTTGGATTGGAATTTGCACCAAGTTCTCCACACTCTCTTATATTACTTGGTAGTTTGCGTTTGTACCATGATAATTTCTCTCGCGGTAGTTTGCTAACACGACCAATGTAAGCGATAAGGGCCATCCGACAATTTCAGATTGCACTAGTCGCTTGCATCGGTCGTCTTCACTTATCTCATCTCCTCTGCTTTATGCCTTAAGACATGCTCTTCTAATATTGAAATACCAAACCTTGGATTGGAATTTGCACCAAGTTCTCCACACTCTCTTATATTACTTGTTATGTGTACCATGATAATTTGTCTCGCATTACTTGAGGACAGAAAAGTTGGATAGAATCAAATTATTTAACTGAGACTAGTGTGCACCTTTGATAGACTATAATTATTGAATTGAAATTAGATATTGAATTCTAGATCTCTTCTTCATCTAGAATTAACTTATGCAAGTTCCTGTATAATTATTTCTTAGTCATCAATTCACTCCTGCAAAAAAAAAATCAATGGAAATATGAAATTAAGGACCTAAAAAATATCTAAGACATTTAAAATTAATAATTTAACACACATTGTTTGTAACCATCCTGCCAAGAAAATTCAATGGAAGTATCAATAGAAGCTTCTATTAGATGAAGATACATTATGTAAGGATGTCAGGGTTAACTTGTTACAATCTTAAAGGTTGGAACTTAATCACCCTTGGTGGCAGGCAGCTTATGCAAGATAATGATTTCTCTGATCTAATGTTAACTATTGCATCATCAATTGAGAATCTACACTGAGATGATACCTCATCAAGGTATTCTAGAAGCTCCCTTACATTTCTGAGATTCCAATTTGCAGTGACAATTATTTTCCTTGATTGAAAATCTGGATGAATCAATACTTCTAACTCAAATTCTGGACAGCTCTCCTCTGAGTCCAAGGCTATCCAAAGTCCAAGCTTTTTTTTCCACCTTCTATAGTCATATCCTAGAACCAAAGATTGTCGACATATCTGATATGAGATTGAAAGAGAATTGGGACTAACTTTACATAAAATAATGTCACCTAGCTTTTGAACTTCTTTGCTATCCCATTCCCTACCTAAAACATCATCAATCTCTGAAATAGGGACTCTCCTATTCAACCACATTGTTTTTGTTTTCTGTAATAACATGTTTTTAAAGCATGCTACAAAGACATGAATAGGCAAAAACCATTGAATCTTTATCCTTCTCGAAATTCGGCCTGCTGACATTGCCTTCTGGATGTCAAATTTAATTTTGCAGAGAAAACTTGAAACTGTTGAATGATCAGGAGCATCCCAATCTAATGAAGAGATGCAAGGACTAGGTACGTGTACAAGAATTCCATAAGAACTCCTCCCTGACGGCACTTGATAATCTGCATAATGGACAAATAACTCTATGCTATTGAAGAATTGAACAGATTTCTCTACATACATGAGTTCTGCATATTCCTTATGAAGAACTCTGAATGTTCCTGTTAAACATTCAACAGGTTGCCATTCCACAATATTGGAAGGAAAGATATCTGCAGTACAAAAACATATGTTTCATTATACAAAATCAACTCGAATGATAGAAGAGCATTGTCAAACTTCACTTACAGTACGAAGGGAATTGCAGATGATTTTCTAGAACAAGATCCTTAGCGGTGTACACATGCTGTACTCGTGGAAACCAACCGCATCTCTTCAATTTGAAACTGAGAATACGTCCCTTCCAATGGTTTCTTGTGTTGTCTCTTTTGGCACGCTTGACTTTATGGGCACCTCTACAGCTAGGAAGCATAGTAACCCAGTCATTTACTTTCACGGAAAGAGGTTTCCACAAAGAATCCTCTCTTCTGTTGTAAACCTCACATGAAGTTACGCGATTGGAAGGACGACGAGAAGAAGAAGCCATTTGAACTTAAGAGAAGAAGAATGTTCAAAGCGAGAAACCAACGTTCACAAATTTTGGCAGTATTTATAGAAAAAAAGGCTTTGTACACGTGGAAACTTTTGATTTGATGTTAACCCTATCGTTGAATGATCATGACATTTTGTGAACCCAAAAATATTTCGTATCTTCAAAAATCAATTCCTTCTTGGAAATTCGAGAATATGCTTTGTGTAGTGTGCAAAAGTATCTTTTTTTGCATCAAACCGAAAAATTGTACACTGAATACGAGACTCTTCATCACTTTAGCGGCGCTTTGAAAGAAAATTGTATTAAAAAAAGAAATTCTCCATACGGTTAAAAGAGACAGCAATGTTATATTCTTGTACACGTGGAAAGACGCTATTTGTCAATTTCCTTAATCTCTCATTAGCAAACAGCCCCTTTTCGGCCGTTTTTCGCCCTAATGAGTGGGAGCGTGCCATGAAGAGTGAGTTGGATTCTATTCACAAGAATGGTACTTGGGACTTAGTACCTTTGCCAAAGGGCAGGAAAGCTTTACCATGTAAATGGGTATATAAGCTGAAATTCACATCAGATAGTGCTTCTCCAAAATATAAAGCACGACTTGTTGCAAAGGGTTTTAAGCAACAACATGGTGTTGATTTTGAGGAAATCTTCTCTCCAGTGGTCAAGATGACTACTTTGCGCATGTTGCTTGGATTCGTTGCAATGGAGGACTTAGAGCTAGTCCAAATGGATGTGAAAACAACTTTCTTGCATGGAGATCTTACAGATGAGATCTATATGGAACAACCAGAGGGTTATGTATTTCCTGGCAGTCTCCTAGACAATGGTACCAAAAGTTTGATGCTTTTATGAAGTCCCAAGGCTATTCTCGGAGCAATGAGGATCATTGTCTCTACACAAAGAGATGTTCTGATGGCAGCTTGATATACTTGATACTTTACGTCGATGATATGTTGATTGCTGGGAAGTCCTCTTATGATTTGTCAATTCTCAAAAAGAAGTTGAGTCAGACATTTGATATGAAGGATTTGGGGGATGCCAAACATATTCTTGGCATGCGCATTACTCGTGATAGGAGTAAAAGATGCATATACTTGTCTCAAAGTGAGTACATATCCAAAGTACTTCATCGATTCAATATGCAGGGTGGAAAGGCATTGAGTACACCTTTACCCACATATGTGAAATTGAGCAAGGATGACTGCCCCAAATCAAATGAGGAAAAGGAATTCATGACCAAAATTCCCTATCAGTCTGCTGTTGGTAGTCTCATGTATGCTATGGTAGCTACGAGACCAGACATTGCATTTGCAGTGAGTTGTGAGCAGATATATGTCTAATCCTGGCAAGAAACATTGGGAAGCGGTCAAAATGATTTTGAGATATCTGAGTGGCACTAAGGACAAGTGTCTATGCTTAGGTAGAGGGAAAGCATCCATTATTGGTTACACAGATTCTGACTATGCTGGTTGTGTAGATAATCGTAAGTCTACATCAGGGTACATTTTTCATTTTGCTGGAGGTGCTATCTCTTGGAGATCTCGTCTTCAAGAATGTACAGCTATTTCCACCTCAGAAGCAGAGTATGTTGCAGCAAGTGAGGCATGTAAGGAAGCATTGTGGCTTTCTCATCTTGCTTGTGATATGGGTTTGCCTCAGCATGTACCTCACTTGCTCAGTGATAGTCAGAGTGCCATTGCTTTGGCTAAGAATCCGGTCTATCATGCAAAGACCAAGCACATTGAGGTGAGGTATCACTTCATTAGAGATTGCTTAGCCACTGAGAGCATTATTCTTGAGAAGGTTCACACTCGAGATAATGCTGCAGATGCTTTGACTAAAGCTCTACCACAGGATAGCTTTCGACACTGTTGTCACTTGATGGGGGTTACTTAATTCTTGATCTTACGCAGTCACTTGTATACTGTGTAACATGCCCATCAGGTGGGAGGTATAGTTTGTATACTTACACTCAGGTATTCTTTATCATTCTTTCTTTTTTCTCCCCTAGTTACTCTAGCCATATTGGCCTTTAGTGGGAGATTGTTACCGTTAGTGTCCATGTGAAAGGCCAAATGGCCACCGGACACTTCTTTGTATATGTTCTTTAATAAAACATATAGTGGCCTGGTCAGTCACAGACTGTAAGTTCGACCGCATTTGTAAGACATAAGAAGTCTGTCTTCGTGCTCCCTGTGTACTGTGTTTTTTGCGTATTGTACAGCTGTGTGCGGAGTACTGTGTGCGGCGTCAGGATCTCGGTTTTCTACTCCGAGCATATCGTCGTGGAGCTCTCGAGAAGGAGAGTCCAGTGTGGTGCATCGCCATCGAAATACTTCATAGGTGAAACTTAAAAAAGCGTAACCATAACCACAACAAAATTTCTCCTTCCATACCCTTAAAACATGTATAAACCAAAAAACATAACCAAAACCATAGGTATAATGTGAGGATACATAAACATTACTAAAACTTCACATCCCTAGTCATAAAGAGGTCTATAATGTCAGGAAAGTTCATAATCATGATAATAAAAAAGAGCTTTACTTCATATCCATAGTCACATTGATCACATACGAACCCATAATGTTAACCATGAGTATAGTTTGCAATAGCATAACCATATCCATACCATGCAATATTGTAACCATAACCATGTAACAAAAAATAAGCATAAACTCAACCATATAATCATAGTAAACATAACATGCATTATTATAAATATTGGATTAATGAAAACTATATAACCATAATGATTTAGCCATAGCTCTATAATCTTGGAGTGTTTAACCATAAATAGAAGCATAATCAAAACTATACATCAATCCATAACTAGCAGGATAACAATGAAAAATAAGGATAACCTACATAACCATGGTCCATAACAATGAAAACTTAGGTAAGTAAAAAGATTGAAAGAAATGGAGATGTTTAAAGAAACATTTCCAATTCACTTTCAATTAGAAACATGAATCTATAAAAATCATCATCATAATACATGAATAATACAATGAATAAAAGTCTTAAAAAAGATTAGTAACATAACAACAATATAAGAAATATGATATAAAACTGAAAGAAGTGCTACAATTGACTAATAATGATGAGGATTTATTGGTATAAGCAACTATACTTTCAAAAAAGGATATCTAAAAAAAATGGAGAAACAATACTTTCACATAAACAAAATGACATGCTATGGAAACTATAATTTCACATAAACAAAATGACTATCTATGAATGCAATGAATGATTTTGCCCATCTAACTTAAGTTCCAAAGCTTATGATCCTTTTTTGTACACTAAGATTTTTTCAACATAGTGAAGCTTGTCCCACTACAACATTTTGTAGCAATAGATAAATAATTTAATCTAGATTTATATCAAATTAAAAAAATACCTAGATAATTATTAAATGGAAAAATATAATTACAAATTTGTAGTAGAGAAATCAAAGTTTTTGCCACTTTAGTTGAAGTATTAATTTCTCTTAATCATGGTTATATAGCCCATCACTTCTATCTGAATATCTCATTTGAGTCAATTTTGTTTTTTATATGCTTTTAATCCTTTATAGATATGTGTAAAAGTTTTTTTTTCCTTTTTTGTATGGTGGATGAAATTTATTGGAGTTAGACATCTGGGGAAGCATGCAAACAACACAAGGAAGAAGGAGAAGCTTGGAGCACAACACACAATACTGAATGTATTACCACCAGAATGTGCAAAGATAAGTAACCCGTCATGGTTATAGAAGTATATACAAGTCGGGGGAAAAAAACCTCATAAAGAGGGAAAAAAGTACCCCCATGGTCCTAGTGTGTTCACAAACATCATTACCTAAATATATTAACAAATCCCCCCCGAGAGTGATGTGGTGAACAAGGAACTGGCACTCATGTATAAGGAAGCACCAAGCTATGTGGAATCAGTCCACAAAAGGAAGTAAGCCCAAAGCTTTATCAGAAAGCTTCAAACTTCTCCCTACACAGAGCCTTCGTGAAAAGGTCTGCAATGTTCTCTTGTGTGGGAACACATATGCCAAGTTGATCTCTCCAGCAGAGAATCTCTCCCTAGCATAATGATAATGCACCTCAATGTGCTTAGTGCGAGCATGGGACACAGGGTTCCTCGCAACTAGCAATGCGCTCTAATTTTCAGTGAAGATGGTGGTGGCAGAAGAGTGACCAATACCCAAATCAGCCCTAAGGTGTCTAAGCCACACACACTCAACAATCACTATGAAAGCTGCCCTATACTCAGCCTCACAACTGGAAGTGGCCACACTAGGCTGCTGGTTGCTCAGCCAAGATATGCATGAGCTATCAAGCATGAAGCAAAAACCACTAGTGGACACACGAGTGTCATAGTAACTAGCCCAGTCAAAGTCAGAAAAAGCATGCAAATATGTCGGTAGTGATCCCCCCTTCAGATAAAACAATTGAAGTAGGCGAGTACCACTCAAGTAGCAAAAAGATGCGCTTAACCACCTGCCAATGCTTGACACGTGAGCAATGCATAAACCTGCTCATCCGTGAGATAGCAAACTGAATATCTAGCCAAGTAATGCATAAGTAAATCAGGCATCCAACAGACTATTGATAGAGAATAGCATCAAATGCATCTCTAGCTTCATGAAGACTCAATCATAAACTTGTCTCCATAGGAGTGGCAATAGGCTTATAGTCGTCAAGGCCAAAACACTACAATAATGTGTCAATATATTTCGTTTGACACAAAGCCATTCCACCATCAACTTGCATAGACTCAATGCCCAATTAATGATGCAAATGCTACAAATCAGACATCACAAATGAGGCATGCAAATCAGCTTTGAAATCAGCAATACGCTTGTCATGAGGACTAGTGAGCAACATGTCATCAACATACACAATAATGATCAAAAGCACATCATTAGCACACTTGGTGCTGCCTTCTTTAACCTACACATATGGTTTTCATGCTCTTTATGCACAAAGCCACGTGGCTGAAAAACATACACTTCCTCATGCAAGTCACCATTCAGCAATGATGTTTTAATGTCCAATTAATATACATTCCAACCATGATGAGCTACAAGTGCACAGATGCTACGAATAGTAGGTGCAAAGGTTTCATCAAAATCAATGCCTTATAGGTTTCAACTGTTCCATCAGGCTTATGCTTCAGCTTGTATACCCACTTAGTGCCAATGGCCTTCTTGCCAAGAGACAAGTCACATAAAGACCAGGTACCATTCTTCATTATAGCATCATATTCAGATTGCATAGCAGCCATCCAATTTTTTGAATTTTGCGCTTCATCAAATGAAATAAGCTCATTCTCATCTCAGAGACTAGACACAGCCATAACATAGAAATCTAATGCAAAAAAGGCACTATGAGAGCCTGACTAAGTACGATATGATAGAGGTGCATCTAATTTGCTGTCACGCAAAGTCTGCACCAGCCATTTTGGCATAATTTTAGCCTTCTCAATATCAGCTTTCTCATCAACAAGTGCATCATGTAAAGCTGCATAAAAAATGGAATGATGTGCATCATCACATGAAACCTATAAAGATTGAGCAGTTGCCGCATTAGGAGCAGCACTATATTATCCACCTGTAAAAAAGGCAGCAAAGTATCTTACACGTCTTTAGAGCTAATGAATGTCTCCTTAGTACATGAGAGTAACGGCTCAATAACATCTTCCACAAAAACAACATCATGGCTAACCAAAATGCATTTAGTCTGTGGATGATACAAATGGTTGCCTTTACTTTCAGAACTATACCCAACAAAACTACATTTTACTGCTTTATCGTCCAATTTTCTATAATGTTGTTCATGCACTAATGCATATCCCAACCAAGCAAAAACACACAGATGAGCAACAGATGGCTTCTGACCATGCCAAGCCTCATATGGAGTGATAGATTGCTGCGCTTTAGTGGGATACTTGTTAAGTACATATGTTGCACACATAACGGACTCAAGCCAGAAATTGTGTGGTAAAGCCTGACTCTTGACCATACACCTCGCCGTCCCCATGAGTGACATGTTCATCCATTCAACAACTCCATTCTTTTGAGGTGTATACGGCACTTTACACTAATGTTTTATCCCACGTTCAACCAAAATGCATTAAAGTCAGAAGACATATATCCACCCCCCCACTAGAACAGAGGGTGCCCATTTTACATGCTGATAGATTTTTCACCAAAACCAAAAATCGTTTGAAGCACATGAACGCTTCGTACTTTACTTTCAATCGATATACCCATGCATGCGTGGAAAAATCATCAATGAAACTCATGAAGCAAAGATAGTTTCCAAAAGAGTGTGTCTGCATAGGACCACAGACATCACTATGTACAAGCTGGAATTTCTAAGTAGCCCGAGCTTAACCATCTTTTGGAAAGGAGGAATGCTGCATTTTGCCCAAAATACAGCCTTCACATACATGTTTTCCGAGTGCCTCAAGTTTGGGCAAAGAGGACACCATTTCATATTTCTATAGGTATAGAAAACTAGTAAAATTTAGGTGACTAAAGTGTGCATGGTAAAGCTTTGCATCTAACATAGCCTGAGAATCATGTACTGCACATGTAGAATCATTCAAAGATCTTTCATAGTCTATGAGCTTATACAGCCCATGAACCATTTGATAGATCATGAACTGTACATCTGTCATCAACAAATCTCACAACGAAGCCAATCTTGGCTAATGCAGAAACTGATAAAAGATTTTTCTTGATCCTTGGCACAAAGTAAAAGATCTACCATTAGCAATAGTCAGAATGATCTTACCAACTCCCGTGATAGGGTAAGAGGAGTTGTTGGTGCATGTGATAGTATTCCCTGTACCCGTAGGCTCAAGTGAAGTGAAGAAATTACGCTGTGAGGTAATATGTTTGGTTGCTCCACTATCAAAGTACCAAACATCTGAGTTTACTGTAGACATACATTGTTCAAGAGAACATGGGTCAAAACTGCAACAATAGTGAATGCCCATTCTTCATTTTGTACAAGATTAGCAGACTCTATTTTTGGTGTAGAGGCCTCTGCAACAACCATTGTAGCCTCTTTTTTCTTTGCCTCTTTAGCAACCAGTTTTGGACAGCTCTTAATGACATGATCATTAGCTTTACAATATTTGCAAAACAGTTCTTGCTTTTCACATTTCTTCTCATCTTTGTCCTCCTTCAAATGTGAAGCATTTGTAGATTTTTGCTTACTAGTAGATGAGCGTCATTTACCTTTGCCCTTCTAACTAGCCAAGAAAGCTTCATCTGCAACACACATGATAGACCTATTTTTCCTAGACTGATCTTCCTACAACCAAACAGAACTAACTCCTCAAATGAGAAGGCATTTGGAATGCCTTTCATCATCAAATGAAGAGTATAAGCAAAACTCTAATATGAATCAGGAAGACCATTCAGAATGGTCTGCACAAGTGAGCTATCTGATATAACTTCATCAGCAAAAATCAATTGTTCCTTCAAGTCTTTGATCTTTGTCAGAAATCTATCCATAGAATCACCTTCATTCATGTGCTCACTCTCCGACTATTTTTAGAGGTAAGCAACATGAGCCTCATTCCTAGCCTGGTACAATTTGGGAAGTGTATCCCAAGCATTGTTTGTTGTTCCACAAGAGCGAATGTGAGGAATAATGGCATGTTTGGCAGAGAAAGCTATCAATGTATGTGCTTGATCATCTTTGCTATCCCCACGAATTTGCTCTACGGTAGGTGCAACAGAAACCACAGCACGAATAGGAATCTGTAGAATATCACTATCTTCAACACGATGTCCATCAGCTCCATTACTAATATTTGTAGTACCTGTATTCGTAGGTGTAACATGACATCTTTTAACAACCTGCAAAACCTTTGTAATTTAGAGAACTGGTACCCATAGAAGGAGATGAGTTCTTACAGTAGTAAATTCAAATACCCACACTTAATCAATGTAATAGATTTTTTCATGAACCTACTAGAGAAAGCGATTAATTTTGTATAAATATCCCAATAACATTGATACTATCAATACTTTATCCAAAATTTTCAATACTATGGAGACTATCCCACTTCATGACCAATCATTTTTCCACATAATTGAGAGTTAACAAAAGTATTCTCAAACCTATGCTCGCCAATAATGTCTCTCAAAGAATCACAAAAAGAGCAAAACCCTACATAATAACATTGAATAAAGAAGTTATATTTTTAAGAAATTAATGAAGTATTTCGATGGCAATGTACCACAGTACGCTCTCCTTCTCGCAAGCTACACGACAATATCCTCGGAGTAGAAAACCAAGCTCCTAAGGCTGCACACGATACTCTGCACAGAGACTGCAGAATACACAAAAAACACAGTACACAGGGAGCACGAAGATAGAATTCTTAGGTCTTACAGATGTGGTCGAACTTACATTATGTGACTGACTAGGCAATATGTTTTATTAAAGAACATATACAAAGAAGTGTCCAGTGGCCATTTGGCCTTTCACATGGACACTAACGGTAACAATTAGCCTGTAATGCTAATACTACCAATGCCATAAAAAATCGCAAAATACTATCAACATTTTTGTGCCTACAAAACAATGAAAGTTTTACATTTCTCTCGTATGCTTAACATTCTAAATTAGTTAGAATTATCATATTGTTCTGGTTCAAATTTCCTAATTATATCCATAATAAAAAATTATTTCCATACATAAATATTTACATACATACATACATACCATTTAATTTGCACATGTATATATCATCCTATATAGTAGAAAACCTTCCATCCTTTTATAGATGTGTTACAATATAATTTATGAATGCACCATACATTTATGAACACACCATACAATTTCATAGGATGAATTCTTACTTTTATCCTTCTCAAGCTTTTCTTTAGTATAGTGCATACAATATTCAATGTTAATTGAATATCTTTTAAGCTAGAAAATGCTTAAAAAATAACAATATATGCATATACATATACATATACACGTGCATAGACATAGACATAGACATATACATATACATATACATATACATATACATATACATATACATATACATATACATATACATATACATATACATATACATATACATTTACATTTACATATACATATACATATACATATACATATACATATACATATACATATACACATACATATACACATAAATAAACATAAACATATACTTATACATATATGTATATGATACATATACATATACATATACATATACATATACATATACATATACATATTATACATATACATATACATATACATATACATATACATATACATATACATATACATATACATATACATATACATATACATATACGTATACGTATACGTATACCTATACATATACATATACACATACATATACATATACATATACATATACCTATACATATACATATGCATATACATATACATATATATATACATATACATATACATATACATATACATATACATATACATATACATATACATATACATATACATATACATATACATATACATATACATATACATATACATATACATATACATATACATATACATATACATATACATATACATATACATATACATATACATATACATATACATATACATATACATATACATATACATATACATATACATATACATATACATATACATATACATATACATATACATATACATATACATATACATATACATATACATATACATATACATATACATATACATATACATATACATATACATATACATATACATATACATATACACATACATATACACATACATATACATATACATATACATATTCATATACACATACATATACATATACATATACCTAAAGATATACATATACAGATACATCATATCCATCAGATGGATGTTGGTACGACATTTTTGCATGGCTCCCTCCATGAAGAGATTTATATGTCTTTCAGCCCCCTGGCAATGTGTCTTCTGGACATCCTAATTATGTTTGTCAATTACTTCAAATCATTGTACAGACTCAAGCAATCACCCCGCCAATGGTATTGTCGGTTCAATGATGTCATGCTTAGTCTTGGTTTTTCATGTTTTAACGCAGACCTCAATATATACAGTCGCTATTCGTATGCAATTACCCTCTTCCCCGCAATATATGTTGATGACATTCTCCATATTTGTAGCGACATGGCCACTTTGGCCACTATTAAGCAACAACTTCATTCCTCCTTTTCCATGAATGACATGGGTCCCCTTCAACATTGCCTTGGCATTCAAGTCATGCATGATCTCGATTCTGGAACCATTTCCCTTAGCCAATCTACCTACATACGTTCTTTATTACAAAAGTTTCATATGGCCACCTGCTCAAGTGTTTCCACTCCTCTTCTAGCAAATCTGAAACCCTCCCCTTCACCCTTGTCTACTAAGGAGGTCTTTCATGAATTTCCCTTTGCTAATATGCTTGGGAGCATTCTCTATTTAGTGACGTGTACATGGCCTGATATCTCTTTTGCTACTAACTACTTATCTTGATTCATGCAAAACCCTCAACTTGATCATGTGCAATATCTAAAACGCCTCCTTTGCTACCTCCAACATGCCCAGCATTACTATTTGGTTTACAAACCTCCTTCCTCTTCTGCTCCTCTATACTTCCTGGGATACTTTGATGCCAATGGGGGGGGGGGGTCTTCTACTATGCAATCAACATCTGGTTTTGTTTATCTCCTTGTAGGAGTAGCTATTACATGGCAGAGTAAGAAGTAATATCGTGTTACTCTCTCTTCCACGGAGGCCGAATATGTCTCTTTGACTCTTGCTCTCAAGGAAGGCCTATGGTTGAAATCTCTATTGAAAGAAACCAAGATACTGCCTCGACAACCTTTGCAGCTTCACTCTGATAATTTTTCTACAATTATACTTGCAAAGAACCTCAAACACTCTAAGAAAACAAAGCACATAGCCCTTAAACTTCAATTCATTCATGAATCTATTCAAGACGGAACTGTAAAACTAGCGCATGTTCGTACCCAATATCAATGGGCTGATTTTCTTAGAAAATCACTACCTAAAGTTAAACACTTAGAATGCTGCACCCAAATTGGATTAAACTCTTTGTAAACAATATTTCCAATTCACGGGAGGTGTGTTGGAAAATCAATAAGTTAGAAATATTCAATAAATCACTTCACAAGAAATCTAGTGTAACCACCTACCTACATCCGACGTGTATAAGAAGACCCGTTTGGGCAACTAATAAAATAGAGCTTTCTTGGAGTTATGTCTCTGTGCATGTACCTATTAATTCCAATAGTGTACGTCCACATCATAGTTGGTGCTATAGGGAACCAGGCATAGAGCACTGTCGAGGTTAGCCAGATGAAATTTCCTCTACACACAGCTTTGGTGCATGTATGAGGAGAGGTCCACCTGTGTGTGGGCATCACCAGACACGTTGGGGATAGAGGGCGCCAATGGATGGGATGCACCTTTGAGGATGGTTGGATGAAGGGTTATAATCATCTGCAAGAACAGGAGGGGTTGATCAAACCCGTGGACATTGCCAGCATGGAGAACCGTCGCGGTTATGAGGACAGTGTCAAGTGGTGGGAAGGACATGGACCATCTATAGAAGTTGAAGATCTTCGAGGGTGCTAGCAAGGCACGCGATAGTCTTGAAGACTCAATTTGACCTTCAAGTGCCGAGAGGATACTCAGGCCCGTAGGAGGTAGAAGTTGGGATGGGTGAACCTTGACAACTATGTCGGTAGGAAGGGACATAGCCGAAACATCTGCCGCGTAGGATGAGAGGGCACAAGTGGCCCATTGTGTAGCATCACCAGGATAGGTGGACAGAAAAGTTGAGATGACTGCATCATCGTCTGCAATGGATGCATGAATGGCGTCTTTGGCAACAAAGGCAATTGTAATGGTCACCATCTATAGTCCAGTGTGGCGTTGGCTCCGTCAGTGCGGAAATCCTTGATGTGTGAGGTATTCGCAGGCAAGAGCGAGGAGTTATGCCATCTTTCTTGGTTGTTGGTGTATGTAGAGGGAACGTCATTAGCAATGGCATGCATCCATAGCAGCAAGTGTCGAGCATGGTCCATCGATTAAACGACGAGCTAAACAACATTTCTTTTGGCATGTGGTGCGACGAGATGTGTGATGCTCGCATAGAGTCTCGCTAAAGCGACGGTTTAAAAAAGTGTTGCATAAGCGACGTTTTTTTGCATCGCATAAGCGATGCTACTAATGTCGCTTATGCGATGCCAATTCTAGTGGTTTTTATGATGACTTACCATCACTTACACGATGGTCTATTGACAAAAAAAATTAAAATGTTGGAGGCTCTTCGATCAGCATGTTCACACATTTGATCATAGAGCTCTCCAACGTTCGCAATTGTGCTACACTTACGAGTTGAAACAAGTATATGCAGAATTGTTGTTTTGCCTAATCTCTATCTTATTGTCTCTCTCTGTCTCTATTTCTCTTTTTCTACGTCTTTCTCTCTTTGAATTCTCTCTCTCTTCTCTCTTCTCTCTCTCTCTCTCTATTGCAGGTTATTCAAGAAGCTAACCAAGCAAAAAATATGGCTAACTATTGTAAGCACAATTTTCGTTCTTTGTATATCATTTGAATTGCGTTATTTTCATTAGTTAGCATACTCACACTTATTGATATGCACATATACACTTATACATGATGAAGATGCATGCTCACACATATACACATGCACATACACACACATATATACACACACATACATGTGCACATACACTTACACATACACACACATACACATGCATATGCACAAACATTTCTACAACCACATAAAAAGACTTTCATGCATTATTACATATATACATACACATACACACATTAACATATACTTAAATACATGTATATGCACATCCACATGCATGCACATGGATGCAAATGGAAATGCGTCCACACGCACATGCATGTCTCATACATATACACATGCATATACATACATTTGTATATGTTTATACACGTACACATACATATGCACATATGTATATATACACACACATACACATATATATGCACATACATACACACACATATACACATGCACACACACATGCACTACATACATATACACATATACATGCACATACACACATATACACATACACTTACACATATACATGCATATACATATACACACACATACACATGCACATACTCATATACACACATATACACTTACACACGCACATGCACATACATACATATACATACACATACACATACATACACATATACACTTACACATGCACATGCACATACATGCATATACACATATACATATGTACATACATTCATATACACACATATATTACAAACATATGCATGCACATACGTACACACGTATGAATGAATTATATAATTAAAGTACTACAACACATACTCAATATAAAAAGTAATAACAATCAATAGAACAAAACATTTCATCACTTAATACCATACACACAATTCAAAACATAACTGAAATAAACTATATATATATATATATATATATATATATATATATATATATATATATATATATATATATATATATATATATATATATATACACACACACACACACACACACATATATATATATATATATATATATATATATATATATATATATATATATATATATATATATATATATATATATATATATATATATATATATATATCAATGTAAATACATATAATCCAATGTTGTAATAAAAAATCCTAATCATCATCATCATGATCATCATCATCATCATCAACATCATGATCATCCTAATCATCCTCATCCTCATCATCATGATCATCTTGTGATGATCAAGATCGTCCCTCCTGTGTCTGTCTCTCCACCTCATCCATATCTACCTCTCCATAATACTCCTGTATTACATATAACAAACATAAATAAGTAAAACAATTAAAACATCCATAAAAATAAAATTATTATATAAAATTTAATAATACTCACAAAGACATCTGGATGATCTCGCATATACTCACTCAAACATCGATATCCAAAATGTGTAGCATACTCGATTTCATGTTTTGTAGGATATCGGCCATAGTCCTTTCGCGACATTGAAACAAATAAAAAAGATTAGTTTCTTGCATTTTAACTAAAATAAAAAATATACTCACAATAACACATATACTTAGAAATGTAGCTACAAAACCATGATGGCCCATTTGGCCTAGGTGTGATGTGTGGCCTGACTCAACTCTCTTCTTTGCAACAGCCTATTTATTTAAAAACAAAGAAATACATAAATTAAATGTAAAAAATTACTAAAATACATGAAAATTATAAATATAAACTATTAATTTATATACCTTCTGCTGAGGAAATGACTCCTAAAGACATAGCTATCTATGAAAAAATTGCCATGTCTCAGGTGCTATGTTAGGTCGCCTCTTATTTTTTTCCACCATACAATATCTCTTGTTAATTTAATCTCAAAAAGAAAAAAAAAATCAGAATACATACACATATATACACACACATACACATACACATATACATGCAAACATATACACATACATATATGCATACATATACACATATACATACATATAACATAAACACACATATACATATCCACATATATACGTACACACACATGCATGCATATACACTCATTCATACAAAATACATGCATTTATCCCACAATAATGTGTACTTGTGTATATGTGAATATGTGTGTATGTGTAAATGTGTATATGTGAATATGTGTGTATGTGTAAACATGTATATGCGAATGTTTATGTATGTAAATAATCAAATTATTAATATCAAATACCATTATTTGTAGATTCTGATCGATCAGATGGAACTCCACCACGGTCTCCTCATCGTGCAAGGACTATATACTGTAAGTATATCAAATATTTAATTTTAAATATATTTGATGGATACATAACTTATATATTTTTTTGTTTCTTATTATAATCAGATTTTAGATCAATCAGAGGGCACTCCACCACCTCCTACCCATGCAACGACTTCACATGTGTACTCTGATAGGAATTATGATGAATTTTACTATCAAGAGCATATTATATGTTGGTGTAACTCTTGTTATGGCACATATCGAAGACCACGATTGGAATGTATTGAACATGAGGTAGAGTATGGTACTTTTCAACATGCACCATCACCTAGTCAATGTGATAATGCTTATGTATGTATTTTTTCTATAAATTAATGCCATTATTTTATTTAAAAACCATATACAAAATCAAATTACTATTGGTATATAGGAATACTTGCTCGATGATGATGATGATGATAATTTTTCTCATAATGTTAATATACCTCGTACAGGTCATGGACGTGTTGTTCATCAATTACAAGCAGAGGTTTCTAGAAATCCTTTACCTCTTGATTTAGAGACTAAAAGGGCTGGAGATTATCCATTTCCAGCTCGTGATCGTTCTCTAGCACAAACATATGATAGAAGAAGATATGGAGGATGGAATAGAGGAACACTTCCTTTAAATGGAGAGGTTTTCAACTTTTGGGGAAATCGCTATATGACTACTCCATCCACTATTACTAGTGTTGGTCGTGGTCTCTTTATTGTAGAGGATTTGTATGTGTCTCCGAACTCTGAAACTCTTATGTCATTTTATGGTCCTATATATGGATGGGAAGATTGGCATCGACTTGCACGTTATGTTCAAATCATGAGTGCTTATGGAATATGCTTGATTGCAGCATCCCTTACTAGTAGAAGGATTTCACATGCAAAAACTAAAAAATTATATATTGGTGGAAGACCTTACACACATAGAAATATAGCAGGTTTAATAAATAGTAGTCGAGGGTTACATAATAGTTCAAGGACTGATTGCACATTTGAGGAGCGTGAAAATAGTCATGAATCACCATACATGAGTAGAGATGTATCAATATACATAGTTGCCAATGCTATTACTACATTACATGCTGGTGATGAACTATTAGTGAATTATGGATGGCGTAGACCTCCAAGAGCACCTTTTAGCTAGAGAGAATGAAAATTTTCTATCCATATATAATAACTTATATATTTAATTTCATGTTTGAAGTTTAATTTTTATTCATTTATGGAATACTAATGAATTTCATTCATGTGTGTAGATTCCAACGTATGATGTTGATGATATTCCTCCACACCATTCACAATTGCTAGTAAGACCTCATTTATCAAAAGCTTCTATGAGGAGGCTACACAAAAGTGATCCTATGGAATATGCAAGGTTGAAAGATCTATATTCAAAAGAAGATAAAGTACAAGATTTTTGCGACAATGATGAAGATGATGGCATGGCAGATTTTATTGAGAATTGGTATCATAATAACAGTGAGAGCATTCATATTTCTAAAAATGAGAAATATCTTCGAGAAGAATGTCTAAAGCATGTATATGAAGAAAGTCATTTGACACGACTATGTGCGAGCTTACTTATTCTCAATCTTCAAAATCGTTTTGGATGGAGTAATGTATCTGTTTCGACACTATTAAGGTATAATTTTCAATTTTCTATATATATATATATAACA
This sequence comes from Ceratopteris richardii, assembly GCA_020310875.1. Taxonomy (NCBI): domain Eukaryota; kingdom Viridiplantae; phylum Streptophyta; class Polypodiopsida; order Polypodiales; family Pteridaceae; genus Ceratopteris; species Ceratopteris richardii. The sequence continues at coordinate 29,520,571 of CM035436.1, read as the reverse complement.
TGCATATATAAACATAACATAATATACATGAATGTATACACACATATAAACATACACACACATATAAACATATACACATGTTATGAGAGTAAGGTCAAATTATACATACCTGTATCGAATGAAGATGTTTTGTATCTAGCCTTTAGAATTGTCCACCCAACCTTTAGAATCTTCTTGACACATATGTTTCTCCTGTTTTAGTTGACCTAATACCTATGTTCCTAGCTCTTTTGCATACAAATATTAAGTATCAGTTCGCTATGAAGGTATTAAGTCGCTAGTAAAATGGGAGGATCAAATTTATCGGAAGATTTTGAAGGATGGAAAAATTGTTTTAAAGGATGGGCGGAAAAAAAGTATCCATTCAATGTAGGTTTTTATTCTTACTTTAGCTAAGGTAAGAACAAGAACGTGCATTGAATGGACACTTTATGTCCGCCCATCCTTTAAAACTACTCATGCATCTTTCAAAATATTCGCAATAAATTTGATCATCCCAATTTATTAGTGACTTAATGCCTCCATAACTAACTGATACTTTATATTTGTAAACAATTTAGCAAGACAGGTAATAGATTGACATAAAATGGGAGACATCCAGACGATTCAATGCTATAGATATGAAAATCTACAAACCACAATATACAAAACAAAATCAAATATACACAGCTACACATGCATACATACATATACATACATACATAAACATTCATACATATATACACATACATACATACATACATACATACATACATACATACATACATACATACATACATATGTATACATACATACATATGTATACATACATACATATGTATACATACATACATATACATATATGCATACACATACGCATACGTATATATACATACACATACGCATATGTATATATACATACATATACACCTATAAAACACATATACATACATATATACATATACACATACACACATACACATATGTATACACATGCACATGCATATACACGTCCACATACACATACACATAAGCATACGTATATATAAAATTATATGCATATATATCTGTATATTTTTTTTTAATATATCTTTTCTTGATGAACTTATAGGTTATTATCTAAAAAGTTTTTACATAAGCATACGTATATATAAAATTATATGCATATATATCTGTAAATTTTTTTTTAATATATCTTTTCTTGATGAACTTATAGGTTATTATCTAAAAAGTTGATCATAAAAGTACTGATGGAATAATCAGAATTCCTCATGATAGTGTTGCTTTTCAGCATATTAATTCTACATGGCTTGAATTTGCACAAAATCCATAGAATCTAAAGTTAGGAGTTTCATTAGATGGGGTTAATCCATTCTCCATGAAATATAGTAAATGGTCAACATGGCCAGTGGTAATCATAAACTACAATATTCCACCAGATCTTAGCATAAAAAAGGAACATTTAATGCTTTCACTTTTAATCCCAGGTGTAGCTCAAGCGTAAGCACCACCTCCTTTACTTGTCAATCCGCGGAGACGTGAGGACCGGTATGAAGACCACGAGCAAGTGAAGGCACAAGTGCGTGAGTGAAAGCACACAAGCATGCACACACATACACACACATGCACACAAGGTAAGATCAAAGAGAGGAACAATGGAAAACTTCGATTGCAAAAGAGTTCTCTTACAAAGCTCTATTCTCTAACAAGCTAACCTCAAAAATGAGCTCTCTAGCTCTTTTTTTAGTTTTTTAACTAGTTTTGGCCCTGTCGAGAACTAATGTCCGGCCTAGTTAAAAATTAGGTTCCAGGGCTTATTTGAGGGCTCAAATGAAGTCTAAAAATTACGAAAATTGGTAGGATGATACTTCTAATACTCCTCAAGCTCGAGGACTCCTCGGTTTGAACAAAATGGAGTTACAAAAATAGAAAATGGTATTTACAATGGTTTTTAGTGATGGAAATCACTATTTTTGTAGGGGATTCTTCTAAAAAATTTGACATGTACTTCTTGGAGCTCCCTACTTGCTCCTTCTTCTTGTGTGTGTCCACCTTTCTGATGTGCTTCCATGCTTGTGATTGACCTTGAGTTCCAACACTCCCCCCCTCTCGAGTCTGTCGTCCTTGACAAACCCTTGTTGTAGTGGTTGTTCCAAGTAGTGCTTTGAGAGGGAGTGTCCCTTCTGTATGAACAACAGTCGTCTGACTTCCAGATGTGGCAGGGTTGGTTGTCCGGTTCTTCATCTATCACTGCGAGCCTTTACAAGTTGTAGTCCCTTGGTATGTGCTTCTTCCTTGGATTCCAGCATGACTGTGTCGTTGTGAGTCTCCATTGATGTCCTCTAGATCTTGCAAAGTTGATGTTCATAGTAGTCATGCCAAGTACTCATAACCCATATTGAGTGATGGGTAAGTGTGTTTGTGCATGGGTTGAGGAAAATATGTGCCTTGTGCACGGCCTTGTAATGTAGCCCAATGAATGCTTACTTGGGAAATGCATTGGAAGAAGTATGATGCAAAAATTGGCGGTCTTGAGCTAAGTGCTCAAGGGTGTGCCGACGAAGAGGTTTCCTAATCTATCATGGTTATGTTGTTTCCAGAGTAAAGATACTTACCATGGTGAAGGGTCGATCGATGTTTTATCTCTTCATGTTGTACACCCGGCATTTGTGATGGAACATTGTTGATGAATGTCTATGTTGATGGTCCACTGATGAAATTTTTTGAGTGCTTGGTCTTGTCTCCTCTTTTCAAAGCAACATTTGCCAAATACTGAGAATTGAATTTCTTTATATTCCTTGGCAAACAACATTGGGTAACTACACCAAGCTTAGTTTCACATATTCTCTTTAGCTCACCATAAGCAGGAGTCTTCTCACCCAGTATACATACAAGGATTTGTAGGGTACCACAACTACCCCTTGCAGATACCACCTTGGATGCTCTCAAACATACAGTAGTTAAGCATCTCTCAAGTTGCGGGCCGTCGAGATCTTCCCTCCTACCAAGGTAAGGGGAAACAAAGTTGTGGATGCCATGTTCCGGTCAAGTTCTTGACATCTACTAGATAAAGCAGCAATAATATCATCTGCTAACCGAGACACACTTCTATCGAAACTGATAAATGTCCAGTAATCAATGGTTACACCTTCAACTAAGCATGACTCATTCATGTTCCATGAGCCAAACCTTGGAACAAGCTCTCTCTCTCTTTTCTCCTTCTCTCTTTTTTTTTTTGTGAAACAATGTCATAAAACAAGAAGACAAAGGTTAGTATCAATAAAAATATTTGACATATGTCAATGTGCTCTCGTGCCTCAGATTCTCAAGTGTGTCTATGCACGGCCGTGTAATGTGGCCCTATATTAATGCATACTTTGGAAATGCATAACCTGAATGGTGCAAAAGACAGGGTTGTGCAAGGAGCACATGGTTGTCGCTCGTCGAGGCTTTCGTTGTTACTTGTAGATGTTGATGCCAGCTTTGGTGGAGGTATCCATTGGGTCTCGAAATGATGTAATCCTCCTTATTGGGGTCCATTTTAGAACAGCATTTGGCACTATAGAGATCACTTCAGGCGTCTTCCTCTTTAGATGCTTTCTGAACTGTGATATCCAGTGTGGTTGGCACTTTGGTTCAGTGGAGGCAACTTGTACTTTTGGCTTCCAAACCCATACCCTTTTTGCACGTCTTCCTACTATTGTTGAAGAGGTGATTTGATCTTCTTTCGATCTTTGTATGCGGTTCTTACCCTTTTCTCTTTGTGGCTTCTTTGTTGAGACCTTTCGCATGTGGGAGAACATAGGTTGTTGTGGATGTAAGAGCTTCTTAGGTACCCTCATCTGTAATCGCCCTTGTTGAGCTGCAGCAAATTTCTTAGGCACCCAAACTTGTCGGATACCTTGTGGTTGAGCTTGTTCCAGCTTCTGCCTTCGTCTTCTAGCCTGGTTGGCTTGCCTGGATGGGATTTGTGGGGGCAAGGATGGTGGTTGCTCTCCTTTGCGTACCCAGATCTGCTTCATGCTCGGAACTACTTTCTTGTTGAAGGGCGGCTTTCTATTTCCTATAGCAGTTGTCTTGAATTATTGTGCTTGCTTCTGAGGTTGAACTACTGTGGATGCTTTACTTTTCAAAAAAGAAGGAGGTTTGCTTGCCTTTGCGACTCTCCTTCCATGATTGAGTCCTTCTGGATCATAGAGCTTTTGACACATATAACATCTTGCTCATGAAGATTAGTCTTAGAGGAACTAAGAGAATGTGTGCTGCCATGATCTGTGAGCATGCCGTTCTCTAATTCTAATTGTGTACCCAAACTTGAAGAAGTTGACTTCTGAGGTTCAGAATGACTGCATGGTCATAAATCCAATCTTGACCCAAGACAAGTGGTTCCGTAAGGTGCTCATCTTGACACACTAGCATTTTGACTCTCATTGGAACAACTTGAAGGTAGATGGGAAGTTCCACCTTACCCAAACAAGGGGTTTCCAGACCTCCCATTCCTATGAGATAGGCTTTTATGGATTGATGTTTAACTGCAAGTCTTGGCAGTATGAGAGTCTAACTGCACTAGTTGCTGCACCTGAGTCAATCAATGCTTTCATAGTCCTCGCACTCTTTCCTTGTCCTATCTCTATGGTCACAAAGGGACGTCGGTCAATTATTTGAGAAGTAGTTATGCTTGATTTTTGGCACATGTCCATGTGATATTTTGGGGCTTTTGAGTTGACATCTAGGCCTAGTCGCCTTAACTTATTTTTCCTAATGCACTCTCTGGCATCTGCATGTGCTTCTTCTCTCACCCTTAACTCCTCTTCTTTTCGCTTCTTAGCAGTGTTGAGTCTCATTAGCATATCCTCTGTAAGAGGTTCTTGATAAAGCTTGACTCTACATCCACTAATATAGTTTGGCAAGATATCTCCTTCTAGAGTGGCCAACTGAACTACACCGCTAGTGGAAATTCTATTAATGATCATGGGTCCGTATCCTCTTTTTCCAACTTACGGGCATGTTGCTTTAGTGTATAAACCAACACTAGATCTCCCTCTTTCAGTCCCTTATCCTTGATGTGTGCATCAAAGTATGCCTTTTGTCTTTTCTTTGCAGCATAGATGCCTGCTGCCGCTCGTAGCCTTGTCTCACCTAAGCATTCTAGATCAAAGATCCTAGAGGACAACTCATGTCCATTCCACTCATGCTCTTGTGCTACTTTTAAAGCTTAATGGTAGCACAACATTCTATCCAAAGACCATCTGAAATGGGGTGGCATTGAGTATCATCTTGTAGGCAACTCGGTAAGCCCAAACAACATGATGAAGCTGTTTATCCCAATCAGAGCGTTTGTTATTTACAAGCTTGGTCAAGACATTACATAGGATCTTGTTTGTGCTCTCAGCTTGTCCGTTAGCTTGTGGATGATAGGGGGCAAACTTCTTATGTATCACCAAGAATTCTTGGAGAAGATTTTCAATGACTTCATTCAAGAAGTGTGTGCCTCTATCGCTCACTAACTCTATTGGTAGTCCATATCTTGTGAACATATTCTTAAATAAGAACTTAGCTATTGTTTGAGCATCATTCTTTGTTGTGGCTTTCACTTCCACCCACTTGGTAAGGTAATCTGTGGCTACAATGATGTACTCTGCATGGGAGTTTCTAGCTGGGGGGGTTATTAGGACCTACAAAGTCTATACCCCACTTTGAGAATGCATGTCCTCCCATCATGGGCCTCAAAGGCATCTCGTCTTTTCTGATAGGATATTGTGCATGTTGGCATGTGTCACATTTCTTCACATAGGTATGTGCATCCATATGAAGAGTGGGCCACCAAAGTCCTAAGAATAGAATGGTCTTGATTACTTGATCAGGACCGAAGTGTCCACATGCAACACCGCTGTGTGCAATTTATAAGACTTTCAAATAGTCTGATTCATGAACACACAATCTTAGATAACGATCCTTGCCTCTTCGATATAAGTTGTCTCCAACTAAAGCATAGTCTTGAGCCTCTTGCTCCATGCTTCGTCTTCTTGCTAGACTAGCCTCTTTGGGTAAAGTTCCCGATCTCATAAACTCTACCAATGGAGCACTCCAATCAGGAATTAATGACACTTGATAAAGGGTGGCATGCTCCACTGGGGGTCTCTCTTTGCATATTGGACAATTCTTAATCAACTCATGTATTTCTTTGTCCATGCTAGGCCAATACACTCCTAAACGTTTTAGATTCTGCAATGTTCGTTGTTTAGAATAGTGATTTCCTAGCAATCCTTCATGGGCTTGTTGCAACCAGCTAGTATGTTCGTCATCCTCGACACAACAAGTGAGTACACCCTCCGTATCTTGTTTGTACATGCTTCCTGCCAATATGTGATATTTTTGTAATTTTACAATTTCTTCTTGTGAGGCTTTCACATTCTTATTTGCGGGTCCGAAGGTGAGGACTGGTACCAACTTATTTGCCCATTTAGGAACAACTTCCAAACTGAACAGATAAGCATCAGGTAGTTCATCAGAAACTCCTTGCGGTGACTCTCCTGAAGTAATGTGAGAAAGGTGATTTGCTCGGAGGTGGGTTCTACCTTTTCTAACAACAACTTCAAAGTCATATTCCATTAGTAAGAGAAACCATCTTACTAAACGTCATGTATTGCAAGGTTTATTGACCAAATATAATAAAGCTTGATGATCAGTGAAAAACTTGAATTTGTTGGCCAATAAGTAGTGTCTAAACTTCTTCACAGCATATACCATGCCTAAGCCCTCTCCCTCAGTTGTTGTATAATTTCCCTTAGCTGTAGTGAGTTGTCTACCGGCATATGCTATAGGCGAATCTAGATTTCCTTCACCTGTTGGTTGTGCTAGCACACATCCTATGGCATGATTGGAGGCATCCACATGGACATGGAATGGCTTATTCCAATCAGGAGTGGTCAATATTGGTGATGTGCACAAACGTTTCTTCAAATCATTGAAGGAATTTTCACATTCGTCATTCCACTCAAAATTTGTCAAAAAACCATAAAGAGGTTTAGCTATGATTGCATACATGTGGATAAATCTACGATAATATCCACAATGGCCCATAAACGCTTGTACCTCTTTAACATTCCTTGGCCTTGGCAACTCTGCTATGGCTCTTACTTTATTCTCGTCTGTTGATATTCCGTTCTTGGAAACAATATGACCTAAGATTTTACCTTGTCGTACCATGAATACACACTTTTCTGGGTTCAAACAAACTCGATATTCTCTACACTTGTTGAAGATCTGTCTAAGCTCAGGGATGTGATATCTTCTTTCTTGGGAATGAGCACATAATTCATCCACATATACTTCCAAGCTTTGTCGTAAGAACTCTTTGAAGACATGACACATGAGTCTTTGGAATGTTGCAGGTGCATTGGTGAGACCAAATGGCATCACACGAAATGCAAAGATTCCCCATTCCGTGGCAAAAGATATTTTGTGTTGATCTTGTAGGGCAATGGCTACTTGGTTGTAACCTGAAAATCCATCGAGAAAGCTATAAACTTCCTTGCCTGCAACATGCTCCAATAAATGTTTAGTAATTGGAAGCGAATAGCTATCCCTGATCGTAGCGGCATTAACTTTTTTAAGGTAAATACACACTCGTAACTTTCCATTCTTCTTGGGCACCACTACAATGGGGGACACCCATTCAGTATGCTCAATCTCATAGATAAATCCAGCTTCAATTAGCCTGTCAATTTCTTCTTTTATTTTAGTTGCATAAGTGTCATTATATGTGTAGGGCTTTTGTTTGGTGGGCTTGGCATCAGCGGTCATGGGAATCGTATGAGAACATATTCTTGGATCTACCCCCTTCAAGTCTCTATAGTGCCATGCAAACACATCCCTATATTCCCTTAATAGAGCTACAAGCTCCATTTCTTCTTGTGCACTTAGGTCATCTCCTATGTAGGTACATCTCTCTTCGTTCTCTTCAATGGTCACTACAATCTTCTTGGTCTTTTCTTTATTATCATATGATTCTCCTATGATGGTCTCCCTCTTAGGCATTCATACCAAAATTTTTTGGTCTTCAACTTCATATTTCTAGAAATTTTCTGGTACTTCGAACAATGACTCCTCCTCTTCTTGCTTCGCAACTTTTCTTTTCTTTTTCTTTTGACTACTCTCACTCCCATCCTTTGAATTAACTGTTTTAATACTTGTGAGAGGTTCTTCTTCTTTCTGGGTAAACACTCATATATCTTCTAGATAGTGCTTCTCTGAGTTAAAGCAACTATCCATCACAATGGACTCTAGATCATCGGCATTCTCTTCTTCTTATATGACATCACTAGGGTCACATTCTTCTAGCAAGGGCTGACACATGAACACTGAAATATCATAACTCTCCTAATCACAATGAGGTGTCCATTGTTCTTCATTGACTACAATGTCCATGATAGCTAAGATTTTTGCCCAACCATGAGGCTCAAATTCCTCATCTGGAAATATCATCAGTGTATAGACTGGGTCTTTAATTGTTCTATCTCCTGGAGAAGTTCCTTCTTCTCTCGCCTTTAAACGTTTTTCCTCTTCCTCAAAAACCTTGCACATCCACAAATGAGTATCTTCATGCAACCAGGATGGATAAGGTGAACTTCCAAAATGCACAGAGATAGAATCTTCTTTCGCTTTGTGGATAGGATTCCACTGTAGGGATGGTACATTTCTGAAGGTGTAATCCTTCAAATTGACCTTGGTGGTGACCCCTAAGTGTTGTAAATACAAGGAGTTGGTTCCCCAATCCTGTACTATTTGCAACTGTCATAGGAAGGGCCTTCCTAGGATCATCTCATAGACATTATTTTTCTCAAAGTCACATATAGCAAATGTATATCCAAACTCTACACCACAAGTGGATAGAGTTATCCCTTCTAGCAATCCTAGAGGTCTTTCAAAATGACCATCGGCCATTTGAAGCTTCATTCTAGTTGGTCTTAATGTGGGTTTGCCCCATTGATTCCACAAGGAGGTGGTCGCAATAGCAACACCAACACCTGAATCTATGATTGCTTTGGTTGTGTAACCTTGGTAGGTGATTGGAAGATAAGTGTTACCTTCTTCACCTTCACACACGTCCCCTATTTTGTCTAGAGGTATCTCTGGTACTTTCTGCTTAGAGCCTACTTTTGGCATATTGGACTCAAGTTATGGGACCTGATCCATCACATGATTCCATAGCTCAGGTTTTGCTTTGAGAATCTCTTCTACAGTGAGATGACATTGAACCTTAGTGTTCTTCATGACATCATTGTTCCTTGGGACCACTGAGTCTTCATGTCTAACCAATATTGTGGGAGCTCTGATCTGAAGAGATTCAGATTCCCATGGGCCTGGAAATTGAGGTAGTTCTTCTAAGGTATTAGATTCAAGATCTACCCTTTTGTCTTCTTGTTGCTCTACTTGATCTCCGTAAATAGATGGAATGTCTTGGGGAAATTGATCATGAAGATCATCAATTTCAAGAATAGGAGGAGGATTACCCTTCTTCTTGGCCCATTTCTCTTCTTGTATTTCCCGCAAGACTTCTTGAGACTGCTGCTGCATTGAAGGAGGTATTCCAGCATCCGTGGAATTAGGAAAATACGCTCCCATTGGTGGTGATCTTCCTCTCTTAATAACTGGTTGAGCCTGTGGAGGTAAAAAAAATTGTGGTTTGTTTACCAACTGCTCTAATCTTTCTAGTAAGCCCTGGAAATGCAAATCGGTTTGATAGAGTTTGTCTGATTGAACTTTTGACTAGTCTCGAGTATAACTTGAGCCTGTTCTACCATTTTCATGCACATTTTCATCCGTTCAATGTCAAAATCCACTCTAGGGTAACTCTTGTCTAGGTTTGCAGCTGTTGGCCCTTCTTGAAGTTGAGCCTAGTAGGCCTTGAACATCATGTCCAAGCCTTCTGGGGTTGGATTTGCAAGAACAGACCGTGGTTGTGGTCTATTTACAATGGGTGGTGGGATGGGATGAGGTGGAGTGGATGGAGTTTCAGCATGTGAGGGACTTTGAGATGCAATGTCTTCTATTTTTGTTTTCGCTTCTTTCAGGCTCTCTTCTAGTTCAGATAACTTTCTATTCCACTTGCAATTGGCCTTCTCTCTGGTATCTTTCCATGTTCTTGTTTTCCTCTTACTAGGCTCTCCTGATTCACTCGACTCCGATTGTTGTACTGGTTTATCTTGTTTTAATGCTTGTGCTCTAGTAACTGCCTGTACAGGAGCCACATTACTACTACTTGCGCTTGAATCCACCACTAAGCCTACCACATTAATGGGTGTAACCTTGGGTGCACTAGAGGGGTTTCTTGGACAATCTCTGGGGAGATGGTCTTTGCCACACTCAGGACAAAAAGCTTGTATTGTGATGTTCTGTCCTTGTCCCAGAGTTGGTGAGTAGGGACATTCATGAATGAAATGGTCGCCCTGACACCTAAAACATGGTCCTCTAGGGGCTTGTGGTCTCATTTGTCTCAATTGGGGCCTAGGGTTAGCATTTGTGTACATGACATTGGAGTATTCTAGCTCCCAAGTTTTTCCATAGGTGGTGCCTCATATTGATACGGGTAAATCTCACTATGTTCAGGTGACTCTATGTAATAAGCATGTGGACTACCTTCATGGGAGTAGTCTGAACTATGAGCATGAGAGTCATTCTCTGAGATCAGTGGGGTCACTGGCACCAATGCCCTATTAAGGTTCTCTTATGCCACTGCATACTTAACTGGAATTACATTGGCAGGTGCTGGTGGTTGGTTTCCTAGGATTGGGTGTGGCTTATATGGTACCTGATACTATTGTTGTGGTCGATAATATGGCGGTTGGTATTGGTTCTGATACCTACCATTTTGGTAAGGTTGTTTATAATTATGTCTAACAGCCTGTCTATTGTATGGACAATCTTGAGCCATGTGGTTCGTGTATTTTCTCTCAATAGTGCAATATGGAGCATTCCTTTCTCTCATGTTCGGGTTGTGCAATGGGCATACATTAGCCATGTGGTCGCCTCTGCAAGTATAACACCGATTCAATGAGGTGACTCTTGGTATTTGTCTATTTTGAACTCCTAGCTTCTTGGCAACTTGCTCTGCTATCTCATCCAGCTCAGTGGAGGCTCTGGAGGTATGACTAGTAGAACTATCAGAGTCTTTATAGAGTTTGGATAGTCCTAACTCCTCGCCCAAGTTGTCTTCTATGTCAATCCAGGTCTGCACACACTCTTCTATGCTTCTAGGCTCTTTCAAGTACACATATGATCTTAACTTGGTGCTTAGTAAGCCATCTAAAAACAAAGCCACTTGTTTGGTTGGTGTGGGTATCTCTGGAGCAGGGCATCTTTCTAAGTACTGTTTGAACCTTCTTCCTACTAGTCGCACTATTTCTTGGGGTGTCTGCTTGAAGCTATGGATCAAGGATGATGTGCTATGCCTGATACCACTCTTGGAAAATTCTATAATGAATTCCTCTAGCAGTTGATCTATATCGCGATAGTTGCGACTACTCAATGGTCGAAACCAAGCTAAGGCAGTGCCCTTAAGAGTCAAACCAAATGCCTCCTACTACGTGAACAATTCCTCAACTTGTTCAGCTCTTAACACTTGTTTGAACTCGGCCACATGATCATAAGGATCTCTTGTCCCGTCAAAATAATTCTTCATTGCCTTGATCACTTGAGTGGGTCTAAGGGTTCTTGGGTGCTCTCGGGGTCTAGGCAATGGAAAATCCTGTTCATCTCTTTGTTGCCTATGTGCTTTATGTCTCTCTCTTTCAGGTCTTTCATTTTCAAATCCTGATCTATTTCTTCCCACAGTGTGTGCAAAACTTACCTCAGGTCTCTCTCTAGTTCTTTCTCTCTAGGCTTCATGAGCTTGGGATGATCCTACTCCTTGGAAGCCATGGGAAACATTGGATCTTGGTGGAGGGAAAATCAATTCAATCTTCCAAGTATATTCATGTCTATCATGTTCTGTTACCAAGAACATTTTCTCTGATGTGTTATCCAGGTAGACAACTTTTTTTGGTGTCTCTAGATCCTTCAACTCATAGATGATGACTATGCCCAGTTGGCTAGGTTGCTCCGGCTTAAATCTCCAAAAGGCTTCCTCTGTTTCTCTATTCAAGAATAGTTATATGCTTTTGTTGTCTTGAGGGATCCAATCTGGAGTGATCACTCTAGTCAAAACTGACTTACCTCTAGGAGTCTGGGGTCCTTGTCCTACATTTCCTTGTTCTAGGTCTCCTATCTCATTCTCAGGAATGATGTTTCCAAACTCATCAATCCTATCTGGTAGGTTGGTGACCACATACATGGTTCCTCCTTATCAATGTATGAACCCTCTTCGAACTTGACTACTGGGTGTTCAAGTCCAAAGGGTTGATCTCGATTTTTGAGTTGGACCACTGATCGCCTTAGGTTGTCCTCATAGATGCGAGCACCTAATCGGTTGGTCCGAATATATTCCAATTGTGTCTTATGGGGACCTTTTGGTGTTTGTAAATAGGCAGTTCCTGAGCCCCCTGTAGGTTTCCCCATGCTAAAAGACATTTCTGAATCACTTGTGTCTGAACTTAGTACGTACGGATAACCACTTAGTTGTTGTGCCCAAGACTTAGCTGTATGGTCGATACTAGCCTCAGAAGATCTAATGCTTTGTTTATCCTTGCCTAGGTGTCTACAAGACCTCAGGTTCATAAGCTTTGTCTTCTAGTCCCAAAATTCCGCTTTGTGTTGCTCAAAATCCTTTGGAGCCCCCTTGGTTTTCTGGTCAACTTCCAACGAGCTATAGAGCTCAAAAAATGGACTTTTGATGAAAAAGTTATGTCAAATCAGGCTCCTGGGGGTCAAAACAGAGAAATAGGCACTTATGGAGAAATCAGGATTTTGTGTGAAAATCGCGATTTTGAGGGATCATGAAAATCGCGATGCTGAGCAACCACAAAAATCACGATTTTGGTGAAATCATGAAAATCGCGATGCTGAGCACTGGTGAAAATTGCGATTGTGAGGGATGATGAAAATCGCGATTGTGAGGGATGATGAAAATCGCGATTGTGAGGGATGATGAAAATTGCCATTGTGAGGGATGATGAAAATCACGATTGTGAGAGATGATGAAAATCGTGATGCTAAGCAACCACAAAAATCACGATTTTGGTGAAATCATGAAAATCGTGATGCTGAGCACTGATGAAAATCGCGATTTTGAACAATCCCAAAAAATGCGATTTTGAGTGAGAATCTTGAAAAACGCGATTTTGAGAATGATCAGAAAATCGCGATTCTGAATGACAATCATGTTTTCTCAAAATCATGTTTTTGACATGAAAATCATGATTTTGAATGAACATCGTGTTTTCTCAAAATCATGTTTTTGGCCTGAAAATCGCGATTTTGAGAATGACAAAAAAATTGCGATTTTGATTGAAAATTGTGTTCTTGAAAATTGTGTTCTAAATCGCGATTTTGTACCTTGGTGAAAATCGTGTTTTTGAAAATTGCAATTTTGGAGCCACAGAGAAGCGTGTTTTCACAAAATCGTGTTTTTTCATGAAAATCACGTTTTTGACAGAATATCGTGATTTGTGAAAATCGCGATTTTGAGCCCACTAAAAATCGTGTCTTCTCAGAATCGTATTTTTTGAGAATTTTAGACAATCGCGATTTTGAGCACAACCAGAGAATCGCAATTCTGAGAATGACCCTAGAATCGTGTTCTTTTCAAAAAGCTTTTAGGCGGAAAATAGAAAATCGTATTTTTTTGAAAAAATTTGAATTTTATGAAAATCGCAATTTTCTGTCAGAATCGTGTTTTTTGGTGGGAAATTCAAAGTTTTGAGTGCTGAGCAATGGCGAGCTCCGTATGTGCAGAAAATCATGAAAAAACACAAGTGCTTGCTCTCCCTTGCACCTCCTAATTCCTTCTCACACAATAATGCATGAAAGATGGTATGAAAATGGTGAGAATGCACTAAAAAACAAGAAATTTCTATGAAAAAGAAGATGGAAGAAGATGGAAGAAGATGGAGATGGTGATGATGATGAAGATGAAGAAGAAAAATCAGAAAATGAACAAAAATGACAGTTTCTTTACCTTCCAATGTCGCAAATCTACGATCTTACCATCACAACGCTCGTCCTCGAAGCTCTGTCCCCTGCAACGGCGCCAAAATTTAATGTAGCTCAAGCGTAAGCACCACCTCCTTTACTTGTCAATCCGTGGAGATGTGAGGACCGGTATGAAGACCACAAGCAAGTGAAGGCACAAGTGCGTGAGTGAAAGCACACAAGCATGCACACACATACACACACATGCACACACATACACACACAAGGTAAGATCAAAGAGAGGAACAATGGAAAACTTTGATTTCAAAAGAGTTCTCTTACAAAGCTCTATTCTCTAACAAGCTAACCTCAAAAATGATCTCTCTAGCTCTTTTTATAGTTTTTTGACTAGTTTTGGCCCTGTTCAGACGTAGTGTCTGGCCTAGTTAAAAATTAGGTTCCAGGGCTTATTTGAGGGCTCAAACGAATTCTAAGAATTACGAAAATTGGTAGGATAATACTTCTAATACTTCTCAAGCTCGAGGACTCCTCGGCTTGAACAAAATGGAGTTACAAAAATAGAAAATGGTATTTATAATGGTTTTTAGTCATGGAAATCACTATTTTTGTAAGGGATTCTTCTAAAAATTTTTGACATGTACTTCTTGGAGCTCCCTACTTGCTCCTTCTTCTTGTGTGTGTCCACCTTTCTGATGTGCTTCCATGCTCGTGCTTGACCTTGAGTTCCAACACCAAGCAAAACACAAGTTAAACATATGAATATATATCTTTCTCCTCTCATTGACGATCTCCAAGAGTTATGGAGAGGTATTAATGTCATTGATGTATCGAAAAGCATCAATGAAAGACATATTACGGTTCGTGGTATTGTGGCTTGGACTATTCATGATTTTCTACGATATGGTGTTTGTTTAGGTATTGATGTAATTTTTTTATTCAATATGGATATAATAAATGTGATTTAATCTAATTCTATTTTTATCGTTTGCATGATGTAGGAATATCTACTAAGGGTTATAAAGCTTGTCAATATTGTGGTGATTGGTTGAGATCAATCTATAGTAAGAATCTCAACAAAAATATTTATCTTCGACATCGATGATTCTTGCCTGATGATCATCCATTAAGATTTAAAAGAGAAGTAACACATTTTAATGGAAAACTTGAAACAAGTCAGTGTCCAAAACCTATGACGCCTATGGATTGGTATAAAAAATGGACAGATGGACCTCTGATAGATCGAGAATCAGAAATATTTAGTGATGATGAAGATAATGAGTATGTGAACAAAGGTAAAGGAAAATTGGCACTTGCATAGAACATATCAATATAGTATTCTTTGGAGTATTGGAAAGAGTTAAAAGTATGTCATCTTCTTGATCCTATGCATATATTCAAGAATATTGGTTATTCACTATGGAAGCATCTTCTTGGACTCAAAAGATACCATAGCATCAAGGAATGATTTAAAAGATCAAAACTCAAAACCAAAGTTATGGCTAGTTTTTTATAGACATCGATAGGAAACGACTTATGCACCTACTCCTTGGATACTCACAACAAAAGAGATATAGACTATCAACAATAGGATTCAATTGATTAGGACTCCTACATGATATGGATCATCTTTCCAAAACATGTTTACTATGGATGAAAAGAGCTTATCTAGGTTAAAGACCCATGACTGACAACGTGATCTATCGATGGATGTACAACCAAAGGAGTACGAGATGTGATCTATCGTCTTGGATCGCTTATAAGGTAATTATGATACTTTTATATTTAATATGTATGAATATTGGATATCTTTTATCTTTTGATTAACTTCTTTATAATTTTTTAATGATATGTATAGGTGGACTACATCAAAAGGGATTGACAAAAACTCGATCCCACAAAAAAAATGTGAATGCAAAGAGCTACTATGTTTGATGGAGAAAGAGCTTCCTACTTCATTTTTTTGATGTTCAGCTTTATTTATTAGTCCATCTTGTAGATGAAATAGAGATTGCAGGTGTTGTCAACACTCGATGGATGTTTTGGGTCAAGCGATTTATGGGAATATTAAAAGGTTATGTGCGACAAAGAGTGAAACGAGAAGGATCCATGGCAAAGAGTTAGATGCTTGAAGAGTGCATGTATTACGTTAGTGAGTACCTTGAAAGAGTTCATGAAGAAGCTCCACGTGCATGGACCAATGAGTCTTCTTCAAAAATAACAGTTGAGGTATTATGAGGTAAGGGAGTTCCATTTTTATTTACATTTCAAGAAATAAATGATGTCTCTACTTTTGTAGCATATAATAGCGAATGCATGCAAGAATTCCTTAGCGAGTACAAACAAGAACTTCAAAATCTCCAAAGTAAAAGGTGAAGAAACAAAAGATATAGACGTAATCTCGATAATAATGAGATTACAAATATATCTTCTTTAACAAATTGGCTATATAGTCATTTGCAACGTGCCAATGCAAATAATGAAGAAATCTCAGATGAGCAGAGAGAGTAAATGATAGGTTGTGAACGAAAAGTAATTTTATTTTAATAATATTTTGTTTTTTTCATATATGTATATTAGTTTTTATTTACTAATTTAATTTCTTTTGCAAGCTGGAATGTTCACTAATATGTGGGCTTTTGGAGAGCATATTAGAATCAAAGGCATTGATTCTTTACGTAAAACAGAGAATTCTAGTATTGTTGCTTCTTTCAAGAAACTATCACATGCTAGCTCAAAAGACACAAACCTTATAGATGGAGAACTTGATTATGTGGGAACTGTTGTTAGTATCTATGAACTTTCATTTCATACATTCAAACAGGTAGAAAAACGTTTATATTTTTTATGATAGAGTTAGTTTTTTTTTTAAGCATCTAATAATGGGTTTTTGTTTTTATGTATTTTGATAGGTCATTTTGAAGGTTGACTGGTTTCGAGCCGAGTATGAAGGTAGTAATTCCACATTAAAAAAGGAATTATCTGGGTTTTGGGCAATTGATTCTTCCAAGGTAATGCGATCTACTAAAGAACCATATATTCTTCCTAGGCATATTGAACAAGCATTTTTTTATAAAAACCCAGATGCTCACCCTTGGTGGCAAGGCATTCATGTTCAACCTAGAGGTAGGTCATTGTTTGAACAGTTTATTGTTAGAGAGATCGAGGAAAGTCCTCTTGATGATTCACCATCAGATACTGATACATCAACATCTGAAAGAGAAATTAGACTCATTATACGTGATAATGATACTAATCTTTTTTATGAAGAGGATAATACTCTACATTCTAATTCTACTGATGAGGAAGAGGAATTACCAGAAATCGATATTAATCCATCAATAGATGATGTGACTCATGAGAACATAGATTTAACAATAGAAGAAATAAATGAAATCAATAAGGATAATGAAGATGAGACTATACTAATGTCTTACCAAAATGATGGCAATAGTGAAAACATATGAGCACATTAGATAGTGAATTCTACTCTAGTTATCGATCAATAACTTGAAGCTTCTGAATGGATATCAGATAATAGATTCTTTATTCAACTTGAATAACGATGAATCCTACTAGAGAGATGAAATCATGTTCTTTTAAGTTAGAACATGAAGCTCGGTGGTATGCCTAATTATTTTATATATAGCTTTATCTTTGAGGAGCAAATTTTTATCATGTATGTATGCATATGTGAGTGTATTCATGTGTATTATATGTATACATGTGTTAGTATGCATATATATGTATTTCATCTATATGTATGTGTGTGCATGTGTGTGATATATGTATACATGTGTTAGTATGCATATATGTATATATGCATATGCATTTGTGTAAAATATTCATGTATTCATAAAATATATGCAAGTGTTTATAATTGTGTATGCATGTATAAGTATACATTTGTGCATGTAGGCATGTATATGTGATGTGTATATATATATGTATATATATATATATATATATATATATATATATATATATATATATATATATATATATATATATATATATATATATATATATATATATATATGTGTGTGTGTGTGTGTGTGTGTGTGTCTATGTCACTATATATATATATATATATATATATATATATATATATATATATATATATATATATATATATATATATATATGTGTATATATATATATATATATATGTGTGTGTGTGTGTGTCTATGTCACTATATATATATATATATATATATATATATATATATATATATATATATATATATATATATATATATATATATATATATATATATATATATATCAGTATGCATGTGTGTATGTATGTGTACCTATATGTGTGTTTGCATGTGTATATGTAAATATGATCATGTGAGTCTATGTGTGTGTACATATGTTATGTATGTGTATGTGTATGTGAGTATGTGTATGTGTCTATGTGTATTCATTATATGTGTGTAAATGCATGCATGTGTATGTGTGTGTAAAAATGTGCATGTATGTGTGTGTATGTATAAATGTTCATGTATGTATATATGTGTGTATATGTGTGTAAATGTGCATGTATGATGTATATGTGTGTGTATGCATGTATTTGTACATCTTGTCTCACTCTTTTCTCTCTCTCTCTCATATACATACATACATACATACATACATACATACATAAACACACATACTCATATCCACGTATATATACATAAAAGCAATGCGTATTCTCTGCGTAAGTGTGTATGTGTCTATGTGTGTGTATGTGTATGTGTGTGTGTGTGTCTATGTGTGTATGTGTCTGTGTCTATGTGTGTATGCATGTGTCTATGTGTGTATATATGTGTGTATGTATGCATGTGTATGTGTGTATGTAAATTAGTGTGTATATGTGTGTGTATGTGTGTGTGTATGTGTGTGTGTCTATGTGCATATGTGTGTTTCTATGTGTGTATATGTGTGTATGCATATGTATGTGTGTGTATGTGTGTGTGTGCGTACCTAGCTTCAAGAGTCTCTGTGTGTGTGTGCATCCAAATCTTGGCCCAAATGTGCCAGGAGAAATCAAAATTTTATTTAACGTTCCAAAGCGTCGCTTATGCGATGCTCTGGAACACAAGACGTCACTTATGCGATGCTAAAGCATCGCAAGAAATTCACCAATGTTGCAAACAGCATTGCTAATTAGCGGTGCAATTTGCGATGCGTAGTTTTAGCATTGCATAAGCGATGCTAACATCGCTTATGCAATGACACCTCTTAAAAACAAAAATAGGGTCGTCGCTTATGCAAGGGTAGTGTCGCATAAGCAATGGTTCCCATTCTTTTTTCAATTTGAGGGCATCGCTACGCCCCCTATTTCTAGTAGTGGTTTTTCATGACATGGATAGCACCACTAAAAGCATTTGACTTGAAAGAACATGTCGTATTAGATAGTGTTTTCAAATTACATCAAAATGCATGTCTGGTTATTTTTTCAAAAACGTTCGATAGCCTAGAGAGTCCCCTTATGCTCTCTGCTTTCTCTAAAAGATGATTCAATGTGTTGGGTATCTCACTGAACATTCCATTCCTCCTTCAAGAGATGCCTGCAAAAATATGGTTCAACAATCTTCTCGTAGGGTGGAAATATGCAGGAACAATCTCCATATACTAGAACCTTTCCAATCTTCTCAAGTTAGCCGTTCTCTACAAGTACATAGGCATTTATAATTTATATAGACAGTGATATCAGTGTCATGAAGAGTTTTGCTAATTTGAGAAATGTCATTGGTGCTCAGAGTGTAGACATGAGAACAAGCAAATGGAGTAGGCTAAATAATGCAGTGCTGGTCTTTGACAAACAGAATTGATTGCTCTTGAAGTTCATTCAAGAGTTTTCTACTACTTTCAATGGAAGCATGTGGGGCTAGAATGGGCCTTATCTTTAAGCACGGTTATGAGGAAGGAAACTAATTCAGGAGTGCAGGTAATAGATCCTCAAGCATTCTATCATGGGGTGTGTGTAATGAATTTTTAGGTTTAAGGTTAGGAGTGAGGAAGTAAAGGAAGAGTTAGGGTTAGGTAGGAGAGAGAAGTAGAGTAGGGAGAAGTAGAACATCTCAAGAAAACCCAAAAAATTTTGTCAGATTTAGTTTATTTTAGGCACTAGGTAACACAAGACTATAAAAACCAAAAAAATCAGTTCATTTAGTCACTCGTGTGAACAAGTATCATGGGAGAGCAACGACCGGTATCGTTGACTTGGTATCGTGCTAAGCGAGCGACTAAGTGACCTTGTGAGTCCAGACCTTAGTCAAGATATCACTGAAGGTGAGTTCCTCAAATATTGTATCTCAAAAACACCATCAGAACAAGCACACACATGATTAAAGTCACATTCGGTATCGCGAGGTAGGACAGAGAGTTTTTTTGAAGTTTTTGAGTGGTACAGGGGGTCAAGAATGAAGGGGAGAGATAAATAAGCAATTTGTACTCAAAAATTTTTAGTTTTGATCAATTTTGGTTGTAGTATCACGATTGGTTGAGTTTTGGTATCATGATACCAAAATTCCCTAGTTTCGCGATACTCGCTTGATATCGTATTGTGCATGCCCACTTCAGGTATCACGATACCATCAAGGTATCATATCCTCAAGTGTTGGTATCACGATCGTGGTCACCTAGTGAAAATGTATCACGGTCCACCTAGTATCATATCGTGTCAGTCACGGTATCATATCGTTGACCGAGCGATATCGTATCACCTGCATGTTGGTATCATATTGCCAATTTAGTATCATATGGTCTCTTGTTTTGGTATCATATCGCGAGGATTAGTATCATATCATGTAAATCCTAGTATCATATCGTCAAGTGATCCTTTGGTATCGTATCGTTCCTATAGCCAGTATTGTATTCTGGGGATCAGTATCGTATCATGAGCAGACCAAGTATCATATCATTGACTACTTCGGGTTGCAAAGGTATCATATCATTCGCATCTCCAGTATCATATCATGCCACACAATGGTATCGTATCGCCATAGACCCTTAGTATCATATCGTGCCAAGAGTGGTATTGCCAAAGGTGGTATCATCCAGAACGACTAAGGATATTTGGAGGTAAAAATTTGAAGTGATTGAAGGTATAATTAAGGGGAAAGGGAGAGAAAATATAGACCCACAAGGGTGAATGAACTTAATATTAGGACGGGTGCTAAGTAGCCCGAGAAGTTTCATCTCATCAATAGGAAGTGCATCCCAAGCAAGCCATCACTCGATCTACTAGGAAACCTCTAGTGACTCACAGGAGGAACTACCCATGGCCTTAGAGGACATGCATGGTTCTGTTCCTAAAAAGAATTTCATGTCAACCATAGAGGGTGAATACCGCACCTCTTTTGTAGTATGTGTCAACTAATCGACAAGGAATCCCTGTTTACCTTGACGACTTAAATAGGTCAGTTGTGAGAATGATAAAATCTACCGAGTCAGCAATCGTGCACCCCATACCGGTAGTTAAGTACGAAGGAGCAGTGTACATGGACAGTTAGGCCAAATCTACATAGTGACAAAAAATCCAGACCAGATCAACGAAAGAGGAGAACAAGATGGACAAGGGAATTCAGGGAGATCTAACCCTGAAGAACTTGTGACTACCCCAAGAGGTAGGTCTGTGGTGACTCAAGTCTTCAGAGGGGATTTGATACCTCAAGATGATTACCTGTTGGATGTATACCTAATCCACAGGTCAGACCTGCTGTTAGAGATTGATTCACCCATCTGAGGACAAGAAGTAAACCCAGTAATCATTTATGAGTTGAAGGATCCAAAAGATGAGTCTAGAGTCACCTACCTAGACCAAAATCAGAGAAGGTATTGGCCAGTAGATGAAGTTGATAGATCTCAATTGAAATACTTGGGGTTTCCTATATTCCCTCCTCGTGAGCAGGCACCTACCTCCCATAACCCTTTTGGAACCCATCAAGGAATAGAGAATACAATGTCAGGGCAAACCAGCCAATGAAGTATCCCCAACCAAACACATGTGCAGTTCACAATGCCATGAACACATTCACACCACCAAACCAACTCAGGGATAGGTAACATGACTCGATAATTGGTCAGACCAAGGCCACAACCTGAGGTGCAAACAAGAATGCATCCAATTAGACCAGCAATTCTTGTAATGCCCACACCACCAGAACTCATGAGAAGGCTGAGACCAATTCAAGTTGCTAAATGTATGAGAAATCACTATGATGGAACTGGAGAACCATATGATCACATAACAAAATCCAAGCAAGTGTTACAAGCCGAACAAGTGGATGACTTCTTTGTGCAGTATGAGTCCTTTGGACTAACCCTCATAGGAACAGCTTTAACTTGGTTCCAACCATTGGATCCAAATCATTTTGGGAATATTGAACAATTTTTTGAAGATTTCATTGGAGAATTTACTAAACGAGGGATTAAACACAACTTGTCATCCTTAATCCATAGTTTTAAACAAAACCAAAATGAAACTATAAAAACAGCTACCCGAAGATTTAACCAATATGTTGATAGATGCCCAACAATAGAAAGACTCTCCCAACAAAAAATGATATCACTTATGTCAAGCAACTTCAAACATTGAGTGAGTGTCTTCAGGAATGCATTGATCTAGAAGACAACCTAGCTGATGACCTCAAAAGTACATCAAGCTCTACTAATTCACAGGACATTAGGAGTACAGTGACAACTAGCTCTAGTAATGTGGAGGAGCTAGCAGAACTCATAGCTAAGAATTTGGGAGTCCATGGACAGAGAAATTACCAAAACCCACCAATGAAAATGCCATAGATGGATTCTCCGGATATGATCAAGTAGTTATCATGAAAGAGGATCAACATAAGACAACATTCATGATGGAATGGGGAGTCTATGGTTTTAGAGTGATGCCATTCAGACTCACCAATGCCCCTGCTACTTTCCAAAAGTTGATGTGTCACATATTTAAGGAATTCCTAAGGAAGAGTATGGAAGTGTACGTAGATGACTTATGCACATACTCACGTCAGAGACATGAGCACATTTCGGAGTTATGAAGGATATTTGAGAAGTGTTGACAATATCGAGTGTGCCTGAATCCTAAAAAATGCATCTTTATCGTGAGATAGGGAAAGATCCTAGGGCATATCATATCTAAGAATGGAATTTCCACTGACGAGGATAAGGTTAAGGTAATCCTAGAGCTACCAAGACCAAAAAATGCTAAGAAAGTGCAAGCCTTTATGGGCCACTGTGGATACTATCGTAGATTTATCCACATGTATGCCATCATTGCCAAACCGTTATATGGATTATTAACCCAATTTACGTGGACGAACAAATGCAAGAGAGCGTTCAATGAACTGAAAAGATGATTAAGTATGACTCTTATTTTGAAGATACCCAATTGGAATAAACCCTTTCATATCCATGTAGATGCCTCCAACTATGCAATAGGATGCATACTAGCTCAACCAGCAGATGAAGGAAAATCAGACCACCCTATTGCATATGCAAGGAGAGAACTAAACCAAGCAGAAAGAAACTATACAACTACAGAACGAGAAGGTTTAGGAATGGTGTATGTAGTTAAGAAATCTAGACACTACCTTCTAGCAAACAAGTTCAAGTTCTTCATCGGTCATCAGGCCCTATTGTACCTAGTCAATAAGCCCTGTAATACGGGTAGACTAGTAAGATGGTTTTTGCTACTAATGGAGTTTGATTTCGAAGTAGTGGTAAAAAAGGGAAATACCCACATGAGAGCTGATCATCTGTCTAGGTTAACACATGGAGAACCACCCAACGGAGTAGTGGATGACCTACCAGATACTTATTTGTTCAACTTGTAAGTATGTCCCAAGTGGGTAGAAAAGTTGATTCCAATACTTACCCATGGACCACAACATCAAATCAACAAGGATGCTAAGAAAGGATTTTTGCAATCACGTAATTTACACATTGTGGCACGTATGTGTACTATAAAGAACCTAACGATGTGTTGTTAAGGTGTGTCAAAGAGGCTGAACAAAAGAACTTAATGGAGCAAGTGCATGTTAATCGATGGAGAATGCACAAAGGAGTTCATGGAACACTAAGAGAATTAAAACAATTGGGAGTGTACTGGCCACATATGCCGAAGGATGTTCATGAGTACATTAGCAATTGCCCAGAATGCCAAGAAAGTACTCCAGAAGACCATTCGTCCTTACAATTCTCTACAATAGCACGAGACTGGAGTAGGACATTGGTTAAGTTCTTAAAAACACGAAAGCATGAGAAAGGAGTAAGTCTAGGTAGAAAGACATCCCTAGAAGAAATGAGCAAAGATTACCTTATAATGGGAAGATAACTATTCAAAAGAGGAAGGGACAATCAGCTACGGCTATGCATCCATGAAGGAGAGTACTTACCTATATTAGAGATGGCACATGCAAGAGCCGTAGGAGGACATTTCTCTGTAGAAAGAACTATAAAGATGATTCTCTTCTCAGGCTTGTGGTGGCCAACTCTACATATGGATGCAGACACTTATGTACAGAGTTGCAAGGTATGCCAAAGAGCAAAATACCCTGTTAGGAGAGATGATATGCCTCTAAGACCCATGATTTGTGTGAGAGCCTTTTCCAAATTGGGCATTGATTTCATAGGCCATGTTAAACCTTCAGCCAAAGGATCACATGTTGAGTACATAATAGTGGCAACAAACTATCTAACCAAATGGATAGAAGCAAAAGCAGCAAGAAAGAATGATGCTCAAACCACAATAAATTTTCTCTTTGAGAACATCTTTACTCGCTTTGGACTACCTATAGAGGTAGTGAGCGATAGAGGAATGCACTTCATCAACAAAGTAATCGAATCCTTGATGAACAAATCCCTAGTAATTAAAAAAAAATCAGGTCCCTATCACCCTCAAGCCAATGGTCAAGCAGAGAGTTCAATAAAGTGTAATGTACCATGTTGACAAAGATAGTCAACAATGGAAGGTCAAATTGGGACAAACAATTACATCATGCAATCTGGGCCTTTCGAGTGGCCTACAAGACAACCATTGGAACTACTCCATTTGACCTGGTTTATGGACAAAATGCAATCTTACCAATTGACTTTTTGGTACGGACTGTACATGTAGCATACCAGTATGAGTGGTCAGGCCATGAACTATCCAAGCAATTGGATGAAATTGAAAAATTACATGAATTAAGACTATGACCACTTGCAAGAATTTATGCCAGTAAACGAAGGCAAAAAGCATATTATGATGCACACATCAAAGACAAAGGCTTAAAAGAAGGAGATTTAGTCCTTGTGTATACATTGAAGCAACATGCCAAGAAACTATAGAAACGCGAATACGGACCATTATTGATCAATAGAATTTCAGCGAGTGGAGCGGTGAATCTAGCCACATTAGACGAGGATATACTTCCCGACTACATAAGTGGATGTCGAGTGAAACCATATAGGGAGCCATTAACAAACTAGATGTTAGCACAACTCGTAGGTGCACAGAATCGAAAGAAGCAAGAAGAGAGAATTAGAGAAGAAGCGCACCAGGAAGCCTTAGAGCGTATTAAGAAGTAGAAAGAGTGGATACGGCAAAGGGATGAATGATATCTACATGGAGAAGAACCTATACCCATGGCTAACTACCAAGTTAGTAACGCGAGTAATGAAAGCCTTAGCATCTCTCAACCATACTTAAACCTAGGAATCGGAACCAAAGAGTACTAGTTAATAGATGCCTTGATTGACTCAAGAGTGGCTTGCTGTATGTGAATGCCGTTAATCATGCATCTCCAAACAACCATAAGTCCCACTATAGCATGCATGATCGGAATTGGAGGCCAACTTATAGAATGTGTTGGAGAAGCCCTAATATCCCTTCACCTAGGAAATTCCACTATGGAGCAAAGAGTTTTGGTATGCAAGGATGAAGACCTAAGTGAACATCTGACCTGGGGCAAGACTGGATTATTGAGAATGAAGTGAGCATTCATCTAGCACAAGGATACATATCAACCAAAATAAGACATAAGGAGATCTTTAGCTTGCTGGAAGGAAGGTTGTCTCACATTCATAAGGTCATCAAACCTAAAGAAGAGCACTTAGAGGAGGAGAAGGCAAATGAATCACTAAAGAGCATATACCAAGCATGCCCTAATTTAGAATTGCCGGTCAATAAAGATGAGTTGTTGGATGATGTGACCACCTCATCCATGAGAGCTAAATCTAAGAGAGAGTGTGAGAACATCACCTCTAAATCTATCTACACTATAAGAAGAAAACCCACATGGATGTTACTGTTCAAACAGCACCTCCATGTAATACTCTTCTACAATGGGTATGGAAGGATCGAATGACTAAGCCAGACAACTCAACACAAAAGCAAACCAGTCACTCAGTGAAGACAAGGAGAGACAACCAGTATTCATAATCGCAATTAGAACCACCAAGACTTCTTCGTATATGGCTTCCAAAGTCATTAGTAGAGGCCTAAAAGACAGAGCAATGTATGTGGATCCCGAAGAAGGTCAGACAGAATGCAAATCAAGAGCTAGAAAAGCTTAATGAGATATCTTGCCTACAACGTGAAGCAAGGAGGTCCAAAAAGACTTATCAAGGGTACCAAAAGAACATGACCTCTAGACCTTAGACTTCAAGAAGAAAGGAGGCAAGGACCAGAGAACGAGGAGACCTACAGAAACAAATGCTTCAAACACCCCCTACAAAGTGGATATGGAGACCAAAGAGGTAGCAGGAACAGGAACAACAAACTCAACCCGATTCTACTTGCACTCATGAAGATTCCACTGCACATAGAGTATGCATGACAAGGCCACATTACAAGGCCATGCATTCAGCACCTTATCCCTTTTAAAAAAACTAGTGGTGCACATTTCCATCATTGGAATAGGTCTTACTTTTGTTGATATATTTAGGTAGTGATGTGTGTGAACACTCTAGGACCGCCGGGGCACTTTTTTCCCTCTTTAGGAGGTTTTTTTCCCCCGGCTTGTATATACGCCTATTGCCCTAATGGGCTACTTATCTTTGTACATTCTCTAGTAATACATTCAGTCTTGTGTGTTGTGCTCCAAGCTTCTTCCTCTTCCTTGTGCTGTTCGCGTGCTTCCGCAAACGTCTAACTCCAACAATTGGTATCAGAGCAGGTCGTTGATTCTTCTAGGGCGCCGTCGACACTCCTTCGTTTGCAGTCTCAGATTCGCACAAAATTTGGTGAGCATACTCAGGGTGTTTTCGAGATCAAAACAGCTTTGCTATGTGGTGCCGAAATCGCGATCTGAGCTCGTTTCGGCCTCCGAACGCACTATCGCAGTGCTTGTGCAGGCTATTTCGTCCTTTTGTGCCAAAGGTATATACCAGTTTCTGTTCGCCAGTTTAAGCGTCTCGAAGTCTGCTACAGGTCTAGCAGAACTCGTCTGGGCAGTTCTGTTCAACTTTTTGAGATACAGTCAATTTTCTGCATCAAGGTATTTTAGTCACCGGCCATGGCTGAAAGCAGTGATGTATTCCGTATGTTGGCTGTTGAGGATAAGTTGGATGGTACCAACTACCCATTATGGGCTTATATGATGCGACATGTACTGGTTGCAAAAGGATTGTGGAACATTGTGCAGGGTGTTGAAAGACGTCCTGTTACACCTGTAACGACAGGTACTGCAAATACAGGTGTTGGAGCTGATGAAGATGGTGTCGAAGATGATATTCCGCAGATTCCTGTTCGTGCTGCTGTTTCTGTTGCACCTACTGCAGAGCAGATTCGTTGGGATGGCAGAGATGCCTAGGCACATGCATTGATAGCTTTGTCTGTCAAACGTGCCATTATTCCTCACATTCGCTCTTGCAGAACAGCAAAGGATGCTTGGGATACACTTATCACTTTGTACCAGGCTAGGAATGAGGCTCGTGTTGCTTACCTCCGAAAACAGTTGGAGAGTGAGCACATGAATGAAGGTGATTCGATGGACAGTTTTCTTACAAAGATCAAAGACCTGAAGGAACAATTGATTTCTGCTGATGAGGTTATACCAGACAGCTCACTTGTGCAGACCGTTCTGAATGGCCTTCCTGATTCATATCAGAGTTTTGCCTCTACTCTTCGATTGATGATGAAAGGCAATCCGAATGCCTTGTCATTTGAGGAATTAGTCTCTGTTCTGTTGCAGGAAGATCAGTCCAGGCAGAACAGGTCCATTATGCGTGTTGCAGATCAAGCTTTCCTGGCTAGTCAGAAGGGCAAAGGAAAATGGAGCTCCTCTACTAGTAAGCAGAAATCTGCAAATGCTGCACAATCGAAGAACCAGGATAAAGATGAGAAGAAATCAGAAAAGCAGAAATTGTTCTGCAAGTACTGTAAAGGAAATGATCATATTATAAAGAACTATCCAAAACTGGCTGCTAAAGAGGCAAAGAAGAAAGAGGCTGGAATGATTGTTGCAGAGGCCTCTACACCAAAAACAGAGTCTGCAAATCTTGTGCAGGAAGAAGAATGGGCGTTTACTACTGTTTGCAGTTTTGACCCATCTTCTCATGATCAGTGCATGTCTGCAGTAGACTCAGATGTTTGGTACTTTGACAGTGGGGCAACCAAACATATTACCTCGCAGCGCAGTTTCTTCTCTTCACTCGAGCCTGCCCCTACAGGGAATACTGTCACATGCGCCAATAACTCCTCTTATCCTGTTATGGGAGTTGGTAAGATCATTCTGACTACTGCTGATGGTAGTTCTTTCACTTTGTCAGATGCTTTATTTGTGCCAGGGATCAAAAAGAACCTGTTATCAGTTTCTGCATTAGCCAAGATTGGCTTGGTTGTGAAATTCGTTGATGACAGGTGTACAGTCCATGATCTCTCAAATGGCGATGTGATTATTGCTTCTGGCATTTTATGTCGTGGGCTGTATAAGCTCATAGACTATGAAAAATCTGTGAATGATTCGGCATGTGCAGTTCATGATTCTCAGGCTATGTCAGATGCAAAGCTTTGGCATGCACGCTTTCGTTATCTGAATTTTGCTAGTTTGTTATGCCTGCAGAAATCTGAAATGGTGTCCTCTTTGCCCAAACTTGAGGCACCTGGAAAACATGTTTGTGAAGGCTGTATTTTGGGCAAAATGCAGCGTTCTTCCTTTCCAAAAGATGGTTCAGTTCGGGCTATGCAGAAATTGCAGCTTGTACATAGTGATGTCTGTAGTCCTATGCAGACACCCTCTTTTGGAAATTACCTTTACTTTGTGACTTTCATTGATGATTTTTCCAGGCATGCATGGGTATATCCACTCAAAGCAAAGTCCGAAGTGTTCATGTGCTTCAAACAGTTTTTGGTTTTGGCTGAAAATCTGTCAGCATGTAAAATGGGCACCCTCCGTTCTGATCAAGGGGGGGAATATATGTCTTCAGATTTTAATGCATTTCTGGGTGAACGTGGGATAAAACACCAGTGTACAGTGCCGTATACACCTCAACAGAATGGAGATGCTGAACGAAAGAACAGGTCACTCATGGAGATGGCGAGGTGCATGGTCAAAAGTCAGGCTTTACCACATAGTTTCTGGCTTGAGGCTGTCATGTGTGCAGCATATGTACTGAACAGGTGTCCCACGAAAGCGTTGCAGTCTATCACTCCATATGAGGCGTGGCATGACCGCAAGCCATCTGTTGCTCATCTGCGTGTTTTTGGTTGTTTGGCATATGCATTAGTGCCTGAACAACATCGCAGAAAATTGGATGATAAGGCAGTAAAATGTATTTTTGTTGGGTACAGTTCTGAAACTAAAGGCTATCGTCTGTATCATCCACAGACTAAACGCATTCTGGTTAGCCGTGATGTTGTCTTTGTGGAAGATGCTATTCAGCCATTGCTTTCATGTACTAAGGAGACATCTGTTAGCTCCAAAGACATGTATGATACTTTGATGCCTCTTTTTACAGGTGGACAGGCTAGCGCTGGTCCTAATGAGGCAACTTCTCAGCCTTTGCAGGTTTCATATAATGATGCAGATCATGCCATTTCTGATGCAGATTTACATGATGCACTTGTTGATGAGAGAGCTGATATTGAACAGGCAAAAACTATGCCAAAATGGCTGGTGCAAACTTTGCGTGACAGCAAATTAGATGCACCTTTGTCATATCGTACTCGTTCAGGCTCTCATAGTACCTCCTTTGCATCAGATTGCTATGCTATGGCTGCATCTAGTCTCTGTGATGAGAATGAGCCTGTTTCTTTTGATGAAGCACAAAATTTAGACAATTGGATGGCTGCTATGCAATCTGAATATGATGCTATAATGAAGAATGGTACATGGTCTTTATGTGACTTGCCTCCTAGCAAGAAGGCCATTGGCACTAAGTGGGTATACAAGCTGAAGCGTAAACCTGATGGTACAGTTGACAGGTATAAGGCTAGGCTTGTTGCAAAGGGTTATGCGCAGGAAAGAGGCATTGATTTTGATGAGACCTTTGCACCTACATGCCGTATGACTACTGTTCGGAGCATTTGTGCACTTGCAGCCCATCATGGTTGGAATGTACATCAGTTGGACATTAAAACAACATTTCTGAATGGTGACTTGCATGAAGAAGTGTATGTTTTTCAGCCCCGTGGCTTTGTGCAGAAAGGGCATGAAAACCAGGTGTGCAGGTTAAAGAAGGCGTTATATGGTTTAAAGCAAGCACCACGTGCTTGGTATGAGAAAATACATGCCTATCTGATTGCACATGGTTTTGAGAACAATCCAACTGAAAGCACCTTATATGTTAAGCGTGCTAATGATGTGCTTTTGATCATTGTTGTCTATGTAGACGACATGCTGCTCACTGGTCCTCTTGAGAAGCATATTGCTGATTTCAAGGCTGATTTGCATGCCTCATTTGAGATGTCTGATTTGGGGCATTTGCATCACTATTTGGGCATTCAGTTTATGCAAGTTGATGGTGGAATGGCTTTGTGTCAAACGAAATATATTGACACATTATTGCAGTGTTTTGGCCTTGAAGACTGTAAGCCTATTGCCACTCCTATGGAGACAGGTTTACGATTGAGTCTTCATGATGCTGGAGATGCATTTGATGCTGTTCTCTATCAGCAGGCTGTTGGATGCTTGATTTACTTATGCATTACTCGGCCAGATATTCAGTTTGCTGTCTCACAGATGAGCAGGTTTATGCATTGCCCAAGAGTCACGCATTGGAAAGCGGTTAAGCGCATCTTTCGCTACTTGAGTGGTACTCGGCTACTTGGGTTGTTTTATCCCAAGGGGGGATCACTACCGCCAGATTTGCATGCTTTTTCTGACTCAGATTGGGCTGGTTGCTATGACACTCGTGTGTCCACCAGTGGTTTTTGCTTCATGCTTGGTAGCTCATGTATATCTTGGTTGAGCAAGAAGCAGCCTACTGTGGCCACTTCCAGTTGTGAGGTTGAGTATAGGGTAGCTTTCACAACGACTGTTGAGTGTGTGTGGCTCAGACGCCTTATGGCTGATTTGGGTGTTGGCCAGTCTTCTGCCACCACCATCTTCACTGACAGTCAGAGCGCATTGGCAGTTGCGAGGAACCCTGTGTTCCATGCTCGCACTAAGCACATTGAGGTGCATTATCACTATGTCAGGGAGAGGTTCTCTGCTCGGGAGATCAGCTTGGCATATGTGCCCACGCAGGAGAACATTGCAGACCTTTTCACGAAGGCTCTGCCTAGGGAGAAGTTTGAAGCTTTCCGCAAAGCTTTGGGCTTACTTCCTTTTGTGGAGTGATTTCCACATAGCTCGGCACTTCCTTATACATGAGTGCCAGCTCCTTGTTCACCGCATCACTCCCAGGGGGGATTTGTTGATATATTTAGGTAGTGATGTGTGTGAACACTCTAGGACCGCCAGGGCACTTTTTTCCCTCTTTAGGAGGTTTTTTCCCCCGGCTTGTATATACGCCTATTGCCCTAATGGGCTACTTATCTTTGTACATTCTCTAGTAATACATTCAGTCTTGTGTGTTGTGCTCCAAGCTTCTTCCTCTTCCTTGTGCTGTTCGCGTGCTTCTGCAAACGTCTAACTCCAACAACTTTCTACTGCCACAGGAATGATCGTACATTGTAAATAAATAAGTACTTCGGCTAGATCTAATTTTGTTTTCTTTCAGGATTAAAAATTAAAAGAAGTATGGTAAGAGATCTTACTTACTTGAGCAAGAGGGAACAGAGCGATGAAAGAAACGACCTATCACTAAACCACACATAGAACACGTAAATTGGTTTCTCTTGGAAGTTGATCCTTTGATTTCAAAGTATTACATGAACTCCCATCAATTGTGGATATCATGACAAAGGCACGAATCCATAAGTACTTCGAGCTACCAATCTATAAACCGGATTTTTAATGATGTCCTGAGGTGATGAACACTCTTCAACTAGCTTTGCATAACTCCTTAGTACTTGAAGCAAAAGTCTTGGACACAGATGGAGAATGGGTGATTATTCAATTCACTCACGAATTGATTAAGGACGCATTTGGAAGGGAAAAGGATGGGAATACAGACCTAAAGGATGAAAGTCAAGGGACCAAAACCTACACCTTCATGGATATTAATTGTATAGAAATTGAAGAAGAGGTATGTCTCATCCACCAACATTTATGCTTTCCAAACATGCATGTATATGTATGTGTATATGTATATGTATGTGTATATGTATATGTATGTGTATATGTATATGTATGTGTATATGTATATGTATGTGTATATGTATATGTATGTGTATATGTATATGTATGTGTATATGTATATGTATGTGTATATGTATATGTATATGTATATGTATAGGCATATGTATATGTATATGTATATGTATATGTATATGTATATGTATATGTATATGTATATGTATATGTATATGTATATGTATATGTATATGTATATGTATATGTATATGTATATGTATATGTATATGTATATGTATATGTATATGTATATGTATATGTATATGTATAAGTATATGTATAGGTATATATAGGTATACGTATATGTATAGGTATAGGTATATTTATACGTATATGTATATGTATACGTATATGTATAGGTATATGAATATGTATACGTATATGTATATGTATAGGTATAGGTATAGGTATATGTATATGTATAGGTATATGTATATGTATATGTATAGGTATATGTATACGTATATGTATACGTATATGTATAGATATATGTATACATATATGTATATGTATATGTATAGGTATTTGTATAAGTATATGTATATGTATAGGTATACGTATACGTATAGGTATATGTATATGTATGCATATGCGTATGCGTATGCGTATGCGTATGTGTATGCGTATGTGTATGGGTATGCATATGCATATGCGTATGCGTATGCGTATGCGTATGCGTATGCGTATGCATATGTGTATGCGTATGCATATGCGTATGCGTATGTGCATGCGTATACGTATAGATATACGTATGCATATATGTATATGCATGCATATATGTATACGTATGCGTATGTGTATATGTATATGTATACGTATACGTATGCATATACGTATACATATATGCGTATACGTGTATACGTATATGTATACATATACACGTATACGTATACATATACACGTATACATATACATATATGTATATGTATATGTATATGTATATGTATATGTATATGTATATGTATATGTATATGTATATGTATATGTATATGTATATGTATATGTATATGTATATGTATATGTATATGTATATGTATATGTATATGTATATGTATATGTATATGTATATGTATATGTATATGTATATGTATATGTATATGTATATGTATATGTATATGTATATGTATATGTGTATGTATATGTATATGTATATGTTTATGTATATGTATATGTATATGTATATGTATATGTATATGTATATGTATATGTATATGTATATGTATATGTATATGTATATGTGTATGTATATGTATATGTATATCTTTTAGGTATACATTGTATGTCTCACCCTATGAATTTGGCTAATACGATTGTGTTGGAATTGGTTTTTGAATGCATGTTTGTATGTATATATGTGTGCATGTTTGATGCTTGCATATATGATGCTTACATGTGTGTATGTTTCTATGTTTGTATTCTTGCATGTATGCATGTGTGTATGTTTGTATGCATGTGTGATCCTTGCATGTATATACTATGTTTTTATGCATGATTGCATGTGTGTATGTATTTAATATGTATGTGTGTCTGTATATATGTATTGAGTAGAGTGATCAATACTTTTGGATGATTTTAAGGCTTGCACATAGAACACATCAACTGAACGAGACCGGGTTTTCTTGAGAAGATGGTACAAATACAACCTTGAAAGTTCACCACAACTGCAAGGAGTGAGATAAGGTTTCAATCTTTGCAACCAACACCCTCAAAGGCTTGGTGACCTTGGCCATTAGACTCGAACCAACACTTTACCACAAGATTCTAAAGTGTAAGAGACAAAATCAATCGAAGGTGAAGGTCAACATATTTTTCATTTACTTCATGATTTTTTTGATGTCTTAGAAATAATTTAGTTAGAACGCTCAAGATATAATGAAAGAAAGATGATGCTTCAGCGGCAAATATTTTGTGCCATCAGAATGTAGCATCAAATCATAACATGACTTAGGCACACCTTGAAACTCAATTAGGTTTTACCAAGGGCATATCCACAAAGAAGTGAGACCTCACTTATGGATTGTATTTAATCCAGGTGTCAAAAAGGATACCTTATTCATGTACAAAGAGAGCCTCAAGGATCAAAAACTTCTACTAATTCACATTGCAAAAGCTCACTATAACACTAATCATACTAGGAATACAACCATTGTGCAAAGAAGGCACTGTTAACTTGGGATATCTTAATAAGGAATAAATTTGAGCCTCTAGTGCTTTACAAGGGTAGAAGCACCCAGTCTCAAGGTGGATAGAACTACTCAAATTTTGGATGAGGGGAGAGAAAACTAGATATCATGATTAGTACATATGGCACTCTATGTATAATGTGCCATGAAACAAGGTATAGATAAAACATTTGCAAGTGGCGTCCAAGGCTTACACTTAATAATCATTTGTTGATGGAACAATGCCACTTCTATTGGAAATGTCTAATGAGTAGAAAATTGTGCTTGGAAGCTTAATGAAAACATCCCTACTTACATGGCCTCCAACACTAGTACCATCTTGCACTTGTAGCCCTATCCAAATCATTGATGGGATGGAGAATGACCTATAGTAACAATTAAAAATGCTACCATAAAAACTTAAAAAGATGGAAAATAGTTATCATCTAATAAAGTCTAAGCACAATTGTATCCCCCATACTGAGGAATAGACATCTTGAAAGGAAATGATTGTAGAAAATATGCTCAGGCTATGACTCATTGTCCACTCCCTAAGTCCACTAGTACCTAGCTCAAGAATTCTAGCAACTCATCCAACAAGTTGATGACTTGTAACATTAAGGTGAGAAAAAGGAGGGTATGGTTTCTTCTATTAGAATTTATATAAATCCTTGATTTTACAACTCTCTAGGATGCTTCACCAATAGTCTCACCTAGTGGTAATCATTTTTTTATGAGTCTCCATGTTCAAAGATTGAATTCTGAATTTAGTAACAACCTATGGGACATTGTATGTAGGACATTTGCTACTCCTATACAACAAATTCAGTTCACTATGTTTAATCATCCAAAAATCTCGCAACTGAATATTTTTTGATGTTCACCAAAAATTAATGACAAAATTATCAACAAATAAGATTCCAACCCTGAATATTCTAAACAATGTGGTTGAGAAGAAGCATCACTACTTAGAACCAATGAATGAAGGAGGTATAACCAAATTATTAACCTCAAAATAAATTGTTTGCATAAATATATATGAGATGATTATACACTATAAAGGGCTGCAAACATAAAAGGTTTCACCTTACGAAAGTCCCTATCATGACATATAAATAATTCACAATACAAATGTTCAACATTAGAAGACTGCCAAATCATTGTGAAGCCCTTGCTTTTTCTCTTTCATTGTTAAAAAGATACTTCATTAGATGATACTATTCACTAAATTTCTACCAAATGATAGGATCAATTGCAAAATGAACCTCTCCAAAAATGTGTCACCCAAGACTGAGAAGTAAGCCATAGTTCTTATGGATGCTCTCAAAAAAATGCAAACACAAGATAGAAAAAAAATTACACAAAATGCGTAGTTGATAGGGCATACACACCTATCAAATGGTCAATGATTTGAACGGAAAATTCTTGTATCCACAAGCAGGGCTTGATTGAGTAAAATTCTATTTTGAATGCCTTGTGCATATACATACATGTGCATATATATACGTGATATATATCAATCAAAGCATATACATATCTATCCACAACTTGCACACACCTAACATACATATCAATCAAAACAAATACATACTTGTGCATATATATACTACCCATACATGCATATACCTACATGATCTTACACATTAATCAAATCATATACATACATGCCTACACATACCTACATATAGATTGTAATATTGGATGCCCTCTACATATACATACCTGATATATATCAATAAAATCATATACATGTTGAAATGCCAAAGCACTACTTTGACTCTACTCACATACACACATTTAACAAGGTATGGAGGAAGGAACAAAAGATAAGAAAACATGATGGATTTCTCTTTCAATAGCTAACAGTCTTAAAGCTTTTTTAATAAAGCTCCATGGTTTCATGACAACCTTGCAAGAAATGAAGGCCTCCAAAGGAATCAAGTACATGAAAAGTACTATAATTTTATGGAAAATTATGAACAGAATTTGGAGAAACTTTTATATTTTAAATGGAATTTATCACCAAAATTTGCCAGAAATTTTTATAATTATTATATGAGATACTTATAGAATTTTGTCCACGTTGTTATAATTTCGAGTTAGAGGGGGGCTCTTAATTTTTTCCCTGCTACACAACAATCCCCCATTCAGTTTGTCTCGATCATTGATGAATATGAAGAACTTGACAAATCTATCAATAATTTATTTTGATGACCATGCCACCAACATTAGAATCAACTATAACAATAGTCAATTCCTGCCCCAATAGAATAAAAACATCATCAAAAAGTGCACTAATATGAGCTAAAATTTTGATGACTCACAATCACACTTCAATGAATTAGAACTCTAGATTGATGATATGATGCCCTATCAACATAGAACAGAAGTATTGCAACAAAGTATGATGAAATGCAGAATCTCAAACCTATTGTGGAAGCATTGAAGAATGAGGCTATAGCAAAGTAACTGGAATTTGGGAAAATCTACACTAGCATGCAAACCGATTACAAGACGAAAATCACAACTTGTGCATTCAAAAGCATACTACAGAGGACCAAGTTGAGCAAACCAAACAAGTTTTTCATATGTTAGAGAACCAATTGATAGATTCATGAAAAGTCATTCAAGAATGAGAATGGACGATTCATGATGCTTTGGTCTAAGGTAATCAGTTCAGGGAACAAATTCTTGTGTTCAAGGAAGCAACCAAAGTGAAAGATGAACAACTTGTTGATAAACAATGACAAATTAATAGTGTCTCTAGAAACTACCTCCAAACCATTGTAGAATTGCAAGAATGCCTAGTTGAAGCAAGGTTGTGATCTACGATGCCTCCCAACTTGCCTCTACATCACAGGATCAAAATAAAGAATATAGAAGTCGATTGGGACTTTGTAGAGGAAGCTAAAGGCAACATATGAACAACATATGACCACATTTTTGCTTAAGGATGGAAGATTGATTATAATCAAAGTTTTGAGTTATGTAGCAATTGAAAGTCTAAATCAGTGGTAGTAGCTTGTTGTGAATGAGGGATATGCAATTTCAACATTGTCTTTGGGATATTACAAATCATTTATTTGAATTTGACTAAGCTATCAAATTAATTTGCATCATTCATTAACACTAATTTTGTAGCTGCCAAGTGAAGGTGAACAATCTATTGCCCACTTCCTTATGAAGCACCCCACCTCTCGGATCCACCCTATGAATAACAAGTGCAATGTGGTCGAAATTAGAGAGGAAAACTCGTGGTTCTGATTGCTAACTTTGGTTGTGCAAATAGTTTCCTCGGGTGTTAACGGAGAGTCCCAATAGACAATTCGGTAAACACCCCTCATAACCACAAGCTCTATGTTATGAAATTTCACATGATATGCTTTACTATTCCCCTCATAACCACAAGCTCTAATTTAGGGACTTAGTGTTCCTTCTATGCCACTATTAACAATACAAACATCTAATGTAATCATTGCCTTCTTTGCCATTGTCACGTGTATATGGGATGGGTGTTGTATAGATCTACTTTGACAAATCCTCTGAACTCCTTCTATCTAAATCTAGTTGTGACTATAACACCATGGTTGTGATAGTTTTGTTGGTTAACATGACATTCTTTGAAGTTTTCTATCCACAAATAGTTATAGCACCATCCTTATCTCCAAGCTTTCTCTTTTGTTGTGGTGTCAATACTGACCTATTGTAGGGTTGATATACCATTCCTGAAATCGTCCTCTTGGTTTCCATAACCATTTTGATGGTGTAATTTTCCAATGTCTTATGGATCTCAAGAGATGTCTTTGACGTAGGATACTTGCCTCTATCAAGTTGTGGCTATTCACTATTGTAATTCAACCTATCACGACTTCATTTTTACTTTCCAAGGAAGTGAAAATTCACTAAGCTCTCAATTAGGCATCATGATTGAACTCCATAATTATGTATAAGCAAAAATACATACAACTTGAACTCCTTGCTTATCTCTTGATACATTGTAGCTCCTCTTTCCTCCTTTTCTTCTATTTAAGTTGATGAACAACATCCATGTTTTCTTCTTGTATCTCCAAATATGAGTTTATAATGGAGAAATAAAGGCCACTCACGGATTAAGAAGGGCCCATTCACCCTAGGGTAAGCTCTCAACCTATCGTGGCTTCTTCCTCCTTGCTCCCCCAAAAACTCATGTTATTCCCTTCCTCTTTCTTTCATAAGAGCTCTCAACTCTTTCTCTCTCCCTTCATGAGATTTTCACATGGAAGTACTTTTCTTTTTTTCTTTTTCTACTCGATCTCATTTGCTCGTTGCAAATAGGCTAAATAATG
Source organism: Ceratopteris richardii (assembly GCA_020310875.1). Taxonomy (NCBI): domain Eukaryota; kingdom Viridiplantae; phylum Streptophyta; class Polypodiopsida; order Polypodiales; family Pteridaceae; genus Ceratopteris; species Ceratopteris richardii. Next base: position 29,481,295 of record CM035436.1, on the reverse strand, counting down.
CGACCTTACCAAGTAAACATACTTATAATTGCTCACAGGCTCTCGTACAAATATTAAAAGCTAGAGAAAAATGAATGATATCTATTGGCTCACCTCCCACCCTTTAACACCTATAGCTCTAAAATCCTTTGTAAGGTGGTTTAAGCATTCATGTAGCTAACATAGGATTAACTTAACAACTCCCTACTACGGACTTGGCTCCCCCGAGCTAGAGAGTTTGGTGAAGAGCACCCATGTCTCCACATGCAAGTGAAGGCTACTAACCAAGGTCCTGACATCAAACATCAAAGAAGGCTATATCATAAAAGGAGAATGCATCAACTCATTTCTCAAAGACTTCCCACTTTATTAAAAATAAAAATAATTTATAGTCTTATTTTTGAGTGACTTTGAAGAAATATTTGAGAAAATCATATATCTTGCCAGCAATCCTATGTTTCACATGAGGAGCAAACACATAGAGCTACACTATCGCTTCATTAAAGAAAACGTAATAGCAAAGAAATTGACATTCATGTAAGTAGTCATCAACGAGTCATTCACATGAACAAATTCAAGAACGCCATCAAAATGGACATAAGATAAAGAAGAAGACTTGAACTTGAGAGGCCTATGAAAGGCAAGGATCCAAAGGATAAGTTCAAGTGCATTCAACATATGCGCAACCATGTTTGCTATATCACAAAGCTAGTTTTCCCAAATCCCACGAGTTGGAGTCATCAAATATTCCAGCTACAAAAGTGAGATGAACTAAGATGCCCTAAGGGCCACCAACACAAAATTAATAGTGATTTCATATCCTAGTTACACAAGGGTGGTCTCTCCATATTAGTTCTCAAAAGGTATACTTCTTTACATATTGTGATTTATAATTACTAGTTCTATATGTCCATCTCTAATAAATGTATCCTTTCTTCGAACATGTTAAAAGAGACTCTCATCTTCCACATTATCCTCGAGAACAATCAACCAAAGCTACTGGAGAACAATCAACCAAAGCTACTGGAGAACCAAATTTGACAATCAACCAAAGCTACTGGAGAACCAAAGCTACTGGAGAACCAAATTTGACAGACTTTGACCTACCACCCTCACAGAATTAACTGATGCACACAGCCAGTGTAATAGCTACATGAAACATAAGAAAAACAAGCAGATCACAAGGTGCTTTTTAAAAACCAATGCACTTTGCCATGCGTTGTACAACAAAAAATCACACATCAGTGGCATTTTCAGAGGCACCAATTTTAGTCATCTACCCTGGAAGACACATGACAACGGGCATTATGGAAACATGGCAAGAATGCCTAACTGAAGGTCACATTCCTGGCAAATAACACTCCAAAACTCCATTGGTATAGAAACTAAAGATTTCTGAAAAGATGATGATATAGCATAGAGTTGCATTTCTCAAAAACACTTAAAAACGCATTTTTTTTAATTAGTTGTATTGCATTATACACCTGATATTTCAATTGCACTTCCACACGCATTCTAGATTACATGTACTGTCTTTTGAGAAGTCAAACGCTCAGGTTAATAAATATACTCCCCTAGGTTTTAGTCCTTTTTCTTTTACCAGTTTGGATCAAATGTAATGAGCAAAAACTATGGAAATGCACATGCCTCTAAATAGTCATAACATGCTGAAATAGACATGCATAAGATGTAAATTCTTAAACAATTTACACATTGTTAAAAACCGAACCATTAATTTCTGAGCCTTGGTCAGGATCCTTCAAAAGGATATCAACAGTTCAGTGCAAGGGGCACATATCAATCTTAATGAGATGAATACTAACCTATTCCCTAACTTGTTCATAGGACTTTTTAGGTTCCCATTTCCAAGTTGTTCTCGGAAAGACTTTACATGATGATTTAGTTACAACAACTTTGTCTGTGTATTTCTGATGGGTTGGGATTGATCGTAACTCACTAGCACCTAAGAGCTCATGTGTAGGGATCTAAGTGCATAAGCAGGTCTTAGGCACTCAGATTTTTCCATTATTGTGGTTAGCCTTCATTAATCGCTTTGGTACTCAAATATGGAGTCCTCCTCGCTAGCCAACATATATGTATATGTATATGTATATGTATATGTATATGTATATGTATATGTATATGTATATGTATATGTATATGTATATGTATATGTATATATATATGTATATGTATATATATATGTATATGTATATGTATATGTATATGTATATGTATATGTATATGTATATGTAATATGTATATGTATATCTATATGTATATCTATATGTATATCTATATGTATATGTGTATCTATATGTATATGTATGTGTATATGTATATGTATATGTGTATGTATATGTGTATGTATATGTGTATGTATATGTATATGCATATGTATATGTATATGTATATGTATATGTATATTATATGTATATGTATACGTATATGTATATGTATATGTATATGTATATGTATATGTATATGTATATGTATATGTATATGTATATGTATATGTATATGTATATGTATATGTATATATATATGTATGTGTATATGTATGTGCATATGTATATGTATATGTATGTGTATATGTATATGTATATGTATATGTATATGTATACATATATGTATACATATATGTATATGTATATGTATATGTATACATATATGTATACGTATATGTATACGTATATGTATATGTATATATGTATATGTATATGTATATGCATATGCATATGCATATGCATATGCATATGCATATGCATATGCATATGTATATGCATATGGATATGTATATGTATATGCTCATGGATATGTATATGTATATGTATATGTATATGCATATGCATATGCATATGCATATGTATATGTATATGTATATGTATATGTATATGTATATGTATATGTATATGTATACGTATATGTATATGTATATGTATACGTATATGTATATGTATATGTATACGTATATGTATATGTATATGTATATGTATATGTATATGTATATGTATATGTATACATATATGTATATGTATATGTATATGTATATGTATATGTATATGTATATGTATATGTATATGTATATGTATATGTATATGTATATGTATATGTATATGTATATGTATATGTATATGTATATGTATATGTATATGTATATGTATATGTATATGTATATGTATATGTATATGTATATGTATATGTATATGTATACGTATATGTATACGTATATGTATATGTATATGTATATGTATATGTATATGTATATGTATATGTATATGTATATGTATATGTATATGTATATGTATATGTATATGTATATGTCTATGTATATGTATGTGTATATGTATGTGTATATGTATATGTATGTGTATATGTATGTGTATATGTATGTGTATATGTATATGTATATGTATGCATATATGTATACGTATATGTATGTGTATATGTATATGTATATGTATACATATATGTATACGTATATGTATACGTATATGTATATGTATATATGTATATGTATATGTATATGCATATGCATATGCATATGTATATGCATATGCATATGCATATGTATATGCATATGGATATGTACATGTATATGCACATGGATATGTATATGCATATGTATATGTATATGAATATGCATATGCATATGCATATGTATATGTATATGTATATGTATACGTATATGTATATGTAAATGTATACGTATATGTATATGTATATGTATACGTATATGTATATGTATACGTATACGTATATGTATATGTATACGTATACGTATATGTATATGTATACGTATACGTATATGTATATGTATACGTATACGTATATGTATATGTATACGTATACGTATATGTATATGTATATGTATATGTATATGTATATGTATATGTATATGTATATGTATATATATATGTATATGTATATGTATATGTATATGTATATGTATATGTATATGTATATGTATATGTATATGTATATGTATATGTATATGTATATGTATATGTATATGTATATGTATATGTATATGTATATGTATATATGTTTATGTATATGTATCTGTATCTGTATATGTATCTGTATCTGTATCTATATCTATATATGTATCTGTATCTGTATCTGTATCTGTATGTGTATATGTATGTGTATCTGTATGTGTATATGTATGTGTATATGTATGTGTATATGTATATGTATATGTATATGTATATGTATATGTATATGTATATGTATATGTATATGTATATGTATATCATATGTATATGTATATGCATATGCATATGTATATGCATATGCATATGCATATGTATATGGATATTCATATGTATATTAATATGGATATGTATACGTACGTATACGTATACGTATACGTATATGTATATGTATAAGTAGTTGTATATGTATATGTATTTGTATATGTATATGTATAGGTATATGTATAGGTATATATAGGTATACATATATGTATAGGTATAGGTATATTTATACATATATGTATAGGTATAGGTATATGTATATGTATATGTATATGTATATGTATATGTATATGTATATGTATATGTATATGTATATGTATATGTATATGTATATGTATATGTATATGTATATGTATATGTATATGTATATGTATAGGTATATGTATATGTATATGTATAGGTATATGAATATGTATATGTATATGTATATGTATAGGTATAGGTATGTGTATATGTATTGTCTTTTGAGAAGTCAACGCTCAGGTTAATAAATATACTCCCTTAGCTTTTAGTCCTTTTTCTTTTACCAGTTTGGATCAAATGTAATGAGCAAAAACTATGGAAATGCACATGCCTCTAAATAGTCATAACATGCTGAAATAGACATGCATAAGATGTAAATTCTTAAACAATTTACACATTGTTAAAAACCAAACCATTAATTTCTGAGCCTTGGTCAGGATCCTTCAAAAGGATATCAAGAGTTCAGTGGAAGGGGCACATATCAATCTTAAGGAGATGAATACTAGCCTATTCCCTAACTTGTTCGTGGGACTTTTTAGGTTCCCATTCCAAGTGGTTATCGGAAAGACTTTACATGATGATTTAGTTACAATAACTTTGTGTGTGTATTTCTGATGGGTTGGGATTGATCGTAACTCATTACCACCTAAGAGCTCATGTGTAGGGATCTAAGTGTGAAAGTAGGTCTTAGGCACTCAGATTTGTCCATTATTGTGGTTAGCCTTCATTAATCGCTTTGGTACTCAAATATGGAGTCCTCCTTGATATGGTTTTCCCCATTGATCTACAAGTCATTGATATTCATCTTGAGAATTTAAAGGATTTTAGAACATGAGTTTCTATCATGACTCTAATCAATCAAAATCACCAATCGCACTTAGCCTATGCTAAAAGTTGAAAGGGGGTTGAGAAATTTTCCAACCTCAAGTCGCTTCTCCTTGTTTGCACTTGTATGCCCAGCATGCACGTTCCAAAGCTTGCACACCCTTGACACCTTGCTTTGGCCTCTCCAAGAGCTCTTAATGATCCTGTAAAAGTTCCAAGTTTAGCTCAATCTTTTAACTTCAATTGGCATACAATTTGATTCATGCATTTTTCAAGACCCCTTTTTTCCCTCTGTATTGCTAAAAATTCTCTAGTGCTCCCTTGGTTTCTTAATCCTCCTTGAGGGTAAACTTCAATACCCTATCTAAAAATCAACCACCCTAAGGATCAAAAAATAGATTTCCTATGAAAAAGTTATGTCAGTTCAAGCTTTAGCCATTCAGACGGGCAAAAGGCTATCCTCAGGAAGGAGATCAATAAGAGTGATATGTAGCAAGGCTAAATGTGAGTCCCTAATTTTCAAAAATTAACACCTTAATTTTTGCAGATATTGTGTGTCTATTGTGATAGACCGTGTCTATCACAATAGACTTGTCTCTCATGATAGATGGTCCCTATCGTGCATGGCTGTCTATCATGATAGGCAGGTGTCTATCACGATAGATGGGTGTGTGTCACGATAGATGCTCTTTATCATCTATCATGGCCTTGTATCTCTCGCAATAGGCAAGTGTCTATCATCTCTCGTAGACCTTTCTCTCATGATAGATGAGTGTCTATCATGATATATGCTATCTTCATTTGTCGTGACATTTTGTCTGTCGTGATAGATGGTCTTTGTCACGATAGACATGTCTATCATGATAGATAGGTGTCTGTAATGATAGATGTTATCTTTCCTCTATCGTAGCCCTGTCTACATGATATACTGTTGTCTATCGTGATAGAGAGCTATCTATCATGATAGATAGTTGTCTATCACGATAGATGGGTGTCTATCATGGTTTTCAATCTGTCATGATAGATGACGTCTGTCATGATAGAAGGGTGTCTATTGTGATAGACCAAATTGCAACTTTTTGTGATGTTTCTAGTTATTTGAGATGCTCTAGTGGTGTGGTTTATTGTTCCATGCATGAAAACAGAAAATACTAACTTTCTCTATAATTTGCCATGATAGATAGAGGTCATCATCTTGGGACCTATGCAGACATCTATTTGACCTACAAAAGTTGCTAGAGATGATGGGATAGTGCAAACCTACAACAAAAGCTCACAGACAACACAAAAAATGAATGCATAATTGCTCTCTCTCACTCTCTCTCACAAATGCAATGAGGGGAATGAGGTAGGGAATGGAATATGACTAAAAAATCTGAAAATTTAGTGAAGAAGGAGATGGAGGTGGGACACGGTGAGGATGATGATGGTGATGACCAAAGTAGGAAAACATAATGAAAAATAATGAAAATTAAGGACATTGCCTATGAGTCCAACATCACAACTCTACATCTTACCATCACACCCTTATCCTCGAAGCTTGTTCCTTGGCAACGATGCCAAATTTGGTGTCTCTTTAGGATAATGGTGACTACCAACATGAGGAGATCCACCTCATAAATGGTAACCAGTGCAGATGTGAGAACTAGTATGATGAACATGAGCAAGTGACGGCACAAGTGCTTGAGTGAGAAGCACACTAGCATGCACACACATACAAACACGTGCATAGCAGGCAAGAAGAAAGAGAGAAACAATGGAGTGCTTTCAATTACAAAAGAACTATCTTACAAAAGTCTTAATCTCTATCAAGCTAACCCCAAAAATGAGATCTCTAGCTCTTTTTATAGTTTTTCACTAGATTTGGCCCTATCCAGACCTAGTGTCTAGCCTAGTTAAAAATAAGGTTCCATGCCTTATTTTAGGGCTCAAACGAGGTCTAACAATTATGAAAATTGTTATGTGCCTAGTTCTAGTAGTCCTCAAGCTTGAGGAATCCTTGGCTTGAACAAAATGGAGTGTAATCTACCAAAAATGCTATTTACAAAGTGAGAGTAGTGATAATAATCACTCTTTTGGTGTAATGTTTGATTCATGTGAAAAATTGATTAGGCATTATTCTTGGATTTTGCTTGACTACTCTATCTCCTCATTTCTTGATGGCTCCTCAACCTCGAAGACTCCTCAACTTGAACAAAATGCCGTGTAATCTACCAAAAATGATATTTACAAAGTGAGAGTAGTGATAATAATCATTGTTTTGGTGTAATGTTCGATTCATGTGAAACCTTGATTAGGCCTTATTGTTGGATTGTGCTTGAATGCTCTATCTCCTCGTTTCTTGATGGCTTCTCAAGCTCGAGGACTCCTCTCCTTGAACAAAATGGAGTGTAATCTACCAAAAAGGTATTTACAAAGTGAGAGTAGTGATAATAATCATTGTTTTGGTGTAATGTTTGATTCATGTGAAAACTTTATTAGGCCTTATTGCATGATTGCTCTATCACCTCATTGCTTGTTGGCTCCTCAAGCTTCAGGAATCCTTAGCTTGAACAAAATGCAGTGTAATCTACCAAAAAGCATATTTACGAAGTGGGAGTAGTGAGAATAATGAGTGTTTTGGTATAATGTTTGATTCATGTGGAAATTTGATTAGGCTTTATTGAGGGATTGTGCTTGACTACTCTATCTCCTCATTGCTTGCTAGCCAACATATATGTATATGTATATGTATATGTATATGTGTATGTATATGTGTATGTATATGTGTATGTATATGTGTATGTATATGTGTATGTATATGTGTATGTATATGTGTATGTATATGTGTATGTATATGTATGTGTATATGTATGTGTATATGTATGTGTATATGTATGTGTATATGTATGTGTATATGTATGTGTATATGTATGTGTATATGTATGTGTATATGTATGTGTATATGTATGTGTATATGTATGTGTATATGTATAGGTATATGTATGCGTATATGTATGTGTATATGTATGCGTATATGTATGCGTATATGTATGCGTATATGTATGCGTATATGTATACGTATATGTATGCGTATATGTATACGTATATGTATACGTATATGTATACGTATATGTATACCTATGTGTACGTATATGTGTATGTGTACGTGTATGTGTATGTGTATGTGTACGTGTATATGTACGTGTAGGTGAACGTGTATGTGTACGTGTATGTGTACCTATATGTGTACGTGTATGTGTACCTATATGTGTACGTGTATGTGTACGTGTATGTGTACGTGTATGTGTACGTGTATGTGTACGTGTATGTGTACGTGTATGTGTACGTGTATGTGTATGTGTATGTGTATGTGTATGTGTATGTGTATGTGTATGTGTATGTGTATGTGTATGTGTATGTGTATGTGTATGTGTATGTGTATGTGTATGTGTATGTGTATGTGTATGTGTAGGTGTATGTGTATGTGTATGTGTATGTGTATGTGTATGTGTATGTGTATGTGTATGTGTATGTGTATGTGTATGTGTATGTGTATGTGTATGTGTATGTGTATCTGTATGTGTATGTGTATGTGTATGTATATGTGTATGTGTATGTGTATGTGTATGTGTATGTGTATGTGTATGTCATCGGGCTTTCTTCTCTTCCCGGAGCCAGTGTGTCTGTTTCAAGTAATACATCTGATCCATGGATCATATAGACTTCCAATAGTTAGTCATCTTGAGGTATCAAGTCTCCTCTCAAGACTCGTGTTAGTTGGGATCTACCTCTAGGGGTCGTCACTAGTTCCTCCGAGTTTGTTCTTCCTGGGTTGTCTTGTTCCACTAACTCTCCCCTTTCATTGATCATCTCGAGAAATTCAGTCACTATGTATATGTGACCTATCTTGTCCATGTATGCCCCTCCTTCGTACTTAACAGCAGGTCTGGGCACAATCGTGGCATCCATGGAAGTCACCATTCAAGCCACAGATCGGTTTAAGCCATCCAGATAGATGGGGATCTCATGGGCATTAGTAGAAACATACTGTAAGGAGGTTCGGTAGTCTCCTTCTATAGCGGTCATGAAGTTTCTACCTGGAGTTGGGCCATGCATGTCTTCTGAGGCCATTGGTATCTCCTCCTCGGAGTCACTAGAGGTGTCTGAATAGGCCGAGTGGTGACTCACTTGAGTGGCACTTCCAACAGAAGATATGATACTTCTTCAGCTACTTAGCACTCTTCCTGACCTCAAGTTCATTCACCCTCTTAAGGCTCTCTTGGTCTCTCTAAAAACTCTCCTTGAGTGGCTCCTCAGATGCCTCAAGTTTGCCCTACAAATGCTTCTCAAGATCTGGGGGATACTGCACCAGGCGATACTGCACTGGGCGATACCAAACTGGCCACGATACGATACCAAAAACCTAGGCGATACGATACTCGTAGCCATAGACGATACGATACAACACTTGGGCATGATACGATACCGACTTCCCTGACAATACGATACCACCTGGGTAGATGATACGATATCAATGTCCACTCACGATACGATACCTTAGGGGTCCACGCGATACGATACTGAAACAGTGAGGCGATATGATACTTGAAGCAGCAGACGATACGATGCTACCTTTTGGACGATACGATACCAAAAAGGGCACGATACGATACTGGAGCTTGCCCCCGATATGATACTTGAATAATAGCCCATACGATACCAGTCTCTTTGCACGATACGATACCACTTGCAAAGTGACAATACGATACCAAATTAATATCGCGATACAACGCCTGAAAGTGAGACGATACGATACTTGGGAACTGGAGGATACGACACCAAATGCTACGACGATACGATACCACTAGTGGTGCACGATACGATACCGGTAGTTAGGCGATACGATACCACTGAACAGCACGATACTATACTGGAACGGTATCGTGATACCACACAGAGAAAAGGACGATACGATACCAAAAGTGGACCGCGATACAATACCACTTTGGCAAAGTGAGATCGCGATACCTACCCGGCGATACGATACCACAAGTGGTATCGCGATACCAGGGCTGGTAACCGACGGTACGATACTTTGGCGAGTATCGTGATACAAAAGAATTTTTGGTATCGTGATACCAAAAACTCAACCGATCACGATACTCAAGCCAAATTACCTCTAAATGTAAAAATGTTTACACCCCCTTGCTCCTCTCTCACCCCTCTTCAATCCTATCTTACTGTCTCTTTCAAGAAAGCTCAAATAACACACAGTCCCTCTCCGCGATACCGAATGCCCAATTTTAATGTGTTTTTACGAAAGAAACCTTGTGGAATCTTACCTTTGTGATGTCTTGCTTGCACCTTGAGCTCAAGATCTAGCTTTGATGGCCTAAAACGCACGATACCTCACACACAATACCGGTCGCTGGCTCTCAACGATACTATCTTCTGACAACTGAGAAATGACTGGAATTTTTTGGTTTTTATACTTTTTGATGACTGAACCTGAACTACACTAATTTTGGCAAATTTTTTGGGACTTTTTTGGTGATCTTGGCCTACTCTTATTTCATTTCTCTTCTCCTCTCCTCTCCTTCTAACCTAACCCTAACTTCTACTTCTCTCCCTTCCTACTAACCCTAAACCTAGAAACTCATTACACACACCTTCGGGATGTGAAGTAACAAGTGCTGAAGTGATTGAATACTTGCCACTGAACGAGTTCACTTCTGCAAGTACGATTTCATCACACTCGATCTATAACCATCACGAAGGCACCTTGGTTGAGTGTTCCCCGGCAATGGCGCCAAAAACGTGTGTGCCTGAGTCAAGAAGATCCAATGACTTGTGCCAAAGAGACTAAACCTCATTTGCAACACAAGTGCATGTAGTGGGAAATTGACACACGCTTATATGTCAATCCGATCAGACGACCTAACCAAGTGTATGAGGACATGTGCACACATGATGGAAAATGAAGTGGTTCAGTTGATACGCATGAAAAAAGACTAATCCACCTTTCTAACTCACTGAAAAACTGAAAGTGTCTGCCGCGATGCCACTTACAGTAGTTTTCAGTAATTCGAGGATTTCTCCCAGCTCAGAGCTCTGAATATAGTCAATAGGCTACTTGTTTCGAAGCTCTCGACGAGACGCATCTATTGGAAGTGTTTCACTCGACAACCGTGCTTCAAGTTATGACCAAATTAGTGAATGGCGGGAAGCACCCTCACTCATGCCACAACTCCTACAAGCTCACACACACACTACAGTCGCTCAAAAACAGTGGGGAGGGATAGACAACAGTCCTACACACACATTCTAAGCGTTACACACACATAGAAGATCAAAGAGAAGATGAAAATCTCCAGGAAAGAGGCAAATTCGAGATTCCAAAGCTCTCCTTGTTCACAATAGCAAAAAAAGTGCTTACAAAGAGTCACAAAGTGACTTATATACATGTGCCCTAAATTTGGTCCTTTCACACAAGAGACCGGCACTTTATTACTAAAAAGTGAATTTCCTACTAATTTACAAGGGATATTTTACAACAAGATGGGATTATGCTACTAGAGGAATCCTCTAGTGCATTTACATGGCTTGAGGGAATTCTCTAAGACTTTGAAGAAGAAAAATCATGCCCATTAATTTGGAAATTTTGGGGCTCTTCTTTTATGCTTCTCTGCTCTGCAATATCTCGATTTAAATCTTTCGGTCGAACTATGTGACTAGCTTTGTCCTATTCTGTTCAGCTTAGTTAAAAGTTAGGTTCCAAGGCTTATTTGAGGGCTCAAACAAAGTTTAAAAATTATGAAAATTGATAAGTAGGTACTTCTAATACTTTTCAAGCTAGAGGAACTCTTCGGCTTGAACAAAATGGAGTTTAATCTACCAAAAATAGTATTTACAATATTGATATAGTGATGAAAATCACTTTTGAAAAAAATTTATCTTTAAAAAATTGGATACGCCTAGTTGCCAGATCTTCTTTGACTGCTCTGCCTACTTGTTCCATCTTGACTCTCCCTCTACTCTGACTCTTTGCAATGGCTCCCCTGTCTTGTAGCACCTTCGCTGCTCTGGCTGCTCCCAACAAAGAGTAACCTCTAATCAATTACAATGCAAGCCATGTGCAACCGTTATGAAATGGGAATCTAGTCCATGTGCAACCCTTATGAAATGAGGAAGAGGTTGAAAGGCATCCGAACTAAAGGCTCTAGAGGAGGATAAAGAGAGTGTAACATGATTCGTGGCCCGATGAGTACTTGTGAACATGTGACTCCTCCTCCATCCATTGGCCGGATTCACTCAATGCTTAGGTCTCTGCAATGCTTGTACCATCATCGTCTACGATGTGCTTACGGAATCCTTCTCTCTACGGAGAAAAAAGATATGTTGGAACGTTTGCATCAGCTATCGGCGTCATTGCCTTGCCACATTTTTGGAATTTCACGTTCAGTTCTGTCGTGGTCCTTTGAATCTACTCTCGTTCCTCTCAGTACCTGATGGCAGGACGCACATGCTCCTTCTTCCATAAAGATAGACACATAGCTTGTCCATCAGGGCTCGGTTTATGCAGGTAACTAAAAGTTTGTGCTTGCTTTGGAAGTATCCTGAGCATATGATTTCATATATGATTTCATAGAAGAGGCTGGACATGCGACGTTCCATGAATATTTCGCCTAATTTTGTTCGTCTGCCTTCTTCGGAGGTAATGGCCCGGCGAACGCTCGCTGACTACATCTTTAGCTTCCGATTTGCTGGACCAAGCTGCCGTTCAAGAACTGCGCTCATGTTTGATGCTCCGATATCGTGCAGCCAGAAGAATACAATACTCGGTTCATGGATACGTAGACATCTGTTTTGCTGATATCGGCTGTCACTGTACGGTTTCTGAAATTAAAGTTCCTGCAATAACTTCTTTTGCAATAAAGCATGACTTTACAGTTTTTACGGAGCAGTCGACTGGCAATGAGCTGTTCCAGCACTGTTTCGCATAGTTGCTCCATCAAGAGCACGATGAAAGTTGGATCTCAGCCTGGGAGGCCCATGATTTTGGTGAGGCCTTCCGACAGTTCCTGAGCTTGGAAACTATGTCATAACTTGCGACGCCAAGCGTCTATGAAGCAGCGACCAGAACAATTCCATGGTCTCCTCGACAATGGAATCCGCACTTGATTGCCTTAGGGTTATGCCTCATTGTGACATTTCATCTTCTTTCTCGGGCAATTCACCTCCCTGCCGAATTCACACTGTTATATTCTTCTATTAATTCCCTCCTTTCTGAGCCTCCGTCCGATAAGGTACATCCGCTCGGGGTAAATAATCAATGGTCAGTAGTGCCGTTGCGCGTTTACAATACTCTGATGGAGAACGCCGGCCATCTAGACTCTATTGCTCCGCCCAGCCAATTAGGTCAGCCAGATGTCATCAATCTTGCCATTAGCAGATCGAACATGTTTTGACTGGGCCTTTTCATGGCAACAGACACTACGAGCAGATCTATGATAATGAAAAGGCAGACAAAGCACAGAAAGCCAGTGAATTATACAACTCGAGTGATATAGGGCGCACTAGTGATGCAGATATGGGGTGGATTAATGATGCAGATCATCATGGTGATGACTACACGGCCAAGAAATTCAATTCAAATATTCAGATCATAGAAATTCGTACCAATGGATCCTCTCTATTCAAGACTTCTGGAGAAAAAAGCTTAAGTTCTGAGTGCTTGCAAAGCAAAAGTCTGGTAACAAAACCGTGCCAAACAGAAAAGAGGACAACCACAGAAACGAAGAGGAGCAGCAAACTTCAATCATGGTCACGAAGTAAGAAAGGGCTGGTCTTTCCCTGCAATTCTTAGGGTTTTGCTGAGTGTCTTTCCGTGTCGGGGTTCTAGCTGTGTCCCCCGCCCGGGGTGCCCTCCCCGCTCTGTGTCGGAAGCTCGGAAGCGGAGCTCTAGCTCCTTATTGACATCAAGAGCTAAACATTCAACAGGTGCAGAACTTGCAGAAAGCATTGATCTTGCAGATGGACGGAAACAACCAAGGCCTAAAATTGACGGTTTTTTTCCGTGAAAGGTTATTTTTCCTGTCAAAAACAGGTATAAGTTATTTTTCCCTGTAATATTACAAGAGTGCATAAAAATCTACCTGTCAATGGACAGGTATAATGTGACAGGTATAATGTGACAGGTATAATGTAAATTTGCTTGTCGATTGACAAGTACGAATAATAAAATCGTCTGTCATTTTATATATATATATATATATATATATATATATATATATATATATATATATATATATATATATATATATATATATAACGTGTAATTGGGAAATGGACGGACATTTTAGTGTTTTTTAAAGTCTAAAGTTTGAAAGAGTGGGTTCGTGAAATTTCCAGCCTCCAGATCGATTCTTGAGCGATTCAGCGAAGTTCGAACTGCTTTAGCCTTCGAGCTTCAACTCCTGAGTTTTGAGCCAACGTCGAGCGATTCAACGAATTGGTTCGAGCTTCAATTCCTGAGTCGTAGGTAATATGTTTAGCTTCTTTCAAGAATGCGTGTAGAGTAGCTATTGCCATTGCGCAATGAATGCGGTTTGCTGAATCAGATAGAGAGTAGTAATGTGCGCGTTACGAGAGGTATATCCTTAATTGATATGTTTTGTTCTGAGCTATTTGGATCGCATTGCTTTATCCATTGCATGGATGCCAATGTTTTTAAAGTACAGTCACGGATGGATTGACTACATAGTGTGTTCCTAAGAGTATTGGCATGAGACTCTGTCTCAATCGTATGCTATATTGTCCTAGTTGGCAAGTATGGATGCTAGACTTGAGACAAGCCAAACATATCTCCTCATCGTGGACAAATGGTAGGATGCGTCACTATTGTGTGGCAAGCTAATTGCCTGGGTAGTCATCCTCATGTGTGTTGATTAGTGAGGATAGAAGGTCGCATAAGAACTCGATGGATGCATGAGTTAGATTCAATCCATATGCTAGAGGTATGACGATGGTGCATTTTTTAAGTATCCGAACATCAAAGCTTTTCTGAATCAG
Organism: Ceratopteris richardii; assembly: GCA_020310875.1. Lineage (NCBI taxonomy): Eukaryota > Viridiplantae > Streptophyta > Polypodiopsida > Polypodiales > Pteridaceae > Ceratopteris > Ceratopteris richardii. Next base: position 29,465,936 of record CM035436.1, on the reverse strand, counting down.
TCATTTTTGCGTGGTGAGGTCAAAAGCTATAATAGAAAACAATGGCTTCAATTCTCTATTCTTAATTGTTATTGAGTTTTGTGCATATCTAAGTCAACACTTAGTGACGTGGGAGTTTGGTGAGGGAGTGTCATGCTCTTTGGGTACACTAACTCATAACATACAAGTAATTTGGTTATTTGAGTGCACTTTGTTTGCCATCACCACAAGCATAGGTGATCAACTTTGACTAATATCACATGTGTAAGACGCATTATAAGATTGCACTTTTTAAAGCATATTTTCATGCTACCAAATATTTTTTGGAGGCTCAATAGCATGACCAGATGAATACATCAGTGACATACCGGGACTCCAATTCTGCATTTTGTTCAAGGTCAAGGCGCTTCACATGCAGGTCATTACGATCAGGAGACATTTAACTGTCTTTTTTACTTGCTTTCGATTGATGTGTTTGGGTACACTAACTCATAACATACAAGTAATTTGGTTATTTGAGTGCACTTTATTTGCCATCACCACAAGCATAGGTGATCAACTTTGACTAATATCACATGTGTAAGACGCATTATAAGATTGCACTTTTTAAAGCATATTTTCATGCTACCAAATATTTTTTGGAGGCTCAATAGCATGACCAGATGAATACATCAGTGACATACCGGGACTCCAATTCTGCATTTTGTTCAAGGTCAAGGCGCTTCACATGCAGGTCATTACGATCAGGAGACATTTAACTGTCTTTTTTACTTGCTTTCGATTGATGTGTTGAAGCATATGTCAGTGGTGGCATTATCATGCTTTCCTGATTCTAGTTGTGATTCCGTCTTCACTAATAAATGCGTAGCTTTGTAGTGCTTTTTTCAGAATTGTACGTTCAAAGAGTATATCCTCCTACCTGAGAAAGAATACACCAGGTTCCTGCAGCCTAGTGAACGTAGGGTCTTTAATGCCTTCTCTATGGAGTGGATTTGTTTTTTTTAATCATCAAAAAATGATGCTGAAGGAGTCGAGTGTGAGGTTCTTTAAGTGATGGGAATGTTTTTATACTTTTTGTTGGAACTCGGTATTTATTAATGTTGTTGCAACGGAGATAGCACAAAATTGGAATGTTTGTGCAGTCTGCATATGATTCATATGCAATATTAAATAATTGGAATGGTTGTGCAGTCTGCAAATGAGGACAGAGATTGTGTTTTCAGTTTTTGTCAATGAGGATGATGCTACACCTGATGAATCATCTATCTAATACTTAGCTTAGGATAGTGTGATTGGTGCTTGCATCTACCTGTTCTAACTACTTTTAATTTCAACATGTTGTATCATGAAGAAAACTAGCTGCTTGGTCTTAGATATTATGCTTATCAATGTGACTTAGAGATTGTGCTCGGCATTATGATGGTGTTTCACCTGCTTGAGATGATACATCTAATGAATCCTCTATCTAGTATCAACATGTTTTCTGTTTTTCTCAATGAGGATGATGATACACCTGATGAATCCTCTATCTAGTACTTAGCTTAGGACAGTGTGATTGGTACATGCTTTTGATTGATGTGTTGAAGCATATGTGAGTAGGGGCATTATCATGCTTTCTTGGTTCTAGTTGTGATTCCGTCTTCACTAATAAATGCGTAGCTTTGCAATGCTTTTTTCAGAACTCTAGGTTCAAAGAGTATATCCTCCTACCTGAGAAAGAATACACCAGGTTCTTGCAATCTAGTGAACGCTGACAGTGCAGGGTCTTTAATGCCTTCTCTATGGAGTCGATTTGTTTTTTTTAATCATCAAAAAATGATGTTGAAGGAGTCTAGTGTGAGGTTCTTTAAGTGATAGGAATGGTTTTATACTTTTTGTTGGAACTTAGTATTTATTGATGTTGTTGCAATGGAGATAGCACAAAAGTTGATCTACATTGCATCATATGCAATATTTAATAATTGAAATGGTTGTGCAGTCTGCAAATGAGGACTGAGATTGTGGTTTTAGTTTTTGTCAATGAGAATGATGATACACCTGATGAATCCTCTATCTAGTACTTAGCTTAGGACAATGTGATTGGTACTTGCATCTGCCTGTTCTGAATACTTTCAATTTCAACATGTTGTATCATTAAGAAAACTAGCTGCTTGGTCTTAGATATTATGCTTATCAATGTGACCTGGAGATTGTGCTCGGCATTATGATGGTGCTTCACCTGCTTGAGATGATACACCTAATGAATCCTCTATCTAGTATCAACATGTTTTCTATTTTTGTCAATGAGTATGATGATACACCTAATGAATCCTCTATCTAGTATCAACATGTTTTCTGTTTTTGTCAATGAGGATAATGATACACCTTATGAATCCTCTATCTAGTACTTAGCTTAGGATAGTGTGATTGTACTCGGCATTATGATGGTGTTGCACCTGCTTGAGAAAGAAAAAAGGGAAGGCATACTGAAATTTTTCTTTTTTACTCTTTGTACTTTCAGGAGCCAGCAAATCTGAGTCATAGTGCAAATTAGTTGGTTTTTCCAGAAAAGTCTTTAGTTTGGATCAAACAGTTTGTATGTATGTACATATGTACATACATATGGATGCATGTATGTATGTGTGTGTATATGCATGTATGTATATATTCCAAAGGGACACTTAATACCATTGTGAGCACATTTCTAATTCCTTATTCATTTACTTAATTCTGTTTATTACGCAGGGATAAGTTCTTAATGTATTTTTAGACTTTTGGATGATTGGTTTTCCACATTCATAATATTTCTTATATAAAGCATTCCGATTTATTTGCTCCCCTAAGTGTATTGAACTTCTAGCAGTTCAGCACTACACTCTATCAACCTGAAATAATCAGGCGTATTTAGTTTCAAAACTCAAACTCCAACTAATACTATGAAGTATCAAACTAAGAATTAAATTTCATAATAGGTATTTGAACTCGGCATTGCTTCAGCCTTCAAAGATTTGAAAAGAACACAATGCAAGTTTTGAGTTTTGATTTTTGCATTTCAATCTTTATCCAAGAGTAGCTTGCAGGTACTCTTAATACCTATGACATGTTGATTAAAGAATTTTCACTTAGTTATTAGTAATAGCATATGATTGAGGAAGCTATATGACTATGACAAAGGTTGCTAAGGTTGAGAATCTTATCCCTAAGATTGCTAAGTTCTACTAATTTCTATCTCATTTATTCACTCTTTTGTTTTTATATGATGATAGGTCATCACAAATGGATTGATATTCTAAGGACAAGGCTTTGTTATCATCTACAATGAAGAAAAGGAAGTCCCAACCAAATCTTCATTCTTTTCTTGCTAAGAGATCCACTCATGTGGGAGTTGGATCGGAATAAAGTGATGTACAAAAGGATATGGTCAATGTAATAGTGAATGATACAAACATGAGCATGGTTGCTGACCATGTTGTCGAAAGTAGTACCATAAATTGTGCTACTATAGAAAATAATAGTCTTGAAAGTCAAGAAGCTATCAAAAAGAGTAGTCACAAATGGCATAATCAATGGACGTTATTCAATCCTTGGGCTTTCTTATGTAAGTCCATGACCAATGTTGAACCTTACAAATGACAGGAAAAAATTATTACTGTTTGTCATATGACAGATTTCTTCTAAAAGCTCTCTATCACATGACAGGCATCTTTCTGTTGAGACAGGTTCAAAGATTATATGAAGCTCCTTAAATGTGAACAAACTCTAGGTTCTAAAGTGCAAACATGCTTGGGGCAGCTTGCTTATGGATAGTTTATGGCATAGCATACTGCAAGTCACCTCCTAATTTTTTATTTGATGTACATGTTTTGTGCACATGTCCACTCTAACAGATGGAGACATTGTTTCAATGATGTACCATTCAACTGCCAAGTCTGACTGTGGTTGTCCATTTGATTAAAAAGATCAATATAAATAGTGCTTTTTCAAACATGTTCAGTTGTATCATTCCTCAGAACAATTCACACAAAATTTTAAGAAAACAAAGGCAGCAGGAGCAGTAGTTGATCTTTTGTTGTTACACTAGAAATGTATCCCAATGGACAAATAAGTAATAATTTTTTCCCGTCATTTGTAAGGTTCAGAATTGGTCATGGACTTACATAAGTAAGCCTACGGATGCAATAACGTCCACTGATTACACCATTTGTGACTACCCTTTTTGCTAGCTTCTTGACTTTCAAGACTACTATTTTCTATAGTAGCACAATTTACGGTACTACTTTCGACAACATGGTCAGCAACCATGCTCATGTTTGTATCAGTCACTATTACATTGACCACATCCTTTTGTACATCACTTGATGCCGATCCAACTCCCACATGAGTGGATCTCTTAACAAGAAAAGAATGAAGATTTGGTCGCAACTTCCTTTTCGTCATTGTAGATGATAATGAAGCCTTCTCCTTAGAATCTAAGTTCTTTCTAGGATCCATTTACGATGACTTATCAGCATATGAAAACAAAAGAGTGAATAAATAAGATAGAAATTAGTAGAACTTAGCAATCTTAGGGATAGGATTCTCAATCTTGTTCATAGTCACATATCTTCCTCAATCATATGCTATTACTAACAACTAAGTGAAATTTCTTTAATCAACATGTCATAGGTAATAAGAATACCTGCAAGCTACTCTTGGATAAAGATTCAAATGAAAAAATCAAAACTCAAAACTTGCGTTGTGTTGTTTTTAAATCTTTGAAGGCTGGAACAATGCCGAGTTCAAATACCTGTTATGAATTCAAATCTTAGGTTGATACTTCATAGTATTGTTTGGAGTTTGAGTTTTGAAACTTAATGCACCTGATTATTTCAGGTTGATAGAGTGTAGTGCTGAACTGCTAGAAGGTCAATCTCCTTATCTGAAAGCATAAAAATTTATAGTTTAGAATGAAATTGTCCCTCAGTTGAGTAGAGCAGTAAACAATAAAAATGATTTTATTTATTTCAATACACTCAAGGGAGCAAAAAAATCTGAATGCATAATATAAGAAATATTATGAATGTGGAAAACCAATCATCCAAAAGTCTAAAAATGCATTAAGAACTTATCCCTGATCAATAAAAAGAATTAAGTAAATGAATAACGAATTAAAAATATGCTCACAATGCTATTAAGCATCCCATTAGAATATATACATACATGCATACACACACATACATACATGCATGCATATGTATCTACATACATACAAACTGTTTGATCCAAACTAAAATCACATTGTCCTGAGCTAAGTACTAGATATAGGATTCATCAGGTGTATCATCATCCTCATTGACAAAAACTGAAAACATAATCTTTGTCCTCATTTGCAGACTGCACAACCATTCCAATTATTTAATATTGCATATGATGCAATGTAGATCAACTCTTGTGCTATCTCGATTGCAACAACATCAGTAAATACCAAGTTCCAATAGAAAGAATAAAACCATTCCCATCACTTAAAGAACTTCACACTGGACTCCTTCAGCATCATTTTTGATGATTAAAAAAAACAAATCCACTCCAAAGAGAAGGCATTAAAGACCCTGCATTGTCAGTGTTCACTAGGCTATAGGAACCTGGTGTATTCTTTCTCAGGTAGGAGGATATACTCTTTGAACCTACAATTCTGAAAAATGCATTGCAAAGCTACACATTTATTAGTGAAGATGGAATCACAGCTAGAACCAGCAAAGGATGATAATACCCCTAGTGACATATGCTTTAACACATCAATTGAAAGCAAGTACCAATCACACAGTCCTAAGCTAAGTACTAGATAGACGATTCATGAGGTATATCATCATCCTCATTGATAAAAACAGAAAACATGTTGATACTAGATAAAGGATTCATTAGGTGTATCATCTCAAGTAGGTAAAGCACCATCATAATGCCAAGCATAATCTCCAGGTCACATTGATAAGCATAATATCTAAGACCATGCAGCTAGTTTTCTTCATGATACAACATGTTGAAATTGAAAGTGGTCCGAACAGCCAGATGCAAGTACCAATAGATAGACGATTCATCAGGTGTATCATCATCCTCATTGACAAAAGCTGAAAACACAATCTTTGTCCTCATTTGCAGACTGCACAACCATTCCAATTATTTAATATTGCATATGATGCAATGTAGATCAACTTTTGTGCTATCTCCGCTGCAGCAACATTAGTAAATATCAAGTTCCAACAGAAAGTATAAACCCATTTCCATCACTTAAAGAACCTCACACCGGACTCCTTCAGCATCATTTTTTAATGATTAAAAAAAAAAACAAATCCACTCCATAGAGAAGGCATTAAAGACCGTGCATTGTCAGCGCTCACTAGGCTGCAAGAAATTGGTGTATTCTTTCTCAGGTAGGAGGATATACTCTTTGAACCTACAATTCTAAAAAAAGCATTGCAAAGCTACACATTTATTAGTGAAGACGAAATCACAACTAGAACCAGGAAAGCATGATAATTCCCCTACTGACATATGCTTCAACACATCAATCGAAAGTAAGTAAAAAAGATAATTAAATATCTCCTAATCGGAATGATCTGCATGTGAAGCGGCTTGATCTCGAACAAAATGAAGAACTGGAGTCCCAGTCTATCACTGATGTATTCATTTGGTCATGCTATTGAGCCTCCAAAAAGTGTTTGGTAGCATGAAAATATGCTTTAAAAAGTTCACCAAAATCCAACCGAGATAGAAAACCAGCGAGTGCGTCTGCGGGCCCTGGTCGATGTACGATTGAATAATCAAAGTCTTGGAGTAGCAAGACCCATCTGGCTAGTCTTCCTCCTAAATTCTGTTGGGGAAGAAGGTACACCAAAGCTGCATGATCAACATGAAAAGTAAAGCATCATCCCAGTAAATAATGCCGGAATTTCTTCACCGAAACACTAATCCGAGACTTTCACGTTCAGCGACTGAATAATTGCACTCTGTCGGGGCCAATCTGCGGCTCGCATAATACACTGGGCGGAACCATTTGTCCGTTTGCTGCATCAGTACGCTGCCAATTGCAATGTCGAATGCATCCACAAAGACATGAAATGGCAATTCCCAATTTGGCGCTTGTAAAATAGGAGCCTGCGTTAACAATGATTTCAACCGGTTGAAAGAGAGTTGGCATGCCTCGGTCCATTCAAACTGATGAGGACTACTGATTATCAATCGATTAGGGGGTGTGGCTAGACGAGTAATTTAAGCACAGACGGTATTCCCAACACTTTGAAAAACATCACTGTGAATGGTACAGATGCACCGAAGTATCACCAGATAAGGAGAATTCATCCAAGTAAACTTGCATGAATGTGGTTAAATAAGGAGAAAAAATTTCCTGCATACAATGCTGAAACGTACTTGGAGCATTTCGCAGACCAAACCACATCACTGTATATGCATAAACGCCCCAATCAGTTATAAATGCTATTTTTGGAATGTCTTGCTCCACCATTCGTACTTGATTATAACCGCTATATCCATCCAATAAGGAATACATCTCGTGACCTGCGACATCATCTAACATGGTGTCCAAAAACGGTAGAGGGAATGGATCAGGTATGGTTGCTGCATTTAATTTCCGGTAGTCCACACATATCTGTAATTGCTTATTCTTCTTAGGAACTATGACAATAGGGAAAATCCATTCCGCATGCTCAATTGAGACAATAAACGCAAACTTCAGCAATCGATCCAGTTCTGCTTTGACATGGGCCGCATAGTTAGGATTCATCCTATAGCTTGGTTATTTAATAGGCCGAGCATCTGGTTTCAGCATAAGCCTATGTTGATAGATACGCGGGTCCAACCCCTTCATATCCCGGTAATCCCATGCAAACACATCAGAGAATTCACGTAGCAACTGCAATAAGTTAGCTTGGAAAGTCTCTGATAGTCCTGCCTTGATCTTCACCGGTAGCGATCAATTACGATCGTAGCTTTAAGATTTCTTTTAGCTTTTCATGAGTACTCAACAACTATATAATAAGGCCCTTGGCTCATTGTGTAACTCACTCACTCAAAGATCTAGAGCTTGGAGATCTTCTTGAAGACAGAGTGTTCTCACACTCTTGAAGGAGGTGAAGTTGTGGTGAAGGAGAGGCTACTCTCATTGCAGCAGGAAGTCTTCTACGAGGTGGTGGTAACTATCTTTTGCGGGTTAACCTTGTGGTTGATTTACAATTTCGTTACACTATTTTGTTAGCTTCGTTGCTTCGTTCTCTTCACACACACTTAGATTATTTCGACATAATCTAAATTTTGTATCATCATCTTCTTATTCTTCCATTAGTGAGTGCACCACTTTATATGGTTGAGTAGTACTCCCATGTTGTAATTTGGACATCTACTATTTTTAGTGAAGTAAGCATCCAGCTTACGTTCCCTATCCTTGTCTCAAGATCTCTTTATTTCTCTATCTCACTTATCATCTTGTCAATTAAGTTGTGTATGCTCAAGAGGTTTTAGTATTGGAACGATCCTGGGGCCCCAAATTCCAACACTTGGTATCAGAGCTACATAATTGACATACACACTTAAGATAAGATGAGTGAGATTAGAATTGAGATTGAAGACAAGTTGGATGGATCTTCTAATTATCCCATGTGGAGTTTCATGATGATGAACTTGTTAGTGACAAAGGATTTATGGAGTATCGTCAATGGATCTTTAACAAGACCAAGATGAGAAGGCGAAGAAGGGTCTACAGAAGCTTCAAGAGGTACTGGAATTGCTATTACAGAACCAACAGAAGAAGAGGTAACCACTTCGACATCCAGAGTCACTGCTAGGTCTTTACCTAGAGTTCCTCCTACTGAAGATCAGGCAAGATGGGATGCTAGAGATGCTTTAGCACTTTCATTCATAGCAATGAGCGTCAAAAAGCATATTCTACCACAGATCAGATCTTGCAGAAGTTCTAGTCAAGCTTGGTTAAAGCTTGAGAATCTTTTTCAGAGCAGAAATCCTGCTAGAAAAGCTCACTTAAGGAGACAACTAGCAAATACAAGGATGAAAGCTGGTGAGTCAATACAAACCCACATTACGAGACTCGTTGACTTAAGAGATCAACTTCTAAATGTAGGAGTTGAGATATCAGATGAAGAAATGGTAAATACGCTGATTAATTCACTCCCTATTTCATATCGATCTTTCATAACCACTCTTACCCTTACCACAAGAGATAGAGAGGTTACATTTGAAGAGTTAGAGTTCTTGTTGCTTCAAGATGAAGATCAGTTGAAGGGAATGGAAGAGAATGAAGAAGCACTTTCATCTTCATCAAAGGGTAAGAAGAAGAAGGATAAGAAGAATGAAAAACAATCCAAGAAGGAAAGTAGGTCCCTTTCACCTTCTACTTCAGATTCTGTATCTACGACATCTAAAGAGAATTCTTCTAAGAAGAAGGTAAAAATATGTTCTTTTTGCAAGAAACGTGGACATATTCAGTCAGAATGTTATAAAAGGATTGCAGCAGAAAAGAAAAAGGCATCAGGTAATGTTGCAGAAGATGATAAAAAAGGGAAATCTCAAGGTGATTCTTATGCCTGTATCACTATTGAGGAAGTAGCTTTTGATCAAGCAGCTTTACAAGTTCTTTCAGCAAGTCCTTGGATATTCGACTCAGGTGCTACAAAGCATATGACAGGTTGTAGAGATGTATTTTCTTCTCTCTCCTATTCTTCAGGTAGAAGAGTTACTATTGCAGATGGCAATGATTTGGATGTTGTGGGAATAGGTACAGTAACCCTAAAGTCAAGAGAAGGTGGTAATTTTCAAATTTTAGATGTCCTTTATGTACCTGAAATGAAGATAAATCTGCTATCTATATCTGCATTTTTAAGTGATGGTTTTAAAGTTGTATTTGAGAAAGATCTTTGTAAGATCTTATCACATAAAGAAGACAAGTGTCTTTTACAAGGTAAGCATAAAGGAGGGATCTTTGTTTTGTCAAAAATCAGTCAAGCATATGTAGTCAAATCTTCGTCACCGGTGGAAGATATGAAGCTATGGCATGAAAGATTTGGACATATCAGTTTTGGAGCTCTCAAGAATATCAAAGATAGAGGTATGGTTGAGAGTTTACCCTCATTCAAGCTACCTGATGATTCAGATATATGTGAAGGTTGTCTTGAAGGTAAGATGCATAAACTACCTTTCAAGAAACATGGTCATATTACAGCTACCAGGAAATTGCAGATTATTCATTCAGATGTGAATGGTCCTATGAGAGCAGACTCTATTCAGGGTTTCAGGTATTTTGTCCTATTTGTGGATGATTTTACAAGATACTCATGGATCTATGGTCTTAAGTCGAAGTCAGAAGTCTTTCCTATGTTCAAGAAGTTTGTAGCTATGGTTGAAAATGAAAGTCAGGAAACTGTCCAGATTCTCAGAAGTGATAGAGGTGGAGAATACTTGTCAAATGAGTTCCAGACATTTCTCGATGAGAAAGGTATTACTCGACACCTTACTATTGCTTATACTCCTCAGCAAAATGGTGTTGCAGAAAGAAAGAATAGATTACTTGTTGTAATGATGCGGAGCATGATGGCGTCCAAGAAGCTTTCACCAAAATTCTGGTTTGATGCAGTACATACAGCTAATCACATTTTGAACAGGTCATCTACAAAAGCTTTAAAGGTAATCACACCGTATGAAGCTTATTATGGTAGAAAACCTAATGTGGGTTACTTCAAAGTGTTTGGATCACTTTCATATGTACATGCTGAGAAAAAGGACCGAGGAAAATTAGATGTAAAGGCAAAGAAAGCTGTTTTTATTGGATATCCTGTTGAAAGCAAAGGATACAGGTTTTATGTTCCAGAGACAGGTCAAGTTATTCTTTCACGTAATGCTTATATTGCTGAAGATAAGGTTTATGATAAAGAAGCAGAAATTCCGGAGTTCATTAGTGAAAATGACTATGGAATTTTTAGAAAGATTCTGGATGTACATGTTCAGCCATATCAGGAGGGAGTTAAACCTCAAATTCCTAGTATTCAAGAAAAAATTGAAGAAAGAGGAATTTCACAACCTTCTATAGAGTCAGTTCCACAAGAGACTTTGATTCCAGAAATGGAAGAAGTTAAAGTTCCAGAAAGTCCTAGTACATCGACAGGACAAGTTCCAGAACCTGTGGAAGCTGAAAGTTCAGAAAGAGTTTCACCACTATTCAAGGATACACCTACGTGGTTATATCAGACTTGGATAGATAGTGGCATAAAGACTTTTACTGGAAGAACAAGGAGTCAGACTAGACAACAACAACAAGATCATGTAAGAACAAGAAGTCAAACTAGACAGCAAAAAGATCATGTAAGTTTTGCTGAAGACTTTGAGATTCATGATATTTTGGCACTTACGACTGTTGAAGATGAACTTGCGTGTGTTAAAGATGCACTCAACATTCCTATTTGGAGAAAAGCTATGCAAGAAGAGATTGATTCTATTCATAAGAATCAAACTTGGCAGCTATGTGAGTTACCAGAAGGAAAGAAGGCTATAGGTGTAAAATGGATCTTCAAAATCAAAAGGAAAGCAGATGGTACTATTGATAGATACAAGGCCAGGTTGGTTGTCAAAGGATATGCACAACAAAAAGGTATTGATTATGATGAGACATTTGCTCCTACGTCTAGGATGACTATTATTAGGTCAGTACTTGCTCTAGCAGCACATTTTGGTTGGCATATATATCAGCTTAACATTAAGACTGCTTTTCTAAATGGTGATTTACACGAAGATGTGTATATTCAGCAGCTAGAAGGTTTTGAAGAGACAGGTAAAGAACACTTAGTGTGTAAGCTTATAAAAGCTTTGTATGGTTTAAAACATGCACCTAGAGCATGGTATGAAAAGATACATACATATCTTTTATCCGTTGGTTTCCATAACTCAGATGCAGCTCCAACTCTTTATGTCAAAGCTGAAACAGGTATGATGATTATAGCAATCATTTATGTGAATTATATTATAGTCACAGGTCCCAGAGATGAAGATTTGCAGATGTTCAAAGAAGAATTGAAGCAAACATTTGATGTGAATGATTTAGGCATTCTACATTATTATCTTGGGATTCAGTTTCTGTTTCGAGATGAGTGTATCTACATGACACAGCAGAAGTACATTGAGAAACTTTTGGAAAGGTTTTAGATGGGTGATTCTAAACCTATGCAAACACCTATGGATCAGAACACGTCTTTACAAATGGTAGCAGATGCAGAGCCATTTGATGCTACTCTATATAGTCAAGCAGTTGGTTGCTTGATTTATCTTTGTAATACACGTCCTGATATACAGTTTGCAGTTTCTCAAGTATCAAGGTTCATGCAGAATCCGACAGTGTTACATTGGAAAGCAGTAAAGCGGATCTTTCGTTATTTGAAGGGAACTTCAAATTATGCTATGGTATTTTCGAAATCTACACATTTGTTACTAAAAGGATTTTCAGATTCTGATTGGGCAGGTGATAGAGACACAAGAAGAAGTACTAGTGGATTTTGTTTTTATCTTGGAGATTGTCTTATCTCATGGTTTTCAAAAAGACAACCCACTATTGCCACTTCATCGTGTGAAGCTGAATATCGTGCAGCATTTACAACTACTCTAGAGTCAGTATGGTTGCAGAAGATTTTCAGTTATCTTGATGTAAGAGTACATCAACCCATTCATATATTTTCAGATAGCCAGAGTGCTATAGCTATAGCTAAGAATCCAGTGCATCATGCAAGGACAAAGCACATAGAGGTACACTACCACTATATTCGAGAGCAGATAGCTAAGAAGCACATTGAGCTGGTTTATGTTCCTACTAGTGAGAATGATGCAGATATATTTACCAAAGCATTGACTAGAGATAGTCATGAGAAGATTTGCAGGTTACTGAATCTTGTACCAATATGACATTGAAGGAGGGATTGTTGGAAGTCAATGTCCTCATTGGCTTAACAAATAACTTCAACAAGTAGTTCTCTATATTCTTCCAAGCGGGCGCAACCGACAGATAAAATATTTTATTCTGTAGTCTTTCAATAAGTCGACGTGGGCAGACTTGGTCTAGTTCAACGTTTCAAAAGCAAACACGATATGACCCGGGTTCGAATCCCATACGCAACAGCAGCGAAAGTTTTTTTGTTAGTCATCAAACTTAGCTTTTAGGAAACGCACACGGACGGGCTGCGGATTTCTTTTTCGGTAGCGATCAATTACGATCATAGCTTTAAGATTTCTTTTAGCTTTTCATGAGTACTCAACAACTATATAATAAGGCCCTTGGCTCATTGTGTAACTCACTCACTCAAAGATCTAGAGCTTGGAGATCTTCTTGAAGACAGAGTGTTCTCACACTCTTGAAGGAGGTGAAGTTGTGGTGAAGGAGAGGCTACTCTCATTGCAGCAGGAAGTCTTCTACGAGGTGGTGGTAACTATCTTTTGCGAGTTAACCTTGTGGTTGATTTACAATTTCGTTACACTATTTTGTTAGCTTCGTTGCTTCGTTCTCTTCACACACACTTAGATTATTTCGACATAATCTAAATTTTGTATCATCATCTTCTTATTCTTCCATTAGTGAGTGCACCACTTTATATGGCTGAGTAGTACTCCCATGTTGTAATTTGGACATCTACTATTTTTAGTGAAGAAAGCATCCAGCTTACGTTCCCTATCCTTGTCTCAAGATCTCTTTATTTCTCTATCTCACTTATCATCTTATCAATTAAGTTGTGTATGCTCAAGAGGTTTTAGTATTGGAACGATCCTGGGGCCCCAAATTCCAACAATAGATGCCTTGGATAAGACATCCCATACTGGATCAAAAATTTTGCTGTTTCCGATACGGTATCTGGTGGGGACTCCGGTAGTGCTTGGGGTCGATTTGTTCCTTCCGGTACTGCCTGCGGTATACTCTGCTGCGTCACTAGAGCTTGGTCAGGAAAAATAGTTTGTTCCTGAGTTGCCAACTTACTTGCTTTAGTAAACACCTGCTGTTGTTCACGAAATCCTGGTCCAAAAATCTTCGCAGCTTGCTGTAATTGCTTTCCCAAACGTATTTGCACTATTGTTGTTTGAGTGTTAACTGCTGAAATGTACAGCATGTTTGCCATCGGGTGTTGTCGTTCCTTTTTCTTTTATTGTACTCGGCTGCATCTTTACAGTACCTACGGATATGCCCTATTTCGCCGCAAAAATGACATTTAGGTGGTGGAAGAGATGCACCTTCACCTGCTGTACCCGCATTCCACCGAGTTTGTCCAAAGTTAGTTGACCTTCCTCCTCTATAATTCTTGTATCCTTGGTAAGGAGTATTCCTCATTTGCGATGGTACATAGTGACTGGCCGGTTGCCCTTGTTCCTGAATAATGGCATTAACAGCCGCTCTACTCTGTACCTTTGCGTTATAGGTACAAGCCTCCGTAGTATGGTCCGTGGTGTGGCAAATAGCATAGTACATCTGATTCAGAGCGCATGGGGAGCTAGTATGTCCTGTGTTTTTACATTTAGTACCGTAAATTTATTTCAGAGGGTCCTGGTTGGAATGCTTGGATGCCTTCAACCACTCTAGATCTTCAATGAGTCCACCCACTTTATTTTCTAACTGTAAATCCATTGCAATTACGGCATCCAGTGTCATTCCTCCCACACAACGAATAATCATGATCTGTTTCAATTGGGGATTCAATCCGTTTATGAACCACTGAGCAATAACGTCATCTGGTAAATTGGCATGCACTGGTGGCAACTGCTGTAAATGAGTCCGAAATAGAGTGGCATAGTCTTGGACATTTTGGCGTGGCTTCTGCCTATTATTCTGCAGATAATCAAAAAATTTTACTGGGTTTTTCTTTAACCAAAATCGTTGTAGAAATGCATCCTTCACGTCATCATACTGCCGGAAATGATTCAAGTCATACTCGGTTAACCAGTGAGCAACTTCATTGACCAAGGCTGACTGGAACACGATGGCTTTATAAGTAGGGTCTACGAGGTAATTCAAAACCACATAATTAATTTCAAATGTCCACACATGCGCGTCGGGATCATCTCCCGAGAAACCTCTAAATTTTGTGTACGTGACTCTAGCTGGCACCAGACGCGGTGGAACAATTTGTTGCTATTGTTGTTGTTGTTGTTGTTGCTGCTGTTGTTGTTGGTGTTGTTGTTGCTGCTGTTGTTGTTGTTGTTGTTGATGGGAACTACTCATGTTGCATGAACTTTGGGGACGGACTTCTTGATGTCCCTGGATCGTATGGTCACTTTGCCAACTTTCCGGTCCAAAAATGTCTCTGAACCGATTACTTAACTCAAAATCTAGCATCCCTTTCTCAACCTTAGTATCAAAATTGGCTAGACTTGCACCTAAAAATGGTGAATGCAGTAAATTCCTGCCAAACAGAACCGTAGTATCACCGAAAAGCACCGAATTGTCACTGGAGAGCACCGAATTATCACCGGACAATACCGAACTGTCATCGAAAATCATCGAATTGTCTCCAGACAATGTTGAATTGTCACCGGACAACGCCGAAATACCACCAAGAACTAATGTACTATCTTTAGAATGTACTGGACTGTAACCAGAACAAACTGGATTATCACCACATTCTACCGAACTGCTTCTGCACAGCACTGAACTACCACCGAAATTGTCACTTGCTTGTTGAATTGAACCTTCTGGAACTGAACTTAATTCCTCTTCACTTCTACCACCAGAGGGTGACCCTAACAGATTCGGAACTGCCTAGGGATGTGGGTCACTTCGATATTTGGGATAAGATTCACCGGAACGTGTTACCGGCATATATCAAAGGATTGTTCTTTGAGCCTTAACCTTCTTCTTCAACTAGCTACTCTATTTCCCACAGACGGCGCTAGTGTTAAACTTTATTGTTTAATCTGTTATCAAATTCTGGGTTCTTGGGATGGTTAGGGGTCTGTAAAACAGAGGCCGTGTTTGTATTTTCCCACTTATACAGATTCAGGTATATGAACTACTTCCCAGACTTAACGTGTTGAATTATATTGTCCTGCAACTACTATCTGTTTGTGTATCACCACATTCTTCAATACACAACACTTAACTGCGCAGTACAATGAGCTTTGTCGCAATACATCTATGCACACTTCGTTAATTCATCGCAATGTCGATCACTTAATACTTCATCAACGACGTAATTAATCATCGAACTTAATTAGCAGAAAGAAGGATAGATAACAGAGTACTCAGAATATGAAGAATACATGTTCCGCTGCACTTCAGGCATCTGCCCAAACTCACAGTCCGGCGACACACCCTCTATTTCACTTACGCTTCCTTTATTAATCAAAGGGTATAACTAATGCGCTACGCCCTTTCAGTATGCGTGTGACTTTTCAAGGTTTCATATTACATTCGGGCGGCTCACAATACGTATATGTATATGTATACATATATGTATATGTATACGTATTTGTATATGTATACATATACATATATGTATAGATATATGTATATGCATATTGTTATACTTTGTTGTTTAATCTCTTATTAAATTCTCGGTTCTTGGGATGGTTAGGGTCTGTAAAAACAGAGGCCCTGTTTGTATTTTCCCAAATTCTACAGATCCGGTTCTAGGCTACTTCGCAGACTTAACACGATGAGTTAGATTACTCTTCAACTACTATATGTTTGCATATTACAACATTCTTCAATATACGATAATTAACTGCGCAGTACAATGATCTTCATCGCAATACGCCTACACGCGCTTCGTCAAGTCACCGCAATGTCGATCACTTAATACTTCATGAATGACTTAATTAATCACCGAACTTAATTAGTAGAAAGACAGACAACATAGTAAACAGAATATGGAGAATATACATTCCGCTACACTTCAGGCATTCGCCCATACTAACAGTTCGGCGACACACCTTCTGTTTCACGTACGCTTCTTTTATTAATCAACGGTTACAACTAATGCACTATGCCCTTTCAGTATGCGTGCGACTTTTCATATTACATGCCGGCAGCTCACACTGGCATGCATGGTGGACTCGAACCTGAAAAGGAAAATTACAAAATTCAGGGTTCATCTATGATACCCTATACATACATAGAGCGAGCTAATTTGAATGTGCGGGCAATCTTTTGTTTCAAAGACTAGTATATTCCGCAAAATATCAGTTTCAATAAGCTGCGCATCAATCCGGACCGAACTGTCAGCTTGGATGCCGAGCTGCTTTTCTCTACGCTCGAGTTCCTGAGATTGAAATTGCATTGTTTTATAGAAATCTTCTCGCTCCTTTTTAATGGCTTCCATCTCCTTCTTTAATTTAATACTCAGGCCAATCTCTTCTTCCAAAGCACGACTCTTTTGGAAGAGTTCTTCGGACACCTTCTTTAATTCTACAGTGACCTGCATAGCAAGGTCTACCATTTCCTGTCCTTTCCGCTCCACCAGAGCAAGATCTGCACATGTATTCTCTAGAAGATTTCCTAATGCAATCTTGGCATCTTCTTTATCACTCACCGTTTGTTTCAATTGAGTAATCTCTTCATCGCGGGCAGCAAGGAGAGCATCTTTCTCATTCAATTCTGCTTGCAGAAGACGAATCCGTTCTTCTAATGAACTGGTTTCAGCTTTCGCAGCGAGCACTTCTTCTTGAAGTGGCGCGATAGCTGCTTCAAGCATATCCACTTTGGCTTGATATTGCTACCAAAGGGAGTGCTTGGCCTCGTTGAGGTGATGGGGAAGATGGGTGGAGAGCTGTAGGAGATAATTACCAATCCGGGCTAATTGAGTTAAGGAGTCAAGGATGATAGAGGTGGAGATAGGCTGCGAGGGATTAACTGAAACCATGGTAGAGGAAGAGGGAGGGGAATAATATGGGGAGGAGGGAAGAGGATGAGCGGCTGACTGACCAGATGAAGAAGAAGACCTAGACGGCAGTGGCATCTTGGAGGGGGACAAAGGTAAAGGCGGCTGTTGAGAGGAAGAGAGAAGGGCAAGAGTGGTTACCACGATTGTTGAATCATCTGGTGCGTGGTCTGTTCCTCCGGTTGAGGTTGATCAGCAGGTTGCGCCGTGTTGGTGGTCGTATCGAGCATGGTCTCCTATGAATTGGGCTCAGGTGGCATGACTTTATCGGCAAGTTGCACTTCTTCAATGACAATATCCTGAAGGGTTTTGTCTGGAGGAGATGATGGAGGAGAAGGATTATGTGCCAACGAAGTTGTGTCCTGCACTTGTACGGTGGAAGACGATAGGACTTTGCTATGCGACGGACTCAATCTGCGGTGTTTTTCTGGGAAGAATTGAAGAAGATCGGCATCATCGTCAATCTCCATCATTTGTATGGACTCTTCATGGAACAGAATTGTGTTCAATGGAGGTGGTTTCTCTGCTTGAATCACCGGGGGAGAAACATGAAGAGGTGCGGTAAACGAGTCCTAGGAATTTCGTTCTTGGCTAGTTGTTTGGAAACGGCTTGGCATTCACGGTGAATGCGTCGAAAAAAGAAAGAAGCGAGGTTAACTGCTTCTCGGGCTACAGTATCTATCATGGAGTAAAATGGACGAGAGATACCGTATGTGCGTTTTTTGCAGGTTCAAGGTAGCGACCAAGAACTGAAGGGCTGTGCGTTCTTGTTCTGGACGACACAAAATGGCAAACTCGTTAGACGAGTGCCTAGGGAAAAGTTCCTTCATGATCGCTAGGGGAAGGGGAGGGCCATTGACCAAACCCTCCTGAGGGAGATGAAAGCCCTCAGCGACAGTATTAAGGGTGGCGATGATGCGGGGGTTCAAACAGACAAGCGGCGAGCACTGTTCTGTAGCAGGCGTAGCTGCAATAACAGAGATTATCTGCACGAAAAATGGATGACACTCCACTGAATGCCAGGGCAATTCAGCGAAGGCCAAGAGACCTCGCACACGCAAGAACTCGCTCACCTCCGGTGCAAGTCCAACACGGAAGGTGACGATGTTTGCCAGAGCTTCCATGATGCAGGCGACAACACACAAGAGCACAATAACATAGAATACACTAGCACACACAGACGCAATAACGAAAATCAACGTAAAGCTGAACACGATTAAGTAAGAACACTGGAAGAATCATACAAAAAGAAACCTAATCATCACACAGTGTTGGAAATATACAGTTATAATGGCAACATGCACGCATTAACAAAATCGAAGAGAAGGCAGCTGCTAGTCATGTTTAGTTAAGAAAACTTAAAAGATTACGGACGAATGGTCAACCGGAATTACGTAGAGAGGACAGAAACATCGAGGTAAAAGAGGGAGGAGGGTACCATTGAGGGTGGATAACCAAACAAGTTGAGGTTCCCACTTGTTCGGCAATGCGGTATGGACCGAACCAGCACAATTTAAACTTGCTGGCAGATCGGTTAGATTTAGCGTTATAAAAGAGCACTAATTGGTTGATGGTAAACACGGGGGTTTTAAGAAAACGATCATGAGTTCTTGCTTATCTGAGCTGAACTTCCTGCAACACCAGAAAACTCTCGAGGCGATGTTCATCCAGAGACCGTAAAGCCTCCAATTTGAAAGGAAATGATTCTTCCGGTAGTAATTTCTACTCTAATGCCACTCGCAGACTAGGAACCACTAGTTCCATAGGAGCAATCACCTCCAAACCATAAGCCAACTTGAAGGGAGTTGTTTCGGTAGCCACTTTGTATGTGGTACGATAAGCCCATAATACGGCAGGTAGGAATTGGTCCCATCTCTCCTGGCAATCTAATACCAATTTCTTTAAGATGTTCAACAGAGATTTGTTGGTGCTCTTAGTGAGTCCATTCGCTCGTGGATAATAGGGAGAACTAAACTTATGCACAATCTGGAAGGTTTTAGTAAGCACTTGCATTAATGTGTTTGCAAAGTGCGTACCTTGATCCGTCACGATTTCCAAAGGTAACCCATAGCATGGAAAAATATCTTTCATCAAACATTTAACGACCACAGTAGTTGTGGCTGACCATAAAGCCCAAGCTTCGGCCCACCTCGTCGCATAATCTGTGCAGGGAAGGATATATCGGTTACTGGTAACTGTCGAAGGAGGTGTAATTGGTCCGATAAAATCCAAACCCCATTTCTTGAAAGGTTCGAGAGGCAAAACGGGTTGAAGCGGGAAGTAATGTCTCTGTAAAGGTTGACCGGAACGCTGACACTCATCGCATTGTTGCACATACTTAGTCACATCTCAGTACATAGTAGGCCACCATAATCCACTCTGCAGAATCTTCCGGTGGGTCAGGTCCACTACAAAATGACCTCTAGCTAGGGCCGAATGAGCCATTGCGATTACTGAAGCAATTTCGTGTGGGGAAACACATTTGAGCAACACTCCCGAGTGATCCATGTAATATAACTGCCCTACAATTAACCAATCAGGTCCACTGCAAAATGACCTCTAGTTGGGGCCGAATGAGCCATTGCGATTACTGAAGCAATTTCGTGTGGGGAAACACATCTGAGCAACACTCCCGAGTGATCCATGTAATATAACTGCCCTACAATTAACCGGAATCGTCAACTATACATCGCCACTTTACGACGAGCAGCAGGAGAGGTTGTACTGGGAGGACATCCACTGGTCAAGAAAAGCATCAGGGTGTCATAATAGGAGTAAACAGAATATGGAGAATATACGTTCCGCAACACTTCAGGCATTCGCCCAGACTAACAGTCCGACGACACACCTTCTGTTTCACGTACGCTTCCTTTATGAATCAAAGGTTGCGACTAATGCGCTATGCCATTTCGGTATGCATGTGAATTTTCATATTACATGACGACGGCTCACAATATGTATATGTATACATATATGTATATGTATACGTATATGTATAGGTATAGGTATAGGCATACGTATATGTATAGGTATATGTATATGCATATGTATATGTATATGTATATGTATATGTATATGTATATGTATATGTATATGTATATGCATATGTATATGTATATGTATATGTATATGTATATGTATATGTATATGTATATGTATATGTATATGTATATATATATGTATATGTATATGTATATGTATATGTATATGTATATGTATATGTATATGTATATGTATATGTATATGTATATGTATATGTATATGTATATGTATATGTATATGTATATGTATATGTATATGTATATGTATATGTATATGTATATGTATATGTATATGTATATATAGGTATATGTATACGTATATGTATAGGTATATGTATAGGTATATGTATTTGCATATGTATAGGTATAGGTATAGGTATAGGTATATGTATATGTATATGTATAGGTATATGTATATGTATATCTATAGGTATATGTATACATATATGTATAGGTATATGTATACGTATATGTATAGGTATATGTATAGGTATATGTATATGTATATGTATATGTATATGTATATGTATATGTATATGTATATGTATATGTATATGTATATGTATATGTATATGTATATGTATATGTATATGTATATGTATATGTATATGTATATGTATATGTATATGTATATGTATATGTATACATATATGTTGCTTCTGGATGATAGCGATAAGGTGTTGAATTGAAGAAGCGAAGTTATGGCGTACGAAGCTTCATTCCAGATAAGCACAATCACGATAGAGATGATGCTCACTCTAGATAAAATAGAGAGAGTATGTCGCTTTCTCTCTAGAATACACGCACGGATACAAAAAGGAAGTGTGCCTATTATTTCTTGAAGCAAATACATATATTTATACAAAGAGAGGTGGGTTTTTGACCAATGAAAATGAAGATATGATGAAGATAAGATTTCCTCTTTTCTTAGAGGAGGTTCATGCCAAACTAGATAAAGTTCATAGCCAACAATCCCCCCCTTGAGCTTTATTCTACATAGCTTTTAGGGAACTATCCTTTCCTCACAACTAAGCTAGGGTGGTACAAGTGTATATATTCCTTCCCATGTACAAAGAAGGTGGTACAATCTTTATATCCTTCCTTCAACAAACTCATGGGTGGTACAAATCCTTCCCTATACATATGAGGATGGTACAAAGGGGATGTTTTACAACACATAATCATAGACTAAATTGACTTGAGCTTCTTCTTCATTTGTCTCCTCCGCTATGTTGACATTGCTTGGATTTTTTTTGAAAGCTCCTTTGTTGTTGTTGAAGTTGTTGTTGCGTAGACGACAATGCTTTGTAGCATGGTTGGTTTTACCACATATTTTGCAAGGGTTGACTTGATAGCAATCCTTCGACAAATGGTTGGTGCGATTACAATGAATGCATTTTGTAGCTCTTACAACCAAGGCATTTGTTTTGAATTCATCATGTGTTTTCAACTTATTTTCATGTTGTTGTAGAGAATCGATGACATCTTCGAGCCTAAGGATAGGATCCTTTTCTTTAAGAACACTTACAATTTGCCCAAACTTATCATCGGGCACAACTTTGAGTAGAACGGCTACTTGATCATCATTTTCAATAGGGCATTGCACATATGCTAATTGGGTACATATACTCTTTAGCTTGTTTACAAGAGTAGGTATATCTTCTTCTTGAGACATCGTAAGAGAATAAAGTTGCATTTTAAGCGCTATTTTGGAGTTTCTAGAGATAGCTCCAAAGTTTTGCTCTAAAGTAATCCATGCTTGATTTGCCGTAGTGCAATCATCCAAGAAATGTACATAGTTATCATCAAGGCATGTGAGTAACATTCCAAGTGCTTGCTCATCTTTTTCTGTGAAATATGGTAGCCCTCTTCTATGTTCAAGTGTTTCGTTTGGTGCTAATGGTTTTGTGACCGACCATAATTGTTTTGTCATGAGATGCCCCTTGATTTTTGCTTGCCATGTGTGAATACCTTGCCCATTGAACTTATCTAGTGGTTTTTCACTCATTTTGGAGAGGTCTTACCAAAGTGACTCACTTTTGGTGGTGTCTAACTCCTTACAACAGCTTTAATCTTGTAGAAAGTCTTACCACTCAAGGTCAAGGATAGTGTCTCATGTCATGGAAAAATTTAAGAAAGTTTATATACATATGCTGCGCAAACAATTAGCAAAGATTTCATCCTTAAGAAGGTGAGTAGTCAAGATACGTATGATGTGAGACATGAATAGTTTGAGAATCTTATCGAAGATAATAGAATGCCATATCCGATAAAATTCCACACTATAGAATAATTGTGGCACAGAAGACATTATGAAGTCATAGAGTTTTAAAAGGCAGAGCATAAAATCTAAATGGTGGAGATCAAAGACCAGTAGAAATAGCTTCTCCAGCACGTTGTTTCTTCAGCACAATATCAAATAACAAATAACATCTTGATTTGACTTCTTTGGCTGTGGACAGTATTTCCAACAGAGCGTAGTCCTCCTTGTTCGAAATACAGCAGAGCATAATCCACCTCTTTAGAGAGCGATGAACACGGATGAACACCTCTATAGAGAGCGATGAACCTCTGTAGAGAGCGATGGATTAAGTACTGCCAAATATACTTATCTTCTTATGGAAATAGATGTGTGTTCCCTATTGTGCGCTGCTAGAATCATTCAATGTATGTGGCATGGCGGAAGCAATGAATTTGTTTGGGTGTGGCACAGAATCATGACGTGGCTAAAATGTACTACAAATTCATCCAGGGCGCGTACCTCTTAGTTGTAACCATGCAAGAATGCACTGTATGTTGCTTCCCGGCTGACATCAAACTCTCCGTCTCTGTGCTTGAAACTGTGTATGGTTAGTGCCGACTTTGCTTGCAATGAAGATAACAGTAGTCGTAGAGGTTGTTGCGAGAGTCATGCCAACCAGCCAATCTCGG
>CM035436.1:29409603-29437103 GCA_020310875.1 Ceratopteris richardii | reverse complement strand
TCTATGGAGTGGTTTTGTTTTTTTTAATCATCAAAAAATGATGCTGAAGAAGTCCAGTGTGAGGTTCTTTAAGTGATAGGAATGGTTGTGCAGTCTGCAAATGAGGACAGAGATTGTGTTTTCAGTTTTTATCAATGAGAATGAAGATACACCTGATGGATCCTCTATCTAGTACTTAGCTTAGGACAATGTGATTGGTACTTACATCTGACTGTTCTGTCTACTTTCAATTTCAACATGTTGTATCATGAAGAAAACTAGCTGCTTGGTCTTAGATGTTATGCTTATCAATGTGACCTGGAGATTGTGCTCGGCATTATGATGGTGCTTCACCTGCTTGAGATGATACACCTAATGAATCCTCTATCTAGTATCAACATGTTTTCTGTTTTTGTCAATGAGTATGATGATACACCTAATGAATCCTCTATCTAGTATCAACATGTTTTCTATTTTTGTCAATGAGGATAATGATACACCTTATGAATCTTCTATCTAGTACTTAGCTTATTCATTTACTTAATTCTACTTATTAAGCAGGGTTAAGTTCTTAATGTATTTTTAGACTTTTGGATGATTGGTTTTCCACATTCATAATATTCTTATATAATGCATTCAGATTATTTGCTCCCCTGAGTGTATTGAAACAAACAAAATCATTTTTATTGTTAAATGCTCTACTCAACTGAGGGACAATTTCATTCTAAACTATAAATTTTTATGCTTTCAGATAAGGAGATTGACCTTCTAACAGTTCAGCACTACACTCTATCAACCTAAAATAATCAGGTGCGTTCAGTTTCAAAACTCAAACTCCAACTAATACTATGAAGTATCAACCTAAGAATTAAATTTCATAACAGGTATTTGAACTCGGCATTGCTTCAGCCTTCAAAGATTTGAAAACAACGCAATGCAAGTTTTGAGTTTTGATTTTTGCATTTCAATCTTTATCCAAGAGTAGCTTGCAGGTACTCTTATTACCTATGATTAAAGAATTTTCACTTAGTTGTTAGTAATAGCATATGATTGAGGAAGATATATGACTATGACCAAGGTTGAAGGTTGAGAATCTTATCCCTAAGATTACTAAGTTCTACTAATTTCTATCTCATTTCTTCACTCTTATGTTTTTATATGCTGATAGGTCATCATAAATTGATCCTAGAAAGAACTTAGATTCTAAGGAGAAGGCTTTTATCATCTACAATGAAGAAATGGAAGTCTCAACCAAATCTTCATTCTTTTCTTGCTAAGAGATCCACTCATGTGGGAGTTGGATCAGCATCAAGTGATGTACAGAAGGATGTGGTCAATGTAATAGTGAATGATACAAACATGAGCATGGTTGTTGACCATGTTGTCGAAAGTAGTACAATAAATTGTGCTACTATAGAAAATAGTAGTCTTGAAAGTCAAGAAGCTAGCAAAAAGAGTAGTCGCAAATGGCATAATCAATGGACGTTATTGCATCCTTGGGCTTACTTATGTAAGTCCATGACCAATGTTGAACCTTACAATGACAAGAAAAAATTATAAGTGTTTGTCATATGACATATTTCTTCTAAAAGCTCTCTGTCACATGACATGCATCTTTCTGTTGAGACAGGTTCAAAGATTACATGAAGCACCTTAAACTTGAACAGACTCTAAGTTCTAAAGTGCAAACATGCTTGGGGCAGCTTGCTGATGGATAGTTTATGGCACAGCATACTGCAAGTTGTTAAGGAAACACTCACGAATTTGACGCAACAAACAAAGAGAAAAATAGAATCCTCCGGAAAATCAGTGCACAGGTGTACAGTATGCGAAGTTAGTGCGCGGTGTCCGCATAACAGAGCAATTAACCGCGGCGGGCGCGTCAGGCGCGCATAACGCGAATTGAAGAATGACAGAGCAAAGGAGCGCCAAAGAAAGTGTATATATATACAACAAAGGTTGAAGAAAAAAGAGAGTGTGCGTGTATGCGAGTGACGCAGATATACACGGAGAGGGAATCATAGTTGATACACAGAGGAGAACGAGAGACTGAGAGAAGACGCCATAGATCGCGTATGAGTGAAGAGAGAGTTAGAAGTTCTCAGAAGACGCCATAGATCGCGTATGTACAGATGAATAACACAAGCCTGAAGTGTCGGGTCCTTTCATCTGAAGAGAGATGGTAATAAGAAACTACTCACTGTAGGAGAGTTTCTGTAGCTTGAGCGAGAAGAGGCCAAGCTTACTTGTACACATCTTCTCTAATCGAAAACACATGTTCATGTGGATGTCTGTGCGCAATCTTTACTTGTGAAGAATCTGAAGCTATTTCGTGTTACGGTAGGAAGCTTAGTTTATCGTTAACTGTCACGACTCGTTACTAAACGTGCTTCAGTACCTTCTCTGTAAACGCATGTTTCGGTGAATAACAGTTTACTCAGTAAACATGTTTCAGTAATTTCTGGTCAGTTACAGTTTCTCAGAAAACAAGTTTTCCGGTAGAACAACGAAGTATAACTCATAGCAGAGTTCGAAGCTTTGTATGAGAGATAGCTCATCTTGTAGCTAGACGTCTCTACTTTAAGCTGATCACAGTTTCCGGTGGAATAAAGATGTACACACAGTACAAAAGTTAACCGGAAAGTAGCAGTTCAGAACTGTGAAGTTTCCAGAAGGAAGTTCATTCGGTGAAGGAAGCTCACACACTACTTCTTTACCACACATAAGCTCATCTGAAGTAATTAACGAACAGAACTAAGTTTATTTCGGTGAAGTTCCGGTACGATTACGATGTCAGTCCAGTAACAGTCTGGTGAAGTTTCGGTGGAACCTGAGTCGCAGAGTAACACAGTAAAAGCGATGTTAATTAGGCTAAACTACTGTTGATTACAGAGGTGTTCTGAATCACTCTAGTCTAGCATTCTACTACGGTGGCGCGGCATTTTTCCGCAGGCCTGACAGAGTCAAGCCTTGTCGCGAAACCCACCTTCAGGGCGAAAGTATTTCCGCAACAGTAGGCGTTAGAGCCGAAGGTTTTCGCCAACAACATCCGAATTCAAATCGCCCACAATATTTGGTTTCAGAGCTAGTTAATCTCCCAACAGTTGGTATCAGAGCAGGTTAGTTTTCCCAAGAATCGGTATAAGAGGCGGATCATTCCACGAGAGGAAGAAGATCATGGCAGATCATGTCCAAATTGATAAACTGGACAGAGATAATTATCCCGCATGGGTAATGCGCATGGAAGCCTTACTTATGAGTAAGGACTTAATGACGTACGTGACCGGAGAAGAAAAGAAACCGACTTTCGAAGATGATAGTCAACCGGAAAAAGAAGAACTAGATGCCCTAAAGCTATGGCAGAAGAAAGATGCAACGGCAAGAGCCTACATCTACAACACTGTGTCAGATCATCTGCTACCGCACATTAGAGGTCTGGAGAAAGCAGAGGACATATGGAGAGCATTGGAAGATCACTTCCAGAATACTACGAAAGCTAGGAAAGCCAGCCTATGGTCCGAGTTCACAACGTTCAAAAAGAAGCCAAGTCAAAGCATCAGTGACTACGTCACTAAAATGAAGGATCTAGCAGATAGCCTTGGATCCATAAATGAAGAAGTCGAAGATCATAGATTGATAGCGCAAGTGCTCACAGGTTTGAGAGGAGATGAAAGGTGGAAACCTTTCGTACTATCAACTGAACTCTCCCTAAATCATTTTGTACCAGAGTTAAATCAGTTGCTTGGTTTGATGCTCACATATGAGCAAGACCTGAAAGGAGACGCAGACAAAGGACATAGCTCAGCAATGTATATGAAGAACAAGAAGAAAGACAAAGGCAAGTCAAAAGATGAAGAAGAGTCGAGCTCTCAGGCCTATTACGCAAGAGGTAAAGGCACTGGCAGAGGAAGAGCAAGAGGAAGAAGCCGCCAGAATACCACCAAGAAAGTTTGCTGGATTTGTGGACTAAGTAACCATCTGGCGCATGATTGTTGGCACAATCAACAAGGATCAAATCAAAATCAAAACAACAATAGCAGAGGCAGTAGTGGAAGAAATCAAAGTAACTTCCAAAGAGGAAGACAAAGCCAAAGAGGAGGCTACGGTAGAGGTGGAGTAAGAAGTTGGGGACAGAGCCAATCCTACAACACCACCTACAACAACTACGCAAATGACACACAGAATGAAAGTCATACATCATTGATGATGAACTCAATCAGCACATCAGAAAATGAAGACCTAAAGGTATTTTACATTGATTCTGGATGCTCTAATCATTTGTCAGGAAATATAGAACTAATGTCAGAACTAGAGAAAGGTAGTTCTAGTCACACTGTTCAAACAGGTGACAATACAAGACACAAAGTACAATCAATCGGAAAAGTGAAATGCAAGAGTGGAGCAGATTTGCTAACCAATGTTTTGTATGTTCCAACAATACCAAAAAATCTGATCAGTGTGGGATAGATAGTCGAAAAAGGTTTTCAGGTCAGATTTACAAATAAAGGAGTATTTGTAGAAGATCCCAAGAACGGATATTATCAGATCGTCTCTGGTAAGAAAGAAGGCAGACTCTTTACCTTAAGAGTACAAGGGAAC
Organism: Ceratopteris richardii; assembly: GCA_020310875.1. Taxonomy (NCBI): domain Eukaryota; kingdom Viridiplantae; phylum Streptophyta; class Polypodiopsida; order Polypodiales; family Pteridaceae; genus Ceratopteris; species Ceratopteris richardii. The sequence continues at coordinate 29,432,525 of CM035436.1, read as the reverse complement.
ATTGGGCAAGCGCTGCTCACACATGATGAAAAGGTAATTACAGAACTTGATCTCTGGCACAAGAGATTAGGTCACTTTCACGAAAAAGGAATCAAAGCTATGATAGCGAATCAGTCTGTACTAGGATTACCGAACGTACAGAACCAACATATGATTCACAAATGCGAAGCCTGTCAAATGGGAAAAGCCCACAGGTTACCTTTCCAGAAGAAAGGATTCAAACATGACGGTGTGCTAGAACTTATACATACAGATGTATGGGGACCAACGAAAGAAGGATCAATCAGCGGATCAAGGTACTATGCTTTATTCATTGATGATGCAACAAGGTGGATAACTCTTTATGTTTTGAAAGAGAAATCAGAAGTATTCGGAGCTTTCAGACATTTTCATGCATATGCTGAAAGACTCACCGGACGAAAACTTAAAAGACTGAGGTCTGATGGAGGGGGAGAATACTTCTCCCGAGAATTCAATGACTATCTTTGGAATGCAGGTATTAAGAGAGAAATAACCTGCAGGTATACACCACAACAGAATGGTGTAGCAGAAAGGAGAAACCGAACTCTAGTCGAGTTTGCACGAGCTATGCTAAAAGAAAAGAATTGCCCGGATTATCTTTGGGCTGAAGCCGTAAATACAGCTACATACTTGGTAAACAGGTTACCATGTACAGCGTTAGAAGGAATGACCCCTTATGAAGCCTGGTGGGGAAAGAAGCCAACACTTGATCACTGCAAAGTGTTTGGATCAGTAGCGTATGCTTATGTACCATCTCAACTCAGACATAAGCTTGAACCGAAAGCAGAGAAATATGTATTCGTCGGATATGATGAGAAACAGATGGGTTACAGGTTATGGAGCCCTCTAACCAAACATTTTACTGTTTCCAGGGATGTAACATTTGATGAACAGAAAAGCTGGTATGCAGATCAGAGTCATACAGCTGAAGAATTTGAAGAAGAGATAAAAAGAAGAGAAAAAGGAAAATCAATCGTTCAGCTAAACAAAGAAGACGAGGCAAGTACGTCCAGGACCGGAACAGGTATAAGGAACGAAGATGAAGACAGGTACTCAGACACACACGAAGAATATGAACTAAGAAGGTCAAACAGAGTAAGAAGACAACCGGAAAGATACTCGTATGATACATCGTATATAACTCAACAAGATTATGCATATATGGTTAAAGAAGAGGAAGAGCCTCAGAGCTATGACGAAGCTAAAGGCAAGAAGCAATGGCAAGAAGCAATGAAAGAAGAATTCACCGCACTGGAAGAGAACAAGACATGGGAGCTTGTTCCTAAACCGAACGGTAAGAAAGTAATTGGAAATAAATGGGTGTTCAAAGTTAAGAAACTTGCAGATGGAAGGATAGCCAGACATAAAGCGAGACTGGTTATCAAGGGCTATGCTCAGACACATGGCATAGACTATGACGAGACGTTCAGTCCGGTGGCAAAGATGTCAACCATAAGAACAGTGATTGCTATAGCAGCTTCAAAAGGATGGAAGCTAAGTCAGCTAGATATAAAGAATGCATTCCTGAATGGATATATATCAGATGAAGTCTATATGGAACAACCGGAAGGGTTTATAAGTTCCAGATACCCAAACTTTGTTTGCAGGTTAAGAAAAGCACTTTATGGACTGAAGCAAGCTCCAAGAGCTTGGAACTACAGACTCGTGAAGTATCTAAACGAACTTGGATACCAAAGTTCGAAGGCAGATGCAAGTCTACTCATCAAAAGAACAGAAGAAGGAATGATCTACATTTGTATCTATGTAGATGACATAATAATTACAGGAACCTCAGATGCAGGAATCACAGAGGTAAAGAAACTGCTAGAAAAGGAATTCAAGATCAGTGACCTGGGAAAGTTATCATACTTTCTAGGTATGGAAATCACATATACAGATCATGGTGTATATGTCACACAAGAGAGGTATCTCCTGAACTTACTGAAGAAGTTCAACATGGAAAATTGTAGAGAAGCTTCAACACCGCTTGAAGTAAACCATAAACTCAGTAAATATAGTGGTACAGAGTTTAAAGATATGAAGAAGTATCAATCGTTAGTAGGAAGCTTAATATATGCTACGCTAACAAGACCGGATCTCAGTTTTCCGGTGGGAGTTCTCTCACAGTTTATGCATTGTCCGACAGAGCAACATTGGGTTGCAGGACAAAGAGTTCTCAGATATATCAAAAGAACTATAAAGGAAGGATTATATTATCCTTTTACGTCAGATATAAAGCTCAGAGCATATAGTGACTCAGATTGGGCAGGAAGTCAAGATGACCGAAGATCAACGCATGGGTATATGATATACCTAGGAGATAAGCTGGTAAGCTGGTGTTCGAAGAAACAACACACAGTAGCTTTATCATCAACAGAAGCAGAATACAAAGGACTGGTAGAAGCATCAAAAGAAGTAATATGGATGCAGACGTTACTTAAAAGCATGGGAATAGATCAAAGTATACCGATCATACATGGAGATAATATGAGCTCGCTGTATCTTGCAGCGAATCCTGTGTTTCATGCAAGAACAAAACACATAGAGATTCAATACCATTTCCTAAGGGAAAAAGTAATGGAGAAAGAGATAGAAATAGTCTACACTCCTACGAAAGATCAGATTGCAGATATTCTGACAAAGAGCTTGGATGGAACAAAGACAAACAGATTCAAAGAGATGGCAGGTATAAAAGAAAGAAAGATATATGAAAGGCCGGAAGAAGTCAAATTAGTGATTGAGGGGGAGCTGTTAAGGAAACACTCACGAATTTGACGCAACAAACAAAGAGAAAAATAGAATCCTCCGGAAAATCAGTGCACAGGTGTACAGTATGCGAAGTTAGTGCGCGGTGTCCGCATAACAGAGCAATTAACCGCGGCGGGCGCGTCAGGCGCGCATAACGCGAATTGAAGAATGACAGAGCAAAGGAGCGCCAAAGAAAGTGTATATATATACAGCAAAGGTTGAAGAAAAAAGAGAGTGTGCGTGTATGCGAGTGACGCAGATATACACGGAGAGGGAATCATAGTTGATACACAGAGGAGAACGAGAGACTGAGAGAAGACGCCATAGATCGCGTATGAGTGAAGAGAGAGTTAGAAGTTCTCAGAAGACGCCATAGATCGCGTATGTACAGATGAATAACACAAGCCTGAAGTGTCGGGTCCTTTCATCTGAAGAGAGATGGTAATAAGAAACTACTCACTGTAGGAGAGTTTCTGTAGCTTGAGCGAGAAGAGGCCAAGCTTACTTGTACACATCTTCTCTAATCGAAAACACATGTTCATGTGGATGTCTGTGCGCAATCTTTACTTGTGAAGAATCTGAAGCTATTTCGTGTTACGGTAGGAAGCTTAGTTTATCGTTAACTGTCACGACTCGTTACTAAACGTGCTTCAGTACCTTCTCTGTAAACGCATGTTTCGGTGAATAACAGTTTACTCAGTAAACATGTTTCAGTAATTTCTGGTCAGTTACAGTTTCTCAGAAAACAAGTTTTCCGGTAGAACAACGAAGTATAACTCATAGCAGAGTTCGAAGCTTTGTATGAGAGATAGCTCATCTTGTAGCTAGACGTCTCTACTTTAAGCTGATCACAGTTTCCGGTGGAATAAAGATGTACACACAGTACAAAAGTTAACCGGAAAGTAGCAGTTCAGAACTGTGAAGTTTCCAGAAGGAAGTTCATTCGGTGAAGGAAGCTCACACACTACTTCTTTACCACACATAAGCTCATCTGAAGTAATTAACGAACAGAACTAAGTTTATTTCGGTGAAGTTCCGGTACGATTACGATGTCAGTCCAGTAACAGTCTGGTGAAGTTTCGGTGGAACCTGAGTCGCAGAGTAACACAGTAAAAGCGATGTTAATTAGGCTAAACTACTGTTGATTACAGAGGTGTTCTGAATCACTCTAGTCTAGCATTCTACTACGGTGGCGCGGCATTTTTCCGCAGGCCTGACAGAGTCAAGCCTTGTCGCGAAACCCACCTTCAGGGCGAAAGTATTTCCGCAACAGTAGGCGTTAGAGCCGAAGGTTTTCGCCAACAACATCCGAATTCAAATTGCCCACAATATTTGGTTTCAGAGCTAGCTAATCTCCCAACACAAGTCACCTCCTAATTTTCCATTTGATGTACATGTTTTGTGCACATGTCCACTCTAACAGATGGAGACATTGCTTCAATGATGTACCATTCAACTGCCAAGTCTGACTGTGGTTGTCCATTTGATTAAAAAGATCAATGTAAATAGTGCTTTTTCAAACATGTTCACTCGTATCATTCCTGAGAACAATTCACACAGAATGTTAAGAAAACAAAGGCAACAGGAGCAGTAGTTGACCTTTTGTTGTTACACTAAAAATGTGTCCCAATGGACAAATAAGTAATAATTTTTTCCTGTCATTTGTAAGGTTGAGCATTGGTCATGGACTTACATAAGTAAGCCCAAGGATGCAATAACGTCCACTGATTACACCATTTGCGACTACTCTTTTAGCTAGCTTCTTGACTTTCAAGACTACTATTTTCTATAGTAGCACAATTTACGGTACTACTTTCGACAACATGGTCAGCAACCATGCTCATGTTTGTATCTTTCACTATTACATTGACCACATCCTTTTGTACATCACTTGATGCCGATCCAACTCCCACATGAGTGGATCTCTTAGCAAAAAAAGAATTGAAGATTTGGTCGCAACTTCCTTTTCTTCATTGTAGATGATAACGAAGCCTTCTCCTTAGAATCTTTAAGTTCTTTCTAGGATCCATTTATGATGATTTATCAGCATATGAAAACAAAAGAGTGAATAAATAAGATAGAAAATAGTAGAACTTAGCAATCTTAGGGATAGGATTCTCAACCTTGGTCATACTCATATATCTTTCTCAATTATATGCTATTACTAACAACTAAGTGAAATTTCTTTAATCAACATGTCATAGGTAATAAGAATACCTGCAAGCTACTCTTGGATAAAGATTGAAATGCAACAAAACTCAAAACTTGCGTTGTGTTGTTTTTAAATCTTTGAAGGCTGGAACAATGCCAAGTTCAAGTACCTGTTATGAAATTCAATTCTTAGGTTGATACTTCATAGTATTGGTTGGAGTTTGAGTTTTGAAACTAAACGCACCTAATTATTTCAGGTTGATAGTGTAGTGTTGAACTGCTAGAAGGTCAATCTCCTTATCTGAAAGCATAAAAATTTGTAGTTTAGAATGAAATTGTTTCTCAGTTGAGTAGAGCAGTAAACAATAAAAATGATTTTGTTTGTTTCAATACACTCAAGGGAGCAAATAAATCTGAATGCATTATATAAGAAATATTATGAATGTGGAAAACAAATCATCCAAAAGTCTAAAAATACATTAAGAACTTATCCCTGCTTAACAAACAAAATTAAGTAAATGAATAAGGTATTAAAAATATGCTTACAATGATATTAAGTATCCCTTTGGAATATATACATACATGCATACACACACACACATACATACATGCATGCATATGTATACAAATTGTTTGATCCAAACTAAAGACTTTTCTGGAAAAACCAACTAACTTGCACTATGACTCAGATTTGCTGGCTCCTGAAAGTACAAAGAGTAAAAAAGTAAAATCTCAGTATGTCTTCCCTTTTTGCTTTCTCAAGCAGGTGCAGCACCATCATAATGCCGAGTATAATCACACTGTCCTAAGCTAAGTACTAGATAGAGGATTCATAAGGTGTATCATTATCCTCATTGACAAATACAGAAAACATGTTGATTCTAGATAGAGGATTTATTAGGTGTATCATCATACTCATTGACAAAAACAAAAAAGATGTTGATACTAGATAGAGAGGATTCAATAGGTGTATCATCTCAAGTAGGTGAAGCACCATCATAATGTCGAGCACAATCACACTGTCCTAAGCTAAGTACTAGATAGAGGATTCATAAGGTGTATCATTATCCTCATTGACAAAAACAGAAAACATATTGATACTAGATAGAGGATTCATTAGGTGTATCATCTGCTTTAACACCTCAATCGAAAGCAAGTACCAGTCACACTATCCTAAGCTAAGTACTAGATAGAGGATTCATGAGGTATATCATCATCCTCATTGATAAAAACAGAAAACATGTTGATACTAGATAAAGGATTCATTAGGTGTATCATCTCAAGCAGGTAAAGCACCATCATAATGCCGAGCACAATCTCCAGGTCACATTGGTAAGCATAATATCTAAGACCATGCAGCTAGTTTTCTTCATGATACAACATGTTGAAATTGAAAGTAGTCCGAACAGCCAGATGCAAGTATCAATAGATAGAGGATTCATCAGGTGTATCATCATCCTCATTGACAAAAGCTGAAAACACAATCTTTTTCCTCATTTGGAGACTGCACAACCATTCCAATTATTTAATATTGCATATTATGCAATGTAGATCAACTTTTGTGCTACCTTCGTTGTAGCAACATCAGTAAATATCAAGTTCCAACAGAAAGTATACAACCATTCCCATCACTTAAAGAACCTCACACCGGACTCCTTCAGCATCATTTTTTGATGATTAAAAAAAAAACAAATCCACTCCATAGAGAAGGCAATAAAGACCTTGCATTATCAGCGTTCACTAGGCTGCAAGAACTTGGTGTATTCTTACTCAGGTAGGAGGATATACTCTTTGAACCTACAATTCTGAAAAAAGCATTGCAAAGCTATGCATTTATTAGTGAAGACGGAATCACAACTAGAATGAGGAAAGCATGATAATGCCCCCACTCACATATGCTTCAACACATCAATCGAAAGCAAGTAAAAAGAGAGTTAAATGTCTCCTAATCGGAATGACCTGCATGTGAAGCGGCTTGATCTCAAACAAAATGAAGAACTGGAGTCCCAGTCTGTCACTGATGTATTCATCTGGTCATGCTATTGAGCCTCCAAAAAGTGTTTGGTAGAATGAAAATATACTTTAAAAAGTGTAATCCTTGTGATATTAGTCAAAGTTGATCACCTACCCTTGTGGTGATGGCAAACAAAGTGCACTCAAAGTGACCAAACTACTCGTATGTTGTGAGTTAGTGTACCCAAAGCGCATGATACTCCCTTCACCAAACTCCCACATCAATAAGTGTTGACTTAAACATGCATAAAACTCAATAAAAATTAAGAACAGAGAATTGATGCCATTGTTTTCTATCATAGCTTTCGACCTCACCACTCAAAAATGATTGATTGAGAAAAGCTTTGATTTTCGGATACTTAAAAAATGCACCATCTTCATACCTCCAGCATATGGGTTGAATCCAACTCATGCATCCATCGAGTTCTTATGCGGCCTTCCATCCTCACTAATCAACACACATGAGGATGACTACCCAAGCAATTAGCGTGCCACACAATAGTGATGCATCCTACCATTTGTCCAAGATGAGAAGATATGTTTGGCTTGTCTCAAGTCTAGCATCCATACTTGCCAACTAGGACAATATAGCATACGATTAAGACAGATATGTATACATATATGTGTATGTATACGTATATGTGTATGTATATGTATATGTATATGTATACGTATAGGTGTCTGTATATGTACATGTATATGTATATGTATAGGTATATGTATACGTATATGTATATGTATATGTATAGGTATAGGTATACGTATAGGTATATGTATACGTATAGGTATAGGTATAGGTATACGTATAGGTATATGTATATGTATATGTATATGTATATGTAAATGTAAATGTATATGTATATGTATATGTATATGTATATGTATATGTATATGTATATGTATATGTATATGTATATGTATATGTATACGTATAGTATATGTATACGTATAGTATATGTATACGTATATGTATAGGTATATGTATATGTATATGTATATGTATAGGTATAGGTATATGTATATGTATATGTATATGTATAGATATATGTATATGTATACATATATGTATATGTATATATATAGGTATATGTATACATATATGTATACGTATATGTATATGTATATATATATATATATATATATATATATATATATATATGTGTGTGTGTGTGTGTGTGTGTGTGTGTCTATATGTATATGTATATGTATATGTATATCTATATGTATATGTATATATATACGTATATGTATATGTATATGTATATGTATATGTATATGTATATGTATATGTATATGTATATGTATATGTATATGTATATGTATATGTATATGTATATGTATATGTATATATATATGTATATGTATATGTATATGTATATGTATATGTATATGTATATGTATATGTATATGTATATGTATATGTATATGTATATGTATATGTATATGTATATGTATATGTATATGATGTATATGTTATATGTATATGTATATGTATATGTATATGTATATGTATATGTATATGTATATGTATATGTATATGTATATGTATACGTTGTCGGGAAGTTGCGGACATAAGGCTGGTGGATCAGTCAGCCATTAAATCCCTCGGCACACGCGGGGTGTATGAGACAATCGTAGGTGTTTTAGGTATATTTTTCTTTCGTCTAAGGTAAAAGAAATTCTAAATTACTCTTAAATCTAGGAAATATGGATTAGGTAATTGTAACACTTTAAACGTCTAAGAACCGTAAGGCTGAGCTGCTCTATATCTATCAATAGCTTCTTGAGGTATAGGTACTATCAAAGTTTCCTCAGTTAATTTTTCTTTTATAATTTCGTCTTCTTGGATTTCTAAATGATTAGGTTGTGTATGACTAATTAAGGGTGGTGGAAATGAATCTATGTTATCTTGGGGTTCATTAGATGCAATTGAAAATAATGCTATAAATCTATTAAGACAATAATCGTGAGATACTGATATTAACGATTCGTGTGTAATAATATCTCTAACTACTTCTACTTCAACTTCTACTTCTAAAGGTGCATTACTTTCAAATTGAATTGGATTTTCAGATGACATGGACAAGAAAGAGAATGCAAATTGAAATTGAATTAATTCTAAAGACAATAATGGATGATTACAATGCTATAAAGCAATGTATAGATTGCTAACAACTAGTGAATCCTATACAAAAGCTTAATCAAGGATAACTTCTATGGATTTAATTCAGATTGTCGGATATTTGAATTGATGAAATATTCACTTTGCTTCACTTCACTGCACTTCAATTGCTTTTTAATCTTCAATGTTTCTGAAAAAAAAAAACATTAGCATTGTAAGAAACATTACAAGAAAATCATTAAGAAACATAAACTTACATTATCATGCAAATATGCTAACACGTACATGTTAATATTAGATTCATGCATTTAAACATACATTTGCAAACATACTTACTCATGTTCATTCATGCTAATACTTAGGTACATTAATTTTCATTTTTGTTTTTTAAGTTAACAAGTAGATAAAACTCCACGTTGTCCAAATTGCGTAAAAATGAGAACTTCAATAATGCATTTCCATAGCACATTTCATCGTGAAAGGACTATATTGGTTCAACCTTTACGCATTAAACCACGAAGAGGATCAGAGAGCTTTACTACACATCTGCATGAGATTAGAAACACAGACCAAGAAGTAAAGGAAATTCTTCATGTTCTACAGAAATAACCGTTCATACCCAACTCCCGCGAGTATCACCGATAAAGTCTCTTTCTCTCTCTGGCGCATTCTAACTCTCACTTTCTCTCTTTCTCTTTCTCCCTCTCTCGAATCGTGGATTCGCTACAGCGCTAGCATATGCACATTCTCTGATGCGAGCAGCATCCGTATATCGCTCTTCTGCTGATGCCATAAAGATGCCTCTGACAAGAACAAACTCTTCTGCTTCAAGAGATGATACTTGATCTGTGTGAGGCCTGTCAAGCTGAGTCATGACTGATGCCCGGAGGGGGCACTCTGTACGCCAGATGATGAGGTGTGCATGTGTACTTTGATTGGATCATTTATCATATGCACACCATCACCATATGCTAGGTCCCGATTGACTTGAATGGGAGCCTGGCATCGAGCAGCAACAATGATAGCATCTGAGGGTCGAAGGTAAAAAATAACTTCCTGTGCTTCATCAACCAGATCCTTGCACAGAATAAGTTGGGCATAATATGCCTCTTGGACTCTTTTAGTTATTCAAACAAGCTTCACCCTGTATCCCATCACTGCAATGAGATCTTGAAGGACTTGGTATACTGTAGGCCTTGCCAGATGCACATTCCGAATAGTCTCCATATATTGTTGATCCCGCATCTTTATGGAAAAAACCATATGACCCACTCTTCACCTCCACTGCAGCTTTGATCACTGTCGAATTGATATAATCATCCTTTTGCTGATGATGTTTGGTTGCGTTGAAGTGCATGTCGCTGCTGCAGCTGATGCGCTTGATCGATAGGCTAACAGTGCGGGGACGGACACAAATGCGACTGCGTCGTATGCCAAAATTGTGAGCCAGAAGGTGCGACACCGCAGGAATCAACGGAGCAGACATTTGCCGAGGGTTGGCCTTGATCGAGCAATTGTTGACTGGGAAAACACTAGGACAAATCAATGTCTCCATTGCAGCAAAGATTCAAGACCCTGCATAGTTATGTCAAGCGGAATAGAACGAACTCCCGATGGGAAGTTGAAAAGCCCATGTGAACTGGAATCCATCCATTCACTAATATCTTTCACATTGGCCAAAGACGTAGAAAGTGCGACAATCCTAATGCGAGATTCATTCCTATTGGAAATGTATCGCATCCTTGAAACCAGTACTGGCCCGACTTGATCACCAGTAAGATGGAACTCGTCAACGATGAACAAAGTGATGACATGATAACTTATGAAAACCACTGATGACGTAATAATATATGAAAACCATTGATGACGTGATAATATACTCTCCAACAGTGCCGCCGATGCACATAAATTCAGAGTTTCTTTCTCTTTCTGTCGTTCTCTCTCTCTCTAAACTTACGCAGATAGAGCCTTTTGCTTTCTCTCTCTCCTACATGGATGCAATAGATGTTGCAGCCACCAGAGAGAGGAAAAGAAAATAACAATCTTTCTCTAGATAATTTAATGCAGAGAAAAACAAACCAAATTCTCTCCTACACATACACGGCAAGGTGAGAAGAAGACAGAGGAAGTACCTGAAAGAAAAAAAACATTAGGTGAAACTGGAGCACAGTACACACATATATACTTACAGAAGTCAAATTCTTACCACTCTTTTTGAACTTGCTTTCATTTCTCAGCCACACTTTTTCTCATTAACTTTCACCACTCTTTTCATCTACACTAGTTCTCACCATTCCTTTCTGTCAACCAACTTTATTCACTTTAAGTGCATCATCCTTTCAGACCACTCCCTAATTCACTTTAATTCCACATTACTCACATACCATTCTTTTTTTTTTTCTAGCATTCATATAGACCATTAGTTATTTATTCATTTAATTGATCATTTTAATTTCATTAGCCAACATTTTCTTATTTAAATAAATCATTTAATTTAAGCTTAGTTTAAGGGTTTAATTAATTAGAACCTTAGTATTTAAATACACATATTTAATTAAAATAATTTTTAATGACATAGTTTAATGTTTAATACATAAATATGTAATTTATATATTAATGTTTTTAAATAACATCTATTTTGACCCTTTAAAATAGTAAAACCCTAGAAAAATCTACTTGGAACCCATCAAAAAACCCATTGAAACCCTTTGGAAATTAATTGAAAACCTAGTTAAACCCTATCATTAACCAGGAAATAATGCTCCTAACTTAAATGCACATGATTAACCGTAAACCTAGGGTTTTAAACCATAATTCAATACTTCTATGGCCTAAACACACATTATTCGAGCAGTTTAGGGTAAACCATAATTTGAACTTTTGTTTTCTTCATCCATTTGATCCTGCAAATACTTAACAAGAGTTTAGTTCCAAGAAAAAACATTGTAATAATGAGAAATTAGAATTAACCAATAATCATTTTTTATTTTTCTTGATCGTCAACGGAAAGGTTGAAAACTTTCCGACATTCGCCCCGACCAAACCTGCACATCGTCCTCGATGGGCCAAACCTGCAGATCATGGAAGGCAATATCAAATTCTTTGGAAAATTATTCATAACTCAAATGCAAATAGTCTATAAAAAATGCTTCTATCATTAGTACATCTTCTGATAGCAAAAAGAACTTATAAAATTATGTAAGCTTGAATTTCAACCTTTTCGTTCAATGCATGAATTCGAAACAGGTTTTAGAAGGAAACTATAGAAGTCATTCAAATAGTGTTCGTACTAACTCTTCTAATAACTCTGTTCATAAGTAAAGCATATGTTATATAGGCCTTCTATCCGCATCTCCTAGCCACTTGCTATTTAAGATACAAAAAACTAATTCCCCTCTAGCATACATCCGCCTTATATAGCTCGCTTTTTAATTCAGAAGTGATTTCAAGACCACAACTGATTTATTTGATTTTTTCTTTCATCTCTGTTTTTTTTTTTTTTTTTTGTCATATACAGCAACCATTAATGTATTGCTTTCAATTTTTCTTCGCAACTTTTTTGATGAAGGGGAAAGGCTTAACCCCTAATCAGAGCAAAGGATCTAGAGGTAAGCTAAAGTAGGAACTAGGATCTCTTAAGCTAAATGGGTCAGATTTAAGGAAGCTTACCTATATAAAACAAGTTTACTCCTACTAGGAGTTGCAAGTTAAGGGATCCGTCAACTATCCATATGACAGCCATAGGTCTTTAATCCCAATTTTCACTTCAAGCACGTTCCTACTTCAGCGTAAATTCTACTTTTCATAATTTTAAGAGGTTTCTTAACCTATCTGAAGAATGTACTATTCTAATTATGATAATGCATGAACTTTCATAATAAATTAAAACATAAATCTGGTTTAGAACTTTTTCACCTGATCTATATTGACTCCATCTTCAGCATCGCCTTTCATCCAAATATCGCTTTGATTGCTTAAATTTTAAACTGCATATACTATCTTCAATCTCCTGCGCTTTATCTTTATCATAAATCAGTCTTTAATTTATTGGTTAAAAAAAAAACATCTTCAACTCCTGCTATCAAGCAAGAACATGTAAACTCACAAGAAAATTAGTTTAAATAAAAATTTTTATTTTCTTACACATAAAAGAAAATTTAAACATTATTTTGATTAAAACATTCATTCATCATTTTCTTCATCAGATAATAAATCATGAAATTCTTCATTTCTTTGTTTAAATATTTTAACTCTTTTACTTGCAATTAAATTTTTAAGCGGAGTTCCATCTAACTCTCTTAAGGCATACGTTCCATTTTCATAGATTTTGACCACCACATAAGGTCCAAACCATCGCTTTTTTAATTTTTTACGAGCATCATACTGTGTATCAAATGTGCTATCATATATCAATACCCAATCATTAATTTTTATTGGCTTTGGCCTTAACCTATGTGATTTATCAAAATATTTTTTATTTTTAAGTCGAGAATTTTTTAATTTAGCTATAGCGTCTTCTAATCTCTCATTCCCTTGCTCAAGTTGCTGAATCCTTAGAGCTAATAAGTCTTCAGTAGCTAAATTATCTTCCCAAGGAAGTGACGTCCAAGTAAGAATTTGGGTATTCACTGGAAAAATTGGTTTTTGGCAGTACATTAACTCTGCCGGCATAAATCCCGTCGTTCTAGTACAGGTCATTCTGTCAGCCCACAAAGCAAATGGCAAAAATTTTGGCCAATTCTTTAGTTCACCTTTGCAAGCTTTAGAAATCGCCTTTATGATAGGAGAATGCTCTTTTTCAATCTTTCCGTTAGCCTCAGGGTTATATGCAGTCGTAAGAGCTAAACGAATTCCATGCCTAGCAAAGAATTCCCTAGCCTCTTGCGCATCTAATTCGCCCCTATCGGCTACTATTTTTTCAATATACCCAAATCTTGAAATCACATCTTCAAGAAGAAATTTGCATACATTGAAATTAGTTTTTGATCTTAGAGCTCGGCCTTCCACATGATTAGTAAGATCTTCTCGAGCAAGAACTATGTATCTCACTCTATCGATACCTTTGGGCATGGTTACTAAGTCTACTACCCACTTATAGTGTATGCATGGTGGATACGTAGGATGCAGTGGATCCCTATGCTTCACCGATGAATAAACTTGACATACATCGCAAGAATCCACATATTTCTTTACATTAACATAAATACCTGGCCACCAGTAACACTCTCTAATTTTTTCATAAGTGGCAACAAAACCTTTATGCCCGGCCCATAAAGTATCATGCATGCTCTTCATGACTTGCATCTGAAGATTCTTAGTACCTGGTACTCTTTGTGGCATTTTGATCTTCCCCCTTGCATGTCTCCAAATTAACCCATCTTTTAAGAAAAAGTTAAATGCTCTTTTTCTAATATTTCTAAATCTATTTGAAGACCATGAAGGTGATCTAACTAAAGTACTAAGATACTTTCCAATCTCTAGCCACTCTTCTTCGTATTCATCTGAATTAAATTTTTCATATACATAAACTTGGGAATCATAATTTATCGTATTAGTATCTACTTTGGCTTCATCATTCTCATCATACCTAGCTCTTGAGAGCATATCAGCAACAGAGTTAGATTTTCCTGATATATGAATTAAAACTGGATTTATAAATTTAATATAAGAAATCCAGCGAAGCATTGCAATATCCGGTGAAGAACAATTTGTGATCATTCCAATTAGCGGTAAACAATCTGTCTCCAGAATCACATTTGCTCCTATGAAATATTCTTTATCAGACTTTAGAGCTGTGACTAAACCCCAAAGTTCTCTTTTAATTTGATGATAATTTCTTTGAGTATTATGTAAAATCTTAGCTCCAAATCTAATAGCATATCTTCTACCCTCTTCATCATCTTGACTTATGACCCAGCCAATTCCAATAGGACTAGTATCAACAGTCAAAATAATAGGCTTATTATTCGTATAATCTACTCGTTTGAGGATTGGAGCTTCTTGCAATAACTTCTTTAATCTTTGCATTGCTTGAGTATGCTTTTCTGTCCATAAAAATTTTCTTTTCTTTCTTAATAAATCATAAAGACAGTCAGCTACATGTGCAAAATGTGGTATCCATATGACATAGAAGATACAAGCTCCTAAGAATCGACAAACTTCACTTACATTTTGACATATCTCCGAAATCTTACTAATGGCGTCAATTTTCTGAGGGTATGGCTTCCGTCCATAATAGCCACAAAGATGACCTACAATTAGGACCTCGTTAACACCAAAAGTAGATTTTTCTATAGATAATGTTAAGCCAACTTGAATAAATCGCTCAAAGGTTTTTTTGCAATCAAGGATATGAGCCTTTACAAATTTACGACAACCATCTTCATCCAGAGTGCTATCTTTCTCTTCTTCCAAGCAACCCTTAATGGGAATGTCATCAATAAAGGGCATAGTAATGTGAGGAACAAAATCGTGTAAAACCAAATTCATTGCACTCATCATGTGTGCTACTGAATTGGTCGCACCTTGAGGTAACGTACACATCCTAACTAATCCCAAAGGTGTTTTCATGGTAGTAATGTCTCTACTCTCTAATGCCAATTGAAATTGATCATACCCAGAGTAGAGATCACCCATTGAATATATAGAATTGCCTGAAAATGCTTCCGCAAATTCATCCACAATTGGACCTATACCCACATTTCTAATGGTCACTTTATTGACCGGTTGAAGATCTTGGATAAACCGAAGTTTTCCACTCTTCTTGGGCACAGTAAACCAACGGTTTGAATAGGGAGCTGAAGAGGATTCTAAAATATGCATATGAATCTTTTCTTTAAGTAATCTAATCAGCTCTGGAAGATGAGCTTTAGGTACAGGAATAGGGCGCAAATTCCAAGGAATATGGGGAATAGTAAAAATTAACATCGGTGAAACTATCCTAGGATCTGCACATCCTATCTCTGAAGGCTCAAGAGAAAATGCTCTTCCATGTTGCTCAATAATCTTCAAAAAATACTCTTTTTCTGCTGGAAGAAGGAAACCACTAGCATCTAATTTAATTTGATTTAAGGATTCTTTAGTAAATACATGGCCAATATTTGTTGGATTTCTGAGGATTGGCTCATGACTTACATTCTTTATAATATCATTACTGAATTTTGGTAATGGTTGTGCTACGGGTTTAACCTTCTTACTAACAGTTTTATATTTGGTCTCCACTAAGGCATCATACTCATGATTAATACTAGAGGCATATTCTTGAATCAATGCATACATATCAAGTGAAGAGATAAGAACATGGGAATTAGACTTACTTTGATAACAAAGTTCTAATTCTTCTAATGTTGAGAAGCAATGTGTAGTTTCAATAATATGTTCAATACTTTCATTCATTAACAAATCTCCTTTGATTTTCAAATATTTTTCATATTTTTTTATAAGTTTTCTTGGAATTTGTTTAAAATGAGAAATATTTAAAGTAGCAGATGGAAAATAAACAGTCATTTTTTCTAAATTTTGTACAAGATTCTGCGAGATTTCGAACCAAAGTCCACTGTCATCTCGCTCAACAGTGGCATTTATTCGAAATCCTGATCTAAGTGTGTTAAAGGAGTTTTTCTTAGTGACCTACGATTACGAGGATGGTTTATACAAAGCGTCATGAATTGGACCGATTTAAGGCCATCACGAGAACGAATTCTTGCGAAAGCACTTCCATCGTCCAATACTTTTGTCTCCATTCTTTGTTCACAAATGAACGGCTGCCCCAAAACAATTGGGTACGAGCAGTCATCATGAATGAAGAAATTATGTTCCTCTTTTACATCTCCTATAGTAATAGGAACATTTGCACAAGCTCCTAGTAAATAGCCAGAAGCATTGTTGGCTACCTTCATTTTCCATCCGTGGTCCCTATCTATGGGCCGTTTTCCTTCGTTATAAATCTCCCTTGAGACTACATTGATTTCTGATCCTGAATCGATTAATGCTACTTGCGGTTTATTATTATTACCTATCTTAACCATAGTTTCAGTGGTACCCCTAGCCCAATGTTTCTGAGTATAATGGCTATTTGGGTCATCATTTCCTTTTTCCAAATGTCCGATTACGGGGCCCAAATAATTTCTACGATCAGAAGATTCTCGATATTCAGATTCATTAATTTGTACAACACTCAATTTCGGTTCATCCTGTTCTTTCCTTTCCTCCATTTCTATATCTTCTGTTCTATAATCTATAAGTTCTCTTCTTCTTTTAATGATACTCATGAAATCTTCCTTCACATCTGTTCTTGAAAATGCTAACCATTCCTCTAATGTCATGGTTACCTCTGCCTTCATAATTTTTTCATCCATAACTTTCTGAATGTCTATTTGTTTTTCGATTTGCGAGATCAATCGAAAAGTCGGAGGTTTCTTTTTCGGTTTTTCTTCCTTACTACCTTCTTCTCGTATGGGTTGCAATTCATTAGGTTTATCTTGACTTTTATCCTCACTTGTAGGTTTCTTTTCTAAATTTTCTCCTACTTTCTTTCCTTTACCCTTATTTTGAGGTTTCTTTTCTTGTTCCTGTTGTTTTGGTTCCTGACTAGGCTCCATCATTAGCGGTTCTTTAATTGTATCAGTAGTTTCACCCTCTTTTCTAGCCCTAGTTGTTCGTTTAGACTGTCCCTCTTCATCCCGTTTTCTTTTCTCGTCTACAGTAATTTCATGAGCATATACTGAGAACATATCTACTGGCTCATTCCAACATGTCTTTGATCTAATATCTGAGCTCGTAGCATATAAGTTCTCAACTGATAACTTTCCTCTACTAGCAGTATCATAAACTTGATTCCAGAAATCACAATTAGAGTCATCACTATCAAGTCTACAAGCATAAGTATTTTGGCTTGTGGAAGCTTCAAAGAAGGTTTTCATACCCCCTTTTCCATAGTTTGATGCCAAAGGCTTGTTTGTTACATAGTCACAGATCTTTCGATCTACTTCTGTGACCCAATTCTTATCCTTGGCCTCTTTGAATAAGTTGCATGTCCAGTGTGGATGCTCCAAATCATCACGCCAGAGACATCTACGTGCTTGGTTAAATGGTCTTCTAGCTGGCATCTGATTCCTAGGATTTTGTTCTAATTCTTTTGGTTTCTCCTGATCTCTCAATTTAAGCTCTTGCATACTCTTTATAGTAGCTATTTCAGTCGTCAAAGTCTCCACATGTTTGACAAGTGATTCTACTGATGTTTTTAACATTGTAATTTCTGAATCTTCCTTTCTAGGGTTATGAGAAGTAGGGTCATTATCTATCTTTCCTGGCATATCTCTTTCATATATTCTTGGAGTTTGCATCTGATTTCGCTCCTGTCTTTGGGCTAACCTATGGACAGCTGCTCGAACGTTATCCCAATTTCCAGTAAGCCCACTTGCAGTCGCTCCATCCTCAAGCATCGGTTCTAGCTCACGTCTAAGAGAAGGATCTAACATATTTAGAAAATTTCTTAATTTATCCGGTTCTAGAGCTGTTCGGTCTGCTTGAGGCATTTGGTTAAATTTGATATCAAATTCAATTAACCCGTGAGTAATATGTTTGTCTAATTTCGTTGTTCCTACCCATCGCATGAATGTGGCTCTATTATTCTTACTATAATCTTCATGCGAAAATTCAGTAAGAAGCCGAGTCTTGAAATCCGCCCAAGTCATGTTTGGTTGAACTACTCTCAATTGAATTCTCTCTCTAGTGAAACCATGAGCAATTCGTATAAATGTATCTTTTTTATTGTCTTCAGGTAACCCATATTGTTCTGTCAATTGTTCATAATATTTAAGATAAGCTGTTACATTTATTCCAGTAAATTCCCCCCTTCTGTTTTAATTGCATCTATGATCTTCCAAATGCGCTGCTCTTCAAAGTGATCAGCCATAGTAGATAAGTCTAACTTTACAGATAAATATGAAATATAAGTATATAACTCTCGTAATAGTACGTCTATTTCTTGGTCCTGATACGACTCCGTGGTAAAAGAAACAGAAATATAGAAAATATTCCTACTCCTTTGCCAACAAAAATAAAGAAAATTTTCCTACTGCTTTACAAAAGAAAATTTTCCTACTATTTTGCAATAGAAAAAATAAAGAAGAATTTCCTATTGCTTTGCAAACAAAACAAAATTTTTCCTACAATTTTGCAATAAAGAAACTTTCCCTATTACTTTGTAAATAGAAATAAAGCAAGCTTTCCTACTATTTTGCAATAAAAAAAAAATAAAGAAGAATTTCCTATTGCTTTGCAAACAAAACAAAATTTTTCCTACAATTTTGCAATAAAGAAACTTTCCCTATTACTTTGTAAATAGAAATAAAGCAAGCTTTCCTACTATTTTGCAATAAAAGTATAAAAAGTATTCCTACTTTTCGGCAAACAGAATTAAAGAAAATATATCTGATCAACCTTTGATGAAGAGGCTCTTTATGAATGTGATCTGTGCAAAAGTTTTATATGCATATGCAATCGTTACTTTTCACAAAAGTTGATGGATAAAGGTGACGTGATGAGGAACAATCAGCTGCAGCTACAAAGGATGTCGACGCTTCTTCTTCAATCGCCAAATTGCCTAAATATGCATATGCAAAACAGAAAGTAAATATACCTTTATACCTACGGTGTCATGCCGACCTTTCACGTCGGGTTCACCAAATTGTCGGGAAGTTGCGGACATAAGGCTGGTGGATCAGTCAGCCATTAAATCCCTCGACACACGCGGGGTGTATGAGACAATCGTAGGTGTTTTAGGTATATTTTTCTTCCGTCTAAGGTAAAAGAAATTCTAAATTACTCTTAAATCTAGGAAATATGGATTAGGTAATTGTAACACTTTAAACGTCTAAGAACCGTAAGGCTGAGCTACTCTATATCTATCAATAGCTTCTTGAGGTATAGGTACTATCAAAGTTTCCTCAGTTAATTTTTCTTTTATAATTTCGTCTTCTTGGATTTCTAAATGATTAGGTTGTGTATGACTAATTAAGGGTGGTGGAAATGAATCTATGTTATCTTGGGGGTCATTAGATGCAATTGAAAATAATGCTATAAATCTATTAAGACAATAATCGTGAGATACTGATATTAACGATTCGTGTGTAATAATATCTCTAACTACTTCTACTTCAACTTCTACTTCTAAAGGTGCGTTATTTTCAGATTGAATTGGATTTTCAGATGACATGGACAAGAAAGAGAATGCAAATTGAAATTGAATTAATGCTAAAGACAATAATGGATGATTACAATGCTATAAAGCAATGATATAATTTCTCTATAAGATTGCTAACAACTAGTGAATCCTATACAAAAGCTTAATCAAGGATAACTTCTATGGATTTAATTCAGATTGTCGGATATTTGAATTGATGAAATATTCACTTTGCTTCACTTCACTGCACTTCAATTGCTTTTTAATCTTCAATGTTTCTGAAAAAAAAACATTAGCATTGTAAGTAACATTACAAGAAAATCATTAAGAAACATAAACTTACATTATCATGCAAATATGCTAACACGTACATGTTAATATTAGATTCATGCAATTAAACATACATTTGCACACATACTTACTCATGTTCATTCATGCTAATACTTAGGTACATTAATTTTCATTTTTGTTTTTTAAGTTAACAAGTAGATAAAACTCCACGTTGTCCAAATTGCGTAAAAATGAGAACTTCAATAATGCATTTCCATAGCACATTTCATCGTGAAAGGACTATATTGGTTCAACCTTTACGCATTAAACCACGAAGAGGATCAAAGAGCTTTACTACACATCCGCATGAGATTAGAAACACAGACCAAGAAGTAAAGGAAATTCTTCATGTTCTACAGAAATAATCGTTCATACCCAACTCCCGCGAGTATCACCGATAAAGTCTCTTTCTCTCTCTGACGCATTCTAACTCTCACTTTCTCTCTTTCTCTTTCTCTCTCTCGAATCGCGGATTCGCTACAGCGCTAGCATATGCACATTCTCTGATGCGAGCAGCATCCGTATATCGCTCTTCTGCTGATGCCATAAACATGCTTCTGACAAGAACAAACTTTTCTGCTTCAAGAGATGATACTTGATTTGTGTGAGGCCTGTCAAGCTGAGTCATGACTGATGCCCGGAGAGGGGCACTCTGTACGCCAGATGATGAGGTGTGCATGTGTACTTTGATCGGATCATTTATCATACGCACACCATCACCATATGCTAGGTCCCGATTGACTTGAATGGGAGCCTGGCATCGAGCAGCAACAATGATAGCATCTGAGGGTCGAAGGTAAAAAATAACTTCCTGTGCTTCATCAACCAGATCCTTGCACAGAATAAGTTGGGCATAATATGCCCCTTGGACTCTTTTAGTTATTCGAACAAGCTTCACCCTGTATCCCATCACTGCAATGAGATCTTGAAGGACTTGGTATACTGTAGGCCTTGCCAGATGCACATTCCGAATAGTCTCCATATATTGTTCATCCCGGATCTTTATGGAAAAAACCATATGACCCACTCTTCACCTCCACTGCAGCTTTGATCACTGTCGAATTGATATAATCATCCTTCTGCTGATGATGTTCGGTTGCGTTGAAGTGCATGTCGCTGTTGCAGCTGATGCGCTTGATCGATAGGCTAACAGTGCGGGGACGGACACAAATGCGACTGCCTCGTATGCCAGAATTGTGAGCCGGAAGGTGCGACGCCGCAGGAATCAACGGAGCAGACATTTGCCGAGAGTTGGCCTTGATCGAGCAATTGTTGACTGGGAAAACACTAGGACAAATCAATGTCTCCATTGCAGCAAAGATTCAAGACCCTGCATAGTTATGTCAAGCGGAACAGAACGAACTCGCGATGGGAAGTTGAAAAGCCCATGTGAACTGGAATCCATCCATTCACTAATATCTTTCGCATTGGCCAAAGACGTAGAAAGTGCGACAATCCTAATGCGAGATTCATTCCTATTGGAAATGTATCGCATCCTTGAAACCAGTACTGGCCTGACTTGATCACCAGTAAGATGGAACTCATCAATGATGAACAAACTGATGACGTGATAACTTATGAAAACCACTGATGACGTAATAATATATGAAAACCACTGATGACGTGATAATATACTCTCCAACAGTGCTGCCGATGCACATAAATTCAGAGTTTCTTTCTCTTTCTGTCGTTCTCTCTCTCTCTAAACTTACGCAGATAGAGCCTTTTGCTTTCTCTCTCTCCTACATGGATGCAATAGATGTTGCAGCCACCAGAGAGAGGAAAAGAAAATAACAATCTTTCTCTAGATAATTTAATGCAGAGAAAAACAAACCAAATTCTCTCCTACACATACACGGCAAGGTGAGAAGAAGACACAGGAAGTACGTGAAAAAAAAAAACATTAGGTGAAACTGGAGCACAGTACACACATATATACTTACAGAAGTCAAATTCTTACCACTCTTTTTGAACTTGCTTTCATTTCCCAGCCACACTTTTTCTCATTAACTTTCACCACTCTTTTCATCTACACTAGTTCTCACCATTCCTTTCTGTCAACCAACTTTATACACTTTAAGTGCATCATCCTTTCAGACCACTCCCTAATTCACTTTAATTCCACATTACTCACATACCATTCTTTTTTTTTTTCTAGCATTCATATAGACCATTAGTTATTTATTCATTTAATTGATCATTTTAATTCCATTAGCCTACATTTTCTTATTTAAATAAATCATTTAATTTAAGCTTAGTTTAAGGGTTTAATTAATTAGAACCTTAGTATTTAAATACACATATCTAATTAAAATAATTTTTAATGACATAGTTTAATGTTTAATACATAAA
>CM035436.1:29237103-29407103 GCA_020310875.1 Ceratopteris richardii | reverse complement strand
ACAGTCCTACACACACATTCCAAGCATAACACACCCATAGAAGATCAAAGAGAAGATGAAAATCTACAGGAAAGAGGCAAATTCGAGATTCCAAAGCTCTCCTTGTTCACAATAGCAAAAAAAGTGCTTACAAAGAGTCACAAAGTGACTTATATACATGTGCCCTAAATTTGGTCCTTTCACACAAGAGACCGGCACTTTATTACTAAAAATTGAATTTCCTACTAATTTAGAAGGGATATTTTACAACAAGATGGGATTATGCCACTAGAGGACTCCTCTAGTGCATTTACATGGCTTGAGGGAATTCTCTAAGACTTTGAAGAAGAAAAATCATGCCCATTAATTTGAAAATTTTGGGGCTCTTCTTTTATGCTTCTCTGCTCTGCAACACTCTCCCCCTCTTTGTCTCTGTCGGCCCTTGACAGACTTTACTTCTTGTCCTCAGCTTGTTTTCTGCATGCATCCCTTGGTCAATTTTTCCTGTTTGCTAGACTGGCATTACGTTTCAATGGCCCTAATTTTGATTCTTCTTTCACATCCTCTGGGCCTAATGCATTGCTTTGAGCCTATTTACTTTGTTGACAATGCACGCTAACAGGGGAAGGATTACTACCTGCCAAATATTATCTTGCACTTCTTCATGTATAGTTCCTGGCCCTAGTCCGTCCTTCCCATGAAATGTCCTAGTTCTGATTGTTCTTTAATTCCATTCCTCAGGACCTGGCTGTTTTGCGTTGTTGCTTGATGCGTGCCCCTACGGGGCTTTGGGCAGAGGGTGGTTCTTTCACTTTATGAACTTCTTTCTTTATTGAGCCGTTCTTAACTTTGATCTTCTTCTTCTTCTCTTCTTGCTTGATTCCCCTTCCACACCTCCCTCCTCCTGAACTCTGTCGTCCCTCACAGGATTTTTGTGGCGACGTGAATAGGTCTGTATGGCTACCTGCTCTCTTTGATTTAGCAAATTAGCGTGACATAACATAAATTTCTTTCCACTGTTGTGACTTGACGCCATCCTCTGGTGCTTGTCGGTGATCTGCAAAAAAATTGGTTTCATATGCTACCAATCGTGCATTCAGGTTTGAAGTCATCTTGACAAAAATTTCCGAATCTATTTCGAAGAAGCCGGTGAAAAATGCTTCTTCGAAAGTCTGCATGTATGTTGACGGTAAAAACATAAGTCATGAATAATATGCCATCAAGGTTAAGCGGCTCGGAATAGTAGAGAGATAAAAAACGAGCGCTTCAGATCCTTGTGTAATGCCGATGAAATTCAAAAAAGTATACTTTGCATGCTGAAAGACTTTAATTACAGTTAATAGCATGCTGAAAATCTTATTAGTCATTTTAACTGCTAAGTCCGGGACATTCGCATAGTGGGCAATCCAAAATTCCATTGTTTTTACCATATATTCTTCCATTGGTAGGTAGTTATGTGGCGGACTAGGTAACAATGGGTAATTCAACCATTGATTATTGATGCTCCCCTGGCGCTGTCCTTCCCAAATTTGCGACTAGGTGCATCTACGGGGTACTGGACAAAATGTTGGATTGACTTGAAGCGCGTATGGTGATGCTTCCCATTGTACCCGTAATGTAGGATTCTTTTCCAAAACTTTGCGTCTCCATATGGGATCAGCTTTTTCGAATTCTTCCTGAGTATACTTGAATGTATCTTGGCTGAACTAAAGGTTGTGGTCCGGATCCTTATTCGTCGTAGTCTTTATATATTGTCATGTTTGTGCTTTAAGTAGTCCATATGGTACATTGAAAGGCTTCACAATTTGATCCAAATTTTTGCTTTCGATTTGGGCCTCCTTCATTACCTCGATTATCTAATCTTCGAATTCAGAAGTAAGCTGGGACACGAGTAGTATCCTTTTCGGTCGGCTCAGTTCTGCAATGTCTCGAGCATTATGTTCAATTTGGACCTCCTGTTCCTCCCTTATTGGCGAATGATACAAGGGGGGAGAGAGAGGACATACCTCAGTCTCCTCAGTAGTCTCTGCAGATTTTGGAACTACTGGTATCCCCTCAATTTCCTTGTGTGCTAGTTGATCTTGTAGTTGCTTTATCATTTCCTTCTTTTGCCTAATTTCTTCCTGTGCCTGCAAAATTGTTTCCTTATTCTTTTGGATTTCCTCTGCCACTATCGCGAGTTGATCTGTGTCTTCTTTACAGTGCAGGAGGTATCTATTCTCATATTTTTTCCGTTTGGCCCTGAGAGCCGTGATGTCTTCCATGTATCTCTTTTCCCATTCGGCAATGGTGGTCTGCGCCTATTTGAGCTGATCATCATACGTAGCTATCTTTTCTTCCAAGTCTTTGATATCCTTTTCCGGTCTTTCCTGAATTTCAACGGGTTGATCACTTAGAAGAGCTGTCATGAGCTCCTTATTTTGGTTCCTTAGGTTTTCTGCCTCTTCCATGTATACCTTTATTTGTGATTCTAGTATTTTGCTTCGTGCGTTCATCCTTGTTTTCTCAGCCTCGCTAGCTTCAATTTTCTTTGTTAATTCCTGTAGTTGTGCTTTCAATTCTTCATTTTCCATGGCTAGAGCTTCGCACCGTTGCTTGAATTCTTTAACTTCATTTTGTTTCTGTTGTATTTGTTCTCTAGCACAGTTTAATTCTGCTGAAAGATTTTCACTCTTTTCTTGAAGCTTATGCTTGTCCTGCATCGCTTGATCATTGTCTTCATCAGCCTCAATCATTAATTGTTGTGTGTCCATTGCGGTTTTGATCATGTCTTGCACTATGGGCTTGAGCTGAGCGATGTCAACATTCAACCATGTCCTTGGTATGCTTGGAGCTTCTCCAGTTTGCACATCCTTTCCTTGCTCTACATGGATGGTTTCATTGTGGGGTTGTCTAATTTGTTAATTGGATTTTTGGTTCTTTTTTTTCTTTATCCAAATCAATAATTTTTGTGGCAGTCCCTTGAAAGGTGACGTCCATGGGGGAGGGTTCTACCACAACCCTTATTGGTGTGAAGGGTTCTTCTTCTTCTACTGTCGCTTCTTGAGGCTCTTTCTTTGGTATCTTTATTGACACCTCGCGCATGGGTGTTGCCTCCTTGATATGAATAGTGGAAGTCTCATTTATTTTTATCACATGCATCCCTTCTTGGTTTGCTTCCTTACTTGCGGTATCCTGATCAAGGTGGGTAGTGGTGGCATTCATCTTTATGCCCTCTTCTTCTTCATTGTAGTTGACTGCATTCAATTCCACCCATTGTCCATCATCCTTTGATTCACTTTGAATATCTACATTTAACAATGATGTTTCGGGTTCTTCTTGTGCATCCGAAGATGAGCTTGAATTTTCCAACCCTAATTCCTTGTAGCGGTGTACTTTTTTGAGCTTCTTTTTGGCCTCTATCTCTTGTTGGGCCTGCTGATAATGGTGCCCTTGTACTGGTAAATTGACCTGCCCTTCTATATATTGATGTGTATACTCGAGGGTTTGAGTTAGATCTTCCAGCGTAATCGGTCTTTGCTCTTCAATTCTTGTCTTTGGAAGCACATGCACTGTTTTCGTTGCTGGAGCTTCCTCTTCCACTCGCTTTACTTCCCTCAATCTCTTTGTGCCTCTCATTTTGGGTTGAGAGCTAGTTTCTGCGTCTTCCACTATCTTGACTCCCCTTTTCTTTTTAGGAACTATGGCGATTTTGGCATACTTAGTGATGGCAGTCGAAGGTGGCATTTCCTGCAGGTGCTCTCTAATGCCTAAAGCATGGTAAATTAGTATTGTCAGAGCGACGCTTCCATTGAGGAACTTCTTATTATCCATTGCTTCTTTGCTTCGAATAGTCTTTCCTGTATGTAAGGAGTCAGATTGATTTGATTTCCAATCTGCTTGATTGCATGTGAGAGCAGTTGGACAATTATCTTTTGAGGGGCCATATACCGATGCATACTTGGGAAGCAGAAGTGATGATGGATGAGTTTGACTTCCTCTTCTATATCAATTCTGTTGATGTCCATGAAGTTTCTCGTCTTTGCCCCGCGGCTCCTCTTTTAAAACTGTGTGGCCATCTTTTTCCCATCCAAAAGCTTCCTTGATCAAATCATGTGTAAATTGGATGACTACCCATTCTCCTACTTTATCCATCACTCTAGCCTCTGGCACCGATGGATCATGCAGTGCTCGTTGTAAGGTATTCATGACTTGAGTGCATCTTTGGAAGTCGGGCTTATAGATCGGTAGTTCAAAATATTTGTGTATGCCCACTTTCTTCATGATGTCTATCGTAGACGGGAGTCCATGTAGTACTCTGAAATCCTGGGACATGATCGAAAATTGATGATCTGTGTCCATGATTTTGATAGTCGCCAGGAAGAGATATTCCCCAGCCGATTGATCTTCTCGAAACCAGTGTCCCTTTGCCTTGGTGATACTCTGGAGAGGAAATTCCAGTACTTCCTCTTGTACTGTTGCTTCAGAATCTTCAGAAGCCATCTGCACTTGTAAGGAAAAGCGCATTAGCTTCAATTGAAAGTGTAGCAACTGTGTAGTGCATTGCAGTGATTTGTTGTCATTCCATCACTTCGTTTCCCATGGTTCTATAGGTGAGATCTCTTACCACATCTTTTTATTTCTTTTCCTGAAAGAAAACAAGCATTAGTGTAGCCAAAGCATTTATTTATGTACACAGTATGTCCATTCCTAAGAGAGTTGAAGCTATGCCCTAATTCCCCTTGGAGAATGTGCACCACTACTGTTCTCATGTATATCATGTGCCGAATGCTTGGCCTTGTAATGTGGCTCTATTATGCATACTTTAGGTGCATGTGATACTTCATGAGTGCAATTGGAATCCTTGTTGTTCCAATGGTCCACTCCTTGCAGTTGCTTGGGTTTCCAAATCCATTTCGTTGTTGCCTTGATATGTTGTTGCATTTCTTTGATTCTTCCGGCTTCAAGTGTTCTCTTGGTTTCCTCTAGTGTCCTCGTATTAGAGGCTCTACTCTTCATGTGTCTAGGACGAGTCTATTTTTGCTGTGTCATTCGAACGTTTTGATGTAGTGTATCCTCTTGATTGCGTATCTCTTGCTTGGCTGCTTGTTTCACCTTCTTGGGAATCCATATCTGCTGTCATGCTTTCTGAGCTTCAACCAAAGGCTTCGGGAGCCATACTTGCAAGAGTATTGTTGTTTCATATTTTTGTGATGCTGACTTGTTATTCTTCTTTTTCTCCTTATGATTTGGTGATGACATTTCTGATTTCTGCACTTGATCTTTGCGTACCCATTTGAATTTGTTCTTCCCTTGATGTGAATGTGTGAATGTTGTCTTCCACATTGGTGATCCTTCTATCGTATGAGAGACTTCCTGAGAGTTGGTTTCTTTATTGTTTGGCCGTTCATCAACTGAATAGGGTGATATCCCCTCTTCCTTGGACACATTAGGGTTTGAGCTTTCTGCTTCTTCTAGACTAGTTTCTGAGGTATTGGGACTGGAATCATGTTCTACTAGCTCTTTATTGCATCTTTCCGCACTCTCGATGGTTGTTGGTTGGAGTAAAGGCTTCTCTCCTAATAAACTAAAAATTTCCTTGTGCCCTATCTTGGCTAAAATATAGCCTTGAGCTAGGTTGATGCTTACTTCATTCTCAATTATCCAATCCTGTCCTAGGATCAAATCTTCCATTAAATCCTCATCTCTGCACACTAAGACTCGTTGTTCCATGAAAGAATTTCCTAGGTGGAGGGATACGTTAGTGGTTCCTATGCATTCTATGATTTGACCTCCAATTCCTATCATCTGAGCTTTTGTGGGAGTCATAATCATTTGAAGCTCTTTTATGACCGTATTACGTATGCAACTAAGTCTTGCTCCTAAGTCTATCAATGCATCTATCAATTTGTACTCTGTCTTTCCAATCCCTAGGTTTAGGTAAGGTTGTGTCCTGTGAGCTCTATTCGTGTCAGATGTATGGACTTGGTAGTTAGCCATAGGGATAAGTTCCTCTCCTTGGAGATACCGTTCATCTCTTTGCCTAATCCATTCTTTCCTTTTCTTGATGCGTTCTAGGGCTTCTTATCGAGCCTCCTCTCTAATCTGTTCTTCCTCTTTCTTCCTGTTTTGAGCACCTACTAGACATGCTAACATTTGATCCGTCAATGGCTCCATGAAACGTTTAACTCTGCATCCACTTATGTAGTTAAGAAGAATGTCTCCATCTAAGGTGGTTAGGTTAACTGCTCCACTAGTAGAGATCTTATTGATGATCAGAGGTCCATATCCACGTTCTTGTAACTTCTTGGTATGTTGCTTTAAGGTGTAAACCAGGACTAAGTCTCCCTCTTTAAGTCCTTTGTCTTTTATGTGTGCATCATAATATGCCTTTTGTCTTATCTTGGTTGCATAGATTCTTGCCACCGCTTGTAACCTAGTTTCATGTAATTTCTCGATTTGGTTTAGTTGTTGGGATAATTCATGTCCGTTCCATTCATACTTTTGGGCTACTCTCAAAGTTGGGATTAAAAAATCAATTGGCAAAATTGCATTCTGCCCGTACACTAAATTGAATGGGTTAGTTCCAATAGCCGTCTTGCATGCTACTCGGAAGGCCCAAATTACATGATGCAATTGTTTGTCCCAATCAGACCTCCCATTATTGACAATCTTTGTCAATACTATACATAATACCTTATTGGAACTTTCCGCTTGACCATTGGCTTGGGGATGGTATGGGGCTGATTTTTTGTGGATCACTAAAAATTCATTCATTAGGGATTCTATTACTTCGTTAAGAAAATGCGTTCCTCGGTCACTCACAATCTCAATTGGTAATCCGAAACGAGTGAATATATGCTCAAAAAGGAACTTAGCAGTGGTTTGAGCATCGTTCCTTCTAGTAGCCTTTGCTTCTACTCATTTTGTCAAGTAATCCGTGGCTACTATGATGTACTCAGCATGTGATCCTTTGGCCAGCGGGTTAATTGGTCCTATGAAGTCAATACCCCATTTAGAGAATTCCCTCGCACAAACCATAGCTTGCAATGGCATGTCATCTCTCCGAATTGGGTATTTAGCTCTCTGGCATGTCTCGCAACTTCGTACATATGTTTGAGCATCCATATGTAAAGTTGGCCACCACAAGCCTACGAAAAGGATCATTTTTACAGTTCTTTCGACAGAAAATGACCTCCTACTCCACATGCATGTGCCATCTCTAATATGCGTAAATACTCTCCTTCATGAACACATAATCGTAATTGGTTGTCTTTTCCTCTTCTAAACAAGTTTCTTCCTATGAGAACATAATCCTTGCTCATCTCCTCTAGGGATCGTTTTCTAGCGAAGCTAACTCGTTCCTCATGTTCTCTTGTCTTTAGGAATTTCACTAATGTTTTACTCCAATTGGGTGCTATCGTTGAGAAAGGTATGGATGTATGATCCTCTGGGATTGTCTCTTGGCATTCTGCATAATTACTTACATAGTCATGGACATTCTTGGGCATCTCAGGTCAGTATACTCCTAATCTTTTTAATTCCCTGATGGTTCCATGAGTCCCTTGGTGTGTTCTCCATTTGTTCACATGTGCTTGTTCGATTAGCTTCGCTTGTTCGTCCTCCTCGACACATCTTAGCAATACCCCATTGGGTTCCGTATAGTACACGCTTCCCGCAATAATATGCAAGTTCCTTGATTTTAAAACTTCCTTTTTACTTTCCTTATTAATAGAGTGTTGTGGACCATGAGTGAGTATTGGAATGAGTTTCTCTGCCCACTTTGGACAAACTTCTAGATTAAACAAATAAGTATCTGGCAGATCATCGGGTACTCCATTTAGTGGTTCTCAGTGTGTTAACCTTGAAAGATGATCCGCTCTCACATGGGTGTTTCCCTTCTTTACTATCACCTCAAAGTTGAACTCCATTAATAGTAGGAACCATCTTACCAATCTTCACGTGTTGCAAGGCTTATTGACTAGGTACAATAGAGCCTGATGGTCTATGAAAAACTTGAACTTGTTGGCTAAGAGATAGTGTCTAAATTTCTTCACTGCATAGACCATTCCTAATCCTTCTCGCTCGGTAGTGGTATAATTCCTTTCAGCTTGATTTAGTTGTCTGCTCGCATAGGCAATTGGATGATCTAATTTTCCTTCATCAACTGGCTGGGCTAATATACATCCTATTGCATAATTAGATGCATCAACATGAATATGAAAAGGCTTGTTCCAATTTGGCGTTTTCAGAATTGGGGCCGTGCTAAGCCTCTTTTTTAACTCATTGACTGCCTTTTCGCACTCTTCTGTCCAAGTGAATTGAGTTAAGAGACCATACAGGGGTTTGGCGATTATGGCATACATGTGGATAAGCCGACGGTAATATCCACAGTGTCCCATAAATGCTTGCACCTCTTTCGCATTCTTTGGTCTAGGAAGCTCTAAGATGACCCTAATCTTGTCCTCATCCGTGGATATTCCATTTCTAGAGACTATGTGTCCTAGGATTTTTCCTTGTCTCACCATGAAGACACACTTCTCTAGGTTTAAACAAACTCTGTACTCTCTACATTTATTAAATATCTTCCTCAACTCAGGAATATGATCGTGTCTTTGATTGGAGTATGTACATAGGTCATCTACATATACTTCCATGCTCTTTTTCAAAAATTCTTTGAAAACATGACACATCAATCATTGGAAAGTAGCTGGTGCATTAGTGAGTCCAAAAGGCATCACTCGAAAAGCATAGACTCCCCATTCGGTCGTGAATGCGGTCTTATGTTGATCCTCAGTAGCAATAGCCACTTCATTGTATCCTGAGAATCCATCTAAGAAGCTATATACTTCTTTTCCTGCTACTCTTTCCAATAGATGGTCCGTAATGGGTAATGGGTAGCTATCAAGTATGGTGGCTGCATTGACCTTTTTCAAGTTAATGCACACTCTCAGTTCTCTGTTCTTCTTAGGCACAAACACTAGTGGCGATACCCACTCGGTGTGTTCTATCTCATATATGAACCCTACCGCTAGTAGTTTGTCTATTTCTTCCTTAATTTTAGCAGCATATATCTCATTGTATGTATATGGCCATTGTTTTGATGGTTTTGCATCTGCCGTCATTAGTATCCTATGAGAACAAATTGAGCGTTCCATGCCTTTGAGATCCTTATACGTCCATGCGAACATGTCTTGATATTCTCGGATCAGTTGTATTAACTCTTCCTCCTCTTCCACCGACACATCTTTGCCTATGAAGGTACTTCTTTCTTCTCCCTCTTCTACTGCTACTATGATCTTTTTTGTTTGTTCTTTGTTGTCGTATGCTTCTCCATCTCAAGCCTCTCGTTTAGGCATTTGAATAGCTATCTTTCTCTCCTCTACTTCGTATCTCTTAAAATGTTCAGGAACTTCAAACAGATCTGGGTCTGGTCCAGTTTTACTCATTTCTGCTTCTTGTTCTTGTACTCTGGGAGTGGCTTCTATTGACAAGATCTTTGTTGGTTCCTATTTCTTTTTGGTTCAAATGGTGTCTAGATAGATCTCTTCGGAATCGAATTCTGGTTCCATTTCTATACTCTCATATTCCTCTTTCCATTCTTTTTCCAAGATTTCCCCTTCTTCCACTTCTTGAAGGACAACCATATAAAGATTTACATCATAGCCTTCCTCATCTATGCACTCGTTCATTGTCAAGACTTCTTCATTTACACACACGTCTAAGGTTGCTAGAATTTCCATCCATCCCTGCGGTTCAAAGGTTTCATCAGGAAAGATTTGAGGCATGTACCTTGGGTCCTCTACAGGTCGGTAGTTAGGATGTCCTATTGGCCACGCTTGTCTTTTATTGTCCTCTTTCCTGGCTTCTTTGCACATCCATAACTAGGCGTCCTCGTGCATCCATGATTGATCACTTGTTCCAGCACTATGAATAGATAGGTCGTCTTCCTCCTTGTGTATGGGATTCCATTGTAGTGGAGGAACATCTCGATATGCAAACGTATGCAAGTTTATCTTGGTTGTATTTCCCTGATGTTGTAGGTACAACAAATCTCTTCCCCAATCTTGCACTACTCGCATTTGTCTCATGAAGGGTCGTCCTAATATCATCTCGTAATTATTAGCCTTTTCGAACTTACAAATTGCTAGTGTGTGTTCAAATTCAACTCCACAGGTATTCAATTTGATTTTTTCCAGTATTCCTAAGGGTTTCTCTCCACATGACCGTCTGCTAATTGGATCTTCATGCGTGTGGGCCGTAAGGCATGCTTTCCCCATTTCTCCCAAATTTCCTTGGTGGCGATTCCTACCCCGGCTCCCGTGTCTAGTATAGCCTTGGTCATGTACCTTCGTCTCCTTCACTAAATTCTCCCACTTTATCAATTGGATTTGTATTTTAAATGTGTTTTCTTTTCCCCTTCCTCCCTTTTCTTCCTTCTCTTGCCCTAATTCTAATTGACTCGCTAATTGCCTCCATAATTGTGGTTTCACCTGAAGTAATTCTTCCACAGTTAATTTGCATTGTACTTTTGTCTTCTTAAGTTCTATTAAATTGTGTGAACTCTTCTCTACCTTTCCTTTTCCATGTACTGTGGGTGCTCGTATTATCATCGATTCCTTTTCGTATTCTCCCACGTAGTTAGGCAATGTTGAAATGCTCTGGGTTTCTTCTCTATTTCTATCGAGTCTTGATGCTTCCTCATATACTTCTTCCACGTTGGGGTTTGGTTGATGGACTTCTACATCTATTTCCTCAAAAGGAGGCTTAGTCACTCCATTCCTCTTCCATTGTTCTTCTCGGATTCTATTCCATAATTCCTTCCGCCATTCAGCTTCTAGGTCAGGTATGGTCGACATTAGTTCATCCTGAGTTCTTATTCGCTCTTGCTTGCCATCCTTCCCTCTAGGTTCCTTATCCAAGGCTCTGACATGTTCTTTATATTGATTATCTGGTATTCTCGTCTCTGGGAGGGCTGGGATAGTCTTTTCTAGGGTTGCTTGTGCAACCTCTATAAGCTTTCGACATATTGCAAGCCTTTCTTTTTCTGATTCTCCTTGT
Organism: Ceratopteris richardii; assembly: GCA_020310875.1. Lineage (NCBI taxonomy): Eukaryota > Viridiplantae > Streptophyta > Polypodiopsida > Polypodiales > Pteridaceae > Ceratopteris > Ceratopteris richardii. Next base: position 29,396,084 of record CM035436.1, on the reverse strand, counting down.
GGGTAAAGTTTTTCATGTTGTTCTACTTTCGGTCCAGTCTTAATTCTAGCTTGGTAAGCTTTCAGCCACATGTCTAGGTCGTCGGATTTTGGGTCAGCTAAAATGGATTCTGGTTTCTCTACTTCTTGGATAGGTGGTGGAATGGGCACTTCTTTCTGAATTTCTTGTTCTTTTTGTTCTTTCCTACTTCTAGTTTGTTTCTTATTATCTTGACTTTTATTTTTCATCCATTTATCTTTGAGTTTTTCTCTTCTTTCCTTCCATTTCTGTGCTTTAATGTTCTGGGTACTCTCACGTGGGTCCTCAGAATCTTCAACTATTTGAATCTTGGGACTTACCGTTCTTTTGTTCTCTCGTTCCTGTTCTGGTTGCTTTCCCTTTTGTTCTTTCGTTTGAGCTCTTGTAATGGCCTTTAATGATACAGTATATTCCTTATCATTTCCAGATGCTTCTATCACTTCAATTACATTAGTTGGTGGAGTGTCTTGGACTTTGGTTGGATTCTTAGGGCAATCCCTGAAAAAGATGTTCCTTTCCGCAATCATTGCAATATCCTTCCCAAGTCCTAGGGGGTGGTGGATTGTAAGGCCGAGGACATTCTCTAATAAAATGGTCTCCTCCACATTTATAACAAGGTCCTCTCGGCCTAGGTGGTCTAATGGGTGGTCTCATGGGTGGTTGTGCTTTAGGTGTAGTATACATTAAAGTTGCTACCTCCGTTCCATAAGCTTGCTCATATCCATAATAAGCCGAATCATAAGCTCTTCACGTAAACTAGCGTTCTTAGGGTTCCGTTCGTGAGTCCATCCAAAAATAATGAGATCATTTTTTGTTGAGTGGGCCTCTCAGCAGCTAGGCATCTATCCACATACTGATTGAATCTCCGGGCAGCTGCTTTCACTGTTTCATTAGGGTTCTATTTAAAACTATGGATTAAAGATGCAGAATTGTGTTTAATCCCTCTCTTAGTGAATTCCCCAATGAATTCTTGAAAAAATTGCTCCATGTTTCCAAACTGATTAGGATCTAACGGTTGGAACCAAGTCAGAGTTGTTCTTGTGAGGGTGAGTCCAAAAGACTCATACTGCACAAAGAAGTCGTCTACTTGTTTTGACCTTAGAACTTGTTTAAATTCAGTGATGTGATCATAGGGTTCTCCCAATCCGTCGTAATGATTTCTTACGCACTTGGCCACTTGGATAGGTCTCAGTCTTCTCATTGGTTCTAGCAGTCTAGGCATTACAGGAAAGGCCGAAACTGCTGGTCTAACTGGCAGTATTCCAGGCTGTCCTCCTACAGGTGGTCGTGGTTTTACTGGTGGTCTATACTGATTACCTACTCTTGGGTCGGTCTGATCGTGTGCTTGCACTCCTGGAGTCGCAAATTGTACATGAGTATGGTTTGGAACACTCCGTTGGCTAGTTTGTCCTGACGTGGTGTGTTCTGTCTCTTGTTGATTTCCAAAGGGGTTCTGTGAAGTAGTTGCCTGATCTCTCTAAGGGAATACAGGCAAACCCATGTATTTCAGTCGAGCTCTGTCCAAGGCACTAACCAACCAATATCTTCTCTAATTTTTATCTAGGTATGTGATTCTAGTTTCGTCTTCTGGATCCTTCAGCTCATAAAATGTCATCGGGCTTTCTTCTCTTCTCGGAGCTAGTGAGTCTGTTTGAAGTAATACATCTGATCCATGGATCATATAGACTTCCAATAGGTATTCATCTTGAGGTATCAAGTCTCCTCTAAAGACTCGTGTTACTTGGGATCTACCTGTAGGGGTCGTCACTAGTTCCTCCGAGTTTGTTCTTCCTGGGTTGTCTTGTTCCACTAACTCTCCCCTTTCATTGATCATCTCGGGAAATTCAGTCACTATGTATATGTGACCTATCTTGTCCATGTATGCCCCTCCTTCGTACTTAACAACAGGTCTGGGCACAATCGTGGCATCCATGGAAGTCACCGTTCTAGCCACAGATCGGTTTAAGCCATCCAGATAGATGGGGATCTCATGGGCATTAGTAGAAACATACTATAAGGAGGTTTGGTAGTCTCCTTCTATAGCAGTCATGAAGTTGCTACCTGGAGTTGGGCCATGCATGTCTTCTGAGGCCATTGGTATCTCCTCCTCGGAGTCACTAGAGGTGTCTGAATAGGCCGAGCGGTGACTCACTTGAGTGGCACTCTTCCTGACCTCAAGTTCATTCACCCTCCTAAGGCTCTCTTGGTCTCTCTAAAAACTCTCCTTGAGTGGCTCCTCAGATGCCTCAAGTTTGCCCTACAAATGCTTCACAAGATCTAGGCGATACTGCACCAGGCGATACTACACTGGGTGATACCAAACTGGCCACAATACGATACCAAAAACTTAGGCGATACGATACTCATAGCCGTAGACGATACGATACAACACTTGGGCATGATACGATACCGACTTCCCTGACAATACGATACCACCTGGGTAGACGATACGATCTCAATGTCCACTCACGATATGATACCTTAGGGGTCCACGCGATACGATACTGAAACAGTCAGGCGATATGATACTTGAAGCAGCAGACGATACGATGCCACTTTTTGGACAATACGATACCAAAAGGGCACGATACGATACTGGAGCTTGCCCCCGATACGATACTTGAATAATAGCCGATACGATACCAGTCTCTTTGCACGATACGAATCACTTGCAAAGTGACAATACGATACCAAATTGGTATCGTGATACAACACCCGAAGGTGAGACCATACGATACTTAGGAACTGGATGAGAACCACTAGTGGTGCACGATACGATACCAGCAGTTAGGCGATACGATACCACCGAAGAGCACGATACGATAGTGGAACGGTATCGCAATACCACACAGAGAAGAGGACGATACAATACCAAAAGTGGACCGCAATACGATACCACTTTGGCAAAGTGAGATCGCGATACCTAACCGACGATACGATACCAAAAGTGGTATCGTGCTTACAAAGAGTCACAAAGTGACTTATATACATGTGCCCTAAATTTGGTCCTTTCACACAAGAGACGGGCACTTTATTACTAAAAAGTGAATTTCCTACTAATTTACGAGGGATATTTTACAACAAGATGGGATTATGCCACTAGAGGAATCCTCTAGTGCATTTACATGGCTTGAGGGAATTCTTTAAGACTTTGAAGAAGAAAAATCATGCCCATTAATTTGAAAATTTTGGGGCTCTTCTTTTATGCTTCTCTGCTCTGCAATATCTCGATTTAAATCTTTCGGTCGAACTATGTGACTAGCTTTGTCCTATTCTGTTCAGCTTAGTTACAAGTTAGGTTCCAAGGCTTATTTGAGGGCTCAAACAAAGTTTAAAAATTATGAAAATTGATACGTAGGTACGATTTCATCACACTCGATCTATAACCATCACGAAGGCACCTTGGTTGAGTGTTCCCCGGCAATGGTGCCAAAAACGTGTGTGCCTGAGTCAAGAAGATCCAATGACTTGTGCCAAAGAGACTAGACCTCATTTGCAACACAAGTGCATGTAGTGGGAAATTGACACACGCTTATATGTCAATCCGATCAAACGACCTAACCAAGTGTATGAGGACATGTGCACACATGATAGAAAATGAAGTGATTCAGTTGATATGCATGAAAAAAGACTAATCCACCTTTCTAACTCACTAAAAAATTGAAAGTGTCTGCCGCGATGCCACTTACAGTAGTTTTCAGTAATTCGAGGATTTCTCCGAGCTCAGAGCTCTGAATATAGTCAATAGGCTACTTGTTTCGAAGCTCTCGACGAGACGCATCTATTGGAAGTGTTTCACTCAATTCTGACAACCGTGCTTCAAGTTATGACCAAATTAGTGAATGGCGGGAAGCACCCTCACTCATGCCACAACTCCTACAAGCTCACACACACACTACAGTCGCTCAAAAACAGTGGGGAGGGATAGACAACAGTCCTACACACACATTCCAAGCATTACACACACATAGAAGATCAAAGAGAAGATGAAAATCTCCAGGAAAGAATCAAATTCGAGATTCCAAAGCTCTCCTTGTTCACAATAGCAAAAAAAGTGCTTACAAAGAGTCACAAAGTGACTTATATACATGTGCCCTAAATTTGGTCCTTTCACACAAGAGACCGGCACTTTATTACTAAAAAGTGAATTTCCTACTAATTTACAAGGGATATTTTACAACAAGATGGGATTATGCTACTAGAGGAATCCTCTAGTGCATTTACATGGCTTGAGGGAATTCTCTAAGACTTTGAAGAAGAAAAATCATGCCCATTAATTTGAAAATTTTGGGGCTCTTCTTTTATGCTTCTCTGCTCTGCAATATCTCGATTTAAATCTTTCGGTCGAACTATGTGACTAGCTTTGTCCTATTCTGTTCAGCTTAGTTAAAAGTTAGGTTCCAAGGCTTATTTGAGGGCTCAAACAAAGTTTAAAAATTATGAAAATTGATACGTAGGTACTTCTAATACTTTTCAAGCTAGAGGAACTCTTCGGCTTGAACAAAATGGAGTTTAATCTACCAAAAATAGTATTTACAATATTGATATAGTGATGAAAATCACTTTTGAAAAAAATTTATCTTTAAAAAATTGGATACGCCTAGTTGCCGGATCTTCTTTGACTGCTCTGCCTACTTGTTCCATCTTGACTATCCCTCTACTCTGACTCTTTGCGATGGCTCCCCTGTCTTGTAGCACCTTCGCTGCTCTGGCTGCTCCCAACAAAGAGTAACCTCTAATCAATTACAATGCAAGCCATGTGCAACCGTTATGAAATGGGAATCTAGTCCATGTGCAACCCTTATGAAATGAGGAAGAGGTTGAAAGGCATCCGAACTAAAGGCTCTAGAGGAGGATAAAGAGAGTGTAACATGATTCGTGGCCCGATGAGTACTTGTGAACATGTGACTCCTCCTCCATCCATTGGCCGGATTCACTCAATGCTTAGGTCTCTGCAATGCTTGTACCATCGTCGTCTACGATGTGCTTACGGAATCCTTCTCTCTACGGAGAAAAAAGATATGTTGGAACGTTTGCATCAGCTATCGGCGTCATTGCCTTGCCACATTTTTGGAATTTCACGTTCAGTTCTGTCGTGGTCTTTGAATCTACTCTCGTTCCTCTCAGTACCTGATGGCAGGGCGCACATGCTCCTTCTTCCATAAAGATAGACACATAGCTTGTCCATCAGGGCTCGGTTCATGCAGGTAACTAAAAGTTTGTGCTTCGTTTGGAAGTATCCTGAGCATATGATTTCATAGAAGAGGCTGGACATGCGACGTTCCATGAATATTTCGCCTAATTTTGTTCGTCTGCCTTCTTCGAAGGTAATGGCCCGGCGAACGCTCGCTGACTACATCTTTAGCTTCCGATTTGCTGGATCTTTAGCTTCCGATTTGCTGGACCAAGCTGCCGTTCAAGAACTGCGCTCATGTTTGATGCTCCGATATCGTGCAGCCAGAAGAATACAATACTCGGTTCATGGATACGTAGACATCTGTTTTGCTGATATCGGCTGTCACTGTACGGTTTCTGAAATTAAAGTTCCTGCAATAACTTCTTTTGCAATAAAGCATGACTTTACAGTTTTTACGGAGCAGTCGACTGGCAATGAGCTGTTCCAGCACTGTTTCGCATAGTTGCTCCATCAAGAGCACGATGAAAGTTGGATCTCAGCCTGGGAGGCCCATGATTTTGGTGAGGCCTTCCGACAGTTCCTGAGCTTGGAAACTATGTCATAACTTGCGACGCCAAGCGTCTATGAAGCAGCGACCAGAACAATTCCATGGTCTCCTCGACAATGGAATCCGCACTTGATTGCCTTAGGGTTATGCCTCATTGTGACATTTCATCTTCTTTCTCGGGCAATTCACCTCCCTGCCGAATTCACACTGTTATATTCTTCTATTAATTCCCTCCTTTCTGAGCCTCAGTCCGATAAGGTACATCCGCTCGGGGTAAATAATCAATGGTCAGTAGTGCCGTTGCGCGTTTACAATACTCTGATGGAGAACGCCGGCCATCTAGACTCTATTGCTCCGCCCAGCCAATTAGGTCAGCCAGATGTCATCAATCTTGCCATTAGCAGATCGAACATGTTTTGACTGGGCCTTTTCATGGCAACAGACACTACGAGCAGATCTATGATAATGAAAAGGCAGACAAAGCACAGAAAGCCAGTGAATTATACAACTCGAGTGATATAGGGCGCACTAGTGATGCAGATATGGGGTGGATTAATGATGCAGATCATCATGGTGATGACTACACGGCCAAGAAATTCAATTCAAATATTCAGATCATAGAAATTCGTACCAATGGATCCTCTCTATTCAAGACTTCTGGAGAAAAAAGCTTAAGTTCTGAGTGCTTGCAAAGCAAAAGTCTGGTAACAAAACCGTGCCAAACAGAAAAGAGGACAACCACAGAAACGAAGAGGAGCAGCAAACTTCAATCATGGTCACGAAGTAAGAAAGGGCTGGTCTTTCCCTGCAATTCTTAGGGTTTTGCTGAGTGTCTTTTCGTGTCGGGGTTCTAGTTGTGTCCCCGCCCGGGGTGCCCTCCCCGCTCTGTGTCGGGCTTGGGGCTCCCTCTTATGGTCCTGCATGAGGCTCTTCGTGATGGATTGGCACGCGCCTCGTCGAATGAAACTCGTATCGTTCTGAACTCGATGCTCAATCCTGTCTTTGAGGTAGGTAACAGCAAGCAGCAGCCGGTGGGTGTTAACCTGAACAATGTGAAGGTCACAAAAGGGCAGGTGTGTCTGAATCCTAATGTTTTGCAGCAAAATCAAGGTGAGTTGTCGTATGCCAAAGCTTTGCAGAACCAGCAACAAGGCTTCTACTCGATGTTTGCTAATCAAGCTTTACCAGGTATGCATGTATCTCACTCTATTTTTAATGGGTATAAAGGTAAGGAAAAGATTTTAGAAGACAGGGAAATAGGTAGTTCTCCTCCTAAATGCGAGATGGAGCACACGATCAACTTGGAACCGGAAATTGAAGATAACTGGAACAACCATCTTGAGGAAAAGGTTGTGATCGCCCTTTGTCATGGCCCACGGCCGGCTCAGGAAATTCTTAAGAATTGTTATCAACATGTTTTCTGTTTTTGTCAATAAGTATGATGATACACCTAATGAATCCTCTATCTAGTATCAACATGTTTTCTATTTTTTTCAATGAGGATGATGATACGCCTGATGAATCCTCTATCTAGTACTTTAGGACAGTGTGATTGTACTCGGCATTATAATGGTGCTTCACCTGCTTGAGAAAGCAAAAAGGGAAGGCATACAGAAATTTTTCTTTTTTACTCTTTGACTTTCAAGAGCCAGCAAATCTGAGTCATAGTGCAAGTTAGTTGGTTTTTCCATAAAATTCTTTAGTTTGTATCAAACAGTTTGTATGTATGTACACATATGCATGCATGTATGTGTCTGTGTATGAATGTATGTATATATTCTAAAGGGATACTTAATATCATTGTGAGCACATTTTTAATTTCTTATTCATTTACTTAATTCTGTTTATTAAGCAAGGATAAGTTCTTAATGTATTTTTAGACTTTTGGATGATTGGTTTTTCACATTCCTAATATTTTTTATATAATGCATTCAGATTTATTTGCTCCCCTGAGTGTATTGAAATAAATAAAATCATTTTTATTGTTTACTGCTATGCTCAACTAAGGGACAATTTCATCCTAAACTACAAATTTTTATGCTTTGAGATAAGGAGATTGACCTTCTAGCAGTTCAACACTACACTCTATCAACCTGAAATAATCAGGTGCGTTCAGTTTCTAAATTCAAACTCCAACCAATATCATGAAGTATCAACCTAAGAATTGAATTTCATAACAGGGTATTTGAACTCGGTATTGTTCCAGCCTTCAAAGATTTGAAAACAACACAACGCAAGTTTTGAGTTTTGATTTTTGTATTTCAATCCTTATCCAAGAGTAGCTTGCAAATACTCTTATTACCTATGACATGTTGATTAAAGAATTTTTACTTAGTTGTTAGTAATAGCATATGATTGAGGAAGATATATGACTATGACCAAGGTTGCTAAGGTTGAGAATCTTATCCCTAAGATCGCTAAGTTCTACTAATTTCTATCTTATTTATTCACTCTTTTGTTTTTATATATTGATAGGTCATCATAAATGGATCCCAGAAAGAACTTAGATTCTAAGGAGAAGGCTTCGTTATCATCTACAATGAAGAAAAGGAAGTCGCAACCAAATCTTCATTCTTTTCTTGCTAAGAGATCCACTCATGTGCGAGTTGGATCGGCATCAAGTGATGTACAAAAGGATGTGGTCAATGTAATAGTGAATGATACAAACATAAACATAGTTGCTGACCATGTTGTTGAAAGTAGTACCGTAAATTCTGCTACTATAGAAAATAGTAGTCTTAAAAGTCAAGAAGCTAGCAAAAAGAGTAGTCGTAAGTGGCATAATTAGTGGACGTTATTGCATCCTTGGGCTTACTTATGTAAGTCCATGACCAATGATGAACCTTACAAGAGATAGGAAAAAATTATTACTATTTGTCATATGACACATTTCTTCTAAAAGCTCTCTATCACATGACAGGCATTTTTCTGTTGAGACAGGTTCAAGGATTACATGAAGCATCTTAAACCTGAACAGACTCTAGGTCCTAAAGTGCAAACATGCTTGAGGTAGCTTGTTGATGGATAGTTTATGGCACAACATACTACAAGTCACCTCCTAATTTTTCATTTGATATACATATTTTGTGCACATGTCCACTCTAACTGATGTAGACATTTCTTCAATGATGTACCATTTAACTGCCAAGTCTTACTGTGGTTGTTCATTTGATTGAAAAGATCAATGTAAATAGTGCTTTTTCAAACATGTTCAGTTGTATCATTCCTTAGAACAATTCACACAGAATGTTATGAAAACAAAGGCAGCAGGAGCAGTAGTTGATCTTTTGTTGTTACACTCGAAATGTGTCCCAATGGACAAATAAGTAATAATTTTTTCCTATCATTTGTAAGGTTCAACATTGGTCATGGACTTACATAAGTAAGCCCAAGGATGCAATAACGTCCACTGATTACACCATTTGCGACTACTCTTTTTGCTAGCTTCTTGACTTTCAAGACTACTATTTTCTATAATAGCACAATTTACGGTACTACTTTTGACAACATGGCCAGCAATCATGCTCATGTTTGTATCATTCACTTTTACATTGACCACATCCTTTTGTACATCACTTGATGCCGATCCAACTCCTACATGAGTGGATCTCTTAGCAAGAAAAGAATGAAGATTTGGTTGCAACTTCCTTTTCTTCATTGTAGATGATAATGAAGCCTTCTCCTTAGAATCTAAGTTCTTTCTAGGATCCATTTATGATGACTTATCAGCATATGAAAACAAAAGAGTGAATAAATAAGATAGAAATTAGTAGAACTCAGCAATCCTAGGGATAGGATTCTCAACCTTAGAAACCTTGATCATAGTCATATATCTTTCTCAATCATATGCTATTACTAATAACGAAGTGAAATTTCTTTAATCAACATGTCATAGGTAATAAGAATACCTGCAAGTTACTCTTGGATAAAGATTGAAATGCAAAAATCAAAACTCAAAACTTGCGTTGTGTTGTTTTTAAATCTTTGAAGGCTGGAACAATGCCGAGTTCAAATACCTATTATGAAATTCAATTCTTAGATTGATACTTCATAGTATTGGTTGGAGTTTGAGTTTAGAAACTGAACGCACCTGATTATTTCAGGTTGATAGAGTGTAGTCTTGAACTGCTAGAAGGCCAATCTCCTTATCTGAAAGCATAAAAATTTGTAGTTTAGAATGAAATTGTCCCTCAGTTGAGTAGAGAAGTAAACAATAAAAATGGTTTTATTTGTTTCAATACACTCAGGGGAGCAAATAAATCTAAATGCATTATATAACAAATATTATGAATATGGAAAACTAAAAATGCATTAAGAATTTATCCCTGCTCAATAAAAACAATTAAGTAAATGAATAAGGAATTAAAAATCTGCTCACAATGATATTAAGTATCCCTTTAGAATATATACATACATGCATACACACACACATACATACATGCAAGCATATGTATGTACATACATACAAACTGTTTGATCCAAACTAAAGAACACTGAGTCACAACAAAGGAGAACAAACACATGTTCTCTATTCCTTTTTGCCTAAAGACCATGAAATCAAGCAATAAAATGGTCATTTCACAATATCTAGAAAAAAACAGTGTACTTGCTTGTAAATATTGAGGAGAACCTTTATCTTATAACCCAAGTAGTCAAGATAGATATGTTACAATGATTTGTGCCATGAAAACTAACTGTTCAGCATGATCAAGAATCCCACATCATGACCTTTGACATAAGAGATCAGCATTAAAGGTACATGTAAGAATTGGTGAAACTCCTGCATTACATCTAGAACCTCAACAAGCACTGGTTAATGCTACTCGAAATTCGAAGAACATATGTTGCAAAAGTCGTCAATATTTTTACAAGGAAATTAACATCATCCCTTTGTATAGTTAAGATCCTCATTGAAGGTAGGGCCATTTTCATAGCATATGAAATGAATATCACAAAAGCATTCCCAAGAGAAGATTATTATCAACAACATTATATTAAGAAAGATTCACACATTCATCAGAGAAATGCTCAAGATAAGTATAGCTTTGCACAAAATGGAAGCAAAACTTGGCATTATATTTCTACTAAAATGATCTTTACATTTCATGTATGTTTTACAAGAGTAATAAGACTCTACAATAGAAGCTGATCATAGGTTTCCTCAGGCTCATGCATAATGGGATCCTCTAGAGCCCTAGAACACATCTCCTGCCCCTCTTGCTCCAAGATTGGCTCTTCAAAGTCAGCCATGTCTCCCGGTTCATCTGTAAGGGGGGGAACAGGCTCCCTTGAAGCTGGTTGGAATCTCTCTGTGTCTGCAATGTGCTTCCTTCCAACCTCTTGGTCTTCATCTGGGCATTAATTCAATCCATTGATTCTCATTCTAATGAAGCTCACTTGAGCATCATCCTTCTCCACAGCTATGCAGTGCCTGAACATCTTTAAGGAGCAAGCAAGAGTCGTCCCTGAAACAGACAAAGCCACATAGAGGCCAATCAGCATCATATGTAATGAGAAATATTACAATTGAAATTACCTGTGCTCGAAAAAAGGTTGAGGACCTAGTCATCATCATTTGGAGAATAGCTGAATCAATCTCATTATTAGCTTTTGTGGCTTCTGATAGGGGTTAACCAATGTCCTGTCCCCAGCTACATGATGAATTTTCTTGGTAACGGCTGGGAACATGAGCACATTGGACATCCCATTCTCATTGCAGTGCTCCTTGACTCTCCTTTTGCTTACTTCATCATAATAGTCAACTGTAATGCATTCAGTGGAGCTCACAAACCTATGCAAAGGAGTATGATTCACGTTTGTCTTCACCCTGCCAACGAGAACTATAAGTGAGAGAGCGAATCATTAAAGCCATGGAAATAGAAAGAAGATCACTTACCATGTGAGACACTCCACAGCATGACATCTTAACTTCAGAGCAGTTGAAACAGAGAAAGATTGGTCTCTGCTATGGAAAATTACTATCCTCCAAAGAGGAGACATAGTTAAATCAGCAAAATCAATGACCATCTTCCGAATCTGAGGGTGCTTGAAAGGTCGTCGTCATTCACTAATCCCAACATTCTAATCCATAGGGTATGTCTGCTATAAGAAGGGAGAAATGCTTTCTAGGCACAACAGTACAAATATTATTTACATCACTACAGAATACATTATAATATACAACCCTAAGTGGGTCTAGGGGATTGGAGAAACATTTAAGATCAGGTTCATCATCAAAATTTATCTCTTTGGCTTTCAGTCTGGATTTCTCATGCCTTGTTCTTTGAATGTGAGCCAGGAATGTAGGGGGGCAGTCATCTAATACCTCTGAAGACTTGCTTTTCCTTGGTTTCTGTAGAAACAAGTGGAAAGAATCAAATGAGCTCTTTGATGAGCAAGTGGAAACATGAGGAATCGATGCTTGACATCGATTTCTTGTCTGAGTCGATGCCAGGCATTGACTTTCTGTTGAAAGTCGATGCCTAGCATCGATCTCTCGCATAAGTCGATGCATGGCATCGACTTAGGCCACCAGGTTGATGCCAAGCATCGACTTTTGATAGTAAATCGATGCCAGGCATCGACATTCAGCAGTAAGTCGATGCCAAGCATCGAGTTGCTACTAAAAGTTGCTGCTTAGCATCGAATTGGTGGTACGTTGAATGCAAGCATCGAGCCAACCATGCATCCTCTCTCAAAATAGAACCTACCCAATCACGAAACAGGATAAAATACTCTGATAAAGCTTTGTATGATGAGGTGGTTGGATAGTCTGCTTGGACCTCTATCCAAGAAAAGCAACCCAGGCTCTTCACCATCACCTCTTGAATCTTCATGTATACTTTATGGCTACAGTCACAAAAATGAAAGGGATACTAGGTTAGACCAGAGACATGGGAGGAGGGAAAAAAGACATGAGAATAACATACATACTTATTTAGCTCAGTCACCATCTCCTCCAAGCTTAGCTCCTAGGAGATTACCCTTGACAAAGTTGATATAATCAACGTATCATCTTTGATTCCTTGAAGGGATCTCCATGGTGTCAACTTCATGTCCTCAGGAGCCTCTTCAATCAAAAGGTCAACTTTCTTTCTCTTTCCCCTCACATCAACCTGAGGGTTTGGCCTGGACTTCCGTTGCTTCTGGCCCTTGGCCTCCTTGTTCTCCCACATTGTGAATATCTTATCCTGTAGAGCCCAAATCTCACCTGTTCTGAATGCAAGATGAAACCATGGATCATATTTTCTCAAAGCATCAGACTTTGTATTTTCATTCAGTGCAATGCCAACCTCAATAAGGCATTGCTTTTGTAGATTGGGATGTATTCTGCCAGCCTCCTTCACGAGACAATCTTCGTATTCATGGTGGAAGAACCTAATTCTCTCTATGGAGGACATCTTCTACCTGTAGTCATTATCATTGTTGTGATCCAAAGCAAGAATCTTCGCTTCCTCAGTTGTAAGACTAGAATAGATTTTGCACTTTGCATACCTAAAGAAGAATGTGGTGGGGTGCTCCTTCACTAGCTATCTGCGGGCCTCTGTAGAGTGTGAACCACCAATCACATAATATGTATAATCTTCAAACAGGCCCTCATCGAAATCCTCCACGGAGCTGCACTCATTCGGATCCACTATCACAAGGAATGGCACAACAGTAGTGTGAGGATTCATCTTTATTTTCTTCTTAAGATTCTGCAAGTGCAAATTATGTGGCTCCCTTATCTCAAGGGGCCTCCTCCCTGTGACTGGATCGATTGGTGGCCTATGGATGATATTGATTGGTAGGTGGAGCAACTGCCCCTTCCTCACAAGTTTTCTTCGAGCTATGTCCTCCCTCATCTTGTTCTGCTCAGTACCAAGAATACCCGAAGCAAGCTCCCCACCAAGTGCAACAAAAATATCCTCAGAGCTAGAGCTTGACTCAGAAGACTCTTCATCAGCCATTTTCTTCTTTTTCTTCAATAGCTTCTTTTGCATGCAATGCTTACCCTTTGCCTTTACAGGGGTTGTCATCTTTTGTTGTGTTGGCATAATGTTTCCCTAGATCCATGGCATCAAGTCTCTAATTAGGTTCATTGAGTCCCTGCATATCTCTGCAAGCCTCTCTGGCACACAACACCCAGGGCACAAGAAATCCATCCTGCATATTACATTTCTTAACCCCTTAGATGTCTCTACCAGAAAAAAGAGATTGTCAGAATCCTCATCTTCATATTCCAATTTGAACACAAGGCCATACTGAAAAGCCTGTGTTGTCGTGATCTTGCCTCTCCCGTACGCCCCTGCAAACACAAGAAGGACTGCATTCTTTTCCTCAACATATTGAAGGCACCACTCAAGGTTTGTCATGTCCCTGAGTGGATGATCTTTCCTTAAGACCTCTATGTCCCTCGACCTCTCCTTTCTAGTTGCATCATCCTCGGCTAATTTGATGCTACTCTATCCACCAGATGACATACGGGTTGCTGGCCTTCTCAGAGGATAAAGATGGAATGTTTTTCTTGGATTTTTCTTGGTGACCAATGCCTCTGTCACGATGCTGATCTGCAAAGCTCACTGTGACTTTGAGCTTCTTGCCACAAGCCTCTCACCTTTTAACTCAGCATCCCTGAAATGGCCTTAGAAGCATTAGCTCTTACATTTATGTGTTTTCCAAGCTGAAGTGTCGATGCCATGCATCGAGTCAATGGTGCAATATCGATGCCAGGCATCGAATTGCACCCTACAGCCAATGCCTGGCATCGAATTGCACCCTACAGCTGATGCCTGGCATCGAATTGCACCCTACAGCCGATGCCTGGCATCGACTCTAGGGTGCAAGTCGATGCCAGGCATCGACTTTGTATCCAAGTCGATGCCAGGCATCAACTTGAGGGTGCAAATTGATGTCTAGCATCGACTTGCACCTTAAAGTCATTCTTGGCATCGACTTGAGGGTGCAAGTTGATGCCTGGCATCGACTTGCACCTTAAAGTCAATGCCTGGCATCGACTTGAGGGTGCAAGTCGATGCCTGGCATCGACTTGCATGTAAAAATCGATGCTTGGCATCGACTTGTACCTTAAAGTCGATGCCTGGCATCGACTTTGGGGTGAAACTGGATGCCAAGCATCGACTTCCAGGCCATATTTGATGCCAAGGTCGATGCCAGGCATCGACTTTTAACTCGATGCCAGGTCAACTTGAGGGTGGAAAGTCGATGCCTGGCATCGACTTTCACCCCAAAGTCGATGTCAGGCATCGACTTGAGGCTGTAAGTCAATGCCAGGCATCGACTGTGAGGTGCAAGTCGATGCCAGACATCGACTTTCCACCCTAAAGTCGATGTCTGGCATCGACTTACACCTAAAATTCGATGCTTGGCATCGACTAACACCCTCAAGTCGATGCCTGGCATCAACTCGCACCCTCATTGGATCTAGACTTCATGAGCTTAGAAAAAAAAATGGCTAGAAGACATACTATTTCCTAAAACATAAAAAGGAATCTTTAGGGAATCTTTTTTTGTGGTGTGATTTTGTCTACCTCTGGGTACTCTTGCCAAAATTCTTCTTCTCCATTAGAGTTGTCTTGCTGGTTTGCTGAGCTCTGTGTGCCTTTGCTGTCTGTGCTCTCTTGCTCTCTCTTGCTCGCGGATTTTGGAAATGAGAATGATCTCCTCCTCTGCTATTTATAGACACTTGGGTTACTTGAACCAGAGACTAACTGGATCTAACTGAATGAATCCAGCTTCTAACTAGATCAGCCAAGTGATCTAACCAAAATTAATCACTTCATCATTTTATTCATTTTTTCAAGATTTGGTAGATCACTTCTCATTTCCCAACCCATGAAATGAGATCCATGTGGTAAGTTCCCATTTACTTCCAGAATAGTTTCATTTCTCCATTATTCTTGTAACAAAAAGATGAGAGAAAAGCATAGTTGCCACCAAAGACATAATAATTTCACGACTCCTTTTATTGTAATATTAATGAACCCTCCAAATTATCATAGCTCATACATATTCATATAAATGTTTTCTTATCTTCCATGTTCACATATTCATTTGACATGTTCACATATGAAATGTTCACACATGCCATCTGATGAATTCCCATCCCATTCACATTTTTTTACTTTTCTTTGTTTTGGTTGTTGTTCACTGATGTCTTACGAGATTCCCTTTACTATATTGTGGAAAGGACATCTACACATTGGCTAAAGCATACTTTAACATGTCCTTTGATGACAATTTGATCAATTCCGGACCTTGATATATGAACTCCTTGGATGACATCTACATATTGATATATAAAATTCTAAATTATCATCCTGCTCATCAAATTTTGAGATTTCTATGCTTGAAAAAGTCAAAATATAATTAATTTGAAGTTTAGAGTGATTTAGATAATCAAATATACCCTTTTTCCCTTGAACCCAACAATGTAGAAGTCACTATTTTGTCAAAAGCTTTGTGTGCTCTTTCCTACCAATCTTATGAGCATCAACAAACACATTACTTGATGTGGACACACTTCATAGTGTATCTCATCACCACTACTTTCAAAAGTGAATCAAATCTTTGGCTTTGATAACGTCAATCGTGTATATTTGAGTAATTAAGTATTTTAATGTTAGGCTTTAAGTACTTTAATGTAATTTGATGTTTAATGCACTTTAATGTACTTTAATGAACTTTTGATTTCATATCTACTTGATGTGACATTTTATGTGACATTTTCAGTGCATGAACTCGGACTTCTACTCATTTATTAAGGTAATTTATCTTCAGTCTTCTTTGAAGTGAGTGAAGATTAGCTCAATCTTTTTAGTGGATGCTTGGGCATCAACTTCCTCTGCTCATATTGATATAGTTTCAAATTCATTGTTCTCAGTTGACCCTTTCCTCATAAATGATGATCTCCATGGTCTAGAATGTGGTGATGTTTCTATGTTTTCTATTGACTCATTTAAGTTATCCAATTCATAGTGCAATGCTGCTCAATCAAATCCACCTCTTGATCTCCCATCTGATCCAACCATTGATCTCCCTTCTGACTCAAGTGCATGTGGAGCAAAGGAAAGGCAAAGCAGGCTCAATCTACATTTTAAAAGAAGGCCTCTTAAAGTAAGTCCACTACAAGGAATACGGGTGTATAGTGACGGTTAAGGCGACAGAATTTCGTCGCTATAAAATTGCAACATGCATCCTAATTAGCGTCACGTGCGGACCGTCGCTTAAACGACGGAGCAAATGATGGTTTTTGCGACTTGTGGCACAATGGGGCTATGACGCTCCCATACAGCGTCACTAACATGACACTATTAAATAGCATTGCATAAGCGACGCTTTTCTGCGTCGCATAGGCGACGATGTTTGGCGTCGCATAAGCGACACTAAAAAGATGTCGCTTATGCGACGACGGGAAGCATCGCTTACACGACGGTCTATTGACGGACAAAAATTAAAATTTTGGAGGCTCTTCGATCGGCATTTTCACACATATGATCGAAGATCTCTCCAATGTTCGCAATTGCAATGCGCTTACGAGCTTAAGCAAGTATATGCATAATTGTTGTTTTGCCTAAGCTCTCTCTTATTGTCTCCCTCTGTCTCTGTTTCTCTGTTTCTACATCTTTCTCTCTTTGAATTCTCTCTCTCTCTCTCTCTCTCTCTCTCTCTCTCTCTCTCTTCTTTCTCTCTTTATTGCAGGTTATTCAAGAAGCTAACCAACCAAAAGTATGGCTAACTATTGTAAGTACAATTTCTATTCTTTGTATATCATTTGAATTGTGTTATTTTCATTACATAGCATACTCACACTTATTGATATGCACTTATACACTTATACATGATGAAGCATCTTTTAAAACTATTAATGCATCTTTCAAAATATTCGCAAAAAAATTGATTGTTTGGATGGCAAGATACGATTGTTTGTTTTGGAGGATATGAAGTATGTACCTTCATTGAATGATTTGTCGATTCACACATATGTTCAGTTTGAAAGTGTGAGAAGCGGATTTATAATTGCTATTCAAAGAATTTGGCACTGTTTGTAGGCCATACAATGGTGACCTAGATGAATCGCACGCACAGAGGTTACTCAAGATAGAGAAATCTAATTATAATGGACTAGTGCCAGCAAGATTCCTAGGGTATGCAGTAAACCTCTTGCATGTCAATGATGAGCATCTGAACTTTAGGATACAAAGTGGAAATCATGGTGGCTTGAGAGGATCACTTTTATACAGCTTGTTCAAAAAACTTCAGTGTCATAAACCTGAAGTTCTTTGAACAAGATGTATAAAAGGGATCCTCTCAAGCCACCATGATTTCCACTTTGTATGCTAAAGTTCAGATGCTCATCCTTGACATGCAAGTGGTTTACTGCATACCCCAGAAATCCTGCTGGTACTAGTCCCTTATAATCAGTTTGCTCTTGTTGATATATTTAGGTAGTGATGTGTGTGAACACTCTAGGACCGCCGGGGCACTTTTTTCCCTCTTTAGGAGGTTTTTTTCCCCCGGCTTGTATATACGCCTATTGCCCTAATGGGCTACTTATCTTTGTACATTCTCTAGTAATACATTAAATATTGTGTGTTTGTGCTGCAAGCTTCTTCTTCTTCCTTGTGCTGTTCGCGTGCTTCCGCAGACGTCTATCTCCAACAATTGGTATCAGAGCAGTTCGTCGCTTCTTCTAGGGCGCCGTCCACACTCCTCCGTTTGCAGTCTCAGATTCGCACGAAATTTGGTGAGCATACTCAAGGTGATTTCGAGATCAAAACAGCTTTGTTGTGTGGTGCCGAAATCGTGATCTGAGCTCGTTTCGGCCGTCGAACGCACTATCACAGTGCTTGTGCAGGCTATTTTGTCCTTTTGTGCCAAAGGTATATACCAGTTTCTGTTCGTCAGTTTAAGCGTCTCAAAGTCTGCTACAGGTCTAGCAGAACTCGTCTGGGCAGTTCCGTTCAACTTTTTGAGATACAGTCAATTTTCTGCATCAAGGTATTTTAGTCACCGACCATGGCTGAAAGCAACGATGTATTCCGTATGTTGGCTGTTGAGGATAAGTTGGATGATAACAACTACCCATTATGGGCTTATATGATGCGACATGTACTGGTTGCAAAAGGACTGTGGAACATTGTGCAGGGTGTTGAAAGATGTCCTGTTACACCTGCGACTACAGGTACTACAAATACAGGTGCTGGAGGTGTTGGAGCTAATGAAGATGGTGTCAAAGATGATATTCCACAGATTCCTGTTCGTGCTGCTATTTCTGTTGCACCTACTGCAGAGCAGGTTTATTGGGATGGCAGAGATGCCCAGGCACATGCATTGATAGCTTTGTCTGTCAAACGTGTCATTATTCCTCACATTCGCTCTTGCAGAACAGCAAAGGATGCTTGGGATACACTTACCACTTTGTACCAGGCTAGGAATGAGGCTCGTGTTGCTTACCTCCGAAAACAGTTGGAGAGTAAGCACATGAATGAAGGTGATTCTATGGATAGTTTTCTCACAAAGATCAAAGACCTGAAGGAACAATTGATTTATACTGATGAGGTTATACCAGATAGCTCACTTGTGCACACCGTTCTAAATGGTCTTCCTGATTCATATCAAAGTTTTGCCTCTACTCTTCGGTTGATGATGAAAGGCAATCTGAATGCCTTGTCATTTGAGGAATTAGTCTCTGTTCTGTTGCAGGAAGATCAGTCCAGGCAGAACAGGTCCATTATGCGTGTTGCAGATCAAGCTTTCCTGGCTAGTCAGAAGGGCAAAGGAAAATGGAGCTCTTCTACTAGTAAGCAGAAATCTGCAAATGCTGCATAATCGAAGAACCAGGATAAAGATGAGAAGAAATGAGAAAAGCAGAAATTGTTCTGCAAGTACTGTAAAGGAAATGATCATATTATAAAGAACTGTCCAAAACTGGCTGCTAAAGAGTCAAAGAAGAAAGAGGCTGGAATGGTTGTTGCAGAGGCCTCTACACCAAAAACAGAGTCTGCAAATCTTGTGCAGGAGGAAGAATGGGCGTTTACTACTGTCTACAGTTTTGACCCATCTTCTCATGATCAGTGCATGTCTGCAGTAGACTCAGATGTTTGGTACTTTGACAGTGGGGCGACCAAACATATTACCTCGCAGCGCAGTTTCTTCTCTTCACTCGAGCCTGCCCCTACAGGGAATACTGTCACATGCGCCAATAACTCCTCTTATCCTGTTATGGGAGTTGGTAAGATCATTCTGACTACTGCTGATGGTAGTTCTTTCACTTTGTCAGATGCTTTATTTGTGCCAAGGATCAAAAAGCACCTGTTATCAGTTTTTGCATTAGCCAAGATTGGCTTGGTTGTGAAATTCGTTGATGACAAGTGTACAATCCATGATCTCTCAAATGGCGATGTGATTATTGCTTCTGGCATTTTATGTCGTGGGCTGTATAAGCTCATAGACTATGAAAGATCTGTGAATGATTCGGCATGTGCAGTTCATGATTCTCAGGCTATGTCAGATGCAAAGCTTTGGCATGCACGCTTTGGTCATCTGAATTTTGCTAGTTTGTTATGCCTGCAGAAACCTGAAATGGTGTCCTCTTTGCCCAAACTTGAGGCACCTGGAAAACATGTTTGTGAAGGCTGTATTTTGGGCAAAATTCAGCGTTCTTCCTTTCCAAAAGATGGTTCAGTTCGGGCTACGCAAAAATTGCAGCTTGTACATAGTGATGTCTGTGGTCCTATGCAGACACCCTCTTTTGGAAATTACCTTTACTTCATGACTTTCATTGATGATTTTTCCAGGCATGCATGGGTATATCCACTCAAAGCAAAGTCCGAAGTGTTCATGTGCTTCAAACAGTTTTTGGTTTTGGCTGAAAATCTGTCAGCAAGTAAAATGGGCACCCTCCGTTCTGATCGAGGGGGGGGAATATATATCTTCAGATTTTAATGCATTTCTGGCTGAACGTGGGATAAAGTGTACAGTGTCGTATACACGTCAACAGAATGGAGTTGCTGAACGAAAGAACAGGTCACTCATGGAGATGGCGAGGTGCATGGTCAAAAGTCAGGCTTTACCACATAGTTTCTCGCTTGAGGCTGTCATGTGTGCAGCATATGTACTGAACAGGTATCCCACTAAAGCGTTGCAGTCTATCACTCCATATGAGGCTTGGCATGACCGCAAGCCATCTGTTGCTCATCTGCGTGTTTTTGGTTGTTTGGCATATGCATTAGTGCCTGAACAACATCGCAGAAAATTGGATGATAAGGAAGTAAAATGTATTTTTGTTGGGTACAGTTCTGAAAGTAAAGGCTATCGTCTGTATCATCCACAGACTAAATGCATTCTAGTTAGCCGTGATGTTGTCTTTGTGGACGATGCTATTCAGCCATTGCTTTCATGTACTAAGGAGACATCTGTTAGCTCCAAAGACATGTATGATACTTTGATGCCTCTTTTTACAGGTGGATAGGCTAGTGCTGGTCCTAATGAGGCAACTTCTCAGCCTTTGCAGGTTTCATATGATTATGCAGATCATTCCATTTCTGATGCAGATTTACATGATGCACTTGTTGATGAGAGAGCTGATATTGAGCAGGCAAAAACTATGCCAAAATGGTTGGTGCAGACTTTGCGTGACAGCAAATTAGATGCACCTTTGTCATATCGTACTCGTTCAGGCTCTCATAGTGTCTCCTTTGCATCAGATTGCTATGCTATGGCTGCATCTAGTCTCTGTGATGAGAATGAGCCTGTTTCTTTTGATGAAGCACAAAATTCAGAAAATTGGATGGCTGCTATGCAATCTGAATATGATGCTATAATGAAGAATGGTACATGGTCTTTATGTGAATTGCCTCCTGGCAAGAAGGCCATTGGCACTAAGTGGGTATACAAGCTGAAGCGTAAACCTGATGGTACAGTTGACAGGTATAAGGCTAGGCTTGTTGCAAAGGGTTATGCACAGGAAAGAGGCATTGATTTTGATGAGACCTTTGCACCTACATGCCGTATGACTACTGTTCGGAGCATTTGTGCACTTGCAGCCCATCATGGTTGGAATGTACATCAGTTGGACATTAAAACAACATTTCTGAATGGTGACTTGCATGAAGAAGTGTATGTTTTTCAGCCCCGTGGTTTTGTGCAGAAAGGGCATGAAAACCAGGTTTGTAGGTTAAAGAAGGCATTGTATGGTTTAAAGCAAGCACCACGTGCTTGGTATGAGAAGATACATGCCTATCTGATTGCACATGGTTTTGAGAACAGTCCAACTGAAAGCACCTTATATGTTAAACGTGCTAATGATGTGCTTCTGATCATTGTTGTCTATGTTGATGACATGTTGCTCACTGGTCCTATTGAGACACATATTGCTGATTTTAAGGCTGATTTGCATGACTCATTTGAGATGTCTGATTTGGGGCATTTGCATCACTATTTGGGCATTCAGTTTATGCACGTTGATGGTGGAATGGCTTTGTGTCAAACGAAATATATTGACACATTATTGCAGTGTTTTGGCCTTGAAGACTGTAAGCCTATTGCCACTCCTATGGAGACAGGTTTACGATTGAGTCTTCATGATGTTGGAGATGCATTTGATGCTGTTCTCTATCACTAGGCTGTTGGATGCTTGATTTACTTATGCATTACTCGGCCAGATATTCAGTTTGTTGTCTCACAGATGAGCAGGTTTATGCATTGCCCAGGAGTCACACATTAGAAAGCGGTTAAGCGCATCTTTCGCTACTTGAGTGGTACTCGGCTACTTGGGTTGTTTTATCCCAAGGGGGGATCACTACCGCCAGATTTGCATGCGTTTTCTGACTCAAATTGGGCTAGTTGCTATGACACTCGTGTGTCCACCAGTGGTTTTTGCTTCATGCTTGGTAGCTCATGTATATCTTGGTTGAGCAAGAAGCAGCCTACTGTGGCCACTTCTAGTTGTGAGGCTGAGTATAGGGCAGTTTTCACAGCAACTGTTGAGTGTCTGTGGCTCAGACGCCTTATGGCTGATTTGGGTGTTGGCCAGTCTTCTGCCACCACCATCTTCACTGATAGTCAGAGCGCATTGGCAATTGCGAGGAACCCTGTGTTCCATGCTCGCACTAAGCACATTGAGGTGCATTATCACTATGTCAGGGAGAGGTTCTCTGCTGGGGAGATCAGCTTGGCATATGTGCCCACGCAGGAGAACATTGCAGACCTTTTCACGAAGGCTCTGCCTAGGGAGAATTTTGAAACTTTCCGCAAAGCTTTGGGCTTACTTCCTTTTGTGGAGTGATTCCACATAGCTTGGCACTTCCTTATACATGAGTGCCAGCTCCTTCTTCACCGCATCACTCCCAGGGGGGATTTGTTGATATATTTAGGTAGTGATGTGTGTGAACACTCTAGGACCACCGGGGCACTTTTTTCCCTTTTTAGGAGGTTTTTTTCCCCCGGCTTGTATATACGCCTATTGCCCTAATGGGCTACTTATCTTTGTACATTCTCTAGTAATACATTCAGTATTGTGTGTTTGTGCTCCAAGCTTCTTCTTCTTCCTTGTGCTGTTCGCGTGCTTCCGCAGACGTCTATCTCCAACAGCTCTATCTTGAGTAAACCCTGTGCATGCGATTCATCCAGGTCGCCATCGTATGGCATAAACACTGCCAAATTCTTTGAATAGCAATTATAAACCTGCTTCTCACACTTTCAAACTGAACATATGATAGAATCCACAAATCATTCAATGAAGGTACATACTTCATATCCTCCAAAACAAACAATCATATCCTACCATCCAAAGCAATCAAATTTTGTGCGAATATTTTGAAAGATGCACATAAGCATACACATATATAAAATTATATGCATATATATATGTATATTTATTTATTTAATTTTTTTAATATATCTTTTTTTTATAAACTTACAGGTTATTATATGAAAAGTTTTTACCAAGTCAGAATATTCTTCCTACCTCACATGATGAAATGAAGAAGATAATCAATAATCTTGGTATAGATTATCAACGTATACATGCATGTCCTAACGATTGTATTTTATATAGAGGTGAATATGCAGACTCTTTGACATGTCCCAAATGTCAATCTCCTTGATATAAGGGGGAAGAAGGTAAAGTCCCAAAAAAGGTATTGAGACATTTTCCATTGACTCCACGGATTAGACATATGTTTCAAAGCCCCAAATTATCTTTGACTTGGGGACATGATCACAAAAGTACTGATGGAATAATCAGAATTCCTCATGATAGTGTTGCTTTTCAGCATATTGATTCTACATGGCCTGAATTTGCACAAAATCCACAGAATCTAAAGTTAGGAGTTGCATTAGATGGGGTTAATCCATTCTCCATGAAATTCAGTAAATGGTCAACATGGCCAGTGGTAGTCATAAACTACAATCTTCCGCCATATCTTAGCATTAAAGAGGAACATTTAATGCTTTCACTTTTAATCCCAGGCAAAAGACAAGTTAAAGATATGACTATATATCTTGCTCCTCTCATTGACGATAGATATGGAGCATCGTTTCAAAACATGTTTACTATGGATGATAAGAGCTTATCTGGGTTAAAGACCCATGACTGGCATAACTTTTTGAAACATATTTTACCTTTGGTTATCGATGGATGTACAACGAAAGGAGTACGAGATGTGATCTATCGTCTGGGATCACTTATAAGGTAATTATGATACTTTTATATTTAATATGTATGAATATTGGATATCTTTTATTTTTTAATTAACTTCTTTATAATTGTTTTTATGACTGGCTATATAGTCGTTTGCAACGTGCCAATGCAAATAATGAAGAAATCTTAGATGAGCAAATAGAGTTAATGATAGGTTGTGAATGAAAGTTAATTTTATTAAAATAATATTTAATTTTTTTCATATATGTATGTTAGTTTCTATTTACTAATTGAATTTATTTTGCAGGCTCAAATGTTCACTAATATGAGGGCTTTTGCACAGCATATTAGAATCAAAACCATTGATTCTTTACATAAAACAGAGGATTCTAGTATTGTTGCTTCTTTCAAGCAACTATCACATGCTAGCTCAAAAGACACGAACCTTATAGATAGCGAACTTGGTTACATAGGAACTATTGTTGGTATCTATGAAATTTCATTTCGTACATTCAAACAGGTAGAAATAAGTTTTTTTTTTAATGGGTTTTTGTTGTTATATATTTTGATAGGTCATTTTGAAGGTTGACTGGTTTCGAACGAAGTATAAAGGTAGTAATTCCATATTAAGAAAGGAACTATCTGGGTTTTGGGCAATTGATTCTTCCAAGGTAATGCGATCTACTAAAGAACCATATATTCTTCCTAGGCATATTGAACAAGCATTTTTTTATAAAAACCTAGATGCTCATCCTTGGTGGCAAGTCATTCATGTGCAACCTAGAGGTAGGTCATTGTTTGAACAATTTATTGTTAGAGGGATCGAAGAAAGTCCTCTTGATGATTCAGCATCAGATACTGATACATCAACATCTGAAATAGAAATTAGAATCATTATACATGATAATGATACTAATCTTTTTTATGAAGAGGATAATTCTCTACATGTTAATTCTACTGATGAGGAAGAGGAATTACCAGAAATAGATATTAATCCATCAATAGATGATGTGATTCATGAGAACATAGATTTAACAATAGAAGAAATAAATGAAATCAATAAGGATAATGAAGATGAGACTATATTGATGTCTTACCAAAATGATGGCAATAATGAAAACATATGAGCAGATTAGATAGTAAATTCTACTCTAGTTATCGATCAATAACTTGAAGCTTCTGAATGGATATCAGATAATAGATTTTTTTATTAACTTGAATCCTACTAGAGAGATGAAATCATGTTCTTCTAAGTTAGAACATGAAGCTCGGGGGTATGCCTAATTATTTTATATATAGCTTTATCTTCGAGGACCAAATTTTTATCATGTATGTATGCATATGTGTGTGTATTCATGTGTATTATATGTATAAATATGTTAGTATGCATATATATGTATTTCATGTATATGTACGTGTTTGCATGTATGTGATATATGTATACATGTGTTAAATATGCATATGTGTATATATGCATATGCATTTATGTAAAATATTCATGTATTCATGTAATATATGCAAGTGTTTATAATTGTGTACATGTATATATGTATATGTGTCTATGTGTAAGTATGTACATGTAAATATGTATGCATGTATATATATGTTTATGTGTGCATCTAGGCAGGTATATGTGATGTGTACATGTATATATGTATATATGTCTATGTGTAAATGTGTACATGTAAATATGTTAGTATGTATATATATATTTATGTGTGCATTTAGGCATGTATGTGTGATGCATAATATATCTACTCCATTTTATATTTATGTATCCTATCTACATGATGTGTATAAATCTTTATATATATTATGATCCTCATTGATTGGAGTAGCTATATATAGAGGCATAAGGTTGGGAGGAGAGACATCTCTCTAGTAGGACGTCGGAGGTGTACATATACTTCAAACATATGGCTAAAAGGTTGAATTAGAGTTTTTAAATTAGTCGTTTTAAAACCCTAATATCAAAATTAGTGTTTTCAATTTAGGATTTCTGAAATAGGATTTGTTTATTTATTTATTTATTTATTTATTTATTTATTTATTTATTTATTTATTTATTTATGTGTATGCATGTGTTTTGTATGTATGTGTATCTATATGTGCATATGCATGTGTTGTGTGTGTATATATGCATGTGTATATGTATATATGCATGTAAATATGATTATATGAGTCTATGTGTGTGTACATATGATTATGCATGTGTATGTGTATGTGAGTATGTGTACGTGTATGTGAGTATGTGTATGTGTCTATGTGTATTCATTATATGTGTGTAACTGCATGCATGTGTATGTGTGTGTAAAAATATGCATGTATGTGTGTGTATGTAT
Organism: Ceratopteris richardii; assembly: GCA_020310875.1. NCBI lineage: Eukaryota > Viridiplantae > Streptophyta > Polypodiopsida > Polypodiales > Pteridaceae > Ceratopteris > Ceratopteris richardii. The sequence continues at coordinate 29,369,397 of CM035436.1, read as the reverse complement.
AAATGTGCATGTATATGTATATGTGTGTAAATGTGCATGTATGATGTATATGTGTGTGTATGCGTGTATTTATACCTCTAGTCTCACTCTTCTCTCTCTGTCTCTCTCTCTCTCTCTCTCTCTCTCTCTCTCTCTCCCTCCCTCTCTCTCTCTCTCTCTCTCTCTCTCTCTCTCCCTCTCTCTCTCTCTCCCTCTCTCTCTCTCTCCCTCTCTCTCTCTCTCTCTCTCTCTCTCTCTCTCTCTCTCATATACATACGTACATGCATAAACACACATACTCATATGCACATATATACATAAAATCATTGCATACCGTGCACTATCGCGACGATGAGCCACAAGTGTTCGCATCTCTTTTAGGCACCACTTAAGCGACCATCTTGTCCCAAACTCTGTCTCAAGTGAACTAAGTACATATTTTTTATCCCTCTCATCATGGTCACTACAAAAATAAAAAACATAATGTAAATAAAACATAAGATATTTATTTCAATTTATATGTAAAATTTTTGCTTACTTCCATGCTAAGTGGACAAAGCGCAGGTAAGAGTCGCATAGTGCCGGCATTCTTCTCTTGAACTCCAATCCATTCCCTATGTACACAATGTTCCCCTCTGGCTCTATGTCGCACTCTAGTCCTAAGGTGCCTATGCATGTCCTCATAGGCAACTCTGCTCTGCTATCACAATTTGGAGGTGGTATAGGTGTCATGAAAATAGAGAGATAAAAATAAATAAAAATATGTGTTATAATATCATTAAAAAAGTTTATGAAAAAAAAAACATACCTATGAGCAGATAGCCCTCTTCCTGCATGTGGAGCCGCAGAAGAGCCCTCGTCTGATCGCTGGGTAAGCATCTGGATCGTATAGTCCAGCTCCTCATCGGACATCTCTGAGTAATCACGCATTGTGGCCCCTAGAGTATCAGATGAAACTCTTGCTCTCATAAGACTTTTTATGAGAGTGAGTTTCGCCTTTCTTTCTCTATTGGGATCCATAATACCTAACATATAAAACAAAATGATTATAAATCAATATATATATACGTGTACATATGTAAGTGTGTATGCATTAAGTATGTGTATGTATGCATGTGTGTGTATGTATGTGCGTGTATGTGTGTGTATGTGTGTATGCATTGTTGGTGCATTTTACCCAAGCCTACATGCTTGATATATTTGATATTATCCTCATTTGTAAGTCACATGAGTAGTCATGTGAACACCTCTTGTAAAAGAGTACATTTTATCTCTTGTAAATGGAAAAAGAAAAAAGGAAAAGGATGGCTTACCTCATCCATGATGTAAAAGCAAATTCGTGGCTCCAACTACCAAAATCACGAATTTTTGAGCTGAGGGAATCTCTCCTAACTTTGGGGATCACTTTTAGGTGGAGCCATTCGAATTCGAATTCAAAACTCCCTCCAAGAATAGCTATAAAAGGAGCAAGAAGGAAGAGGCGATTAGCAAGCCTTCTACATGACCACTTCATGTCATTTTGTAGAGATTGAAGAGCTTACTCCATAGCTCTATCATTCTACTCCCATTGTGCAAAGATTCATTGCCAATGTGGTTGTAATCATATGTGAATCTATACATTTATCATCATCTACTTCTCTGTTTTGTTCTCTGCTATACTCACTCAGAGCAGTAACTTCAGAAGGTCATATCTCGAGTTCTACTGAACCTTTTTCAGTTATTTAACTTGCGTTGGATAGCTTGTACTATCTACTTTGTGCATATAAATTTTCAAGGTCATTGAATGAATACTTTTGGAGATATCTGCATTTTACTGCTTACTGGTCTATCTCTGCAGAGCCCCGAGCATTGTGGGAATGTTCCAGAAATTGATGAAACTTTTTCTCAGTGCTCAGTCCATCATTTGAAGTGTTTTAACTTGGATTGGGAAGCTTGCTAAGTCTATTTGCTATGCCCAAAAGGAATTTTTCAAATTCTTACCAGGTTGAGAGCACTGTTCATTTTTTCGAGCAGGTGTATGTCCAAAAATAGCAAGTTTTGGGAGCTAGTCATTTCGCAACTAGTCTGTCTTGACTTAAACTTTTGGGATACATGTTCCAAAGTACTTGGATGATATTTTGGTGGATTTAGGAAGCTCAAAGGGTCTAATAATCAACTCTAAAGTCTCAGTTGGCTGGTGTGAAGCTGGTTGTAGCGGCACCTACTCATCTTTGGATTGCATCCACCATCTCTCTTCACAGTGGTATCAGAGCATAGTCAAGCAACATGGGAGATGGATTTCCATCAACAATTGACAAATTGGATCGAAACAACTACCCGGCATGGTCTCTAAGGATGGAGGCTTACCTTCAAGGGAGGAATCTATATGGATTCATATCCGGAGATGAAGCAATGCCAACCATGAGGAACAAAGGGCAACCATCACATGAAGAAGTGGAAGGACTTTCGAATTGGTGTTCGAAGCAGGCACTTGCAAGGTCCTATATTCTAAACTCAATCTCTGATTTTCTTTTACCTCATGTCAAGGGATGCAAGACATCAAGAGAAACCTGGAATGCACTTGCTTCTTTCTTCTCTTCCAACACTCGAGCAAGGAAGAACCAATTGTGGATGGAGTTCACAACAATGAAGAAAAGCCCGAAGCAAAATGTGACTCATTATGTCACAAAGATGAAGGAGATTTCCGACCTACTTGGAAGCATTGGAGAGGTAATTGAAGAGGAGCAAATCATAAGACAAATCATGAATGGAATCAAAGCAGACGACAAGTGGGAGTCATTCACAACAGCCATGGATTTATACATGGATATGCATGTACCCGACCTCAACACACTCATGGGCCAATTCTTCACTCATGAAGCAAAGATTAGCAAAGGTGGTGAGTCCTCAAGAGGTAATCAAACTTTTGCCTTATATTCTGATAAAGCTAAGGTCAAGGACAAGTCAAAGAATAGGAAGAATGAAGATGAAGGAAGCTCTTTCCAAGCAAACTTTGCAGGTAGAGGAAGAGCTAGAGGAAGAGGCAGAGGTGGAAAGCAAGGCAGTGGGAGATTCCAATCATCTCAACCTTGCAACATATGTGGCTTATCTAATCATACTACTGAAGAATGTTTCAAGAATCCAAGGAACTCAAGAGAAAGAGGATTCAATAGAGGTGGCTATGGATCAAATAGAGGTAGATACAATGGAGGCTACAACAACAACTACTACAACAACAATTACAACAACAAAAACAACTATCAAAGTGGCCATAGAGGAAGAAGAGACTACAATAACTATGCAGAGGACCAAAGTCAAGAAGATTCATTATTGATTATGAATCTATCAGCAAAGAAGGGTAAGGATGATGATCACATATTTTACATTGATTCAGGATGCTCGAACCATGCAGCAGGAAATGTGGCTTTACTTTCTGATTTGGAAGATCCTCATAACAAGCATGAAGTGCAGACAGGAGATGACACAAAGCACTCAGTGGAGAAGATAGGTAATGTGAAGACATCAGATGGGAATATGAACCTCTTAAGCAAAGTCTTGTATGTCCCTACAATTACCAAAAATTTAATAAGTGTTGGACAGATTGTTGAAAAAGGATTGCAAGTTAGATTCAATCGATTTGGAGCATATGTTGAAGACCCAAGGCAAGGCTTTTGAAGGATTGCCAAAGGAGAAAATACAGGAAGGCTTTTCACTTTTGAAGTGGAAGATACAAAGAACATAGCTTTGTTTAGCTATGGATCTCAAACTCTAACAGAGTTGGAGATATGGCACAAAAGGCTTGCTCACATTGGTGAGAGGACACTCAAACAGATTTGTAGGGACCAAAGTGTACTTGGTTTGCCTAATATCACAAGGCAACACATGATTTATAAGTGTGAACCTTGTCAACTCGGCAAGGCTCATAGACAACCTTTCAATAAGAAAGGATATATGTATCAAAATCCTTTGGATCGAGTGCACACGGATGTGTGGGGTCCAAGTAAGGAGCCATCTATATCAGGCTCAAGATATTATGTGTCTTTCATAAATGATTGTAGCAGGTGGACCATTTTGTTTTTCATGAAGCACAAGGATGAAGTGTTTAATTGCTTTAAGAAGTATATTGCTCTTGTTGAAAATCAAACAGGTAGGACTTTGAAAAGACTCAGATCAGATGGTGGAGGAGAATACTTCTCTTCTGAATTTGATGCCTTCTTGCATGAAAGAGGCATTAAAAGGGAAGTCACTACAAGGTATACACCCGAACTCAATGGTGTAGCAGAGAGGAGGAACAGAGCTATTGTCGAAGCTGCAAGGTCCATGCTCAACAAAAAGGGATTTCCAAACTACCTATGGGCAGAGGCTGTGTCGACAGCCACATATCTCATAAATAGACTTCCATCTAAGTCACTAGATGGAACCACTCCATATGAAGTGTGGAATGGAAGAAGACCTAGTCTAGAGCATTGCAAAATCTTTGGATGCTTAGCCTATGCTCACATTCCTTCTCAAGTAAGAGGGAAATTGGATCCCAAGGCAGAGAAGTGTGTATTTATTGGTTATGACCAAAACCAAAAAGGATATAGATTGTACAATCCAACCAATAAAGGATTTTCTGTGAGTAGAGATGTAATTTTTGATGAAAACAAATCATGGTTTGATGATGACAGGAAAGTGAAGCTGCCGTATGACTTGGATGAAGACTTTCCATCACTTCAACCAAAGGAGCCAAAGCAGATTGAAGAAAGTGATTCGGAGATTGACCTAGAAGACTTGGAAAGACTAAAGCTATGGAAGAACAAAGGTAAAGCAAAGATGCAGGATGCTACATATGGACCGGAGAGCTCACATCAACCACTTAGAAGGTCTTCAAGGGAGAAGAAGAAACCAGAAAGGTTTGGTTATGATACTTCTTTGGTCACCAAGCACTCAATCTACATTGCAAAGGATTCAACCAATGAAGAACCTACCACATTCGAAGAAGCACAAAGCAAGAAAGCTTGGAGAGATGCAATGGATGAAGAAATGAAAGCCTTGAAGGAGAATGACACTTGGGAGCTTGTACCTAACAAGCCATCTATGAAGATAATCGGATCTCGATGGATATACAAAATCAAGAGGAATCCAGGTGGAAGTATAAATAGACACAAAGCAAGGTTAGTTGCTAAAGGGTTTGCTCAAACCCATGGTATTGATTATGAGGAGACTTTCTCTCCTGTTGCAAAAATGCCTACAATTAGGGTTCTCATTAGTCTTGCGGCATCTAGAAATTGGAATCTTTATCAACTTGATGTAAAGAATGCTTTCTTGAATGGATGGATTTCTGAGGAAGTGTATATGGCACAACCTCTTGGATATGAGGGTCCACATCATCCTAACTATGTATGCAAACTAAAGAAAGCTTTGTATGGATTGAAGCAAGCTCCAAGAGCTTGGAATTTCAGATTGGTGACTTATTTGCAGGACCAAGGATTCAAAGCTAGCAAGGCGGATACCTCTTTGTTCATAAAGAGGAATGGATCTGAAGTGATCTATTTATGTGTGTATGTTGATGATATTATTATCACAGGCAATGATCTTGAAGGAATCAAACAAGTAAAGGCTCAAATGAAGGAGGAGTTCAAAATAAGTGACCTCGGACCACTCACTTATTTTCTTGGATTGGAGTTGATCTACACAGATTCAGGTATATACATCACACAAAGGAAGTATGTCCATGACATGCTCGTCAAGTTCAAGATGGAAAATACCAAGTGTGCAGGTACACCTATGGAGCAAAATCATAAGCTTAGTGCTTATGAAGGAGAGCCAATTGAAGACATCACAAGGTATCAAAGCTTGGTTGGAAGTTTGAACTATGCAACACTCACAAGAGTGGATATATGCTATAGTGTTAGCATATTGAGTCAGTTTATGCATAAGCCGAGAAGACCACATATGGAAGCGGCCAAGCGAGTCCTCAAGTACCTAAAGGGGACCATGAATGAAGGCTTGTTCTATTCATATACTTCAGATATTGAGCTAAAGGTCTACTCAGATGCAGATTGGGCCGGATCTAAAGATGATAGAAGAAGCACATCAGGGTATATATCATTTGCAGGTTCAAAAATCATTTCTTGGTCATCGAAGAAGCAACCAACCGTGGCATTATCGTCTACCGAAGCCGAATATAGAGGTTTGGCTAATGCAACTCAAGAAATCATGTGGTTAAAGTCTTTGTACACAGATCTTGGACTTCATCCTTCAACACCTCATACTTTTGGTGACAACACAAGCTCACTACATCTAGCAGCTAATCCGGTATACCATGCTAGAACCAAACATATTGAAGTCCACTACCATTATGTAAGGGAGAAGCTATTGAGCAAGGATATTCAACTATCCTATGTCTCTACAGATATGCAATGTGCCGACATGTTGACTAAAGCTCTTGATGGTACAAAATTAAATAGATTCAAGTTGATGATTGGCTTGCAGGAAATCAAGGACAATTGAAGACTTATTTGAAGGCCAAGCATGTTAGGCTTGAGGGGGAGCTGTTGGTGCATTTTACCCAAGCCTACATGCTTGATATATTTGATATTATCCTCATTTGTAAGTCACATGAGTAGTCATGTGAACACCTCTTGTAAAAGAGTACATTTTATCTCTTGTAAATGGAAAAAGAAAAAAGGACAAGGATGGCTTACCTCATCCATGATGTAAAAACAAATTCGTGGCTCCAACTACCAAAATCACGAATTTTTGAGCTGAGGGAATCTCTCCTAACTTTGGGGATCACTTTTAGGTGGAGCCATTCGAATTCGAATTCAAAACTCCCTCCAAGAATAGCTATAAAAGGAGCAAGAAGGAAGAGGCGATTAGCAAGCCTTGTACATGACCACTTCATGTCATTTTGTAGAGATTGAAGAGCTTACTCCATAGCTCTATCATTCTACTCCCATTGTGCAAAGATTCATTGCCAATGTGGTTGTAATCATATGTGAATCTATACATTTATCATCATCTACTTCTCTGTTTTGTTCTCTGTTATACTCATTCAGAGCAGTAACTTCAGAAGATCATATCTCGAGTTCTGCTGAACCTTTTTCAGTTATTTAACTTGCGTTGAATAGCTTGTACTGTCTACTTTGTGCATATAAATTTCCAAGGTCATTGAATGAATACTTTTGGAGATATCTGCATTTTACTGCTTACTGGTCTATCTCTGCAGAGCCCCGAGAATTGTGGGAATGTTCCAAAAATTGATGAAACTTTTTCTCAGTGCTCAGTCCATCATTTGAAGTGTCTTAACTTGGACTGGGAAGCTTGCTAAGTCTATTTGCTATGCCCAAAAGGAATTTTTCAAATTCTTACCAGGTTGAGAGCACTGTTCATTTTTTCCAGCAGGTGTATGTCCAAAAATAGCAAGTTTTGGGAGCTAGTCATTTCGCAACTAGTCTGTCTTGACTTAAACTTTTGGGATACATGTTCCAAAGTACTTGGCTGATATTTTGGTGGATTTAGGAAGCTCAAAGGGTCTACTAATCAACTCTGAAGTCTTAGTTGGCTGGTGTGAAGATGGTTGTAGCGGCACCTACTCATCTTTGGATTGCATCCACCATCTCTCTTCACATGCATGTGTATGTGTGTGTATGCATCATTATGTGTGTATGTGTGTGTGTATATGTGTGTGTATGTGTGTGTACATATGTGTGTGAGTGTATGTATGTGTATGTATGCATGTATGTATGTATGTATGTATGTATGTATGTATGCATATGCATATGCATTATGTATGTATATATATGCATGTATGTGTATGTGTGAGTATGTCTCTCTATGTGTGTGTATGTATGCATATATGTGTGTATGTGTGTATTTGTGAGTGTATATGTGTTTGTATGTGTGTATACATGTGTATGTGTGTGTATGCATTATTATGTGTGTAAGTGTCTATGTGTGTTTATGTGTGTGTATGTGTGTGTGTGTCTATGTGTATGTGGGTGTGCCTATGAGTGTGTATGTGTTTATGTGTATGTATGTATCTATGTGTGTATGTGTATGCATGTATGTATGCATGTGTGTGTATGCATGTGTATGTGTGTGTATGCATCATTATGTGTCTATGTGTCTATGTGTCTATGTGTGTGTATATGTGTGTCTGTGTCTATGTGTATGTGTGTGTGTCTATGAGTGTGTATGTGTTTATGTGTATGTATGTATTGATGTGTGTGTATTTGTCTATGTGTGTATGTGTATGCATGTATGTATGCATATGTATGCATCATTATGTGTGTATGTGTCTATGTGTATGTGTCTATGTGTGTATGCTTTGTGTGTATGATTGTGTGTGTGTATATGTGTGTGTGTATGTGTATGTGTCTATGTGTATGTGTCGCTATGCGTGTATGAGTGTGTATGTGTCTATGTGTGTGTATGTGTCTATGTGTGTATGTGTATGCATGTATGTATGCATATGTGTGTATGTGTGTGTATGCATTATGTATGCATATGTGTGTGTATGCATTATGTATGTGTATGTATGCATGCATGCATGCATGTATGTATGTATGTATGTATGTATGCATATGCATATGCATTATGTATGTATATATATGCATGTATGTGTATGTGTGACTATGTCTCTCTATGTGTGTGTATGCATATATGTGTGTATGTATGCATATATGTGTGTATGTGTGTATGTGTGTATGCATGTGTATGTGTGTGTATGCATCATTATGTGTGTATGTGTCTATGTGTGTTTGTGTGTGTGTATATGTGTGTGTGTGTGTCTATGTGTATGTGTGTGTGTCTATGAGTGTGTATGTGTTTATGTGTATGTATGTATCTATGTGTGTGTATGTGTCTATGTGTGTATGTGTATGCATGTATGTATGCATGTGTATGTGTGTGTATGCATCATTATCTGTGTATGTGTCTATGTGTCTATGTGTGTGTGTATATGTGTGTATGTGTCTATGTGTATGTGTGTGTGTCTATGAGTGTGTATGTGTTTATGTGTATGTAGCTCAGTGATGAGTAGCACCTCCTTTAATGTCAATCTGGGAAGACGTGAGGATGGTATGACGACCTCGAGCAAGTGAAGGCACAAGTGCGTGAGTGCGAAGCACACTAACATGCACACACATACACACACACATGCACACAAGGCAAGACAAAGAGTGAGAAGCAATGGAGTTCTTTAGATTACTTTCAAAAAGCTCATACAAGTTCAAATCAATTAGAAGCTAACCTCAAAAATGAGCTCTCTAGCTCTATTTATAGTTTTTGACTAGGTTTTGGCCGTGTCCAGACCTAATGTCCAACCTAGTTAAAAATTAGGTTCTAGGCCCCATTTGAAGGCTCAAATGGAGTCTAAAAATTATGAAAACTGGTAGGTAGCTACTTCTAATGCTCCTCAAGCTCAAGGACACCTTGGCTTGCACAAAATGGAGCAAAAAATATGAAATGGTATTTACAATGGCTTATAGTGATGAAAATCACTATTTTTTGTAGAGATTTCCTCTAACGATTTGACATACACATCTTTGAGCTTCCTACTTGCTCCTTCTCATTATGTGTCCACCTCTTTGATATGCTTTAGCTTCCTGAAAAAATAATGGCCTACTTTCTCGATCTTCTTTGACTACTCTGTCTGCTTGTACCTTCTCTTCGCTCCGACTCCCTTTGTTGGCTTCCTTGTCTTGTTAGTCCTTCAGTTCCTTGACTACTGCTAAGACCCCCCCTCTCTCGCGTCTGTCGTCTCTGACAGACCCTTGTTGAGTGTGTCGTTGGATGTAGTACTCCACAACGTCTGTGGCTAAATGATGTTCCGCAATTCTCAATCCTTTGGCCAAGTCAGTGAGTAGAGCATCCCAATCTACAGGCCCGGGAACCTCTGGATGTGGTATACGTAGCTTTTCTGAATGGAGAGCTTGTTCCACGGCAAATAACTGTAATAGATGAGATGGTCTGGGAATGAATATCTCTGAATGATATTCCCAGAACCCCGTGATAAACATTTCTTCAAACGTCTGTTTGAAGCAAGCAAGTAGATACTTTATACAGGCATGCCAGGCATAAACGACGTTAATGGAGGGCGTGGTGCTCATGTCATAGACAAGGTCCTTATTTCCTTCATTAAATCCAATAGCCGAAAGATGAGGTTCTTTGATGTTCTTAAATGTCCTGAATGTAATCAGCATGAGCTCAAAAATTTTTAGGCACATCTGTGCCATGACATCTGGGACATTCTTGAACCGGACTGCCCAGTGTCGGATGGTTGAAATCATGTAGTTGACTGTGGGTTGGCCATTAGGAGGTGCTAGGTACACATAATTTAACCACTTTTCACATCCTTTAATCGTCAAAATTGTTTTTGTGTACTCCGACCAAGACCTTCTTCGAAAGACAGGGCAGTAGCAGGGATTATACTTGATATACAGAGGCATGTTATTCCACGTGCATACCATCTCGGGGTAGTTTTCAAGCAGGCAGATTCTCCAAGTAGGTTGATGTATATTCCCTTGCTTGGCACTTGCAGGGATATCATCTGGTGCAAACTGTGTCGCCGAGGTTGGTTCTTTTGTTGTGCGTTGCTTGATTTCAGCATTGTAATCTGCCATTAATACACAGAATGGAACATATAGATCATCAGACGTGCCAATCCACCTATGATGGGAGAGGTTTCTAAAGTACTCCGATTTTATGACGACTTCTTCCAATCGTGACATAGACGCTATCTGAACTGCAACTCTCTCATCATGGGTTGTAGCAACCTTCTCCAACCTTTGCATCCATTCAGGCGCTTCTATCTCAATCGTGTCCATGCCTTCTTCTGTTTGCTTACCTCCGGGTGTTGGCATGGGAACATGTGGGTCTTCAAAGATCTCCTCCACTTGAATTGGCACTAAGTCTTCAAGTTTTGGTTCCGCCAGAGGAGAGGGTTGACGCTCGTATTCTAGAACTCTATTTCGTAGTTCTTCTAATTCTGCTCTGAGTTTTGCGACTCCTTCAGATGTGTCGGCTTCAGTTGTGAGTTTGCCTGGTGACTCCTGCTGGGTTGCCAGTTGCTTTAATAAGTCATCTCTTTCTCTTTCTAATGTTGCGTGGGCTTCCAGGAGGTCGGCATGGGTTTCCAAGATGATTTGCATATTTTCAGATGGGATAGCATTGAATTTCTCTGGGTCGATTTCCTGTGGTGAACCCTCCATTGCTGCTTCCAAGTTTTCTTTGTTCTATCTCTGTAGTTGCTTATTTTCCTCGAGTGCTGTAAACATTTGTTTCCGTAATAGGGCCAGGTTGCATCGAAGCTTGAGATTCTCTGTTATCTGGGAGTGTAGCAGATCATCAAGTTGTTGCTTTTCTTCTGCATCTGACTAGGGTGGATTGGCAACTAATTGGTCATGTTGCACTTGCAATGAATCATACTGCTGTTGTAAGATCCGCTTCTCCTTCTCTAAATCAATGAATCGTGCTTGTAGCGCTTCATGGCTTCGAAAGAGGCTCATATGCTGGTTATCCAGATGCTGGTAGTGCTGTTGTAGTTGAGACATACACTGGTACATATTATTAAATACATTATTAATGGGAGTGGATGCGGGAAAGGTGTTGAATACAGAAGGGAAGGGAAAGGGGAATGGGAGCGTGTATGCTATGCTCAAAAAGGGTGAAGTTGGTGGTGGGGGAATGGGAGATTGTGGACGTGTGGGGGGAGGGAGAGGTGCGGAGGTGGGTGATATGTCCATGAAGTCAAAAGTGGATGCAGTCATGGGAGTGATTGTGAACATGGGAATTGTGGGTGCAGTGATGGTGGTGAAGGTGTAAAGTGGTGTGTGTAGCTGTGAATATGAACCGCCAGGAAGTGTGATCGGGGGAACGGGGTTTTCCGTGGCTGCAGTTAGAATTACAGTGTCAGTGGTAGTGTATACAAGTGAGGTGGTGATAGGGTGTGTGGGTTGTGTGGATTGACTGACAGTCTGTGCTTCGGTATGGGCAGTGGACTCTGAGGCGGTAATAGTAGTAGTTACACTGGTAGTGGGAGGTGAAGTTGGTGGAGTTTGAGGTAGGGGTGGTAAAGGGGGTGATGGGGGTGCACTAGATGTATGGGCTTCCTCAGTTTCCTAAATGATATGAGTTTTGCCCCTGGTTGTGGATGTGGTGCCCTGTGGTTCTGATATTAATATATTCATTTGTTTTCCTGATCGAGGGGGGCGTCTACCGTATCGTCGCTCCGATCTTCTCGAGTGTGCAAGAGCTGTATGCACCGTCTCAGGTACCCCCAATGCATCAGAAATCATATCAAGGGTTGCACGGTATTGCTCTTCCACACCTTCTTCTTCAAGGATTTGGTTCATGAGGACTTTTCCTGCTGCCAAGGGCAGTTTGTGCTGTTCTTGAACTCTGTTGATGGTATCATATAGCTTTTTCAATTCCTTTGTATAAGTGGGGGCACCCTCAAGTTCCTGTAGAACTTCTTGTTCATATTCCTGCTCTTCTTCCTCTGTTTGTCCACCTTGTTCCTCCTCCTGCTCTTCTTCTTCTTCATCCTCCACTTCAATTACTCCTGGTTGTCTAGGATGGGGTTGGTCTGTAGTAGTTTGTTGCCCACTAGCTTGCTCTGCCTCGACTTCCGCGTTAACAGCCTCGATTATTCTGGCTACCTTCTCATCAGTTAGGTCTTCTAATGTGAAGTCGTGAGGAAACTCTAGGTCAATTGGTACATGTGGAAACACCAGATTTGGTCCATCAGTGCTGTGTCTTGGTAATCTGATAGTGAAGGGTTGTACATGCCTCGGAAGTCGTGGAGTTGTCTCTGGTGTCAATGTCGCACCGCGAGCTTGTGCATAGGGCATATGAACTGTGCCAGTCATTTTCTTTGATGGAGGCCCTGCAGTTGATAGTCTACGTTAAAATTCCTGTACCCTGGTCCAAATTAATGCCCTTTGAACTAGCACATCATAAGCCAAACATCTATACACAATCCTGGTGAGGGCACAGCATCCATACAGTACCGACTTTTGCTTTTTATACCACCGTTGATGTGCCAAGTGGATTTGGTCGATAATCCAATGCGGCATGTTGATTGTCAAATTGAAGGCATCTGCTAAATATGGACTGAACCATATTTTCTTGGGTGGCATTGTGAACCGCTCTTGAGCTGGGAACCCGAAATGTTGCATGACCATTCGTAAGTAAATGCCGATTGTGGGTGTCATTGCCACCATGTCTTTGAGCTTAGTCAGGTTCCTGTTCTTCATGTTATCCGGGACCATCGTCTCTTTTTCGGTGGGGATATGCATGCCTTTCATGTCAAGCGCTTCCCTCACCAAATTGTTCATCAGTTTGAAATGCTTTAATTCATTACCTCTGGTAAGTGATGGTAGAACGAAGGTACTATATCCCTTTTTCTCTTTACTAGGGGTCAGAGTGCTAATTAAGTAGGAACACCGTAGAAAGTCTGGTTTGGGTAACTGAGCCTTGAAGTAGTCGTATAGTCGAGCCTTCTTCCAGATGGGTTTCAGACCTTCATCATTTTGAAGCCTCTCAAATTCCCTGGTGAAAAAATGATATCTGCCCCATCGCCCGTTGAACTCTATCTCGGCCTCCCACATGTAAGTGCCTTCACCCAGAGATCCGGCCACATCACTGAACCAATGTGAGTTTTTGTTGACCGGCATTGTGTGCCCTCAAAGCCCTCAAAGCCACTGGTGTGTAATGCCCTCAAAGCCACTGGGTGTTCCTTCAATTCCTCTTCAATGGGAAGACTTTCAATGTCCACGATTCTGAATCGGTATGGTGTGTAATGCCCTCAAAGCCACTGGGTGTTCCTTCAATTCCTCTTCAATGGGAAGACTTTCAATGTCCACGATTTGGGGGTTGGTGCGTGCCTGGGAGCTAGTTCCTGCCTCGGCCATGGTGAAGAGACTGGTCACCGGTTTTGTGAGAATAGACAAATGAATGTTAACATTGCAAATGGACACCAAGCGTTCATGTGTCCCCATTACAACATTAACATGATTTTAGTGAGAGGTTAGTAGGTCAATAAGTGCTTGGGGATCGTGAGTGTAGTTAGTGAATGGAGATTCCTAAGAGCTAAATGGAAAGATGCAGTGTATGAGTGATGTAGTGAGTACATGTTTTAGGCTTCCAAACAAACTGATTTGCTGTTGGTCTTGATTTTGTGGAGACTCTAGAGGGCTGTTCAGGAGTGTCTACTTGGAAATGAGGCTTTTTAAGGACCCATTTACAAGTGATTCTGCTTGTGCTCATGGACCAATGTGTGTCCGTGCATGTTGTATAAGAAAGGGTATTAGATGTTAGAGTGAGTGAACCATGTTGTAAAGGGTGTGGCCTCTGTGTAACAATTTGAGCCCGCAAGCAAGCCTTAGGCACCCAAATTTGTCGTGATTGTGGGATGGCCTTCATCGACTTCTTGGGTACCCAAATAGACTTTACTTTTGCAGAAGAATTTCTGAAAGACTTCTTATTAGTGTCATGTTGTTGATTATTAATAAGAAGTTTTTCCCGTGTGGTTGGCTTGATCGCAACAGGGTGTTCGCCTTTCCGCACCCACACTTGTTTCAATGGCTGAGACATTCTGCTTCGCACGTTCTTTTGTCCTCCAGCATAGGTATTACTCTGCTCCATCTGTATTTGATCTGCCTTTGGTTGCTGCATCCCTCTGGTCTCTGGAAAAGAAGGGAGTTCCGTTGCACCCCTGACTTCTTGATTGAAATCATCATTCCTCTACATCACAGAGTTTTGGACAAGAATAACATGGTCATCTTCATGTGTACCCCTAGAAGGACCAGGAGTGTGTGCCTTGTCTAATTCCTTGAGTGCTTCATTTTCTAACTCAATTGTAACGCGATTCTGATTTACCCAGACCTGAAGGAGTCCACTTCTTAGGTTTAGGTTGACTGCATGATCATAGATCCAGTCTTGACCCAAGACAAGAGGCTCCGTGAGGTCCTCATCTTGACACACTAGCACTTTAATCATCATTACTTCGTCTTGAATGTAGAGGGGAAGTTCCACCTCGCCCATGCAAGGGGTTTCCACACCTCCCAATCCTATGAGATATGCTTCTATAGGATTGACAGTTAATTTCAACTTTTGACAGTAAGAAAATTTAACAGCACTAGTGGCTGCACCTGAGTCAATCAAGGCTCTTACAGTCCTTGCACCCTTTCCTTGTCCTATCTCTAAGGTTACAAAAGGTCGTCTATCAATTATTCTATGAGAACTTATTCCTGAGACTTCACACATTGCCATATGATAACCTGGGTCCGCATAGTCATCTACCCTGGCCTGATCTCTACCCAGTCTTCGCAACCTCATCCTTTGGATGCGTTCCAATGCTTCTGTCTGTGCCTCTTCTCGAACTTGTTTTTCTTCTTCCTTTTTTTGGCAGTGTTGAGTCGATTAGCATCTCCTCTGTCAGGGGTTCTTGATATAACTTGACTCTACATCTGCTTATATAGCTAGGGAGAACATCACCTTCTAGTGTAGCAAGTTGAACTGCTCCACTGGTTGAGAACCTATTTATGATCATAGGTCCATAACCTCTCTTTTCGAGCTTTCTTGCATGTTGTTTTAGGGTATACACCAACACTAAGTCTCCGGCCTTCAAGCCTTTATCCTTAACATGGGCATCAAAGTATGCCTTCTGTCGTTTCTTAGCTGCATATATTCCCCCTGCTGCTCTTAGTCTTGTTTCACCTAGTCGTTCCATATCAAGAATCCTTGAAGAGAGTTCATGACCCGTCCATTCATGCTCCTGTGCTACTTTCAGTGTAGGTATCAAGAAATCCAATGGTAGCACTACATTTTGACCGAATACCATCTGAAAGGGAGTGGCTTGAAGTACCATTTTATAGGAAACTGGGTATGCCCAAACAGCATGGTGTAGCTGTTTGTCCCAATCAGAGCGTTTATTATTCACTAATTTGGTCAATACATTGCACAGAATCTTGTTTGTGTTTTTGGCTTGTCCATTAGCTTGTGGGTGATAGGGGGCAAACTTCTTGTGTACAACCAAGAACTCTTGAAGCAGATTTTCAATAACTTCATTCAAGAAGTGAGTGCCTCTATCACTTACCAGCTCTATAGGTAGCCCGTATCTTGTGAACACATTCTCAAATAGGAACTTAGCAGTTGTCTGAGCATCATTCTTTGTCGTAGCTTTTACCTCTACCCACTTTGTTAGATAGTCTATGGCAACAATGATGTATTCAGCATGTGAACCCTTAGCCGGGGGATTAATAGGACCTACGAAGTCTATTCCCCACTTAGAGAATGCACGTCCACCCATCATGGGTTTCAGTGGCATCTCATCCTTGCATATAGGGTACTGAGTTCTCTGACAGACATCACACCGTTTCACATAGGTATGTGCATCCATGTGAAGGGTCAACCACCAAAAGCCCGCAAATAGTATTGCCTTGATCACCCGATCTGGTCCAAAATGTCCTCCTGCTACACCTTGGTGAGCTGCTTCCAATATCTTGAGATATTCGCTCTCATGGACACATAGTCTCAGGTAACCATCTTTACCACGCTTGTATAGATTATCACCAATGAGTGAGTAATCTAGGGCTTCTTGTTCTAGAATTCTTTGTCTGGCCAGTGTCATATCTTGAGGGAATGTTCTCATCCTTAGGAAATCTACTATTGGTTCACTCCAATCTGGCACTATGGACACTTGATAAAGAGTGGCATGTTCCATAGGTGGTTTAGTGCAGCAGATTGGGCATTCCTTGCACAACTTTTGGACATCAGCTTCCATAGTCCGCCAATGCACTTCGAGTCTCCTTAGTGTTTGTAGGGTTCGTTGCTTTGAGTAGTGTTGCTCTAATGCACCTACATGTGCTAATTGCAACCATTTTGCATACTCATCCTCTTCCACACAACAAGCTAGGATCCCTTGATCTGTGTGCTTATACATACTTCTTGCCATGATCTGGTATTTTTGGGCTTTTATTATCTCCCTATCTTGAGTGTTTACGACTGGGTGATTGGGCCCGTATGTCAATACTGGCACTAATGGCTTAGCCCACTGAGGTACAACTTCCAAATTAAACAAGTACGCATCAGGAAGGTCATCCGACACTCCTTGTGGGGCTTCCCCAGATGTGAGCCTAGAGAGATGGTCTGCTCTCAAGTGAGTCTTCCCTTTCCTCACCACTACTTCAAAGTCGTATTCCATTAGTAAGAGAAACCATCTTACTAATCTACCTGTATTGCATGGTTTGTTTACCAAGTACAACAGTGCTTGATTATCAGTAAAAAATTTAAACTTATCTGCAAGCAAATAGTGTCTAAACTTCTTAACCGCATATACCATGCCTAATCCTTCTCGTTCAGTGGTGGTATAATTCTGTTCAGCTGCATTTAACTGTCTACTAGCATAGGCAATTGGAAGATCCATATTACCTTTGCCCGTAGGTTGTGCGAGTACACACCCAATAGCATAATTGGATGCATCTACATGAACATGAAAAGGCTTATTCCAATCTGGTGTGGTCAAGATTGGTGCTGAACATAATCGTCGTTTAAGCTCATTGAAGGAATTCTCACATTCATCAGTCCACTCAAAGTTGGTCAAAAGTCCATACAGACGCTTTGCTATGATGGCATACATGTGTATAAACCGTCGGTAATAACCACAATGCCCCATGAACGCTTGTACTTCCTTGACATTCTTTGGCCTAGGTAGTTCTACGATGGCTCTTACTTTCTCTTCATCAGTGGATATGCCATTCTTTGACACTATGTGTCCTAGAATCTTGCCTTGCCTGACCATGAAAACGCACTTTTCTGGGTGCAGTCAGACTTGATATTCTCTACATTTGTCAAAGATTTGCTTGAGTTCTGGTATATGTGTCTGTCTAATGTTGGAATGAGCACAGAGATCATCAACATAGACCTCTAAATTCTTCCTCAAGAACTCCTTAAATACATGGCACATCAATCTTTGGAAAGTTGCAGGAGCATTGGTAAGCCCAAATGGCATTACCCTAAAGGCAAATATGCCCCATTCTGTGGCAAAGCAGTCTTATGCTGGTCCTCTGGAGCAATGGCTACCTGATTGTAGCCAGAAAATCCATCAAGGAAACTGTATACTTCCTTGCCTGCTACTCTTTCTAAGAGATGTTCCATGATAGGAAGCGGATAGTTATCTCGAATAGTGGCTGCATTAACCTTCTTCAAGTTAATGCACACACATAGCTTTCCATTCTTCTTGGGCACCACTACAATGGGGGATACCCACTCAGTGTGCTCAATTTCATAGATGAATCCAGCTTCAACCAGTCTATCTATCTCCTCTTTGATCTTAGCAGCATAGTTATCGTTATATGTATATGGCTTATGTTTAGTGGGTTTCGCATCTGAGGTCATGGGAATTGTGTGTGAGCATATGTCCAGGTCAACACCTTTCAGGTCTTTGTAGCTCCAAGCAAAGACATCTCGGTACTCTCTTAGCAAAGCTATCAACTCATACTCCTCTTCTTCCGTCAGGTCATGTCCTATGTAAGTGCACCGCTCTTCTCCTTCTTCCATGGCTACCACTATTTTCTTGGTGGTTTCTTTGTTATCATAGGCCTCTCCTGATTGTGCCTCGCGTTTAGGCATTCTTACCATGACTCTTCTATCGTCTATCTCATACTTTTTAAAGTTTTCAAGAACCTAAAACAAGGATTCTTCCTCTTCTGGTGTGACTTCTCTCTTCTTTCTTTTCTTTCCTTCATCCTTAGGGGTCACTTGTGTGGCTAACCTTACATCATTTGTAAGCTCTCCGTGTCTCTGGGGTTGAAATTCAACTCCATAGAAGTATTCTTCATCTGATGCAAAAGGTGGATCCATAATGATTGACTCTAGATCAAAGTCACTTGCATCCTCAATTGCATCAGGGCTAAGTTCACATTCTTCTAGAACTACCTCTCCCATGATTGGTTCTATGGAGAAAACTGATATGTCATAGCCATCCTCATCACAGTGTGGTGTCCATTGTTCTTCATTGATGGCTACATCCATTGTTGCTAAAACTTCTTCCCAGCCGTGAGGTTCAAATTCTTCGTCCGGAAACACTACCGATGCATAGGCTGGGTCTTGAATGGATCTATGGGTTTCTTTTGCACCTATCTCTCTGGCCTTTTCTCTCTTCTCTTCTTCCACTGCCACTTTACACATCCATAAGTGAGTGTCTTCATGCATCCATGAGGATCCTGATCCTATGGAGTGCACAGACTCTGTATCATCTTTGGCTCTATGAATAGGATTCCATTGGATAGGAGGGACATCTCTATGAGAGTAATCTTTGAGATTAACCTTGGTCGTGACACCTAGGTGTTGCAAATACAAGGAATTGGTTCCCCAATCTTGTACCACTTGCAACTATCACGTAAATGGTCTTCCCAAAATCATCTCATAGGCATGGTTCTTGCTAAAATCACAGATAGCAAACGTGTGCTAAAACTCTACACCACATGTAGTGAGAGTTATTCCTTCTAGTAAACCTAGGGGTCTCTCTATGTGACCATCAGCCATCTACAATTTCATTCTCGTTGGCCTGAGTGCTGGCTTGCCCCAATGCTTCCATAGGGAAGTGGTAGCAATTGCGACTCATGCACCTGAGTCGAGAATTGCCTTGGTTGTGTATCCTTGATGGGTGATGGGGAGGTATGTGTTTCCTTCTTCTCCTTCACTCATGTCTCCTATCCTATCTAGAGGATTTTGTGGCACTGTCCTATGAGAACCTGCCTGGGAATGAGGTTTTGCTATCTCTGGTACTTGTTTGGCTACATGTTTCCATAGCTCTGGCCTTACTTTGAGTAGCTCTTCTAAAGTGAGGTTGCACTGCACTTTATTATTCTTTACTACCTCTGTATTCCTAGGTATTATTGAGTCTTCGTTTCTGACCATAACTATAGGTGCTCTCATACAAGTGGACTTAGCTTCCCATGGACCTGTGAAGTAGGGTAATTCATGTAAAGAATTAGACTCAAAGTCTAATCTCTCTTGAGACTGGGTGCTCTCCTGCTCTCCATAAATGGAGGGAATATCTTGTGGGAATTGATCATGTGCATCATCCACAAGTTCAATGGGAGGAGGGACTTCACTTTCTTTAGCCCATTTGTCTTCTTGAATCTCTCGTAGGAATTTTGGTGTGAGCCGATTCATAGAAGAAGAGGTGTTTGGCTCTGTGGAGTTAGGCACATAAGCTTCTTGGGTAGGAAGGCTTCCTCTCTTACTTGTTTTGCCTTTACTTGGAGGGGTGGGTTCCTTTTCTGATTGTGCAATTAACCACTCCAATCTTTCTAGCAGTCCATCAAAGTGCAACTGCATCTTAGCTGACTAGAGATGTTGAAGAGGCGACTGGCTTCAAACATGGTTTGAGCCAATTCCACCATCTTAGCACAAATTTTGGTTCGTTCAAGCTCTAGTTCTGCTCTAGGGTAACACTTTTCATGATCGGTTATATTTGGCCCTTCTTGGATTCTGGCCTGATATGCCTTAAGCATCATATTTAGGTCCTCAGGAGTGGGATCGGATAGGACTGATCCTACTCTAGGGGGTGGTGGAGTAGCATGAGGCGGGTTGGAAGGTGGTGGGTCGGATGGAGATGGGAATGGTGATGATGGAGTAGTGTGAGAGGGAGTTTGAGATTTAAGTTCAACTATCCTAGCTTTTGTTTCTCTTAGGCTTTCCTCGAGTTCACTCATTTTCTTAGCCCATTGCCTCTTCGCTCTTTCTCTACTATCTTTCCAGGCTCTAGTTCTCTTCTTGGTCATGCTCTCAGTTTCACTAGCCTCTGAGCTCTTTTCCTGGCCTACCCCTTGGTTTTGCTGCAATGCTTGAGCTCTAGTGACTACCTGTACTGGTGCAGTGGAAGTCACACTTCCTGTAGAGTCTACTACTAACCCAATAACATTGACAGGAGTAATTTTTGGCATATTATTGGGGTTCTTTGGACAATCTCGTAAGAGATGCTCCTTTCCACAATCTTGGCAAAAGCCTTGAATTGTCACTGACTGGGTTGTGTAGGTGGAGGTAAGGGGCAATCACGAATGAGGTGATCTCCCTGACATCTGTAGCATGGTCCTCTAGGGAATGGGGGTCTTACCTGCCTAGGTTGGGGTCTAGAGTTAGGGTTTGTGTACATTACATTTGTGTACTCTGGCTCCCAACTAGGTTCACTTGGTTCTTCACTATAGTAGGACTCACCATGTTTAGGAGATTGCATGTAGTAGGCCTGGGGACTATCAATCTGTGTAGAATCAAAGCTATGGTCACTAGGATCACTTTCTGAAAGCAATGGTGTTACTGGCACTATAGCTCTATTCAAATTCTCTTCTGCAGCTGCATACTTTACCGGAATTACATCAGCTGGGGCAGGGGGTTGTTGTGCTAACACAGGCTGAGGCCTTTGTTGGTTTTGGTATTGTGGTTGGTAGGTTTTTTGAGGCCTAGCATACTGCTGCGGTGGGTACTAGTTCTGGTATCTTCCTTGTTGAGGGTATGGTTGTGGGTATGTCTGCCTAACTGCTTGCTTATTGTAGGGGCAATCTTGCGCGGTGTGATTGGTGTACCTCCGTTCTATGGTGCAGTATTGGCTACTAGGATTTACTTGGGGTTGAGCCATAATGGGACATACATTCGCCATGTGGTCACCACCGCAAGTATAGCATCTCTTTACTGGGGCAAATCTTGGAATTTGTTTGCTAGAGACACCTAGTTTTTGAGCTACCTTTTCTGCGAGTTCCTCAATAGATGTAGATTGTGTGAAAGAAAAGCTAGAGGCACTATCTGAATCTTTACTATCTGAATCTTTATAGATTTTGGAAAGCTCTAACTCTTCCCCTAGGTTATCCTCTATGTCAATGCACATGCCTACGCACTCTTCAATGGTCCTAGGGTCCTTCAAGTACACATATGACCTCAATTTGGTACTTAGCAATCCATCCAGGAATAAAGCCACTTGTTTGGCTGGTGTGGGTAACTCAGGAACGGGGCATCTCTCAAGATATTGCCTAAATCTTCTTCCTGCAAGTCTCACGGTCTCTTGAGGGGTCTGCTTGAAGCTATGTATCAATGAGGAAGTATTATGCCTTATGCCACTTTTAGAGAATTCAGTGATGAAAGCCTCTAAGAGTTGGTCTATGCTCATGAACTGTCTCTCATTCAATAGTTGAAACCACGTAAGGGCTGTGTTCCTAAGGGTTAGACCAAAGGCATTATACTACGTGAATAGGTCCTCAACTTGTTCAGCTCTCAAGACTTGCCTAAACTCAGCCACATGATCATATGGGTCTCCTGTGCCATCGAAGTAGTTCTTCATGGACTTAACCAGCTGTGTAGGTCTCAATGTTCTGGTGTGTTCCCTAGGCCTTGGTCGGAAATCATCAATGTGCCATCGAAGTAGTTCTTCATGGACTTAACCAGCTGTGTAGGTCTCAATGTTCTGGTGTGTTCCCTAGGCCTTGGTCGGAAATCATCAATATTCCTTTGGTTCCTTGGGGCTCTAAGTCCCTCAAGTTCCGCTCTATTCGTTTCCGTTCTCGTTCTTTCTCTTCCCACTGGATTGGCAAAGCTTACCTCAAGTCTATCTCTATGTCTGTCTCTTTGAGCTCCATGAGCTTGGGATGTTCCAGCTCCTGGGTGACCAAAGGACACATTCGATCTTGGTTGGGGGAAAATAAATTCACCTTTCCAAGTGTAAGCATGCCTATCATTTTCTGTAACCACAAAGATCCTCTCTAAAGCGTGATCTAAGTAGGTCACTCTGCCTAGGCTATCAGGATCTTTGAACTCATATATCATGATTGTTCCTACCTCATTCGGCTGATCGGATCGATACCTCCAAAAGGCTTCATTAGTCTCACGGTTCAGGAGTAGATCTATGCTCTTATTGTCTTGGGAAATCCACTCTGGTGTGATAATCCTAGTGAGAACAGATTTTCCTCGGGGGGTTCTAGGTTCTACACCCATGTTTCCTTGCTCTAGGTCACCTATGTCCACCTCAGGGATCACATTCCCGAATTCATCGGTCATGTCTGGGTGACTAGTGACTACATATATTGTTCCTTCTTTGTCCAAGTATGCTCCATTTTCAAACTTGACAGTTGGGTGCTCTAGTCCAATGGATTGGTCAGGGTTTTTGATCTGGACCACAGATCTTCCTAGGCCGTCCTCATAGATGCTAGCACCTAATCGGTTGGTCCTAAGGTATTCGAGTTGCGTCTTGTAAGGGCCTTCTACCCTATGTACATATGGCACACCTGAACTTCCTGTAGGTCTTTCCATACCGTGGGACATCTCTGATTCACTAGTTTCAGAGCTAGGGTAGTGCGAATAATGGCTCAACTGCTGAGCCCAAGACCTAGCAGTATGATTAACACTAGCCTCTGAAGACCTAAGACTTTGTCTATCTCTTCCTAGGTGTCGTTTTGATCTAAGGTTCATATGCCTATTTGAGCAATCCCAATTTTTACCCAAGGTACAACCTCGTTGCTGAGTTCTTTTGTATCAGTCACTTGATTCTTTTTAGTTGATTATCGTGTTTATGATCTTGTTTGATGTCGCGTCGTCAGGAATGCTTGAGTTAATTTCCGCACTTGAAATTGATCGCTCCCCGTTAAGTTCTTTTCCTTTAAAGTTATCGATCACACATAGGTTATCTCTTGAACTTGATTTCTTAGATAGTCTTTGACTTGTTTCGTGCCTATCGTTGCCCTGACTTACTTCTAGCACTATTCGTACTTAGCCTGAGCTAGGAATTGACAAAGGGTGTAGAGAGTACTCCAACCTCGCTTGCCGATTCCTTGCCCTTTGGTGCTCAAGAACCCGGTTCTCAAGCTTGCCAAAAAACTGTTGCTTTGGATGCCCTCAAGTTCTCTGAATGGACCTGTAAAAGTCCCAAGATTAGCTCAAGACTTAGATTCAAAGGACATAAAAACTCACTTCCATTCATGCATACTAGATATCAATTTGCCCTCTATTTTTATGGCCAACAAATCTAGAGATCCCTTGGTTTTGTGCCCCCTGGATATGGTCAACTTCAAAATAGTATATCTAATAATCCTGGTACTAAATTTACCGTAACCAGTGGGAGTTTTGGTTGTACTCCCCACGAGCTTTTCAACAAAACAAGAATCACAGCAAACGGATTTTGTATGAGAAAGTTATGACTGTTCAGGGTTTCGAAGTTAAAACAGGGTTCAAACAGGCTGGCAGTTCACAGGGTTTTTCCCAAAACAGGCGTGTAGGGATCTCACAACTCACTAATTGCTTGATGAGTATGCATAAAAATTACCCCAATAACTTGGAACAAAAAACCCCTAGAATTTGGCCGAAAATTCCTGTCAATCGCGATCGACAAGTCTGTCAATCGCGATTGACAGAGGTGTCCGTCGGGGCCTGTCGGTCGCGATCGACACGTCAGTCGCGATTGACAGTGTCAATCGCGATCGACAGAGTCAGTCGTGGGTCCTGTCAATCGCGATCGACACGTTTTCTGGGATTTTCACCGTAATTTCAGTCGATCGGGGATGTGTCCGTCGCGATGGACACGTGGCAACGCGAGAAATTCAGTCAATCATCAAAATTCAGTCGGTCGCGATCGACAGAGGTGTCGGTCGTGGCTGTCGGTCGCGATCGACGATGTCAATCGCGACTGTCAGGGTCAATCGGTCGCGATCGACAGAATCTATCGATCGTGGCTGTCGATCGCGATCGATGGTGTCAATCGCGATTGACAAAAAAACGTGGAATTTTTTAGTTTTTTCTAGTGATTTGGAATGTGCTCCTTGTGCATGTCATGGTGGTGCACTTTGTTTTACCAAAAGGTGAAATTTTCTATCGATCGCGATCGACAGAGGTCTGCGACACAGAGATAGTTCCGAGTTTGTCCGTACCTGCGTAGCGTGCTGGAGGGGATGATATAGTTGTACCTGCAAGATCACTCAGAAAACAGGCAAAAAGCAATGCACACAATTCGCTCTCTCTCACGAGTGAAATGACGGACATGGAAGGAAGAAGGTGATATGATCAAAAACTGAAATTTTTCACGATGGTGGAGATGGAGGTGGGAGGTGGTGAGGATGATGATGGTGATGATGATGATGAAGTAAGAAAGAGAAAAATAAAGAAGAGTAAAGAAATTACCTACTACGCCAACGTCTCAAATCTACGTCTTACCATCACACGCTCGTCCTCAAAGCTCGATCCCTGGCAACGGCGCCAAAATTTGGTGTAGCTTAGTGATGAGTAGCACCTCCTTTAATGTCAATCTGGGAAGACGTGAGGATGGTATGACGACCTCGAGCAAGTGAAGGCACAAGTGCGTGAGTGCAAAGCACACTAACATGCACACACATACACACACATGCACACAAGGCAAGACAAAGAGTGAGAAGCAATGGAGTTCTTTAGATTACTTTCAAAAAGCTCATACAAGTTCAAATCAATTACAAGCTAACCTCAAAAATGAGCTCTCTAGCTCTATTTTTAGTTTCTGACTAGGTTTTGGCCGTGTCCAGACCTAATGTCCAGCCTAGTTAAAAATTAGGTTCTAGGCCCCATTTGAAGGCTCAAATGGAGTCTAAAAATTATGAAAACTGGTAGGTAGCTACTTCTAATGCTCCTCAAGCTCAAGGACTCCTTGGCTTGCACAAAATGGAGCTACAAAAATATGAAATGGTATTTACAATGGCTTTTAGTGATGAAAATCACTATTTTTGTAGGGATTTCCTCTAACGATTTGACATACACATCTTCGAGCTTCCTACTTGCTCCTTCTCCTTATGTTTCCACCTCTTTGATATGCTTTAGCTTCTTGAAAAAATAATGGCCTACTTGCCCGATCTTCTTTGACTACTCTGTCTGCTTGTACCTTCTCTTCGCTCCGACTCCCTTCGTTGGCTTCCTTGTCTTGTTAGTCCTTCAGTTCCTTGACTACTGCTAACAGTGTATGTATGTATCTATGTGTGTGTATGTGTCTATGTGTGTATGTGTATGCATGTATGTATGCATATGTGTGTGTATGCATCATTATGTGTGTATGTGTCTATGTGTGTATGTTTGTGTGTGTGTGTATATGTGTGTGTGTATGTGTATGTGTTGCTATGCGTCTATGAGTGTGTATGTGTTTATGTGTGTGTATGTGTCTATGTGTGTATGTGTATGCATGTATGTATGCATATGTGTGTATGTGTGTGTATGCATTATGTATGCATATGTGTGTGTATGCATTATGTATGTGTATGTAAGCATGTGCATTATGTATGTGTGTGTGTCTATGTGTATGTGTGTGTGTATGTGTGTGTGTCTATGTGTATGTGTGTGTATCTATGAGTATGTATGTGTTTATGTGTGTGTATGTGTCTATGTGTTTATGTGTTTGTGTGTGTGTATGTATCTATGCATGTGCATTATGTATGCATGTAAGTATGTATGTACATTGTATGCATATGCATATGCATTATGTATGCATGTATGTGTATATGTGTGTATGTCTCTCTATGTGTGTGTGTATGCATATATGTGTGTGTATGTGTGTATGTGTGTGTATATGTGTCTGTATGTGTGTATGCATGTGTATGTGTGTGTATGCATGTGTATGTGTGTATGTGTCTATGTGTGCATGTGTGTGTGTATATGTGTGTGTATGTGTGTGTGTATGTGTGTGTGTCTATGTGTATGTGTGTGTATCTATGAGTGTGTATGTGTTTATGTGTGTATGTGTCTATGTGTGTGTATGTGTCTATGTGTGTGTGCATGCATGTATGTATGCATATGTATGTGTATGCATATGTATGTGTATGCATGTGTATGTGTGTGTATGCATCATTATGTGTGTATGTGTCTATGTGTGTATGTGTTTGTGTATGTGTGTGTGTCTATGTGTATGTGTCGCTACGCGTCTATGAGTGTGTATGTGTTTATGTGTGTGCATGTGTCTATGTGTGTGTATGTGTCTATGTGTGTATGTGTATGCATGTATGTATGTACAGATGTGTGTATGTGTGTGTATGCATTATGTATGCATTGTGTATGTGTATGTATGCATATGCATTATGTATGTGTATGTATGCATATGCATTATGTATGCATATGCATTATGTATGCATATGCATTATGTATGCATATGCATTATGTATGCATATGTATGCATGTATGTGTGTGTATGCATATATGTGTGTGTATGTGTGTGTGTATATGTGTGTCTATGTGTGTATGCATGTGTATGTGTGTGAATGCATCATTATGTGTGTATGTGTCTATGTGTGTATGTGTGTGTATATGTGTGTGTATGTGTGTGCACGTCTATGTGTGTGTGTGTGTCTATGAGTGTGTATGTGTTTATGTGTGTGTATGTGTCTATGTGTCTGTATGTGTCTATGTGTGTATGTGTATGCATCTATGTATGCATATGTGTGTGTATGTGTGTGTATGCATTATGTATGCATATGTGTGTGTATGCATTATGTAGGTGTATGTATGCATGTGCATTATGTATGCATATGCATTATGTATGTGTATCTATGCATGTGCATTATGCATGCATATGTGTGTATGCATGTAAGTATGTATGTATGTATGCATATGCATATGCATTATGTATGCATATGCATATGCATTATGTATGCATATGCATATGCATTATGTATGCATATGCATATGCATTATGTATGCATATGTGTGTGTATGCATGTAAGTATGTATGGATCTACGCATATGCATATGCATTATGTATGCATGTATGTGTATGTGTGTGCATGTCTCTATGTGTGTGTATGCATATATATGTGTGTATCTATGTATGTGTGTATGTGTTTGTGTATGTGTGTGTGTATGTGTGTGTATGTGTGTATGTGTGTGTATATGTATGTGTATATGTGTGTGCATGTGTATCCATTATGTGTGTCTGTGTGTATGCAACATTATTTGTGTATGTGTGTATATGTGTGTGTATATGTGTGTGTATTTGTGTGTATTTGTGTGTATGTGTGTGTGTCTATGTGTATGTGTGTGTGTGTCTATGTGTGTATATGTGTGTGTATGCATATGTATATGTGTGTAAGTGTGTGTGTGTGTGTGTGCATACCTTGCTTCAAGTAGATGCGTCTCTCTCTCTCTCTCTCTCTCTCTCTCTCTCTCTCTCTCTCTCTCTCTCTCTCTCTCTCTCTCTCTCTCTCTCTCTCTCTCTCTCTCTCTCTCTCTCTCTCTCTCTCTCTCTCTCTCTCTCTCTCTCTCTCTCTCTCTCTCTCTCTTGCACCCTCTCTCTCTCTCGGTCTCTTCTTGCTTTCTTGTCCAAATCCCGGCACAAATGTGCTGGGAGAAATCAAATTTTTTTTTTTACATTCTAGAGCGTCGCATATGCGACGCTCTTCAGTTTGCCAACGTCGCTAATCACATCGCCAATCAGGGACGGTATTTGCGACGCTCATAATTTAGCGTCGCATAAGCGATGCTAGCATCGCTTATGCGATGAATGTCGAAAAAAAAAATCAAAAATTGTAACGTCACTTATGCGACGACAACGTCGCATAAGCGACGGTACCCGTTTGTTTTTTCAATTCGGGGGCGTCGCTACGCCCCCTTATTTCTTGTAGTGGTCAAAAAATATTTAAATATCTTACTTCAGATAGACAGATTGCATTGGATATTGTGAAGCATTGTTGTGGTTTGAAATGTTTGTACAATTTAGGAACGAAGAAATTAAAGCACCTAAGAGAGAAATTCCTCCATTTAGATAGTGGAAGGCAGGATATATACCATTTTTCTCACATGAAATGGTTGAGGATAAGATGTCAGTAACACGTGTTGCTTTTGAATATTTCTTTAATCAAGGGATGCGATGTTGTAGGGCTGCATTTAAAATTGCAATGGGTGTGGGAAATTTTAGAATACATAAGGTTCAACAGGGGCTTATGAATGGGGATCTCATTTTGGATACATTCCATGTTGGGACCAAAGGATCTGTTGGACGTCATGCAATGAATTGGATGATGAACTATTTTAGCTTGCATTGTGAGGTTATGCCTACAACTGGAAGGTTGCACTTGTCAGATAACTTTACTCCGGAAGTTGTCTGTTTTGATTCAATATTTTCATACATCATTTCCAAAGTACATAGGCACTTTTATGGTGTCTTTGCAAATCTAAGAGGGCCCACATATCATCTATGAAGTTACAAAGGGCTGGTACTAAGCAGGATTCGACAGTACCTACTCATTTCTTGGGGTGTCCATCCATCTATCCCAACATCTGTCTTGTAGAGTAGAGAAGCACAAAAGAGGAGCCCCCACAAATTTTCAAATTACAAGAATACTTTTTCTTCTTCAAAACCGTATGAAACTCCCTTGAAGCTATGTAAATGCACTAGAGGAGTCCTCTAAATGCATAAGCACAAATCATTGTAATGTAACTCTTGTAAGATAATAGCAAATTAGAGTTAGTCAATAAAAATGCCAGTCTCTTGTGTGAAAGGACCATTTTTAGGGCACATGTATATAAGTCACTTTGTGACTCTTGTAAACAACTCTTTTCCATAGTGAGCTTTGAAGAAGAATTTCGAATTTACTTATTTCCTTCTAATTTCCTCCTTCTCCATGATCTTTTGTGTGTGTGTAATGCTTGAAATGTGTGTGTAATGCTTGAAATGTGTGTGTAGGATTGTTTTCTACCTCTTCCCATCACTTTTGAACTATTGTATGTGTGAGTGAGCCATTATGACTTGTGGAGCGAGTGTTGGTGTTTCCTGCCATTCACTATTTTGCTCTTAGCTTGAAGCTTCTTTGTCAAATTCAACTAATACAACCAATAGATGCGTCTCGTCAAGAACTTTGAAATGAACCACTATTGACCATATTTAGAGTTCGGAGCTGAGAAAAAAGTTTGATTTGTGCTTATTGCTGTAAATGGTATCATAGCATGCATTTTCAAAGGATTAGTGAGTTGGCGATGTAGTTGGAACTAGTCACATGTATTCTAGCTTAGATACTTCACTTCCCATCATGTGTCCACACATCTTCATACACTTGGTTCTTGTGGTTCCTCAGATTGATAATTAAATGTGTATTAATCCACCACTATATGCACTTGTGGGGCGATTGAGGTCTAGTCTCATCGACACAAGTCCCTAAGCTTCACGACTTAGGTACACATGTTTTTTCCACCATTGTCGAGGAGAAACAGACCTAACCAAGGTGCCTTCATGATGGTTATAGCTTTGGAGTAAAGCACTCGTACTTGTAGAGGTGAATTCATTCAGTGGCAAGTCATCAAGTATTCCAGCATTTGTTACTTCACACTCTTGGGGTGGGTGTAATGAGTTTATAGGTTTAGGGTTAGGAACTATCCAAGCAGTGGATCACATTAAAAAATTACATGAAACAAGACTCCGAGCACTTGCAGGAATTTATGCCACTAAAAGGAGGCAGAAAGCATATTATGATGTACACATCAAAGACAAAGGCTTAAAAGAAGGAGATTTAGTCCTTGTATATACATTGAAGCAACATGCCAAGAAACTGCAAAAATGCGGATATGGAGCATTATTGATCAATAGAATTTTAACGAGTGGAGCGGTGAATCTAGCCACATTAGACAAGGAGATACTTCCCAACTACATAAGTGGATGTCGAGTGAAACGATGTATGGAGCCATTATCAGACCTGATGTTAGCATGACTCGTAGGTGCACAGAATCGAAAGAAGGAAGAAGAGAGAATTAGAGAAGAAGCATGTAAGGAAGAAGAGAGAATTAGAGAAGAAGTATGTCAAGAAGCCTTAGAGCGTATCAAGTTATGGAACGAGTGGATACAACAAAGGGATGAACGTTATCCACCAGGAGAGGAACCTATACCCATGGCCAACTACCAAAGTCAGTAACTCCGGTAATGAAAGCCTTTGCATCTCCCAACCATACTTAAACTTAGGAATCGGAACCAAACAGTACCAGTTAATAGATGCCTTGATTGACTCGAGAGCGGCTTTAAGCTATATGCGAATGACATTAATCATGCATCTCCAAACAACCATAAGTCCCACTATAGCATGCATGATAGGAATTGGAGGCCAAGTTATAGAATGTGTTGGAGAAGCCCTAATATCCCTTCACCTAGAAAATTCCACTATGGAGCAAAGAGTTTTGGTATGCAAGGATGAAGACCTAATTGAAATTCTGATCCTAGGGCAAGACTGGATTATTGAGAACGAAGTGTGCATTCATCTAGCACAAGGATACATATCAGCCAAAATAGGAGATAAGGAGATCTTTAGTTTGCTGGAAGAAAGGCCATCTCACATTCATAAGGTCATCAAACCTAAAGAAGAGCATTTACAGGAGGAGAAGGCAAATGAATCACTAAAGAGCATATCCCAATCATGCCCCAATTTAGAATTGTCGACAAATAAGGATGATTTGCTGGATGATGTGACCACCTCACCCATGAGAGATGAATCTAAGAGAGAGTGTGAGAACATCACCTCTAAATCTATCTACACTATAAGAAGAAAACCCACATGGAAACCTATTATTTGAACATCACCTCCATGTAATACTCATTTACAATGGGTACAAAAGGTCGAGTGACTAAACCAGACAACTCAACACAAAAGCAAACCAGCCACTCAATGAAGACAAGAAGAGACAACCACTATTCATCATCGTAATCAAAACCACGAAGAATTCTTTGTATATGGCTTCCAAATTCATTAGTAGAGGCCCAAAAGACACAACAATGTATGTGGATCCGAAAGAAGGTCAGACAAAATGTAAATCAAGAGCTAGAAAATCTTAATGAGATATCATGCCTACAAAGTGAAGCAAGGAGGTCCAAAAAGACTTATCAAGGGTACCAAAAGAACACGACCTCTAAACCATAGACTTCAAGAAGAAAGGAGGCAAGGACCAGAGAACGAGGAGACCTACAGAGACAAATGCTTCAAAGACCCCCTAGAAAGTGGATATGGAGACCAAAGAGGCAGTAGGAACAGGAACAACAAACTCAACATGATTCTACTTGCACTCATGAAGAGTCCACTGCACATAGAGTATGCATGACAGTGCCACATTACAAGGTCATGCATTGGGCACCTAATCTCTTCAAAAAAAACTAGTGGTGCACATTTCCATCATTGGAATAGGTCTTAGTTTCTACCGCCACAGGAATGCCCGTACATTGTAAATAAATAAGTACTTCGGCTAGATCTAATTTTGTTTTCTTTCAGGATTAAAAATTAAAAGAAGTATGGTAAGAGATCTTATTTACTTGAGCAAGAGACAGAAAAATAATCATAATCTCAACATATACTCATAGTAAATAAAACATGAGTTATGATAAACATTAGCTTAATGAAAATTATATAACCATAACAATTTATCCATAGCTCTACAACCTTGGCATACGTGATTGTTGAGCCCATAAAAGTCAAAAGGTCAAAGTCAAACTGATCAAAGTCAACATGGTCAAGGTCAAAGTCAACAAGGGTAAAAGTCAAAGTGTTCGAAGTGCAAGTATCAAAGTGCATAGGTAGTGCACAAGTATTGTCCACAAAGGGCGCATTGGAGGAAGTGGTTGCAGGTTGCAGAGGTATTTCTCTAATTTCCCTAAGGTTCAAAAGTGTTGTTTAAAATGTTCTGGAAGGTTGAGCTGAACCCTCTCTTAAGTACAAAAGTGAAAAATTAAAAGGAAAATGTGAAGGTATGTGAAGCAACGTATGCAAAAGTGAGAGTATGGCCCCCCTATTAAAATTTTGTTTTTTAGCCTAAAGTCACTACAAGACAAAATAAGGATTTGTTGGCTGCCACTTGTGAAGACAATCTTGGGAGATCAAAGTGAGCACCAAGATACTCTTGCAGTTAGGAGCATATGTGAATCGACACTCAAATCTAGGCAAGGACTATTCTTGGACTATTCTAAGTGTAAGCAAGTAAGCATAGTCTAAGCAAGGCAAGAGAGAGAAGTGCAAGAGTCACACAGTGTGCGACGCAGAGAAGTGAAGTGCAAGGTGTGCATGAAGAGTGACTAAGGAAGTGTGCAGAGAAGTGCAAAGCTAGTCTCCCAAGGATCCCAAGGTCCCATTGCAGTGTGCGCACGCCAATAGAAGGTGTCCAACCCTCCCCCTTATTGGAATCTTGGTGCAAGGTGTGCACAAGTGCAAGCTTGGAGCAGGTGGAGGTCTGATGCAAAGGAGGCCACAGCAACAAGACCTTGGGTATTTGGTATTTTGTAATTGAGCACTCTGTGGGATTTTGCACAGAAGCATTGGTTGTATTGTGCACCACCATTGTATTTGTCTCATTATAATCAATCGGCAGAGGCTTCCAAGCTGTATATTTCTTCTTTTCTTTCCCTTTTCTCCTACAAATACTCAAATCCCTTCTTGTCCAAGAATCCCCCAATAAAATTTGGCATGCCCGGTGGGACCTCCAAGGAGATTTAAGCATACGAGAAGATATATTGCAGTTGGAGAAGCAATATTCAAGTGTCGAGAGTACTACTTCAGTGGACTAAGAGGTACATATTCTTATCAATTATTTCATACTAAGAGGACTATGAACAGCCCATGACCGCAACCCGGTCCCAAACATTGAGGGTCAACTGCAAGCAAACAAGAAGGAAGGCTGTTAGAAGTTTATCTAGTCCACTTTCATCAACTTCATCAGTAAGGAGCATGGTTGGTCAGGTAGACTTGGAAACCTTACTTTCAAGATTAAATATAAAATTTCCTTCTTTCAAAGGCCTAGCTCAAGAAGATCCCGACGAGCACATTAGAAGTTTTTTAGCACTATGCAAAACTAGAGGCTTAATGGGAAGAGAGGATGCATTTTTTATACTCTTCCCTGCCACATTAGAAGGATTAGCAGATAAATGGTTCAGCCAATTTGCTGAGAACCATTTTACAACTTGGGACTTAATGAAAGATGCATTCAAGACTCAATTCCAACATGGAAATACTGCAGAAATTATCATAGAGGAACTAGAAAATTTGAGATTGGGTCAGGTGAAAAGTTTCCAGAATTCGTGACTCGGGCCAAGGCACTAATGACTAAATTGCCAGATCCACAACATGATTTTTTTGTTAAGAAATGGTTGGCTAAGCCACTTTCAGTAACCACCCAATGTAAAATCAAGGAATTAGTGTTGCCTATAGCTTCCATTGAGGAATTCATCAACACAGCTACTCGACTGGAGCAGGTAAGGCAATAGTATGGCGGCATTTCTTCTCAACCACATTATTCTATGGAAATGGAGGATCTGGTAATCCAACTAAGGAAGGAGCTGGAGGTCTTAAGAAGGAATAAGCCCCACAAAGAGGAGGAGAATGCTATTACTCAGTTGAGGAGGGAGATTGAGGCATTAAAGCTCCAAAAGGAGGAGGAGGTCCAAGTAGAGGAATTGGCTCAGCTCAGATAGGAGTTGCAAGAACTCAAAGGAGGTGGCATCAAGAGTGCACTTTGGTGTACAATGTGCAGCAAGCAAGGTCATATAGTAAGTGAATGTCCTCTGTTAAGTGTGACTTGTCAACTATGCAGGAAAGTTGGGCATAAGGCCCAGGATTGTCAATAGGAGGACACCTACCACCAGTAAATGTGATGGCGGTTGCTAACCCTAGAGAGAGGGATAACTTTGGAAATGGGCCAAGGAGGCCAATTATTTATTTCAGATGTGGAGAATGTGGGCACTATCAAAGTAGGTGCACTCTCTCAGAAAATGCCCCTGCTTGCAAGAACTGCCCAGTGGCTAGGGACCACTATACTAATTGTTGTCATAAGAATCAAGCATCTTCATTTGGGCCCCACATTCAAATGATTTATATGCACAAAGAAGAAATGTTAGATCAAGGCAATGAGCCATCACCATCTACCAGGGTGGTGCAGTTAGAAGAAATTGAATCTTTTACAGTGCAGACAAGAAGCAAGGGGAAGGCTCAAGTAGATATAGCTCAAGAATCAAGAATTAATGGATTGAACAAAGACAAAGAGACATCTAAAGACAAGTCCACCGTAGGTGCTGATACAAGGCAAAAAGGAGATCCCATATGTACTAGTGATGCCATTGGGCACGCATTCAACAGGGCTCATGAGGAGTTTGATAAGTTAAATGGAGCCCATGTTCTTAAGGAATCAGAAGCTTCCAAACTACTCGAGTCCATGAAAAAGGAGGTCAGTATTTTTTATTTAATAAGATGGATGGGAAATTCAGGTCAGAACTCTTGCAGATACTTGATGAAATGTCCACAACAAGTTTACTGGCAAAGGCTGTTATTATGCCTAAAGATAAAAGTGTAGGGGAAGCACCCCTCACAGATTACAAGAGCCCTCGGTTAACAGTCTCTATCAAAGGTCATGAGTTTCAAGGAGTTATTGTGGATGGTGGTTCTGGCATTAACTTGATGCCTGGATATACCATGAAAAAGATTGGACTATACCCTTCAAGATCTGCCAATTTCAATGTAACACTGGTAGACCAAAGCATAGCTAAGCCTATGGGAGTGGTTCCTAGAGTCCCGATCAAGATACAAGGTACCACCTTTAACTTGGACTTTGTTGTTTTAAGGTTTCCACAGGTAGAAGGAAGTTTTCCCCTGTTAATTGGGAGACCTTGGTTAAGGCATGCCAATATGTTGCATGACTGGGGCAAGGATACAATGTGGGTAAAGCAAGAGGGAAAAGAGTTGCAGCAGATAATTTTAGAAGAAGGACCAGACAATCAGATAAATACCAGCATGATGCAAACAATTGGTATTTGTATGGAAGAAGAATTGTTGGACAACCCAGAAGCACATCTATTTGAATAAGCAAATTTATATGAAGATGACAACATGTTGACTTCGCTCCATGCAGAAGACCCATCTTCCTGCTATGGAATTTTTCCAAAATCAAGTGGAGAGGAAGCAGATGAAGAAATAGAGGACAAAGTCTTAGTCAAAAGACATAACAGAGAGAAGAAAAGCGTTGTCCTTAAGTGCAGCAGTGACGAAGCTACTGCAAATCATATGTCAATGGCCACATTTTTATGGATACTAGTATGGATATCATCTGTTATGTCAATTTTTATGATAGTAAGTGCAGGGCTTTACAATGATGTGGAAGGAGTACCTACAGTCTTTGGAAACAGAAGATGCAGTATGGAGGAGATAATATTTTACTAAAGGATTTAAGGTGGCCTTATCAAATCGTCAGTACGCCCAAAACGAAGACAAAACAAATGAAGTGCAGTACAATGGGCGATTATGGAGGAATTTATATGAGTCAACATATCAAGATCAAGGCTCAAGGCCTATCATCAAGCCTATTCTTGGACTATTCTAAGTGTAAGCAAGTGAGCATAGTTTAAGCAAGGCAAGAGAGAGAAGTGCAAGAGTCAAACAGTGTGCGACGCAGAGAAGTGAAGTGCAAGGTGTGCATGAAGAGTGACTAAGGAAGTGTGCAGAGAAGTGCAAAGGTAGTCTCCCAAGGATCCCAAGGTCCCATTGCAGTGTGCACATGCCGATAGAAGGTGTCCAATCCTCCCCCTTATTGGAAGCTTGGTGCAAGGTGTGCACAAGTGCAAGCTTGGAGCAGGTGGAGGTCTGGTGCAGAGGAGGCCACAGCAACAAGACCTTGGGTATTTGGTATTTTGTAATTGAGCACCCTGTGGGATTTTGCACAGAAGCATTGGTTGTATTGTGCACCACCATTGTATTTGTCTCATTATAATCAATTGTCAGAGGCTTCCAGGTTGTATATTTCTTCTTGTCTTTCCCTTTTCTCCTACAAAATACTCAAATCCCTTTTTGTCCAAGAATCCCCCAACAGTAACCATAAATATAAGCATAATCAAAACTACACATCAATCCATAACTAGAAGGATAACAATGAAAAACAAGGATAACCTAAATAACCATGATCCATAACAATGAAAACCTAGGTAAATAAGAAGATAAAAAGAAATAGAAATTTATAAAGAAACATTTCCAATTAAATTTCAATTAGAAACATGAATCTACAAAAATCATCATCATAATACATTAATAATACAATGAATAAATGTCTTAAAAAAGATTAGTTGTTGATGTATTTAGGTAGTGATGTGTGTGAACACTCTAGGACTGGGGCATCTTTTTCCCTCTTTGGGAGGTTTCTTTTTCCTCGACTTGTATATACACCTATTGCCCTACTAGGCTATTTATCTATGTACATTCTAGTGGTAATACATTCTAAATGTATAGCCCTAATAGGCTATACATTTAGTATCGTGTGTTGTGCTCCAAGCTTCTTCTTGTTCCTTGGGCTATTCGCATGCTTCCCAAGACATCTAACTCCAACAATTGGT
Source organism: Ceratopteris richardii (assembly GCA_020310875.1). Classification (NCBI taxonomy): domain Eukaryota; kingdom Viridiplantae; phylum Streptophyta; class Polypodiopsida; order Polypodiales; family Pteridaceae; genus Ceratopteris; species Ceratopteris richardii. Next base: position 29,332,127 of record CM035436.1, on the reverse strand, counting down.
ATAAGAACAGGTTGCCTCTTCATCTAGGGTGTTGTCGACACCTCTCCGGTTGTAGTCTCATAATTGCACGGAATTTGGTGAGCATACTCACTGTGTTTTAGAGATCAAAATAGCTTCGCTTTGTGGTGTTGAAATCGCGATCTGAGCTCATTTTGGCCTCTGCACTATTGCAATGCGTGTAGGCTATTTTGTCCTTTTGTGCCAAGGTATATACCAGTTTTGGTTTGCCAATATAAGCATCTCAAAGTGTGCTACAGGTTTACTAGAATCCGTCTAGGTTGTTCTGTTCAACTTGTTAAGATATAGTCAATTTTTTGCATCAAGGTAGTTTAGTCACCGGCCATGGCTAAAAGCAGTGATGTATTCCATATGTTGGTTGTTGAGGATAAGTAGGATGGTACACCAACTACCTGTTATGGTCTTATATGATGCAACATGTATTGGTTGCAAAAGGACTATGGAACATTGTGTAGGGTGTTGAAAAACGTCCTATCACACACGCAAATATTACAACTATAGGTACTAAAGCTAATGTAGAAGGTGTCGAAGATGGTGATGTTCTACAGATTCATGTTTGTGCTATTGTTTCTGTTGCATCTACTGTAGAGCAAATTTGTTGGGATGGCTGAGATGCTTAGGCACATGCATCGATAGCTTTGTCTGTCAAACGTGCCATTATTCCTCACATTCGCTCTTGCAAAACAATTAAGGATGCTTGGGATACACTTACCACATTGTACCAGGCTAGGAATGAGGCTTGTATTGCTTACCTTAGAAAACAATTGGAGAGTGAGCACATGAATGAAGGTGATTCTATGGACAATTTTTTAACAAAGATCAAGGATTTTATGGAATAATTGATTTCTGCAGATGAATTCCTTCCAGACAGTTCACTTGTGCAGACTGTTTTGAATCTTCTTCCTGACTCATATCATAGTTTTGCTTCTACGCTTTGTTTGATGATGAAAGGCAATCCAAATGCCTTAACATTTCAAGAGTTAGTTTTTGTTTTGTTGCAAGAAGACTAGTCTAGGCAGAACAAGTTTATTATGCATGTTGTAGATCAAGCTTTCCCGGCTAGACAGAAGGGCAAAAGAAAATGGAGCTCCTCCATAGGAGTGGCAAATAGGCTCACAGTCTTCAAGCCCAAAATGCTGCAATAATGTGTCAATATATTTTGTTTGACACAAAGCCATTCCACCATCAAGGTACATAAGTTGAATGCCCAAATAGTGATGCAAATGCCCCAAATCAGACATCTCAAATGAGGCATGTAAATCAGCCTTAAAATCAGCAATATGCCTCTCATGAGGACCAGTGAGCGGCATGTCATCAACATAAACCACAATGATCAGATGTACAACATTAGCACACTTAACATATAAGGTGCTTTCAATTGGATTGTTCTCAAAACCATGTGCAATCAGATAGGCATGTATCTTTTCATATCAAGCATGTGGTGCTTGCTTTAAGCCATATAATGCCTTCTTTAACCTACACACCTGGTTCTCATGCCCTTTCTGCACAAAGCCACGGGGCTGAAAAACATACACTTCTTCATGCAAGTCACCATTCAGAAATCTTGTTTTGATATCCAATTGATGTACATTCCAACCATGATGAGCTTCAAGTACACAGATGTTATGAATAGTGGTCATTTGGCAAGTAGTTGCAAAGGTCTCATCAAAATCAATTCCTCTTTCTTGCACATAACCCTTTGCAACAAGCATAGCCTTTATACTTGTCAACTATACCCGCATCATATTCAGATTGCATAGCAGCTATCCAATTTTCTGAATTTTGTGCTTCATCAAACAAAACAGGCTCATTCTCATCACAGAGATTAGATGCAGCCATAGCATAGCAATCTGATGCAAAAGAGGAACTATGAGAGCCTGAACAAGTATGATATGATAAAGGTGCATCTAATTTGCTGTCACAAAAAGTCTGCACCAGCCATTTTGGCATAGTTTTTGTCTACTCAATATCAACTCTCTCATCAACAAGTGCATCATGTAAATTTGCATCACAAATGGAATGATTTGCATCATCACATGAAACTTGCAAAGGCTAAGAAGTTGCCTCATTAGGACCAGCACTAGACTGTCCACCTATAAAAAGAGGCAGCAAAGTTCTTACAATGGAACTGAGACTAACTCCTCAAACGACAAGGCATTTGGATTGCCTTTCATCATCAACTGAAGAGTAGAAGCAAAACTATAATATGAATCAGAAAGACCATTCAAAATGGTCTGCACAAGTGAGCTATCTGATATAACCTCATCAACAAAAATCACATGTTCCTTCAAGTCTTTGATCTTTGTTAGAAAACTATCCATAGAATCACCTTCATTCATCTGCTCACTCTTCAAGTATTTTTGGAGGTAAGCAACATGAGCCTCATTCCTAGCTTCGTACAATGTGGTAAGTGTATCCCAAGCATCCTTAGTTTGTTCTACAAGAGCAAATGTGAGGAATAATGGCACGTTTGACAGACAAAGCTATCAATGCATGTGTCGGGGCATCTCTGCCATCCCAATGAATTTGCTCTATAGTAGGTGCAACAAAAACTATAGCATGAACAAGAATATGCACAATATCATCATCTTCGACACCTTTTGCATCAGCTTTAGTACCTGTAGTTGTAATAGTTGCAGGTGTGATAGGACGTTTTTCAACACCCTGCACAATGTTCCACAGTCCTTTTGCAACCAATACATGTCGCATCATATAAGCCCACCATGGGTAGTTGGTACCATCCGACTTATCCTCAACAGCCAACATACGAAATACATCACTGCTTTCAGCCATGGCCAGTGACTAAAATACCTTGATGCAGAAAATTGATTGTATCTCAAAAAGTTGAACAGAACTACCCAAACGAGTTCTGCTAAACCTGTAGCAGACTTCAAGATGCTTATACTGGCAAACCAAAATTGGTATATACCTTTGGCATAGAAATATGAAATAGCCTGCACAAGCACTGCGATAGTGAGTTTGGAGGCCGAAACAAGCTCAGATCGCGATTTTGGCATCACAAAACGAAGTACTTTTTATCTCAAAAACACGATGAGTATGCTCACCTAAATTCATGTGATTCTGAGAATGCAAATATAGGAGTGTCAATGACGCCCTAGATGAAGCGGCGACCTTCTCTTATACCAATTGAAGTTAGACATATGCGGAAGTAGGCGAACAACACAAGGAAGAAGAAGAAGCTTGGAGCACAACACACAATACTGAATGTATTACTAGAGAATGTACAAAGATAAGTAGCCCATTAGGGCAATAGGTGTATATACAAGCCGAGGGAAAAAAACCTACTAAAAAGCGAAAACCCAACAATCCTAGAGTGTTCATACACATCACTACCTAAATATATCAACATGCTAGTTGCCTCCTCAAGTGAGCTTTGCTAGCAGGATTTCTGCTCTCAAAAAGATTCTCAAGCTTCAACCAAGCTTTTCTAGAACTTCTGCAAGATCTGATGTGTGTTAGCATATGCTTTTTGACACTCATTGCTATGAATGAAAGTGTTAAAGCATCTCTAGCATCCCATCTTGCCTCATCTTCATTAGGAGGAACTCTGGGTAAGGATCTACCTGTGACTCTGGATGTAGAAGTGGTTACCACTTCTTCAGTTGGTTCTATGATTGCAACACCAATACCTCTTGAAGTTTTTGTATCCTCTTCTTCACCTTCTCGTCTTAGTCTTGTTAAGGATCAATTGACAGTACTCCATAAATCCTTTCTCACTAACAAATTCATCATCATGAAACTCCACATGGGATAATTAGATGATCCATCCAACTTGTCCTCAATCTCAATTCTTTACTCACTCATCTTAACTAAGTGTGTATGTCAATTATGCTCTGATACCAAGTGCTGGAATTTGGGGCCCCAGGATCTTCCAATACTAAAAACCTTTGAGCATATACACTTAATTAATAAAGATGATATTTGAGAGATAGAAAGAAAGAGATCTTGAGACAAGGATAAGTAATGTAATCAAAGTGCTTACTCACTAAATAAAGATGACTGAATTACAACATGGGAGTACTACTCAACCATATGATGTGATGCACTCACTAAATGGAAGAATAGCCAAGAAGATGATGATGTACAAAATTCAGATTATGTTGTTATAATCTGAGTATGTGTGAAGCGAATGAGCAACAAAGTGAACCTAACCTCACAAGAAAGTGTAACAAATCTGAAAATCAGCAAACCCTAATTCTAAAATTAGGGTTCAAAGACCCTAAAAACAAAAAATAAGGTCAACTTACAAAAGATAGCTACCACCACCTTGTAGAAGACTCCTTGCTCCAAGAGAGTAGCCTCTCCTTCACTAATCCTTCACCTCCAAAGCTTCAGAACTCCAAGATTGACACAAGTAAGCATCAACTCTAGCTCAAGATTATCAAATTGTGTGCCAATGACATGTTTATATAGTTTCTGTGTCTTCCCATAAAGCATGCGATCCAAAATACAGAAAAAGCTGATTTTTAGGCTAAATTCTATGATCGTTATTTTTTAACGATTGATTTTGCTTTTTATCTTAAAAATATGCGATCACTTAATTTTTGCCTAGCTTTTAATTTGATCGCCAATAAAAGATGCTTTTGGCCATGCTAACTTAATAACCTAGGTGATTTTGAGTTTTGACTTAAAAAAATGTTCTTCCTCCATTTTGTACTAAATTAGGGTTTGACTTTTTTCCCTATTCTGACCTCTGATGAAGAAATGAAGCATACCACTAGATAGCTCTTGCCAAGCTCTATCTATCTAGCCTTAAAAAATTTTACCCAAACTGTATAGAAAATGCTAAGTCCAAAATGTGAATTTACTGGAAGTGGTCCATATGTACATTGACTTCCTACACTTCCCAAAGAACTAACTGCCCCTAAATCCAAGAAATTTTAATCCCCCCAAATCCAAGAATTTTAATCCCCCTAAATCCAAGAAAACCCTCAAATTTTTACCAATTTATCTCCTCCAAAGAGCATCCACGAGGTAGCCTTGCATGCTTAGAGATCCAATAAGGGGGCTTCTATCCCACATATCAAACAACGGTACTCTTTTCATGCTATAAGAGGGGCACTGTTGATGTTGTAGCATCACAACTCATACTTGTCAAACCAGGAAGCATCTCATGAGACCCAAATGTTTGCGTAGAAGCACTCAGCAGACGTAATGGCGCTTCGTCAACATATGATTAACAACGTCATCAACAAGAAGATACAACATAAGCATCGCGAATGATACACCTAATCGTAATCACAAGTATAATAACGACGTAATCATACATCAACGTGTCACAAGCGTTAGACAAGAAGAGAACAAGCATGCACGCACATCATGACGATGAGAGAGCAAGAGTCTATCTACAAACTAGCATAATCTCATTACTTCTCAAAAGAGCTCCCCCCAAAAGAAGAGGTGGAGACCTCTTTATATACAAAATGGCAAAAAAGCATGCTATGTGGGATTTCTCAACTGAAAGGAGAATGAATCCCACTTATTCTCTAGTGTGGCACTCACACACACCTATACAAGAGTGCTTTATTAACTAAATGAAAGGTAGAAAAAGGTACAAACGATGATGAAAATGAAGTGGATCCAAGAAATACATGTTGTATCCTTCAACACTCCCCCCCTCCTTGACTTTGTCGTCCTCGACAAAGCTTTTGCCAGTATGGAGCTTCTGTGGAAGAGTGTGTAGGAGTCCCTTTTGATTTGCATGATCCTTGCACCATTGGAGTGCTTTGCGTTATTGCTTTTCTTCATCTTGCTTTTTGTTTGGAGTCGAGTGCTTTAACTTGGTTCCTTTGCCTCATATGGATGAATATGCTAGAAATATATATATTTATTTATTTATTTATTTATTTATTTTTTTTCCTCTTTTGGTGGTAATGGATGGATGATGCATGAGAATGATACGACAAAAATGTAGATGATATATACAAATAGATGAAATTAATTCATCTCTTCTTAGTCCAAATGCATGAGTGGGGACTAAGGGTGCATGGGCGGAAAACAAAAAAGTGTCTATGCACGGTCTTGTAATGTGACCCTATCTTATGCATACTCTAAAAATGCATACAATAAAAAAATTGGTGCAAAAATGGATGGGTCTTGAGCAAAGTGCTCAAGGGTGAGGCGATGATGAGGTTTTCTCCAAATGTCCAACTCCAAGAGCCGCTTCTTTTCTATCAACCATTTGAAATGGATGCCACCTTTATCCACCAACCTGAAAAAAGAAAAATGAAAAGAAAATTTTTCAAATCTATGTACATGTGCCCTCTTTGTGCCTGGGTTAAACTAAGTGTGCCTAATGCTTGGCCTTTGGATAAGGCCCTATTCGTGTGCATACTTGGTGTGCATCTTAAACATATGTTGTGCATTGGGCAAGGTTGGGTCCGACACCCATGGATGCTGCACGAAGAGGTTTTAGGCCGCCAATATGTCTTCGCTTTGTTGGTCTTAGCCTTGAGGTTTCTCCTTGGATCTTTTCTAAGTGTTGGCTTTATTGCTTTGGATCCCTTGGTCAAAAGTGGTCGTTCTTGATGATAAGGCATGGTGAATCTAGACTGAAGATTATGAAGTCTAGTGTGAGAGGGTTGAGTTTGTATAAGAGCTTTCTTTGGTACCCATATCATAGTGCGATTTGGTTGAGCTCTAAGTAATTGTTTGGCCACCCAAATTTGCTTTACATTACAAAAGGAAGGTGATTTCTTCTTTTTGGTCATAGGGTCTTTTGGGCCTTCTATGTGAGTCTTTAGGGATAACTCATCTTCACAAGGGAAATTCAACAACGGTTGAGTTTTTTTACATACATCATGCTCATCCAATGGATCATAGGGTTGTGTGGTTTGAGATTGATTTGGAGATTCAGCGATGCATTTATCTGTATTACACATAGAATCTCTAGATATCACTTTATCTTCCATAGAACTCATACAAAATTCGTGAGAAGATTCCAAACTTAGAGGAAGGGAGGGCCCTTCCATATCCTCCAAGCACTTGGAGTCCTCCACTTCATCATTCGTCAAGGTTTCCTGTGACTTACTCAAAGAAAGGTTAGATGAAAAAGCATGAGTGGAAAGACTATTTTGTGAATTAAGAGCACAATCTTTGAATAGATGATTATGTCCACAATCCATACAATGAGGATAATCATTAGGATTTCCAAAAGACTCACTAGTGGGGATGGACATAATAGATGGACAAGGCGCTTCAAACCCTTGATGTTCAAAAAACCTTTGAGTGCCTATGACCAAGTCTTCATCTATACCTTCCATGACAAAAAATGTTTCAAAAAATTCCATACCATTCACCACAATAGGCAACACAACTTGACCCATGCAATCATAATTTTCACCATTCATGAGGATAGGGGAATGCGTGGTTAGTTGGATGTTGTCCAAAATAATAGTCACTAAATCAATATGAATTAAATTCCACTCACAATTAGGGTTAACGTAAGCACACATATTTCTATGGTCATGACCAATGAATACATTTACAAAAGTGTTGCTATGTTCCCTAGTTGCAACTATGGAACCCACCCCTTTAGAAATCCCACCAATTTCCTCTACCCCTCGTAAATTTTCTCTATTTTCACCTTGATCATGAGTGATTACTGCATGCATTTCAATTTTTTCTTCCTTATTTTGTGCAACCTTTTCCCCCTTCCTTCTCTCTTTTGCCTTTTTCTTTCCCATGTTTTGTTGAAACAATTTTTGGTTTTTTGAGTGTTTTTAATATTTGTTTGGTATTTTAAGAGTTTTTTAGAATTTGTTTGAGGTTTTGTGTGTGTTTTTTTGAATGTTTTCTAAGATGTGTAAATAAGTTCTAATGGGGTTCTCCTAACAAGAAACAAAGAGAGAAGAATACAAAAAAAAAAAGAGTTTTGACTTCAAGGATCACAGAATGAGAAAGGCCGTAAGTTTCAACTATTAACTTCTAAAGACCCAAGATCCAATTAAGCCTTGAGAAAGAATTCAATTATTTGATGTATTGACAAGGAGAAGGATTTATGAATCTCAACCATCATTCTAGGGGTCCAAACGAAAAAGTAAGAGGCAATTAATTGATCATGCTAATGCTTCTATGATAGCTTAAAACATTTAAGTGTCAGAAACTTTTCCCCTTCATTCACTCAATTTTTAAGCATTTCTCTCCATGGTTTTAACGGAATTGCATTTAGAAAAGTTTGATGCACCAAAATATGAAAAGTTCATACATATGCAATTTGAGAGAACCAAGTCATAGTAAAGTGCGAGATCCCCTAGTTTCAAAACAATTTTTACTCATATGGCTCAATCATCTTAATTCTTTCCCTCAGGCCCAAAGTTTCTCAGATCGGTTTTGATGTCCCTTGAGTTCGTGTAATCCCTTTTAGAGACTCAAGCCCACCTCTCCCAAATTCTATCTTGTTCAACTTTGTTCTATAACTACGTGTTGAGTGCCATCTAAAAGCCTGTGAGCAAAAAATAAAATCAACCCAATGCATTTCCTGTGATACTTTATTTTCCATGAAAGAAATTTAATTATAGCATAGTGCACAGGTTTTCCTACCTTACTCGTCTTTTATCCCTCAAATTCATGTCTTTCGATTACTGGTCCCCTACGCTCCCAAAAATTAATTGCAATTCAATTCATGCGATTCAGGCAGTCCCATTAACGCTCAAAACTCCTGGAGTTTATTTCAAAATAGTATCTCTCTCTCTCTCTCTCTCTGGACAAATGCGGTAGCAAGTGCGCCCCCTCTTCCCTGTTGCTTTTACCTCAGAGACTGACAACAATTCATCCCCTAGATCTGCCTGCAAACATTGGCTTGCGTTTCTGCAGGTGTACAGTGTACTGAACCATCTCAAGCATCGGCGCTAATTCTAATAGAGCTTCCGAGGCCCACCGCTGCCCACCTTTAGTGTTCTCATGTGAGAGAGTAGAGTCATGCTAGAAAATAGCAAGCGCAGTAAGTGATCACTGATGGGAATCCATGACGCTGCTCATCAGATTCTTTGCATTTGATCATTGTCAGAAACATTTCCTCTAACTGGACAGGAAATTAGGAAAGCTGATTACGTGTTGCACAATAAGATCTGAACCTGGACCAATTATTGGCGCCATTGCTAAGAGTGCTTTCCTCAATTTCCAAAAGTAATAAGGAGGAGGCATTCTTTCATAAATCATCATAGAAGACACCATATCCTTGGCAAAGAGATGCACTGTTTGCAATGCAAACTCTACTAAATGTCATCCATGTCTGATGTACAAGCAGCAAAAGAGAACTGCTCATGTCCGATGTCATAGCATAAAATAGCAGAGTGAAAGAAGTGACAGAATGCCACCAATCACATACGCGACATCAACATGTCCACCAATTCTATGTTTCCTGTCTTTCAGCTCGGACTGGGCCTTGACATATTGCCCATAAACCTTCAGCACATTAGGGTGGTTCATGCTCTTACTGCTACCCAAAACTTCTTTCAAGACTAGAAGGCTGTGCAAGCCCTTCAGAGGCATACCAGCCGTGTCCTCAAGCTGCATACTCAGTTCTGTTACCATTAAGGAGGATATCCTTTCACCCTTTTCTACTCTGTCAGAGTTCAACAGCAATCTGCATTTGAGGACAACACTGCACTGAACAACTCTCGAGGCTAATAGTCTGTGTGCTGGCAAGACCGATCCAAACAAAACAAGGAAATCCTTATCACCCGGCCAATGTCTCTGTCCACCAAGAGGTCTCCAGCTTGCTAAATTAGCCATTTGCTTGGTTTTCTTTTTGATAAGGATCCAACTTAAGTTGATATCCTCACAAAGAGCTTTCCACACGTGCCCATCTTTCCTCTCTTTCTCTATAGACAGCACCAACGGCAAGCCGTCAATTATCATGGCATTCCTGTCCGTACAAGCTTCCATTTCCGATAAATCTTCAGTTTCTCCTTCCTCATAGCACTGATTTATCAAATCTATCCTAAAGGGATAGTTCGAAAACCAACCATGTACCGCCCCAGTGCCTGGAATGCCATGCAAAACCTGTGATATAATAGGCCTATCTCGGAAGATCAGGTTAGTGCTCTCCATAATGACAAAAGTCTGCTGGAAACCTTGACGTGCCTGAAGAACATCTTTTGAACCATGAGGAGGATGGGAAGCATTAAAGGTATCACTTGTGAATCCAGACCCATCTGAGGACCTCAGTGTTGAGGAATTCAATCTCTCTTCAGAAAGTCTACGTTGTCACCTACAACACAGAACAGAGCAAGTAGATTTCAGGTAGCTACTTTGCACATCTACTTCAGATGTAAAAAGGGAGTATATTATCTGCACTGAGGTACAAATGCAGCTGCAGAGACCAACCCCAAATATGAGTTGAAGGCAACAATTTCATAGTAATGATGGGGACTCTCATGCCCACACTGCCAGTGCTGACATAGCTGCAGCACCAAAGAATAGGGACACATAAGACAAAACCTGCAACACTCTGTTACAACACATGCGTTTGCTCAGAAAGTCAGCTGCTATCAAGTCCACGAGTGCCATGTATATGAGAATTCCAGCAGATATTGAGTCAAAAATGCCTTCAACGATAAGAGCTCCAGGGCTATTGGAGTTGTAACCTGAAGCAATCCCAGTGCCCATTCCTATGCCCAAAGGAGTTGTCAACGTGAAGCACATCGTCATAGCAACAGTCGAGAATGACTTGAACCCTGCCTGTGAATTGCAGCCACCAAGAGCAAACCCTTCAAAGAACTGATGAAAAGCAAGTGCAGCAGATAAAGGCCTGATGGTGCAAGGGCTTTGTGAAACTCCCAATGATACTCCAATAATGATTGAATGGGTTACAACTCCTAATTCTAGTACCTGAGAGACAACCATGTGTCTGATGTGTGCTGTTGTATCATCAGAAATAGGATTTGAATGTACATGCGTATGTGCCTCATGCTTGTGAAGTGTTTCAATACTACTACATGAACCTCCATTAGAATGACTATGTGTATGAGACACTGCATGTGCCCGCATACCAACAACATGTATATGTTCTGCATCTATATGTCCATCAGAATGGGCTTCATTTAATGAGGGTACATCAACCCATTCATGCGATGCTGTCTCATGTGCTGCTGTTTCCTTTGCATGTTTTCTTTCATAATACTCTGTCCCTATAACATCAATCATCAGAGTACCAAGGGCTGCAATCATTGCGATGCATCCCGAGAAAGGAAATTGTTTCCAGGGGTAATCAGGCAGGCAGCCGTCTGTTAGGGCCTCCATTGCATCCGGAAGCATGTGCACAAAACCCGTCGCTAATATTACTCCTGCTGCAAATGCCTTTGCCACTGCAAAATATGGCCCATCTGTCCTGAAAGCTGATAACTTTTTCCCCACCAAAGGTAGAGCAACACCAATAGCTCTTGCAAATAGTATTGCCACTATTGCTCCCAACTTCAAGTGAAATGCCAACTCTATATTTCTGCACTGTGCCTCCTCATCACTATTGCAACTAGTCAATGTTACATTTGACATGGTGGAACTGGTCAACCCTGCCATCTTCTGAGCAACCTCCCTAAATGTGACGGGAAGGCACAGCAGTGATAAAACGCCACAACTCTCGAGCATCCCCACTTCACGAAACTCTTTTTCTTCTTCCGAGGTTCGTGCACGCACACCATCAACATGGCCTGATTGATCATCCGTTTTGAGGACATCCAGCAACCCGTCCAGCCATGGAGTCATATATTGATTTTGAATTTTCTCGGGTACCCAGATGGTATGAGTCCACATCCCTTCACTTTCACCAGGTCCATTTCCAAGTACAGGCCGAGCGCCTGTCGATATATATGAGAGCCATTGCTCAGCCCAAAAATATGCCGAGTGTTATGCTCCCTACGCAGTCATCGGTCCACACAACATCCGTACAAGGATAGGCAGCTCGTACCATGAAACGACCCAGCTCTAGTTGTGTATGAGGTAAAACGTACTCAACATGTGACTGGAGGAACATGGGAGCATACCTATGCAGTACATCTTCACTGCATCTAATGAAATCGAAAGAACCCTGTATGTCTCCTGAAGCCGCACCTGAAGAAGCGCCAGTTGTCTATAAAGTGATTTGAGGCAGAGTACATTCTCCAAGTGGCGAGGCAACTAAGGTAACAAGCATGGTGCTGGGATATTCGCAGATGCCCGACTCGGTGGACTTCAAAATGCCGCAGGAACTCGTGCAGAAGACCCAACTCCCCCCTACCATGGAGAAGCTGGGACTGAAGCCCGTACATGTCTAAGCAGGTACGCCGTTGTCTCCATCGAGGGTCTTATTGTGGACCTTCCTGGCACACAGGAAGAATGGGAGCCGACGAGCCAGCTATAGACGCCAAAGCATCGTATGAGCAGGCTTTCCCGTGAGCCTCATTTCCCTCATCCAACTATCATCCTGCATTTCGATGACGAACTCAAGACGTGATGACAGAGAATTCATGAAACATAAGCATCTGAAAGTGATGTAGGCAATCTCTGTTAATACAGAGGTGATGAAGATGATGAGCAAGAACTCCATTGAAACTTGTAGAAGAACCCCAAAATAAAAACTTATTCACACATGATTAGAGAAAGATCAACAAAGTAAATAGAAAAAATCATCATAATAACTAAAAGATTTCTAAAAACTACTCCTATTCTACTCATGACTTGAAGAATCACCACACATGATGGATTAATCACCCAAAAAGGGGATCCTTATCACACCAAAAGTGGCTCATCTCGACAAGTTATTATGAATCTTGCAAGCCGCAAATGCTCACAAGAGCGTAACAAAATGAAGAGCTCAACAAATCGTCATGCAAAGCTTGCATACACGTCATCTTCACGTCATAAACCATCACGTAAGTGACAAGAGAACGCTCCCCGGCAACGGCACCAAAAATTGTTGACGTTGTAGCATCACAACTCATACTTGTCAAACCAGGAAGCATCTCATGAGACCCAAATGTTTGCGTAGAAGCACTCAGCAGACGTAATGGCGCTTCGTCAACATATGATTAACAACGTCATCAACAAGAAGATACAACATAAGCATCGCGAATGATACACCTAATCGTAATCACAAGTATAATAACGACGTAATCATACATCAACGTGTCACAAGCGTTAGACAAGAAGAGAACAAGCATGCACGCACATCATGACGATGAGAGAGCAAGAGTCTATCTACAAACTAGCATAATCTCATTACTTCTCAAAAGAGCTCCCCCCAAAAGAAGAGGTGGAGACCTCTTTATATACAAAATGGCAAAAAAGCATGCTATGTGGGATTTCTCAACTGAAAGGAGAATGAATCCCACTTATTCTCTAGTGTGGCACTCACACACACCTATACAAGAGTGCTTTATTAACTAAATGAAAGGTAGAAAAAGGTACAAACGATGATGAAAATGAAGTGGATCCAAGAAATACATGTTGTATCCTTCAACAGGCACCCTCTTCATTCCTTCTACATCCAAGGGGAATCAAAGATGGAGAAGCCCTCTGGTTGTGTGTGTGCTCCTCTATGATTCATGGTGCGAATGAGTCCTGTGCTCATAGGCATCTGTGTCTCCTTCAAGTACATGTGTTGCCGTCTGACTTCGATACAAGTATTGCATTAATGCTTGATGAATCCATTCATTTTTTGAGATAACTAGGCACTCATATTGAGGATGATGAAGATGAACAATCGATCTGCCTCCCTAGTGTACATGGAGAACTTCTCAAAGAATTAACTACCCAGCCTTGTATCTGGTCCATAAATTCTCCCTCTCTCTCCTTGTATAATCAAAGAGTGCCACCATTTGGCTTCACACATGGATGCCACATGGCACTCATTTGTAAGCCCATCTAACTAAAGATAGGATTTGATTCACATCTCCTTCCCTAAGGTGGGCATCCATGTTACATTCGCCCTTTTGGCTAGCCAAGAAATCTTGATCTGCAACATCATGCATAATGGACCTGTTCTGCCTAGACTAATCTTCTTGCAATAAAACATGGACTAGCTCCTGAAATGTTAAGGCATTTGGATTTCTTTTCATCATCAATCAAAGAGTAGAAGCAAAACTTTGATATGAATCTGGAAGATGGTTCATAATAGTGTGCACACGTGAACTGTCTGGCAAGAGTTCATCAATTGAAATCAATTGCTCCTTCAAATCTTTGATCTTTGTCAAAAAAACTCTCCATGGAATCTCCTTCATTCATGCTCACTCTTCAATTTTTTTTGGAGCTAAACATCATGAGCTTCATTCCTTTCCTAGTATAAGCTGGTAAGTGTATCCCAATCATCCTTTGTTGTTTTCGAGGAGCGAATGTGAGGAATAATGGCATATTTGACAAACAAGGCTATCAATGCATATGCTTGCATTAGGAAAAAGGGTGAACCCTGCATGGGCCTTGTAAGGATCCCTAATTTTCAGGGATTAAGCCTCATTCTGCTGTTGTCTAAGGGGACAAAGTGCATTTAATAGGGCACTTTTTAGTAGGCTGGAGTAGGCTTTTTTTAAGGCTTACTAGGCTCCTCTCTCTCTTCTTTTAGAGAGAGAGAAAGGGAATCTACTTTCCACATCATCAAACTCGAGCATGTATGGGAATAAAAAAATGATGTTTTTTTTAAAGTCTCAATTTCAGTGTTTATTTACTTGAAAGGGCTCATTTTTTAATATATATGTCAGAACTGACCTTTTTTGAGTTTAGTTTTTAATTTTCCTTTTGAAAAAGCAATATTTTTAAAATCCCTCCAAAAGTAGAGTGCCACATCATCAAATCCGTAACTACTCTTCACCCAAAAAATGACTTTTTCAAAATTTCAACATTTTTGGCTATTCTCAGTGGAAAAACACACTGTTACCCATCCTCATCCAAGAAAACAAACTTTTCTTGAGAAAATCATGCTCTAGCATCTCTTCCAAACAAATTTCTGGTCTCTTTCTCAGTATTGTTTAATTGTTGGAAAAGATGGTGTTGACACCTATTACAAACCTCACATTAGGACGTCCTCATGCCCCAGCATCAACAAGTATCCATGTTCGTGTGCCCAGAGAGTTTGCTCCAAATACACAATGCAACAATGATGTGAACTCTCAAAATGAGCGTCGTGAAGCTGGAGAAAAGAATATTGATCTTTGGACTCATGGTTCATTATACCCTCCTGATCCAATGTCTTCTTACCATCCAACATTCCATAACCTCTCAACTTTACTTCAGTTCATCGGTGCCGGTAAAGCTGGGCTCTTAGGTTATTGTCAACGATTATCTACACATTCAACTGCCATTACTGAGTATTGGATTCAACAATATCAACTAAATCATAAAAGGTTGGTCACTTTTGAAAGCACAATCATATCTTTACAAGAAAAGCTTGCAGAGCTTGAAAAGCATATGGAAGAAAAGGAGAGAACAATTGAGAAATTTAAAAACACTGTCCAACACTTGAGAGAGACTCCACTTGGGATGCGACGTAGGAGACGATCATTAACATCCTTTGACTCTCTTTCAATTGGTGGTGGAGCACGCAAACGACGAGTTTTTGCAATAAGGTTTGGCTTGTATTCGTTTCTCTTTTTGGAAGACTTTATATGTATATATATATATATATATATATATATATATATATATATATATATATATATTTTCTTGTTATGTAGGTCATTCGTTGAAGATGTTAATGCATCATCAACAACAGAGGATCAATTCAAGTTATTAAATTCTTGTTTGACCAACAAGCAGGTGGTTAGTATTTTGGAGTCACGGATAGGAAACCTAATCAAGAAGAAAGTGATTAAAGATTTCACAAAAAAGTTACAAGATATTATCACTCCTAGAGACGTGCAGATGGTATGTGATGAAGCAGGAATTAGTACTAAAGGATACAGTGCATTGTACAACCTTTTGAAGCATTCATTAGAAAGAGAAGGTATTTTACAGAATATGTTTCCATCTCCTTACAAGGTATCGCTAAAGAAGTCAATGTCCAATGAAGATATAACTAGTATTCTTGGAAACTACTTATATATAGAGGATATTATGCCTATGTCTATTTATCATTTATCTACATCCAAAAAAGAGTTGAAAAGCGCAGTTGGAAATGGATTTCCTTACACAAAGTACAACAACATATTCGTGGATTTGGAGAGGCTTCAACAGGCAATGGTTCAATTTTACAAATCTACTATACCAGGTATGTGCACTATTGTTACCTTGATATACATTGTATTTTGATGTTATAAAGATTTTGCTAATTTATGCAGATTGTAATACCAAATTACAGTTTATATTGAAGTTAGATGAATGCCAGATTATAAAGGGACGACGAATGGAGAGATTGAGTTTGACACTCATGAATGAAGCTATCAGAAATGCCATATCTGATGAAAGTTGTAACTCTAGCTCTAAGTCTACATATAGTGTTCAATCCGAGAAAGAAATATGGTGGTTAGGTGCTATTGAAGTACCTAAAGAATCCAATGATGTTCTTTCATGGATTTTTAGTAGGACCCCATGGATCACTAAAGTAATACTTTCTCAAATTCATGGTGCAAAGCTCCACATAGGAAACTTGGGTGATTTTGAGATAGATTGGCACTTGGGTGGGGATTTAAAAACTATCAAATGCATGTTAGGTTGCAAGCAAGGTGCATCTGCTCGTTATCCATGTCCATTTTGTACTCGAGGCTACAAAGTAACAAAGGGACAACAAAAAGTACTATCTAGCTTAGATGAATACATAGATGCACCTACTTCCACGGAATGGGATAGACCTTTGCTAAGGTGTCCAATGTTAGAAATACCTAACCGTGACACATTAGATAAAGATTGGAATCCCATTATTCCATTTCCATTAGTTAATGTTCACTTTTGCACATTGCATGCTTTCATGAGAATATTTGATAGATTATTGAAGCTCCACATAGAATATGCATTTTCCATGAAGCCAATTGATAAATCTGTACAAGCAATCAAAAAATTGGAAGAGTTGCTTAATTCGATTGGTTGTCATGGTGGTAATGTAACTCTAGTTGTCAAAAAACCTGGTGAATCGCAAAATAGTTTGCAACAAGTGTCAATGACAGGGAAGAAGGCAAGAAAATTTTTCAGAACAGGTGTAATAAACCCTAAGAAAAATGAATGCAGGGAGCTATGGAAAGACTTGTGCATGATCACCACTGATAATGATTCTCAAATTGACCTTAGTAATAGGCGAAAGAAGGTTTGGTCATGCTTAGATAAGTTGGTAGGTTTAATGAGTCTTAATAGCTCCAACAAAAATGACCGTCAGTTGTTTCAAGATACATTAATGGAGTTTGCAAAGTGTTTCATCCTATCTTGGGGAGAGAGCAATATTACACATTACATTGTAAGTTTTCTTATTTTTTCAATTTTCTTGTTGATAATATTGTGTTATATGTACTTATATCATTTCAGCATATTTTATTTGCACATGGAGCATTTTTTATGCATCGATATGGTTCATTGGAGATTTTTAGTACACAAGGAATGGAGAAGTCACATTACAAGGCTAGAGGTGTTTACTTCAAGAACACACGACATGGTGGTGGTGCAATGCAATCAAACTATATGGAAGAGATGTTTAATTGGTTTTATCGTACTGCATTTTCAAGGACATATGCAATGGAACGAGCCAAGGAGTCGAAAGTTGCAAAACTTGCAAGATTTCATCAACACAACTTAGCTAGTGAAAAATGGAAGTCATCATTGGGACCTTTACGTCATGCTCAATGGCGAGCTACAAGAACACGAGAGGGTTCATCATGGAAGTGAAGTCATTTAATACATTCATGGCATTTTCTGAATAATTCATAAGGTTTGCTACACACTAATCTCTTCTTTGCAATTTTTTCAGGTAATTTTTAATTTTTAAACTATTTTTTGTCCATTCAGGTGTGAACAAAACCTTTTTAAGTGAAACATTATAAAAGGAGACTCATTGTCTCATTTCAACATTCTAGCACTATAGAGGATGGCACGAACAAAGCAAACTGCAAGGAAGGATCCCATTAACTTTCCTAGCTATGTGCAAGGCACTCAGAAGCCACCATGGATGAATCACCACAAAAGGCGACGTAGTATCTCGCACTCTGCATCCCATCGTGAAACAGGTGGTGGCCATACCTCTGGGAGTGAACAGTTGCATGAACAAGTGGAACATGGGCAATCCAAGGAAAAGGCCGTAAATCAACCCCAATCACCACCATCATCATATGATGAGCCTCCATCACCAAAGAGACCAACAAAGAGAAGGGTGAAGGAGCGTGCTCATAGACAGGTAGTTTCTGATGATGATTTTGATGAATCGCATGAGGATGTGTCTCAACAAGGTTCACAAGCAAGTGATGAGAGTCAAAGATTGCCACCATGGGGTAACGAAGAAATACCTACAAATCATAGGGTTACTGTAGCGGGAAAGACATTACCATCAAATCAGGGGGCCATACCCAATGATCAAGAGAGAGAGCAAAGCCAGCAACAACATCCTGAACAAGGAGAAAGCTCAAGACGCGTGCAACGGAAGAAGAAATTCTTTCAACCTCGTCGTAGACCACCCCAACCAAGACCACAAGAAAATGTCCAACGAAGACCACCACCACCACCACAAGCTAGAGCACCACAACGAAGAAGAAGATATACGAAGGCATTTGCAGAGATAAGGCACTATCAAAAGACAGCTGAGCTTCTCATACCTAGAAGACCCTTTGCAAGGGTGGTCAAAGAAGAGTTACAAAGGTATTGTGCAGGGTTAAGGATCCAAGCTCTAGCTTTAGAAGCTTTACAAGAGGCAGCTGAAGCATTTTTGATATCAATGCTAGAGGATTCCAACCTGTGCGCCATCCATGCTAAGCGAGTCACTATACAACCGAAGGACATACAATTAGCTAGGAGAATTAGGGGTGATCGTAGCTAAGTTTTGTAACTGATCTCTATGGACAAGAGATTTTTTGTAAATATTGCCATTTTCAATGAAACATTAGCACTTTTCCTCTATTCCATTTATAATCTCATTATTTAGAATGAAACATGAGCAGTCATTTTACATTTCCATGTGTTTTCTTGTGATAATCTCTCATATATGAATGATTGTTTTCTTATCTTGTCATTTTGATCTAGTGATAATATCCCTGTACTGAAATTTCTTTTTTATTTAAGGTCATGTAGGTCTTGTAGGGCATTAGGAGGCCAAATAAGGCCCTGCCACAGAAACGCGGGAGAAGGCCCTGCAAAACGTTTGCAGGGCCTTCTCCCGCGTTTCTGTGGCAGGGCCTTATTTGGCCTCCTAATGCCCTACAAAACCTTTGAAAGTGCATCAGAGGGATCATGACTAGTAAAGCTAGTTCAGGGGTAAGGTAACTATCTTGAGCAACTATCTTGGTCTTTTGAGCAACTATCTTGGCATCCCATCAAGAGTCCAAAAGAATGAAACTAAAGGTCCTGACATGCCCAAGGTTACCTTACATGAGACTCAACCTTCACTAGATGGATATTTTCAAGATGGTTACCTTACCCCTGAACTAGCTTTACTAGTCATGATCCCTCTGATGCACTTTCAAAGGTTTTGTAGGGCATTAGGAGACCAAATAAGGCCCTGCCACAGAAACGCGGGAGAAGGCCCTGCAAACGTTTTGCAGGGCCTTCTCCCGCGTTTCTGTGGCAGGGCCTTATTTGGCCTCCTAATGCCCTACAAGACCTTTGAAAGTGCATCAGAGGGATCATGACTAGTAAAGCTAGTTCAGGGGTAAGGTAACCATCAGGGGATCATGACCTACAGGGATATTATCAAGAGTCCAAAAGAATGAAACTAAAGGTCCTCCCAATGCCCTACATGACATCAATACATCACATGCAGGTGCAAAAGAATTTTAGATAATATACTGAAAAAGAAATACTTGAGACAATTGTAAATAAAGCAAAGTGAAAATTTGATATTAATTCAATTGTTTACATCAATTGGCTTTGAGTTTCTCAATGACTCTCTTTCGACGCTCCAAAGCCATGGGTAGGGTGTAAGTCAAAATTGAGTTTGCTATTTGATCAACACTTCTAACACCTAGACCTAGAGATATACCTATTTGGCCTAAGACCTTTCCACGGAAGTTGGAACCTAAGGTTGTAGTTACAAGGGATTTCTTAACTAAAAAGATACAATTACTCCCCTGTGTAATGGTTGATAAACAAAGCAATTTACTTAAGGCCTTTAGACACCATGTCATGAAGTGGCCCTGAGGACTGAACTCTTTATGGATAATTACAAAATGGTCTTTGGGAAGTTTCCCAATGTAGTTTGCAAGGGATGAGCCACCTCCACGAGCCACTCGATCACCTCCGCTCCTTGCTGCAAACTTGTCGACTTCAATCACCTCCTGCACAAAGTTTTATGATTAGTAGCTGCATGTGTTTGTAAGAATGAATGACATGAATTGAAGATACTTACATCTTGAACTCTATCTTCTTCTTCTCCTCTCTCTTGAAGTTGTAAATTAATGCTGGAGTGGGACATCCCACTCTGCTCGATTACTGGTGAGGAGGGAATTTTTGATTCCAATATCCTTTCTTGTGCATTATTAAATTGTTCTTCTGTGATATGTTCATGTTCACTTGTGAGTATGTCATTGCAAACCAATTTTATTGTGTCGGCCACTGAGTCACCAAATGGCAAACACTTTTTCTCCAACAACTCAGAGGTACTATCCAAAGGACACTCTGACAAAGTACAAAACAAACTTAGGCATTCATCAAGCCGTAGCCCAAATGCCTTCTCTACATCATGTAAAAACAAATATTCTTGTCCCTCGACAAGAACCACTGAAAAAGTTTCAATCTCCACCTCTGGAATAGTTGCTTCTGGCTCCGAAGAGGTGGATGGCTTAGGCACTTCTTTCAACTTATCATCCACACCAAGAGGATAAGTTTTCTCAATAGCTTCTCTCTCTAATAGGAGATTCAAGGGTTCTTGAGGTGGTTCCTTTTTATCCTCGACAAAACCACCTGTAAGAAGATGAGGGATCTCATGAGGAATTGGTTCTGGTTCCTCATTCACAAAGAAAATTGTGGCAGCAATGAATGAAAGATATTTTGGACCCATCTTGCGTTTCCTATTCAATTTCCTTATAAGTGGCACAGTTTCATCAAGAAGGTGCCCTGCTTCCTCTGCAATTGCCTGGAACCGTTTCAATCGTTTTGCAAAAGCCTCATCACCTTTGTGAATGTAGGTGAGAAGGTCACATGGAACCCAAGTTCCATCATATGGTGGTATTTCAATGGAGAAACGCAATATATGAACTTGCATATATTGAAGTAGCTCCTCCAAAGCATCGGCATTCATTTGCACGGTTCCATGGAGGTCAGGAACCTTGGAGAGAAGATCATATAGGTCATGTTGACCTTTGTAATCTGAATCCTCCAAAAATTCTAGAAACTTCTGGCGTGCACTCTTAGTAGGTACAGAGGTGGAAGCCATAGCTTGCAAATGCAGACTGTTCTAACACTCAATGTGGTTGCAAAAGTGATAAATGAGGAGAGAGGACTCCTATTTATAACTTTTCTAGAATTTTTAAGTGATGGGTCCCACTTTTTCATAGAAGTGACTTTTCCTTAAATTAAAACATAAGAGTCTTGAAAAGGAAAACTTTGACATTCGAGATCACATCAAAGGAAATAAACAATAAGAATGCTCTTTCAAGAAAAACCTTGAGAATTTACAGATACAACTAGAATGTGGCCAAAATATCCTTGAAGCAAATGTGAAAAACTTTTCATTGCAAAAATAGGTTTGTTTACAGGTTTCACAGTATCTTTACAAAAAAGAGTTATGACAATGAAATGTCAGTTCCATCCATGCTCCAATCTGCAAGAACCTTGATTTTGTCTTCCAATCTCTTTCCAATCTGTGGACAATTCATAAAAGAGTAAAACATTTTCAAATCATGAACAATAGTGATAGAATATGGAATACAACTCTTACCTTGTTCCCTCGTATTCGAAATTTGAAATCATGAAGATCATCATATCCCATGATAAGTAAGTGCTCTCTCAAGTTGGCCAAGTTCCAATGTTGATTAACTAAAACCACCTCCATATCATTGTTTGGTAACTTCACATTAATTTCAAATGAAGCTAAAGATCCCTCCGAGCTTTGCAAAGGTATCCACTCTCATAGTTTACACATCCAACGATCATAATAAAATCTGATGTACAATGAGGTGCGATGTTTTAAATAGCGAAACCCTATACCTGTGTCACCAATTCTACAACGATATCTATCCCCTTTTGACAATCCTTCTACATAACCCCAGTTTTCCCCTAACAATCCTTCTACTGCTTCGTATGTAATATCTTTACATAGGAACATTGTAGGAGTTTCTACAAAAGGAATGCCTTGAAATATGAAAACAAAGCAATGGATTGGTAGAGTCCAATGAAGACCTATTGATCTAGATACGCGTGTGAATTTCAAAGAGTTATGTATGTCCATCACCATCTTACGCTTGAAAGATGATATGGACCAAAAATCAGGTTTTGGCCACTCTAAACTAAGAAGAGAGTCAACTTTGATAATCTCCAACCTTCCATATTCACCATCTGTGGAAGGAACAATGTACTCGTGAGTGTAAAAGAAGATCCTTTCACGAATAAGTTTAGCAGGAGGTACATCTGGAAACACTAATGCCCCAATGTCTGCATGTAATGCTTTGAAAGTTCCTGTGAGACTATGAAGTGGTTGCTCTTGTGAAGAGAGATGGTGGATGCAATCCAAAGATGAGTAGGTGCCGCTACAACCAGCTTCACACCAGCCAACTGAGACTTCAGAGTTGATTAGTAGACCCTTTGAGCTTCCTAAATCCACCAAAATATCAGCCAAGTACTTTGGAACATGTATCCCAAAAGTTTAAGTCAAGACCGACAAGTTGCGAAATGACTAGCTCCCAAAACTTGCTATTTTTGGACATACACCTGCTGGAAAAAATGAACAATGCTCTCAACCTGGAAGGAATTAGAAAAATTCCTTTTGGGCATAGCAAATAGACTTAGCAAGCTTCCTATTCCAAGTTAAAACACTTCAAATGATGGACTGAGCACTGAGAACAAGTTTCATCAAGTTCTGGAACATTCCCACAATTCTCGGGGCTCTGCAGAGATAGACCAGTAAGCAGTAAAATGCAGATATCTCCAAAAGTATAAATCCAATGACCTTGCAAATTTATAGGTAGAAACTAGACAGTGAGAGCTATCCAACGCACTTTAAAAAACTGAAAAAGGTTCAGTAAAACTCGAGATATGACCTTCTGAAGTTACTGCTCTGAGTGGGTATAGCAGAGAACAAAACAGAGAGGTAGATGATAATAAATGTATAGATTCACATATGATTACAACCACATTGGCAATGAATCTTTGCACAATGGGAGTAGAATGATAGAGCTATGGAGTAAGCTCTTCAATCTCTACAAAATGACATGAAGTGGTCACGTACAAGGCTTGCTAATCGCCTCTTCCTTCTTGCTCCTTTTATAGCTATTCTTGGAGGGAGTTTTGAATTCGAATTCGAATGGCTCCACCTAAAAGTGATCCCCAAAGTTAGGAGAGATTCCCTCAGCTCAAAAATTCGTGATTTTGGTAGTTATAGCCACAAACTTGCTTTTACATCATGCATGAGGTAAGCCATCCTTTTACTTTTTTCTTTTTCCATTTACAAGAGATAAAATGTACTCTTTTACAAGAGGTGTTCACATGACTACTCATGTGACTTACAAATGAGGATAATATCAAGCATATCAAGCATGTAGGCTTGGGCAAAATGCACCAACAGCTCCCCCTCAAGCCTAACATGCTTGGCCTCCAAATAAGTCTTCAATTGTCCTTGATTTCCTGCAAACCAATCATCAACTTGAATCTACTTAATTTCGTACCATCAAGAGCTTTCGTCAACATGTCTGCACATTGCATATCTGTAGAGACGTAGGATAGTTGAATATCCTTGCTCATTAGCTTCTCCCTTACATAATGGTAGTGGACTTCAATATGCTTGGTTCTAGCATGGTATACCGGATTAGCTGCTAGATGTAGTGAGCTTGTGTTGTCACCAAAAATGTGAGGTGTTGAAGAATGAAGTCCAAGATCTGTGTACAAAGATTTTAACCACATGATTTCTTGAGTTGCATTAGCCAAACCTCTATATTCAGCTTCAGTAGAAGATAATGCCACGGTTGGTTGCTTCTTCGATGACCAAGAAATGATTTTTGAACCTGCAAATGATATATACCCTGATGTGCTTCTTCTATCATCTTTAGATCCGGCCCAATCTGCATCTGAGTAGACCTTTAGCTCAATATCTGAAGTAAATGAATAAAACAAACCTTCATTCATGGTCCCCTTTAGGTACTTGAGGACTCGCTTGGCCGCTTCCATATGTGGTCTTCTCGGCTTATGCATAAACTGACTCAATATGCTAACACTATAGCATATATCCACCCTTGTGAGTGTTGCATAGTTCAAACTTCCAACCAAGCTTTGATAGCTTGTGATGTCTTCAATTGGCTCTCCTTCATAAGCACTAAGCTTATGATTTTGCTCCAAAGGTGTACCTGCACACTTGGTATTTTCCATCTTGAACTTGACGAGCATGTCATGGACATACTTCCTTTGTGTGATGTATATACCTGAATCTGTGTAGATCAACTCCAATCCAAGAAAATAAGTGAGTGGTCCGAGGTCACTTATTTTGAACTCCTCCTTCATTTGACTCTTTACCTGTTTGATTCCTTCAAGATCATTGCCTGTGATAATAATATCATCAACATACACACATAAATAGATCACTTCAGATCCATTCCTCTTTATGAACAAAGAGGTATCCGCCTTGCTAGCTTTGAATCCTTGGTCCTGCAAATAAGTAACCAATCTGAAATTCCAAGCTCTTGGAGCTTGCTTCAATCCATACAAAGCTTTCTTTAGTTTGCATACATAGTTAGGATGATGTGCATCCTCATATCCAGGAGGTTGTGCCATATACACTTCCTCAGAAATCCATCCATTCAAGAAGGCATTCTTTACATCAAGTTGATAAAGATTCCAATTTCTAGATGCAGCAAGACTTATGAGAACCCTAATTGTAGGCATTTTTGCAACAGGAGAGAAAGTCTCCTCATAATCAATACCATGGGTTTGAGCAAACCCTTTAGCAACTAACCTTGCTTTGTGTCTATTTATACTTCCATCTGGATTCCTCTTGATTTTGTATATCCATCGAGATCCGATTATCTTCATAGATGGCTTGTTAGGTACAAGCTCCCAAGTGTCATTCTCCTTCAAGGCTTCCATTTCTTCATCCATTGCATCTCTCCAAGCTTTCTTGCTTTGTGCTTCTTCAAATGTGGTAGGTTCTTCATTGGTTGAATCCTTTGCAATGTAGATTGAGTGCTTGGTGACCAAAGAAGTATCATAACCAAACCTCTCTGGTTTCTTCTTCTCCCTCGAAGACCTTCTAAGTGGTTGATGTGAGCTCTCGGGTCCATATGTAGCATCCTGCATCTTTGCTTTACCTTTGTTCTTCCATAGCTTTAGTCTTTCCAAGTCTTCTAGGTCAATCTCCGAATCACTTTCTTCAATCTGCTTTGGCTCCTTTGGTTGAAGTGATGGAAAATCTTCATCCAAGTCATATGGCAGCTTCACTTTCCTGTCATCATCAAACCATGATTTGTTTTCATCAAAAATTACATCTCTACTCACAGAAAATCCTTTATTGGTTGGATTGTACAATCTATATCCTTTTTGGTTTTGATCATAACCAATGAATACACACTTCTCTGCCTTGGGATCCAATTTCCCTCTTACTTGAGAAGGAATGTGAGCATAGGCTAAGCATCCAAAGATTTTACAATGCTCTAGACTAGGTCTTCTTCCATTCCACACTTCATATGGAGTGGTTCCATCTAGTGACTTAGATGGAAGTCTATTTATGAGATATGTGGCTGTCGACACAGCCTCTGCCCATAGGTAGTTCGGCAATCCCTTTTCATTGAGCATGGACCTTGCAGCTTCGACAATAGCTCTGTTCCTCCTCTCTGCTACACCATTGAGTTCGGGTGTATACCTTGTAGTGACTTCCCTTTTAATGCCTCTTTCATGCAAGAAGGCATCAAATTCAAAAGAGAAGTATTCTCCTCCACCATCTGATCTGAGTCGTTTCAAAGTCCTACCTGTTTGGTTTTCAACAAGAGCAATATACTTCTTAAAGCAATTAAACACTTCATCCTTGTGCTTCATGAAAAACAGAATGGTCCACCTGCTATAATCATCTATGAAAGACACATAATATCTTGAGCCTGATATAGATGGCTCCTTACTTGGACCCCACACATCCGTGTGCACTAGATCCAAAGGATTTTGATACATATATCCTTTCTTATTGAAAGGTTGTCTATGAGCCTTGCCGAGTTGACAAGCTTCACACTTATAAATCATGTGTTGCCTTGTGATATTAGGCAAACCAAGTACACTTTGGTCCCTGCAAATCTGTTTGAGTGTCCTCTCACCAATGTGAGCAAGCCTTTTGTGCCATATCTCCAACTCTGTTAGAGTTTGAGATCCATAGCTAAACAAAGCTATGTTCTTTGTATCTTCCACTTCAAAAGTGAAAAGCCTTCCTGTCTTTTCTCCTTTGGCAATCCTTCGAAAGCCTTGCCTTGGGTCTTCAACATATGCTCCAAATCGATTGAATCTAACCTGCAATCCTTTTTCAACAATTTGTCCAACACTTATTAAATTTTTGGTAATTGTAGGGACATACAAGACTTTGCTTAAGAGGTTCATATTCCCATCTGATGTCTTCACATTACCTATCTTCTCCACTGAGTGCTTTGTGTCATCTCCTGTCTGCACTTCATGCTTGTTATGAGGATCTTCCAAATCAGAAAGTAAAGCCACATTTCCTGCTACATGGTTCGAGCATCCCGAATCAATGTAAAATATGTGATCATCATCCTTACCCTTCTTCGTTGATAGATTCATAATCAATAATGAATCTTCTTGACTTTGGTCCTCTGCATAGTTATTGTAGTCTCTTCTTCCTCTATGGCCACTTTGATAGTTGTTGTTGTTGTAATTGTTGTTGTAGTAGTTGTTGTTGTAGCCTCCATTGTACCTGCCTCTATTTGATCCATAGCCACCTCTATTGAATCCTCTTCCTCTTGAGTTCCTTGGATTCCTGAAACATTCTTCAGTAGTATGGTTAGATAAGCCACATATGTTGCAAGGTTGAGATGATTGGAATCTCCCCCTGCCTTGCTTTCCACTTCTGCCTCTTCCTCTAGCTCGTCCTCTACCTGCAAAGTTTGCTTGGAAAGAGCTTCCTTCATCTTCATTCTTTCTATTCTTTGACTTGTCCTTGACCTTAGCTTTATCAGAATATAAGGCAGAAGTTTGATTACCTCTTGAGGACTCACCACCTTTGCTAATCTTTGCTTCATGAGTGAAGAGTTGGCCCATGAGTGTGTTGAGGTCGGGTACATGCATATCCATGTATAAATCCATGGCTGTTGTGAATGACTCCCACTTGTCGTCTGCTTTGATTCCATTCATGATTTGTCTTATGATTTGCTCCTCTTCAATTACCTCTCCAATGCTTCCAAGTTGGTCGGAAATCTCCTTCATCTTTGTGACATAATCAGTCACATTTTGCTTCGGGCTTTTCTTCATTGTTGTGAACTCCATCCACAATTGGTTCTTCCTTGCTCGAGTGTTGGAAGAGAAGAAAGAAGCAAGTGCATTCTAGGTTTCTCTTGATGTCTTGCATCCCTTGACATGAGGTAAAAGAAAATCAGAGATTGAGTTTAGAATATAGGACCTTGCAAGTGCATCCTTCGAACACCAATTCGAAAGTCCTTCCACTTCTTCATGTGATGGTTGCCCTTTGTTCCTCATGGTTGGCATTGCTTCATCTCCGGATATGAATCCATATAGATTCCTCCCTTGAAGGTAAGCCTCCATCCTTAGAGACCATGCCGGATAGTTGTTTCGATCCAATTTGTCAATTGTTGATGGAAATCCATCTCCCATGTTGCTTGACTATGCTCTGATACCACTGTGAAGAGAGATGGTGGATGCAATCCAAAGATGAGTAGGTGCCGCTACAACCAGCTTCACACCAGCCAACTGAGACTTCAGAGTTGATTAGTAGACCCTTTGAGCTTCCTAAATCCACCAAAATATCAGCCAAGTACTTTGGAACATGTATCCCAAAAGTTTAAGTCAAGACCGACAAGTTGCGAAATGACTAGCTCCCAAAACTTGCTATTTTTGGACATACACCTGCTAGAAAAAATGAACAGTGCTCTCAACCTGGAAGGAATTAGAAAAATTCCTTTTGGGCATAGCAAATAGACTTAGCAAGCTTCATATTCCAAGTTAAAACACTTCAAATGATGGACTGAGCACTGAGAACAAGTTTCATCAAGTTCTGGAACATTCCCACAATTCTCGGGGCTCTGCAGAGATAGACCAGTAAGCAGTAAAATGCAGATATATCCCAAAGTATAAATCCAATGACCTTGAAAATTTATAGGTAGAAACTAGACAGTGAGAGCTATCCAACGCACTTTAAAACACTGAAAAAGGTTCAGTAAAACTCGAGATATGACCTTCTGAAGTTACTGCTCTGAGTGAGTATAGCAGAGAACAAAACAGAGAGGTAGATGATAATAAATGTATAGATTCACATATGATTACAACCACATTGGCAATGAATCTTTGCACAATGGGAGTAGAATGATAGAGCTATGGAGTAAGCTCTTCAATCTCTACAAAATGACATGAAGTGGTCACGTACAAGGCTTGCTAATCGCCTCTTCCTTCTTGCTCCTTTTATAGCTATTCTTGGAGGGAGTTTTGAATTCGAATTCGAATGGCTCCACCTAAAAGTGATCCCCAAAGTTAGGAGAGATTCCCTCAGCTCAAAAATTCGTGATTTTGGTAGTTATAGCCACAAACTTGCTTTTACATCATGCATGAGGTAAGCCATCCTTTTACTTTTTTCTTTTTCCATTTACAAGAGATAAAATGTACTCTTTTACAAGAGGTGTTCACATGACTACTCATGTGACTTACAAATGAGGATAATATCAAGCATATCAAGCATGTAGGCTTGGGCAAAATGCACCAACAGCTCTTCCACTAAACTAGAAGGAAATATGACTGTAGCAATGAAAAACATATGAGATGAGTAATTAAGACATTTAACACCATGAAGCATTGAGAAAATAGAAATACTCACAATGGATTGGATATCTAATTCTATTGGAGTTTTCTAACTTCATGGTTGAAA
This sequence comes from Ceratopteris richardii, assembly GCA_020310875.1. Lineage (NCBI taxonomy): Eukaryota > Viridiplantae > Streptophyta > Polypodiopsida > Polypodiales > Pteridaceae > Ceratopteris > Ceratopteris richardii. The sequence goes on along the minus strand of CM035436.1, from coordinate 29,302,762 downwards.
CTGTGAAGACATGTTGTACAATAGCAACCATCCCACCATGTGTTTGCTGCTTGAAGCCTAAGAGCTTACCTTTCCAATGAAGATCCAAATTTCCACGATCTCGAACACGATGAGGACCAAGTCCAGATGGCTGCATGTACACCCATGCACCTTTGCAAAACTCTTGTGGTAGCCAACTTCCTTCCATTGTTTTGATGTTGTGGCACGTCATTGTGTGAACTTCGTCCTTTGGTCTCCTACGAGCTCTGGAGCTTTCCATGGGAGTAAGAGTTGTTGTCATTGCTGCAGAAGTTGGGAGAATGGTAGGAGGAGAAACAATGCTTCTGTTGTATGGTATGGAGGGAATAGAGGTGAAAAATATGACTTTTTGGGTTTTGGGTATGAAAATGGGAGTTTGAAGAGGGAAAATAGAGTTTTTTGAGTCATTTTGAAAAAAGTCACTTTTTTAGTCCACAAATATGCACGGATTTTGAATTAGAAGTCAAAAATAGCACTTTTGACCCTGAAAAGTGATATGGAGGTCATTTAATGGTATTATGATGAGTTTTACAACTTTTAAAAATTTTTGAATTTTTGGGCCCAGCCTGATTACGAGATTTCTTCTCTCTCTAGAAGACAACCCTGAACATAGAGGAATCTTGTCCCCTCTTCCCCCTTCAGCCTAGTATTTTATAGGGTATAGACTGTGGCCACCACCCTCTTCTGATTGGTCCATCACTAATCACTCTTTGAGCTAAAAGGCCCATCCAGGGTTCACCTTTTTTCCTAATGGAACATCTCTGCCATCCCAATGAGGTTGATCTACAATAGGTGCAACAGGAGTTGCAATACAAATAGGAACTTGAAGAACATCATCTTCAATGCCATCCACATCACCTTTAGTAATTGTATTTGTAGTTGTAGTAGGTCCATTTTCAACACCTACACAGTATTCCATGGTCCTTTTGCAACCAATACATGATGCATCATATATGCCCATAATGGCTAACCGGTACCATCCAACTTATGCTCAATGACCAACATATGGAATACATAGCTACTTTCAGCCATGGTCAGTGACTAAAGTACCCAAATGCAAAAAAATGATTGTATCTTAAAAAGTTGAACAGAACTACCCTGCCACATTTTTCTTAACATATAGCAGACTTTGAGGTGTGTATACTAGTGAACCAAAACTTGTATATATGTTTGGCACAAAAAGATAAAATTTCCTGCACATGCACTATGATAGTGCATTTGAAGGCCAAAACGAGCTCAAATCATGATTTTCACACCGCAGAGCAATGACGTTTTGAACTCCTAATCGCCTTGAGTATGGTCATCAATTTTCATTTGATTCTGAGACTGTGATTGAAGGGGTGTTGATGACACCCTAGATGAAGCGACAACCTACTCAGATAGCATGTTGGAGTTTGAGGTCTACGAACGCATGAGAATGAAGAACAAGAAGCTTGGAGCACAACACACAATGTTGAATGTATTACCAAGAGAATGTACAAGGATATGTGACCCATTAGTGTTATAGGCATATATACAAGCTAGGGGGAAAAAACCTCTTGAAGAGGAAAAAAAGTGTCCCAGCAGTCCTAGTGTGTTCACAAACATCACTACCAAAATATATCAACAAGTTATGGTTATGGTTATGGTTATGGTTATGGTTATGGTTATGGTTATGGTTATGGTTATGGTTATGGTTATGGTTATGGTTATGGTTATGGTTATGGTTATGGTTATGGTTATGGTTATGGTTATGGTTATGGTTATGGTTATGGTTATGGTTATGGTTATGGTTATGGTTATGGTTATGGTTATGGTTATGGCTATGGTTATGGTTATGGTTATAGTTACAGTTATGGTTATGGTTATGGTTATGGTTATGGTTATGGTTATGGTTATGGTTATGGTTATGGTTATGGTTATGGTTATGGTTATGGTTATGGTTATGGTTATGGTTATGGTTATGGTTATGGTTATGGTTATGGTTATGGTTATGGTTATGGTTGCGGTTATGGTTGCGGTTGCGGTTGCGGTTGCGGTTGCGGTGGCGACGGCTGCAGCTGCGGCTGCGGCTGCGGCTGCGGCTGCGGCTGCGGCTGCGGCTGCGGCTGCGGCTGCGGCTGCGGCTGCGGCTGCGGCTGCGGTTGCGGTTGCGGTACCGGCACCGGCACCGACGCCGGTTGGTTATGCTTTTTTAGGTTTCACCTATGCTTATGATTTTGCAAGTTATACCTATGGTTATGGTTAGTGATATGGTATAAGTATGATTATGGTTATGGTTAGTGATATGGTTATATCATAAGTATGATTATGGTTATGGTTATAGTTATGGTTATCCTTATGAGCATGGTTATATTTTTGTAAATTATACTTATGGTTATGGTTAGTGTTATATTTGTACTGTGATTTAAGGCTATAGATTCAAGGATATCCAACACATGTTTCCATGCTTGGGAATACATGGAAAGGTTTCTAGTAACAACCCCAATGAAAGGTGTGTAGCAACTATTAGCTCAAGTAAGAGCAATAAAGCTTTATATAAAAGGACGTGAAATGTGGAAGACGCAAAGTCCCTTGATAAAAAGATTCATTGATCTTTTTTTCTCATCGTTCCAGATCTACATCAAAGGCCTAATCTCTCCGTAAAACTCAACAAATTGCGGGACATTTTCTGGGTTACACAAAGGTAGAAAGTAACTTTGGGAATCCTATGATATCTACTAATAAAGAGAAAACTCAAAGCGCGTGCAGCATATTATCATCCATCTAGAAAAGTGGAACTATGGCAAGGCTCAAAAATTTCAAGGCATGAAACTCTTCATCTGAAAGATTCAAGACGACCTGCAACATTCCCTTCTTTGGCCATCATGTTTATTATAGCTTGGAGAGAACTGGTCAGGCTTTGCCTCACTAAGAAGCCACGACTCTTCTGTAAACAGAGATTATGCGGTAGAAGTGCTTTCGACAAACTTTGTAGGATACCTTTGTTTCGTGCCATGTTTACTAGGACGTGAAGATAATATGTGGATTCGTAAGGATGAAGATTCATAAGGTAACCGTGTGCATTACCAAGAGTGTGCATCTATATATAATATACAGTGTGCATCTATATGTAATATACAGAGAATAATCCGTCTCCCTCACCTTGCGGACGAGAAGATCATCTTTGGAAACGTCTGGCTCTCGTATAATCTTCTACAATATTGCTCTAATACTGTTGTATCTAATGGAAGATCAAAGTTTGTTGTTAAAAATGGAAGAAAGAGAAAAAAATGTTACAGATGTATCGATGCCTGAGGTCAATTCGTACGTGTTTAATATACAACACAGTGCGAAGGTCGTCTCTTAATGACTAATCGATCTTCAAGTCTGGGTAAGCTATCTGTATGTGCTCATCGATAAAATGTGCAAGTTCACTCGACTTTGTGCAATTCGGATCACGCCTTCACAAACAGAAGCATTGGGTTAGAAGTCGCAATATATACAGACGTGTCTGAACACCCCATCCATTATGCTTCCAGGTTCTACGGCCATATTTCTGCTCAGTTTGTTCCAAAGATGTAGAGTATACGAATGCTCTCTGAGCTGTCTAATCTTTGCCGTTATCCACTGCCGCTCAATGCGATCTCTTGGTGCTTTGAAAAAGCTCTGAATGTGGAGAAAGTCGACAGGATAGAATGCTTGAGGATCCATTATCTGCACTCCTGAATTAGTTTCCCTCCTCATAACCCTGCTTACAAGATAAGGCCCGTTGTAGCCCCACATGCTTCCATTGAAAGTAGTAGAAAACTCTTGAATGAACTTCAAGAGCAATGAATTCTGTTTGTCAAAGACCAGCACCGCATTATTGAGCCTACTCCATTTGCCTGTTCTCGTGTCTACACTCTGAGCGCCAATGACATTTCTCAAATTAGCAAAACTCTTCATGACAATGATATCACTGTCTATATAGATGCCTCCGTACTTGTAGAGAACGGCTAACCTGAGAAGATTGGAAAGGTTTTGGTATATGGAGATCGTCCCTGCATCTATCCGTCCTACGAGAAGATCGTTGAACCATCTTTGTGCAGGCGTCTCTTCAAGGAGGAATGGAATGTTCGGTGAGATAGCCAACACACTGAATCCTCTTTTAGAGAAAGCAGAGAGCATAAGGCGACCCTCTGGGCTGTCGAACGTTTGTGACAAAATAACCAGACAAGCATTTGGATGTAATTTGAAGACACTATCTAAAACGACACGTTCTTTCAAGTCAAATGCTTTTAGCGGCGCTATCCATGTCATGAAAAACCTCAGCTGACACGGTCGAGTGTTACCTGAGAGAAATTTATCAATCCGTTGTGAGAATTCGTGAGCATGTTCAGCTTTATAAAGTATATTGCTTCTCTTAAAGTTTTCGAGCAGCTTAATCACCTTTCTCTCTGAAATTGAGTTGAATGTCGTTGACCGGATATTCTGCTTTTCCTGAATACTAAATTTAAAATTCGCATGTGCATATTTCAGTTGCTGTTTCTGTCCACGAATCTTTTCAACATCATCTGTAACACCATGTGCAAGATCAATGCTTTCTGCAAGTTCTGCACCTGTTGAATGTTTAGCTCTTGATGTCAGTAAGGAGCTAGAGCTCCGCTTCGCCTTTTTGCTGCTCCTCTTCGTTTCTCTGGCTCTCCTCTTTTCTGTTTGGCACGATTTTGTTACCGGACTTTTGCTTTGCAAGCTCTCAAAACTTAAGTTTTTTTCTCCACAAGTGTTGAATAGAGAGGATTCATTTGTACGAATTTCTATGATTTGAATATTTGAATGAAATTTCTTGGCCGTGTAGTCATCACCATGATGATCTGCATCATTTGTCCACCTTATATCTTCATCACCAGTGCGTCCTATATCACTCGAGTTGTATAATTCACTGGCTTTCTGTGCTTGGTCTGCCTTTTCATTATCATGCAGCTGCTCGTTGTGTCTGTTGCCATGAATAGGCCCAGTCGACATGTTCGATCTGCTAATGTTAATATTGATGACATCTGGCTGATCTAATTGGCTGGGCGGAGCACTAGAGTCTAGACGGCCGGAGTTGTTGACGTGAAGATTATCAAGATTCTCCATCAGAGTATCGTAAACGTGCAACGGCACTACTGACCCTTGATTATTTCCTTCGAGCAGAGGTACCTTATCGGACTGCGGCTCAGAAAGGAGGGAATTAATAGAAGAATATACCAGTGTGAATTCGCCAGGGAGGTGAATTGCCCGAGAAAGAAGATGAAATGTCACAATGAGGCATAACCCTAAGGCAATCAAGTGCGGATTCCATTGTCGAGGAGGCCCGTGCTGTCGTTGATAGGGTGTTTCATCAGGACCATGGAATTGTTCTGGTCGCTGCTTCATAGTTGCTTGGCGTCGCAAGTTATGACATAGTTTCCAAGCTCAGGAACTGTCGGAGGCTTCACCAAAATCATGGGCCTCTTTCAGGCTGAGATCCAACATTGATCCTGCTTTTAATGGAGCAACTATACGAAACAGTGCTGGAAGTTTGGACAGCTCATTGCCAGTCGACTGCTCCGTAAAACTATAATGTCATGCTTTATTGCAAAAGCAGTTCTTGCAGGAACTTTAACTTCAGAAACCGTACAGTGACAGCCGATATCAGCAAAACAGATGTCTACGTATCCATGATCGAGTATTGTATTCTTCTGGCTGCACGATATCGGAGCATTAAACATGGGCACAGTTCTTGAACGGCAGCTTAATCCAGCAAATCGAAAGCTAAAGATGTAGTGAGCGAGCGTTCGCCGGGACATTACCTTCAAAGAAGGCAGACGAGCAATTAGAGGCAAAATATTCATGGAACGTCTATTATATGAAATCATATGCCCAGGATACTTCCAAAACGAGTACAAACTTTTAGTTACCTGCATGAACCGAGCCCTGATGGACAAGCTGTGTGTCTATCTTTATGGAAGAAGGAGCATGTGCGTCCTGCCATCAGTTAGTGAGAGGAAAGGAAGTATATCCAAAGGACCACGACAGAACTGAACGTGAAATTCCAAAAATGTGGTAAGGCAATGACGCCGATAGCTGATGCAAACGTTCCAACAGATCTTTTTTTTCGTAGAGAGAAGGATTCCGTAAGCACATCGTAGACGACGATGGTACAGGCATTGCAGAGACGTAAGCAGTAGCCATAAAATAATGGTGTGTAACAACATAAGTGAATCCGACATGCCGCTTTCAACCTCGTCGGCCTCAAGTCTACAGCGAATTCCATACTTCTTATTGTACAGAAGGCCAATGGATGGAGGAGGAGTCACATGTTCACAAGCACTCATCGGGTCACGAATCATGTTACACTCTCTGTATCCTCTAGAGCCTTTAGTTCGTATGCCTTTCAACATCTTCCTCATTTCATAAGGGTTGCACATGGACTAGATTCCCATTCCATAACGGCTGCACATGGCCTGCATTGTAGGTGTTTAGAGTTCTTTTTTTTTTTTTTTTTTTGGAAAGTACAAGGAATTTGAAATGTTCAGCCGGGTGGGAATTGAACCCAGGCACTCTGACCCATGGCGTTCAATGCAAACCGCCACACCACACCCTTTTGGACAAGCGTTTAGAGGCTACTCTTCATAAGGTCCAAAAAAGTGTATCGAAGCACATAATAATCCGGTGAACAGATTTTAGGTGGTTTTATTGGACTTCCTCTCATTGGATCCAGGCAGACATGATGATCATCATATTGCTAGATTTTGGGCCATTGCGTCAGACATTAGGTGATTGAAGAGTATGATGCACCATTAGGGGAAAAAATGAACCCTGCATGGGCCTTGTAAGGATCCCTAATTTTTAGGGATTAAGCTTAATTCTGTTCTTGTTTAAGGGGACAAAGTGCATTTAATAGAGCACTTTTTAGTAGGCTGGAGTAGGCTTTTTTTTAGGCTTCAATAGGCCTCTCTCTTTCTTATTCTAGAGAGAGAGAAAGAGAATCTACTTTCCACATCATCAAACTCGTACATGTATTTGAATAAAAAAATGAGTTTTTTTAAAAAGTCTCATTTTCAGTGTATATTAACTCAAAAGAGCCTATTTTTTAATATATATGTCAGAAGTTACTTTTTTGGGCCCATTTTCTGAAGTTTCTTTTAGAAAAAGTATAATTTTCAAACTCCCTCCAAAAGTAAGTGCCACATCATCAAATCCGTGACTATGCTTCCCCCAAAAAATGACTTTTTTCAAATTTCATCATTTTCAGCCATACTCAGTGGAAAAATACACTTTAACCCATACACATACAAGAAAACACATTTTTTGAGCAAAACCTATGCTTTAGACTCCCTTCCAACCAGTTTTTCATCTTTGTTTTTGATATTGTTGGTCATTAGCAAAGATGGTGTTGACATGTATCACAAACTTCACAGTAGAACGTCCTCATGCTCCTGCATCAACAAGTATCCATGTTCGTGTGCCTAGAGAGTTTGCTCCAAATACACGATGCAACAATGATGCCAATTCTCAAAATGAACGTCGTGCAGCTGGAGAAAAAAGTATTGATCTTTGGGCTCATGGTTCACTCTATCCTCTTGATCCAATATCTTCTTACCATCCAACATTCCATAACCTCTCAACTTTACTTCAGTTCATTGGTGCGGGTGAAGCTGGACTATTAGGTTACTGCAAGAGATTATCTACACATTCACTTGCTACTGCTAAGTATTGGTTCCAACAACATCACATCGATCATATGAGGGTGGTCACTTTAGAAAGCACAATCATATCTTTACAAAAACAACTTGCAGATTTGGAACAGGATACTGAAGCAAAACAAAGCACAATTTCAAAGTTAACTGCCAATCTCCAGCAGCTGAAAGAGACTCCACTTGGTATGAGACATAGGAAAAGATCATTGTCATCCTTTGAAGCTCTTTCAAAAGGTGGTGGAGCACGCAAACGACGTATATATGCAACAAGGTGAGTGTTTGTTTTACTTTTATATGTTTTAATGAAGATTTGTAATGGAATATTTCATTGTGTAGGTCGTTTATTGAAGACATAACTGCTTCATCAACAACACAAGACCAATTCAAGCTGATGAATAGCTGTATAAACACCAAAGAAATCACTTCTGCTTTAGACTCACGCATAGGAAAGTGTATTAGAGTTGTTGTTGAAGCTGAGTTTTCAAAGAAGTTAAAAAATCTTATCACAGTGCAAGATGTGCAGGCAATATGTGATGAAGCAGGCATCAGTAGAAATGGGTATACCGCAATGTACACCCTTCTCAGGCAAGCCTTACAATCACAAGGTATTTCTCAAAGTATATTTCCATGCCCATATAAATTGTCTATCAATAAAAAAACTTCAAATGAGGATGTGACTCGTACTATTGGACAATATTTATTCATAGAAGAAACTATGCCTGCCTCTATTTATCATCCAAATATTCCCAAGAAGCAATCAAAAATCCTATCTACACAAGGATTTACTTACACTAAATTCAACAATATATTTGTGGATCTTCAAAAGCTTCAACAAGCAATGGTTCACTTTTATAGTTCAACAATCAAAGGTACCCCTACTACCTTTTATTTGGTGTTGAAGTTCTATTGCATTCAAGTGTCATATTAAGATAATGTTTTCTCTTTTGTGCAGACTGTAATGTTAAGTTAAAGTTCATACTGAAGCTTGATGAGTGTCAAATCATAAAGGGTCGGCGACTAGAAAGGTTGAGTGTGACGCTAATGAACGAAATTATGGACCATGCAATGAGTGATGAAACTTTAGGAGAGAGGGACCATTTGACTTACAGTGTGCAATCAGAGAGAGATATCTGGTGGTTAGGTGCTATAGAAGTTCCCAAAGAAACAAATAATGTTATTTCATGGATTTTTAGTAGGACTCCGTGGATTACGGAAGTAATCTCTTCTCAAATACATGGGCAAAAGCTTTTTGTAGATGATATAGGTGATTTTGATGTAGAATGGCATTTGGGTGGAGACCTTAAGAGTATAAAATGCATGTTAGGTTGTAAACAAGGAGCATCTTCTCTCTATCCTTGCCCATATTGTACACAAGGTTACAAAGGATCTAAGAGACAGTCTAAACATGCAAGGGCATTGACGAGAGTTGATGACTCTGAAGAAATTGATGAAACAGACTCATTGAATCACAGGGAATGGGAGATATCACTTTTGAGGTGTCCAATGTTACAGGAACCGACTCGTGATAAAATAAGCAATGATTGGAACCCCATTATCCCATTTCCATTAGTCAATGTTCACTTTTGTACTTTGCATGCATTCATGAGGATCTTTGATAGGCTTTTGAAGCTCCATGTTGAATATGCATTTGCAATGAAACCACTAGAGAGGTCTATAATAGCAATCCAGAAAATAGAAGATCTTTTGAATTCTATAGGTTGTCATGGTGGCCACGTATCTTTAGTTGTTAAGAAGTATGGTGAGTCTCAAGAGATTTTACAACAAGTTTCAATGACTGGGAAGAAGGCACGACGTTTCTTTAAAAAAGATGTGAATAGTCAAGATGATGGGAAATGGGAGCTTTGGAAGGACCTCTGTTCAATTACAACTGACAATGATAGTCAGGTTGATCTCATTAACAAGCGAAAGAAGGTTTGGTCATCGTTCGATCAATTGTTACATTTGATGTGTTTGGCTTCCACTAATGCTTCACAACGAGAATTATTCCAAGTGACTTTGAAGGAGTTTACACAGTCATTCATCTTATCTTGGGGAGAAAGCAACATTACACATTACATAGTAAGTTTCGCTTACATTTTTTTATTTGGTCTTAAACACTATGTGTATATCTTATTGACCAGATCATAGCATATTCTTTTTGCACATGGAGCATATTTTATGAATCGATATGGGTCACTGGACATTTTTAGTACACAAGGAATGGAGAAGTCACATTACAGGGCTAGAGGTGTTTACTTTAAAAACACTCGTCATGGGGGTGGTCTACTCCAATCAAACTATTTAGAAGAAATGTTCAATTGGTTCTTTCGTGCGACATTTGCTAGAAAATATGTAATGGAAAAGGCATGTGAGTCACAACTAGCAAAGATTACACGAAAGCTACAACATGATATTGCAAGAGAGAAGTGGATGTCATCGTCAGGACCCGAACATCATGCCCAATGGCGTTCACAAAGAGTCCGCGAGGGTTCTGCTTGGAAATAATTTCCAAACTCTTAAAATGCATTATACTTTTCAAGGTTTTTATAACCCCTTTCACTTCAAATAAAATTCTACTATTTTTGTGAATATACTTTTAATGTCTTAAAACTAATTTTTATCCATTTAAATGTGAACAGGACAATTCTTAAGTGAAAGCCTATAAATAGAGGTGTCCTTCCTCATTTTACCACTTTACAATCTAAGAGAATGGCACGCACAAAGCAGACTGCTAGGAAGGATCATGTCGTCTACCCTAGCCATGTGCAAGGTACTCAGCGCCCAACATGGATGACACCCCACAAGAAGCGTCGAACCACAAGCCACTCTTCAAGACGAAACTCAGGTGCAGGGACACAGTCCGGTAGCATTGCATCGCGGGGGGATGAAGGTTCACCAGAGAGAGATATATCCCAAGAAATAAATTATTCCCCTTCTGCATCTCATGATGAGCCCCCAATCAGGACACCAGTGAAGGCAAGGCCCAAACAACGAGGACATAGACGAGTTGTGATTGAGACATCAAATTTATCGAGTTCCTCAGATGAAGAAAGTATAAATGAGCCACCATGGAACAATGATGATATCCCCGTGAACCATCGAGTAACACAAGGAGGCAAGACACTCCCCCCAGGACAAGGACAAAGACCAACCGATGAAGAAAGAGAGCAAGGTCGGGCCCATCCCCGCGTTTCTGTGGCAGGCCTTTTTTTTGCATTCCTTAGCCATTCCATGCATTTTGGGCAACACAAATTACAAGAAACAATGGAAAAAGACTGATTAAACTGTGCAAAAGTTATGAGATTGTCAAACCATAAAGATATAATAGATTGAATGCACATGGAAATTGGAAAAACAAAACATTGGTATTATAAAGTTTTTACAATTGGCTCTTGGCCTTGAGCCTCTCCACTACATTCTTTCTTCTCTGAAAAGATAGAGGCAATTGGTAAGTCAAAACTGATTGGGATATTAATTGAGGGTCTGTCAATCCAAGACCCAAAGCTATTCCTATTTGACCTAATATTTTTCCTCTAAAGTTAACTCCTAGGGTAGTAAGGGCAAGGGACTTCCTAACTAGAAATATACAATTGGTCCCTTGCATTATTGTAGATAGGCACAAAACTTTACTCAAGGCCTTCATACACCAAGTCATGAAGTGTCCTTGAGGGGAAAAGTCCTTGTGGATTATTACAAAATCTTCCTTTGGCAATTTTCCAATGTACTGTGCCAAGGAAGAGCCATGGCCCCGGGAAACACGGTCACCACCACTCCTTGCTGCAAATTTATCCACTTCAATTGTTTCCTGCACATAGACAATCATAAAATTAAATAGATACATCTTGTATGAATATGAGACAACCATAAATGTCAGTAGAGACTTACATCTTGAAGCCTGTCTTCATCCTCTCCTCTTCCCATTGCATCTAGTGGAATTGATGAATGGGCCATGCCACTTTGCTCCACAACAGGGGATGTTGGAATCTTCTTCTCCAAAATTCTTTCCCTTGCTGTGGCTAGATCTTCTTCACTGGCATCTTGGTTGGCATGGCTCAAAATCTCTTCACACACAAATGCAATGGTGTCCGCAACTGATTCACCAAGTGGAATTGTTGCCTTTTCGATAATGTCAGAAGTGTTGTCCATGGGAACATCCGAGGTTGAGCTGAAAATACTAAGGCATTCGTCGAGGCGTAGACCGAATGCCTTCTCAATATCATGCAGGAACAAAAATTCCTCTCCATCAACAAGTACAACTGAAAACATTTCCATCTCTACCTCTGGTAGAGTGGGTTCCACGGGGTCTAAGTTGGAGGGTGGACTCTTCTGTGTACTGGCTTCCTTTAATTTGTCCACTACTCCTTGAGGAAATTCTCTGGAAATTTTTTGACTCTCTTCTAATAAGTTGAGAGCTTCTGTCTGGGGTTCCTTCTTGTCATCTACAAAACCCCCAGTAACAAGATGGGGTAGGTCCATGGGTGAAGGTTCGGGCTCCTCATTGACAAAAAAGATTGTTGTTGCTATGTAGGAAAGATATTTTCTTCCCATTTTCCTTTTCTTATTTAATTGTTTAATTAAGGGCACTGTGTCATCTAACAGGTGCCCTGAAGCCTCAGCAATCGCCATGAAACGCTTTAAGCGCTTCGCAAATGCCTCATCTCCTTTATGAATGTAAAAAAGCAGGTCACAGGGGACCCATTTACACTCATATGCTGGAATATCTATGGCATATCTTAAAATATAGAGTTCCATAAAATCTGTGATCTCATCGATCACATCGGAATTCATGGCTATTGTCCCTTCAAGATTAGGGACTCTACAGACTAGGTCATACAAATCCGTACGACCATTGTAGTCTGTAGTTTCCAAAAACTCCATGAATAAATCTCGAGGAGATTTCATGGGAGTGGAAGTGCTAGCAGCCATTGCTTGCACGCGAGATTTCTAGAGGCTTGCAGTCTGTGCTTTCTAGCTCTTTGAGAGTGCAAATGTGAGAAATGAGCACATAGAGCCATTTTTATAGCAGTTTCAAGTTTTTAAATTGACTGGGCCCACTTTTAAAAGTATAGAATAAAGAAGTGCAATTTCAAAAAATGAGTTTCGGATGACAAAATAATGCACAGAAAAAAACATGGGCAACCACATTTCAAAGTAGTGAACATAATTTTTGACATTCCAAAAGTTTTGAAATTATCATTGCAGAGAATAAGGTATATACAATATCTAACATGAATCAATTGTCCTACTTTTTACAAGGTTCTTGAAAGTGCAAAAACCATGAGATACAATGACTAGGGCCCAAGAAGTGACATTATCAGGTTGCAAAAGAACTATGACAATGAGAGCTCTGTTCCATCTTTGCTCCAATCTACAGGGACTTTCATTTTGTATTCCATTCTTCTGCCCACCTGTAATCAATTTGCAACAAATTGAAGTCATTAAAGTAAAATAAACAATAACAAAAAGATTACTTTCACAAAAACATGAAACATTTCTCACCTTATGTCCTTGAATTTTGAAGATGGATTGAGTTAGTCCTTCAAACCCCATAATCGTCAAGTGTTCTCTCAGATTAGCCAAGGTCCAATGATTATTCACTAAAATAGTTTCTGTTTCATTGTTGGGCAATCTAAGCTTTATTTCAAATGAATGCAAAGATCCCTCTGAACTTTGAAATGGTATCCATTTGCCAAGTTTGCACATCCAACGATCATAGTAGAATTTGATGTATAATGAAGTACGTTGTTTCAAATATCGAAATGCTATACCTGTTCCACCTATTTTACAGAGATATTTATCACCTTTTGCAATTCCTTCCATCAAACCCCAATTTTCACCAAGAAGACTTTCGACTTGCTCATATGTGATATCTTTACACATGAACATGGTGGAAGTCTCTTGGAATGAGAATCCTTGGAATAAATATACAAAACAATGAATGGGAAAAGACCAGTGCAAACCTACAGACCTAGACACTTTTGTGAATTTCAAAGAGTTATGTATATCCATTACCATCTTTTGCTTCAAAGATGATACGGACCATATATCAGGTTTTGGCCACTCCAAGCTAAGAAGAGAATGTACTTCAATTCTCTCTAACCTTCCAAAACCATTCATTGTAGAGGGTACAACATATCTATGTGTGTAAAAGAAAAATCTATCATGGTAAAGTTGAGCAGGAGATATATTTGGAAAGACTAGTGCACCAACATCTGCATGCAATGCCTGGAAAGTACCTGTAAGACTATGAAGTGGTTGCTCTTCCACCAAAGTAGAAGGAAATACATCTGAAACAAACAAAAACATATCTAAATAGTTCAGAAATATATCCGACACAAGAAAACATAAAATATTGTAGAGTAATACTTACAGTTCACAGGATATCTCATACTACTAGAGTTTTCAAGTTTCATAGTTGCCATTGTAAAAACATGTTGTACAATAGCAACCATCCCATTGTCTCTATGCTTCTTGAAGCCAAGTAACTTTCCCTTCCAATGAAGATCTAAGTTTCCACGATCTCTAACTCGATGAGGCCCAACTCTAGAGGGTTGCATGTACACCCATGCACCTTTGGAGTACTCATGTGATAGCCACTGCCCATCTGTGGCTTTGATATTGTGACATCTTAATGTGAGGATTTCATCTTTTGGTCGCCTAGAAGCTTTAGATGTTGCCATTGAAGCTAAAGGTCTTCAAGCTACAATAGTAATTCGAGATAGGAGATGCAAGTAGGTTGGAGTGTAGAAACAGGAGCTTCAATGGTGTGCTACAGAGTGAAAGTAGTGGGAAAAGATGACTTTTTGGGACCTGGGTATGAAAATGTGAGGTTTAGGAGGGAAATAACTCTTTTTTGAGTATTTTTGAAAAAACTCATTTTTTTCAGCTCAAAACATGCACGGATTTTGAATTTGGGGTCAAAAAGAGTACTTTTGACCCTAAAAAGTAATGGGGGGTCCATTTTCAGGTGTTATGATGAGTTTTTTAACTTTTCAGAAATTTTGAATTTTTGGGCCCAACTGAGTTACGAGATTCATTCTCTCTCTAGAGGCAGCTCATTAAATAAGGGAGAAATATGTCCCCTCTCCACCCTTCAGCCTAGTATTTTATAGGGCATAGACTGTGGCCACCACCCTCTTCTGATTGGTCCATCACTAATCACTCCTTAATCTAAAAGGCCCATTCAGGGTTCATTTTTTCCCCTAATGCATAATGATCTAATGGTCATATATTGGATTACTATTTGGCATAAGTTGATTGAAGAGTATAGGACACATAATGATTCAATGGGCTTCATTGAGCTTTTGGACATTACGTTACAGACACATCATATAATCAAATGAGTGAATTTTAGGTGACCTTGTGGAAGATCAAGTGATCCAAGAGACACAAACATAGTAATCTAGTACTCATATTTAGGTGCACTTGTGAGTTATGGTTTTTGAGACTAATTACCATCGATGCCAGAGTGCTCCTATATGCATGTACCATCAACTATTGATCTTTCTTCAAGTTCACTTATTCATTCATACCCCATACATGGTCTTTCTAATTGATCACATTGGAAACATCACCAAAGGTAGTTTGGAAGGTTGGCCACTTCCTAGTGAAAATTTCACATGTTACTATGTGAGCTAACTTTCCTCCTACTCATTCTTCATTGAGGTCTTCTCAACTATAAAAGTTGATATGATACTAATCCTTTTAAGTTCAAAGGATTACAACTAGAGCTAGGAGAATAACTACAATAGAGACTTTGGCATTACAACTTACCTTCAAAGAACATGGAAAGGATGTCCCCTTAAAAAAAAGATCAATGTTTCCTTTCTTATTTCTATAATCACCAATGTTGATCTATAAATTAATTAGACCCTTTATGTCTCTTGAATATTGCCTTTTCTCTTATGAATTGCTAGTGCACTTCAATATGTTTGGTTAATAGCGTGATAGATGGGATTCGATGCTAGATGAACGCTACTCATATTATCACAAAACATTGGATATGTGTCAACCAGTAAATTTAGCTCCATAAATAGCTTCTTAATCCACATTATCTCACATGTAACTTGAGCTTAAGGTCTATACTCAGCCTCCGTGGAAGATAATTCCCACTATGGGTTGCTTCTTTGAAATTCATGAGATGATTTTGCTACCTAGAATGACTAGGTAACCACTTGTACTCCTTCTATCTTCCTTTGAACCAGACCAATCAGCATCGGAGTAAGATTTGACCTACATATCATCGTCAAATGAGTAGAAAAATCTTTCATTTATAGTATCCTTGAGATATCTTAACATTCATCTTGTGGCTCGCAAGTGTGTAGCCCTTGAACTATGTGTAAACTCTGATAATACTCAACTCGATATGCTATGTTGGGCCTAGTTATTGTTGCACAATTGAAATATTCTACTATCGATGATACAAAGTTACATCCTCTATTGTTTTTCCATCAATGGAGCTTAGCTTTACATTAAATTCCATGGGATTTGAAATACGCTTGCAATATAGCATCCCAAATCTCTCAAGTAGGTATAGAATATACTTCCTTTGTATGAGCATAATACCTTCTTCTTTGTATACAACTTTGATGCCAAGAAAATACCTAAGATCTCCAAAATTAGAGATCCTAAACTCCTTTCCAATATTTGCCTTGATCTCATCTATGCATTTTGTATCATTACCTGTAATCATAAGATCATCCACATACACACACATGCAAGATACAAGTTCTTCTCTTTTTTCAATGAAGAGAGATGGATCTGCCTTGCATTGATTGTAACCAAATTTGATCAATTACTCCACCAATCTCTGTTTCAAAGCCTTCTGAGCTTGCATTAGGCCATAAAGTTCCTTGTTCAAACTACAAACATGATATGGAAACTTTTTATGAACAGAATCTAGTGGTTGCTCCATGTATGCCTCTTCCTCTTAGTCTCTATTGAGAAAGGCATTCTTGATATCAAATTTGAAGAGCTTCCATCCTTTGCTTGCAGCCATTGCAATGAGTGTGCTAATGGTTCTCATCTTTTTAACGAGGTTGAATGTCTCTTCAAAGTACACTCCATAGGTTTGTGAAAAACCCTTCACATCCAATCTTGTTTTGAACCTAGAAATAGATCCATCTAAATTCCTCTTTACTTTATACACCCAGTTATTAACTAGTAACTTTGTGCTCTCCTTCTTGGTCACTAGAGTCCATGTTTGATTCTCCTCAATTGCAAAAATATCTTCTTGCATTGCCTCTTTCCATTCGGTGTACCTGCTTGCATCTTCATAACAATCGAGCTCATGATCTTCTACTACTTTGTTCATATATGCATAATGTGTTTCCATGTAAGAATCATAAGTAAACCTTTGATTTGGATACTTAACATTAGAATACTTATGTTCTTCATTTTTTCTTAGGAATAAACCTCTTTTTCATTGGGTACTTGTTCTCTTCCTTTGATGTGGCTTCTTTCTCCATCATGTGTTTTTCATCATCTTGAACTTCAATAACTTCTTCATCTAAGTCCACTAATGTTGATTTACCTTTGTTGATTGATTGTGCTTCATAGCTTGATGAATTTCTCCCAGTTATGGAAGGGCCATAGCCTCCACAACAAATGAACTAAGAAGTCTAAGAGAACTAACTAGCAAGGCCACACTAGGAAGAGAAATGCACTTTCCACCCAACCAACCCCTCCAATATATAGCTCCAAGACCCGGGGGGGTAAGTCCCTCTCAAGGGGACATGTTTACCTTCCATCACATGGGTACCTAAGGTGGTCATATGGTTTCCAAGCTTAGGAAATCACATGAAATCACATGAAATCACATGGCTTCTAAAAGAAGAATCTCCAAGATCTCATGTACAAATCAAGGGGCTAGGAGAAGTTTCCAATCAAGCCTAAGGTACTCAACCTTAGAGAATTAGCCCTAAGTTTCAAGACCCATGTAAAACGGGTAAATAAACCATAAATCCCAAGGGTTTCACACCTAGAAACCCAAGGGTTCTACCCCTTCATTACAAGGAATACAGGCGTATAGCGACGGTTAAGGCGACAGAATTTCGTCGCTATAAAATTGCAACATGCGTCGTAATTAGCGTCATGCACGGACCGTCGATTAAACAACGAAGTGAACAACATTTTTTGCAACTTGTGGCATGACGGGGCTGCGACGCTCCCATACAGCGTCGCTAACACGACACGTTTAAAGAGCATCGCATCAGTGACGCTCTTTTACATCGCATAGGCGACGATGTTTGGCGTCACATAAGCGACGCTAAAAACATGTCGCTTATGCGACGACGGCTAGCATCGCTTACACGACGGTCTGTTGACACACAAAAATTAAAATGTTGGAGGCTCTTCAATCGGCATTTTCACGCATCCGATCGAAGAGCTCTCCAATGTTCACAATTGCGTTGCGCTTATGAGCTGAAGCAAGTATATGCAGAATTGTTGTTTTGCCTAAGCTCTCTCTTATTGTCTCCCTCTGTCTCTGTTTCTCTCTTTCTACATCTTTCTCTCTTTGAATTCTCTCTCTCTCTCTCTCTCTCTCTCTCTCTCTCTCTCTCTCTCTCTCTCTCTCTCTCTCTCTCTCTCTCTCTCTCTCTTTATTGTAAGTTATTGTTGCTCTAGCACAATGGTGAGAACCATGTTAAGAAGCTCCACCCTCTTAATGTCAATCCGTGGAAGAGATAGGAGTGATATGAAGATCGTGAATGTGAGATGAAGTGAGAGTGAAGGTGAGAAGCATAGAGATGCACACACACATACACACACACTACGAAGAGACAAGCAAGACACAATGGAAGGTGAGAAATCAACTCTATTGCTCAAGATCTCAATTAAGCTCAAAATAGTTGTAAGCTCACACTAACCAACCTAAAAAATGAGCTCTCTAGCTCTTTTTATAGATTCTAGACTAGTTTTGACCGGTTTCACATCTAGTGACCGGCATAGTTAAAAAATAGGTCCTAAGTGCTATTTGAAGGGGTAAACGGTATCTAAAAATAACCAAAATTGATACGCTCATTCTACCTAAGCTCCTCAAGCTCGAGGAATCCTCGGCTTGCACAAAATGGAGCTATGAATTACAAAAAGGGTCTTTTCTATGTTACATATGTTACAATAGTGATGAAAATCACTGTTGGAGGTTTTTTGAAGAATAAATATAAAACATAATCTTTGAAAAATTGATTCGACTGACTCCCTACTCTGCCTTTACATGCTTCCGCGTCTTCTATGCCTCTAGCTACTACCAACACCCCCCTCCCTCTCGCTTCTGTCGTCCTCGACAGAACCTTGTTGTGCGGTCTGTCGGATGTAGTTCTGTAGTAGTTCTTGAGCGAGGGTGTGTTCTAATATTCGAATGCCTCGGGCCAAATCTGCCTCGAGTTTCTCCCAATCAATTGGTTGCGGTTCATTGGGTGGTGGGAGTCGATAATGTGTGGAATATACCATTTGTTCACAGGCGAATAATTGCAAGAGGTGTGTAGGCCTGCCAGGCATACCACACCCGTAGCGATGGCATTGTACTCATATCATATGCAAGATCTAGATTGCCATGCTCGAAGCCCGAGGTGTTTACATGAGGTGCCTTTACACGACAGAAGACTTTGAAAACCATTTTGACAGTCATGTGCACTGCTATATCGTCCATGTGTTTCAAGCGAGGGAGCCAGTGACGAATCGTGGCCATCATGTATCCCACTGTCGGTGGTTCTATGGGTGGCTTGAAATATGGGTAATTTAACCAATCTTGGCACTGCTTGTTGTTTTGTACTTTAATAGCAAATGCTGTCCAGGAGCGGCGACGCGGCACTGGTCCCCAACATGGGTTGTATTTCAAATGTAGTGGTGCCTTTACCCAAGTACTCATCATCTCAGGATATTCTTGTAAAAGATCTTTACGCCACTCTGGTCGATAAATCTCGCCTTGCTACGCATCCAGTGGCAAAACATCAGGCTCAAACTGAGTAGCGTGAGATGGTTTCTTGCCTGTTTCTTTCTCTATGGCCAACTGATACTCGGCCATTAGCATAAAATACGGTTTGTACTGTAGCTCATGCCCTGATATGTATCTGCGAGGGGCCAAGTGAGCGAAGTAGGGCGACTATAAAATACTTTCCTCAATCATTGCCATTGCGTGCAGCTGCACCTCTACTCGTGTTGAGTGGGTGGTTCCAAGCTCTTCAACTATCTTCATCCATGCGGGGGTTGGAAGCTCATAAGTCATCTGGCCTTCAACCGTGACTCGTCCGCCCAGGATGGGTTGTGGTTCGTAGGCTTCTTCAAAGGTTTCCTCCATCGGAATGGTTACATTTTCTTCATCGGCTGGGAGCTCTGGTGGGGAATCCAGCCTTGGTGGTGCTTCGTATATAGCTATCCTTGATTCAAGAGTTGATACATGGGTCCGTAATGCGTTGAGTTCCTCTAGGATGTCAGGAGAAGGGTCCGCAGGAGCTGGTAATCCTTGTGTTGCTGGTAGTCCTTGTGTTGCAGGTGCTCTGAGCTGGAGTAGCTTATGATCTTCTTTCAGCTTCTGATATTCTTTGTTCATTCGATCGTATTCATCGAGCAATCTGATGTGATCATCGAGCAACATTTTCATTGATTCGGAGGCACTGCTTTGAACCGGCTAGGACTTAATGGTTGGTCTGGGTTATCGAGAGCAGCTTCTAAATTTTCTTTGTTCTGCTCTTGTAGCCGCTGGTTCTCTTCCTTTGCTGCTATTAGGTGTCTTCTGAGTAAGCCCATGTTCCGTGTAAGTGTCACATTGCGAACTGTCTGGGCCCTTAACAAATTGTCAAGATCAGCAGTGGCCTCTTTGGCTTTCTCTTCACTTTCTAGTTCCAGCTTGTGATAAGCCTCACGTAGTTCTTGATATCGGGTGTTCGGTGAGGCATTCTCAATAGACAATGAGTTAAGCTGCGATTGTAGATCATTTGTTGTCTTTTGCAGCGCTTGATAATTCGTTCCTAAAGATGTAAACTCATTGCACACTTGATTCATACATGTAAACATCTGTTGAAATGCCGCATCGATGGTGGGTGATAAGATTAGTGATGTGCTAAGTGTAGATGCAGTTGCAGTGTGAGTAGGTGTTGATGCAAGGGGTAAGGGAAAAGGGGGTGGGAAAGTGGATGTTGTGGTGATTGTGGAAAATTGTGGTGTGCTTATGTATGGTTGTGCCGTGAATGAAGTGAGTGGTGGTGCGGTGGGTGGTGATATATCCATATCGCTAGATGTGGTGTCGAGTGCGGTGACTGTGAATAGTGGTGTGATCGTGGGTAAGTGTGTGGGTGTAAATACAAGATTTACAAAGGTTGAGGAGTAATTTACAGAAGGGTTGTCTTGGACGGCTTGGTGGAAAGGGGAAAGAGGGGTTACGGTGGGTCGGGGAGGTGAGACTGGGGAGAAGGTTAATGGAGGTGGGAATGGGAAAAGGGGTCTTGGAGGTGTGGGGAAGGATGGAAAAGATGGATGGAGAAATGGGTTGGATAGAAAGGTGGATGTGTTAGGGGGTAGACTAGGTTGAGTGGGTGCGGGAATTGTGGGATGAATGGGCGTAAGGACAACTTCTGCTACTCCACCGGAGAAAGAGGATGTTGTTCTGGGAGAAGGGGGGTGTATGGGGGAGGCTGGATGGATGGGAGGTGAAGGAGGAGCATTTGGGGTGGTCGGTACTTCGACGACTGTGGAGGTATGTACAGTAGTAGCACGGGGTGGGGAATCTACGAGGATGGCTTCTTCGGTCAAAGAGCCTTCAAGGACAAGACGTGCTTCCCTGGCCTGTTCTGAAGACTGACCGCCGGTGGGTACCCGAATATAGTCACCAGGTTTGGTTAGTAGGCGGATTCTGCGAGGATCATACTGCGGTAGCAGTTTTCTCTGCAAATATCTTAAGGCTTCAGTGGGTCCAACTGATTTGACAAGCTCTCTGAAACCTCTGATGTATACTTCTTCGAACCCGCCCGAGACAAGCTCTTGTTCTATGAGGGTTTGGCTCTCTTCGTCAGTCAACTTCTTGCATGCCCAAACCTTTTCCATAGTACGGTATAACTTTTTGATGGCCAGTGTATAAGCTGCTGCTTTGAAGGTTTCTTCTTCGTGTGTGCTCGTGTCACCTTGGGTGTCCATTTGTTGTCCTTGTTCGTCTGTTTGCACATGTTCTTGGGATTCGTGAGTGCCCTAGCTGGCTTCATCATTGCCTTCATCTTCATCTGTCTCTGTTCTTTCCTCTTTAGAACTGGACACTACTTGTCCTTGTGGTTGATCTCGCGGTGTGGTAGGGTAGTTAGGCCTTTCATATTCCTGAGAGAAGATCTGGCCTTCTGAAAACTAAAATTCACTTGAAAATACGTCCTACATCTCAAAATCAAATGTGGTGCCTGCTTGTTTTGTTTCTAAATGGGGTATCGGGAAAGAGAAAGCTTCCACACCAATAGTGGTGGGAACTTCTGTTGTAGTGTTGGTAGGTCCTGGAACTGTGGCTGCTTGAGGAGCAACTGTGCTGGTAGTGCCCTCCGTTACAACTGGTCTTGATAACCGTATACGAATAGGTTGTACTGTGGGAGTGGCTTCTGTCGGAGACTGCTCTGGAGATGGTTGTGGTGAGGGTGGTTCTGGCACCTGAAGGCAGGGGATAGTTCCTCTCATTCGCTTTCCTGCCCTTCCTTTGCTGGGCTTCCTAGCTTTCTTTGTTGTTCCCTTGAAGGCTTTCAGCTCCTCACTTGTCATTGCTCGCTCGATAGGTAAATCGTAGGCCAAACACATATATACAATGCGCGTGAGGGTGCAACATCCATTGATGACGAGTGCGGTGACTATGAATAGTGGTGTGATCGTGGGTAAGTGTGTGGGTGTAAATACAGGATTTACAAAGGTTGAGGAGTAATTTATAGAGGGGTTGTCTTGGACGACTTGGTGGAAAGGGGAAAGAGGGGTTACGGTGGGTCGGGGAGGTGAGACTGGGGAGAAGGTTAATGGAGGTGGGAATGGGAAAAGGGGTCTTGGAGGTGTGGGGAAGGATGGAAAAGATGGATGGAGAAATGGGTTGGATAGAAAGGTGGATGTGTTAGGGGGTAGACTAGGTTGAGTGGGTGCGGGAATTGTGGGATGAATGGGCGTAAGGACAACTTCTGCTACTCCACCGGAGAAAGAGGATGTTGTTCTGGGAGAAGGGGGGTGTATGGGGGAGGCTGGATGGATGGGAGGTGAAGGAGGAGCATTTGGGGTGGTCGGTACTTCGACGACTGTGGAGGTATGTACAGTAGTAGCACGGGGTGGGGAATCTACGAGGATGGCTTCTTCCGTCAAAGAGCCTTCTTCCGTCAAAGAGCCTTCAGGGACAAGACGTGCTTCCCTGGCCTGTTCTGAAGACTGACCGCCGGTGGGTACCCGAATATAGTCACCAGGTTTGGTTAGTAGGCGGATTCTGCGAGGATCATACTGCGGTAGCGGTTTTCTCTGCAAATATCTTAAGGCTTTAGTGGGTCCAACTGATTTGACAAGCTCTCTGAAACCTCTGATGTATACTTCTTCGAACCCGCCCGAGACAAGCTCTTGTTCTATGAGGGTTTGGCTCTCTTCGTCAGTCAACTTCTTGCGTGCCCAAACCTTTTCCATAGTACGATATAACTTTTTGATGGCCAGTGTATAAGCTGCTGCTTCGAAGGTTTCTTCTTCGTGTGTGCTCGTGTCACCTTGGGTGTCCATTTGTTGTCCTTGTTCGTCTGTTTGCACATGTTCTTGGGATTCGTGAGTGCCCTGGCTGGCTTCATCATTGCCTTCATCTTCATCTGTCTCTGTTCTTTCCTCTTCAGAACTGGACACTACTTGTCCTTGTGGTTGATCTCGCGATGTGGTAGGGTAGTTAGGCCTTTCATATTCCTGAGAGAAGATCTGGCGTTCTGAAAACTGAAATTCACTTGAAAATACGTACTACATCTCAAAATCAAATGTGGTGCCTGCTTGTTTTGTTTCTAAATGGGGTATCGGGAACGAGAAAGCTTCCGCACCAATAGTGGTGGGAACTTCTGTTGTAGTGTTGGTAGGTCCTGGAACTGTGGCTGCTTGAGGAGCAACTGTGCTGGTAGTGCCCTCCGTTACAACTGGTCTTGATAACCGTATACGAATAGGTTGTACTGTGGGAGTGGCTTCTGTCGGAGACTGCTCTGGAGATGGTTGTGGTGAGGGTGGTTCTGGCACCTGAAGGCAGGGGATAGTTCCTCTCATTCGCTTTCCTGCCCTTCCTTTGCTGGGCTTCCTAGCTTTCTTTGTTGTTCCCTTGAAGGCTTTCAGCTCCTCACTTGTCATTGCTCGCTCGATAGGTAAATCGTAGGCCAAACACATATATACAATGCGCGTGAGGGCGCAACATCCATTGATGACGAGTGCGGTGACTATGAATAGTGGTGTGATCGTGGGTAAGTGTGTGGGTGTAAATACAGGATTTACAAAGGTTGAGGAGTAATTTATAGAGGGGTTGTCTTGGACGACTTGGTGGAAAGGGGAAAGAGGGGTTACGGTGGGTCGGGGAGGTGAGACTGGGGAGAAGGTTGATGGAGGTGGGAATGGGAAAAGGGGTCTTGGAGGTGTGGGGAAGGATGGAAAAGATGGATGGAGAAATGGGTTGGATAGAAAGGTGGATGTGTTAGGGGGTAGACTAGGTTGAGTGTGTGCAGGAATTGTGGGATGAATGGGCGTAAGGACAACTTCTGCTACTCCACCGGAGAAAGAGGATGTTGTTCTGGGAGAAGGGGGGTGTATGGGGGAGGCTGGATGGATGGGAGGTGAAGGAGGAGCATTTGGGGTGGTCGGTACTTCGACGACTGTGGAGGTATGTACAGTAGTAGCACGGGGTGGGGAATCTACGAGGATGGCTTCTTCGGTCAAAGAGCCTTCAGGGACAAGACGTGCTTCCCTGGCCTGTTCTGAAGACTGACCGCCGGTGGGTACCCGAATATAGTCACCAGGTTTGGTTAGTAGGCGGATTCTGCGAGGATCATACTGCGGTAGCGGTTTTCTCTGCAAATATCTTAAGGCTTCAGTGGGTCCAACTGATTTGACAAGCTCTCTGAAACCTCTGATGTATACTTCTTCGAACCCGCCCGAGACAAGCTCTTGTTCTATGAGGGTTTGGCTCTCTTCGTCAGTCAACTTCTTGTGTGCCCAAACCTTTTCCATAGTACGATATAACTTTTTGATGGCCAGTGTATAAGCTGCTGCTTCGAAGGTTTCTTCTTCGTGTGTGCTCGTGTCACCTTGGGTGTCCATTTGTTGTCCTTGTTCGTCTGTTTGCACATGTTCTTGGGATTCGTGAGTGCCCTGGCTGGCTTCATCATTGCCTTCATCTTCATCTGTCTCTGTTCTTTCCTCTTCAGAACTGGACACTACTTGTCCTTGTGGTTGATCTCGCGATGTGGTAGGGTAGTTGGGCCTTTCATATTCCTGAGAGAAGATCTGGCCTTCTGAAAACTGAAATTCACTTGAAAATACGTCCTACATCTCAAAATCAAATGTGGTGCCTGCTTGTTTTGTTTCTAAATGGGGTATCGGGAAAGAGAAAGCTTCCGCACCAATAGTGGTGGGAACTTCTGTTGTAGTGTTGGTAGGTCCTCGAACTGTGGCTGCTTGAGGAGCAACTGTGCTGGTAGTGCCCTCCGTTACAACTGGTCTTGATAACCGTATACGAATAGGTTGTACTGTGGGAGTGGCTTCTGTCGGAGACTGCTCTGGAGATGGTTGTGGTGAGGGTGGTTCTGGCACCTGAAGGCAGGGGATAGTTCCTCTCATTCGCTTTCCTGCCCTTCCTTTGCTGGGCTTCCTAGCTTTCTTTGTTGTTCCCTTGAAGGCTTTCAGCTCCTCACTTGTCATTGCTCGCTCGATAGGTAAATCGTAGGCCAAACACATATATACAATGTGCGTGAGGGTGCAACATCCATTGATGACCTTCTTTCTTTCCCATCTGTGTTGTGCTAAATACATCTAATCAATGATCCAGCTAGCTAGATCAACTGTCTGGGGTCCCATACATGATAAACACAAACCGAACCATATTCTTTTGTGAGGCATTGTGAATCTGTCCTGAGCGAGGAAAGCAAAATGCTGCATACATATCCGTAGTGGTTTTGAAAGCTCAGGTGTGATTGCCGAAATCTCTTCCCACTTAGTAACGTCCCCATGTTTCATAGGGTCTAGAACTAACCGTTCTCGCTCTGTGGGCGTGTGGGTTCCATGAATCTTGATGGCAGCTCGACTCAAATCTTTAGAAAGATAAAACCTTTTACATGGTGGATCGCTCACTAAAGATGGCAGGATGAAGGTGCCTGGCAGATCCTTGTTCTCCGAAGCTATCAAAGTGGTGATTAGGTAATAGCATCTGTAGAAGTCAGGTTTAGGCAAAGGGTCACTGAAATACTCTGTGAAGCCGGCTCTTGCCCAAACATGTGTTAAGTCTTGTGTGTTCTGTAGCCCTTCGAACTCTCTTGAGAGAAACTGATATTTGCCCCAGGTACGGTCATCAAAAGTTAAATTAGCCTCAAATATAAACTCAGCATCCGCCAATGGTCCTGCCAGCCCTTGAAACAAGTGAGCCTCAAATATAAACTCAGCATCCGCCAATGGTCCTGCCAGCCCTTGAATCTTCTCAGTATAGCCTCGAGGAGGATCATCAATAGGCATGGGTCCTGGGAAACCTTGAAATTCTGGCGGTGGAGCCATCAGATGGGACTCTGCGAGTAAAATACCGATAGGTGCTACAGGTGCGCTGGGGCCTGCTTCTAATGGTCCTTCTTCGGTTTGCATGATGATTGACGTGCTAATGGAAAAGATCTGCTACAAAAGATTAGCACATTTGCATGGAAATTAATTATGATCCCATTACAGTGAGATCGCAATCCCTTTCCATAACCGATGTGTAACCCGTGTAGCCAAGTGCTGTGAAGTGATTGATGCAATGATTTTTTGTAGAGCTAATGCAGGTCTCTAGACACCTACATTCTTCAGATTATACATATGTTTCTTGATGAGGTGTTATTACAGGTGACTTTGGGTTATAGTGTGTGGATTTATACAGGGTTCAGTCGTGAATGAGTTATTACATGGTTGTAGATTAGTCGGGGTGGGAGTTATATTAAACAATGGATTAGGAGAAGGCTTCTAGATACGTTTTGGTATCCACTTCCTAAGAGTTTGTGATCGGGTGATAGGTCTCTGCGGAAGGACAAAAGATAATATCGGATTTGGTGGTATGGAGGGTTGAAAAGATTTCTGAGGATTATATATTACAGGGCTTGAGGGTTGAGCTATAATACACTGTTTGGGTACCCAAATTTGCATGGGTGTGGGTCTATTCATAAGGTACTTCTTGGCGATCCAAATTTGTCGAATGTTCGAACTTGTAGAAGAAGGTCGAGGGGATGTTGGATACTGATGCTGCTTCTGCCTTGACTTCTTCTTATCAATGTCTACGTTGTTGGAATCAGTCGGTGCTTTCTGTTCTTTTGGCACCCATATTTGTCTTGTGCCGCTTGCTTTGTGTTGTTGACACTGCTTTCCTCTTTGCGTCGTCTGATGTTGTCGTCGGTCTGGGTTCCTTCGTAGTGGTTGACTCCTTTGTGGTTGAGGTTGAGAGGTCGGATGAACACTCTGCTTTGGAAAAGAAGGGAGGTCCAACACTTGCGAAACCTGCCCATTAGGAAGTGCTCCGTTTTGTACTTTTAATCTAGGCCAGTCCGCAGTAAGTGTGGAAGGATGGGCACCGCAGGGTGTTTTGCCCATGTGTCCGCTGATGTAACCCACCTGACCGCTGATTGTGTCCATTTGACCAAGCGGTTGGATAATTGCCCCTTCTAATTTGCAGGAAGCCCATGGGAAAATCTCCTGACGTCCTTCTGATTGACAATTGTCCATCGCCAAACGCGCGTGGGTTGGTGTAGATGTAACGTGACTGATCTGACCAAAGATCTTCCAGTCTTCCGTCGCATGCATTTCATAGGGTCTATGGCTACAAACCTCAGTCGAAATGCCATTAGGGAAGTCAAGTGGTATCACTCGCTTCTGATCTAAGGTTCCAATCTGCAAGGAGCCTTGTCTAAGATTTAGGTCCACTGAGTGATCGTATAGCCAATCTTGGCCAAGGATTAGGGGTTCTATCAGGTCGTCATCATGGCACACTAGTAGCTTCACTGTCAAGGTCACTTCATTTATTAGGATAGGAAGGTCCACCTCACCCATGCAAGGGGTTTCCATGCCTCCTAGCCCTATGAGGTATGCCTCAATTGGCCGCATTTCTATTCCTGAGTCCTTATAGTGGGACCATCTAATCGCACTAGTCGCAGCACCTGAATCAATTAAAGCCCTGAGCTCTTGGCAAGGGTTGCCGTGCTCTAGCCTGACTGTAATGAATGGTCTCATGTCCACTATGCTAGGATGAGTGGTTGACTTTACTTGACACATGGCCATGGGATATCTGGGTGATATTTCCAGATGGTTATAATGTTCTCTCCCTAGTCCTTGTCTTCTTAACTTCATGCGCTTAATGCGTTCTATAGCTTCTGCCTGAGCTTCAGCTCGTATTCTATTTTCTTCCTCCTTACGCTTCTTTGCCAACGTGAGTCGTCTAACCATATCCTCAGTAAGAGGTTCTTGGTATAGTCTGACTCTATAGCCACTAATGTAATTAGGCATTATATCTCCTTCTAAAGTGGCTAATTGTAAAGCTCCACTTGTTGAGAGTCTGTTAATGATCATAGGTCCATAACCTCGCTTTTCTAACTTCTGTGCGTGTTGCTTCAGGGTATATACTAGAACTAAATCTCCTTCTTTCAAGACTTTATCTTTCACATGTGCATCAAAATATGCTTTCTGTCGCTTCTTCGCCGCGTATATTCCTGCTGTTGCTTTCAGCCTGGTTTCTCCTAATCGTTCCAAGTCCATTATTCTTGTTGATAATTCATGGCCGGTCCACTGATGTTCTTGTGCAACCTTAAGGGGCGGTATCAAGAAGTCCAAAGGAAGCACAGCATTCTGACCAAAAACCATCTGAAAGGGAGTTGCATTGAGTACGGTCTTGTAGGCCACTCGATATGCCCAAACAGCGTGGTGTAACTATTTGTCCCAATCTGAACGTTTGTTGTTCACGAGTTTTGTCAGTACGTTACAAAGGATCTTGTTAGTGCTTTCAGCCTGACCATTGGCCTGAGGATGATATGGTGCGGATTTCTTGTGAATCACCATAAAATCCTGTAACAAATATTCAATGACTTGGTTTAGAAAGTGAGTTCCTCGATCGCTCACTAACTCTATAGGCAATCCATATCTTGTAAAGACATTTTCAAATAAGAATTTTGCAGTCGTGTGTGCATCATTCTTTTTCGTGGCTTTTGCCTCTACCCATTTGGTGAGATAATCTGTGGCAACAATAATGTATTCCGCATGTGTACCTTTTGCAGGGGGGGTTAATGGGTCCTACAAAGTCTATACCCCACTTAGAAAATGCACGTCCTCCCATCATGGGTTTCAATGGCATTTCATCTCTGCGAGTAGGAAACTGAGTTCTTTGGCACACATCACATCTCTTTACATAGGTATGTGCATCCATGTGAAGAGTGGGCCACCATAATCCTGCAAAGAGGATGGCTTTGATTATCCTATCAGGTCCAAAGTGACCTCCTGCAACACCTTGGTGTGCAGTCTCTAGTATGCTCAGATAATCGCTTTCATGAACACACTGTCTTAGGTATCCATCTCGTCCTCGTTTGTATAGATTATCGCCAATAAGTGAATAGTCTTGAGCTTCCTGCTCTAGACTGCGTTGTCGTGCTCAAGTCATTCCTTGAGGGAATGTTTTCGTCCTCAAGTATGTCACTAAAGGTTCACTCCAGTCTGGTGTGAGAGACATGTGATATAATGTAGCATGTTCTACTGGTGGTCTTTCACAACAAACATGGCATTCTTTACACAACTTGTAGACATCTGCTTCCATCGTAGGCCAATATACTCCTAGTCTATGCAGAGTCTGCAATGTACGATGTTTTGAGTGATGTTGCTTTAATGCACCTATTTGTGCTAATTGCAACCAATTCGCATGTTCTGATTCATCTACACAACAAGCAAGAATGTTTTGATTATCCTGTTTATATATGCTTCCTGCTATGATTTGATATCTTTGAGATTTGGTAATCTCTCCTTCTTTGATCCTTATCCTAGGATTCTTGGGTCCATACGTGAGAATAGGGACTATCGGCTTAGCCCATTCTGGTGCTATCTCAAGGTTAAACAAATATGCATCTGGTACATCATCCGCTATCCCTTGAGGAGCTTCTCCTGAGGTTAATCTTGAAAGGTGGTCAGCTCTGAGATGTGTCTTTCCTTTCTTGACTACTACTTCAAAATCATACTCCATGAGTAATAGAAACCAACGTATTAATCGTCCCGTGTTACATGGCTTGTTGACTAAATACAACAATGCTTGATGATCTGTAAAGAATTTGAACTTATTTGCCAACAAATAGTGCCTGAACTTTTTTACAACGTAGATCATTCCTAATCCTTCTCGTTCCGTCGTGGTGTAATTTCTTTCTGCTGCGTTCAATTGTCTGCTCGCGTAAGCTATGGGAAGATCTATGTTACCTTCACTCGTGGGTTGTGCTAACACACATCCTATGGCATAGTTGGATGCATCCACATGTACATGGAATGGCTTACTCCAATCTGGGATTGTCAATATAGGTGTTGAGCACAAACGTCGTTTGAGTTCATTGAATGAATTCTCGCATTCATCTGTCCATTCAAAATGGGTCAAAAGAGAGTACAAAGGCTTGGCTATGATTGCATACATGTGTATGAATCGTCTATAATAACTGCAATGGCCCATAAATGCCTATACCTCTTTCACATTAGTTGGTCTAGGTAATTATGCAATTACTTTCACCTTTTCTTCGTCTGTAGAGATTCCATTCTTTGACACAATGTGTCCTAAAATTTTGCCTTGTCTGACCATGAAAACGCATTTTTCTGGGTTCAAACAAACCTGATATTCTCGACATTTGTCAAATACTTGTTTTAACTATGGGATATGTGTCTGTCTTAGATTTGAATATGCACATAAGTCATCGACATAAACTTCTAAATTCTTGCGTAAGAATTCCTTAAAAACATGACACATGAGTCGCTGGAAAGTAGCGGGTGCATTTGTTAAGCCAAATGGCATCACACGAAATGCAAATATGCCCCATTCTGTGGCAAAAGCCGTCTTGTGTTGATCTTCTGGAGCAATGGCTACTTGATTATAGCCTGAGAATCCATCAAGAAAGCTGTAAACTTCCTTGCTCGCAACTCTTTCCAATAAGTGTTCTGTGATAGGAAGAGGATAACTATCTCTAATTGTGGCGGCATTAACTTTTTTAAGGTTAATACACACACGCAATTTTCCATTCTTCTTGGGCACCACCACAATGGGGGATACCCATTCGGTATGCTCAATTTCGTAAATGAAACTTGCTTCTATCAAACGATCGGTTTCTTCTTTAATCTTCGCAGCGTAGTATCATTGTACGTGTATGGTTTCTGTTTCGTAGGTTTCACATCTGGAGTCATAGGGATTCTATGAGAGCATATATCTGGGTCTACTCCTTTTAGATCTTTGTAACTCCAAGCAAACACATCTCTATATTCGCGCAATAGGGCAACTAATTCTTCTTCTTCTTCATTCGTCAAATCATGCCCTATGTATGTACACTTTTCTTCTTCTCCTTCTATGGCTACTATGATTTTCTTGGTTTTCTCTCGGTTATCATATACCTCTCCAACATCAGCTTTTCTGTTTGGCATTCGTACCATTATTCTTCTATCTTCTATTTCATATTTCTTGAAGTTCTCGGGAACCTCAAACAAAGATTCTTCTTCTTCTGGCATGGTTTCTTTCTTCTTTCTTTTCTTGCCTTCACTCTTGCTAGTCACTTGTGTAGCTATCCTCACCTCATTCATGATTTCTTCGTGTGTCTGAGGATGAGTCTCTACTTCGTAGAAATATTCTTCCTCTGATGCAAATGGAGGGTCCATAATAATTGACTCTAAATCGAAGTCACTCGCGTCCTCAAATGCATCAGTGTTAGGTTCACATTCTTCTAAAAGTGAATCACACATAATTGGCTCTATCGTAAAAACTGAAATGTCATAGCCATCCTCGTCACAGTGGGGTGTCCATTGTTCTTCATTGATGGCTACATCCATGGTTGCTAGGATTTCTGCCCAACCATGGGGTTCGAATTCTTCATCTGGAAACACTATAGGTGCGTAAGCTGGGTCTTGAAGAGTTCTTGGATGTTGTTCTGCACCTAAGGTCCTTGCTTCTAACCGTTCTTCCTCTTGTTTTGCTACCTTACACATCCATAAATGAGTGTCCTCGTGCAACCATGAGGGGTCTGACTCCAAAGAGTGTATTGATTTTGTTTCTACTGGTGTCTTATGGATGGTATTCCATTGTATTGGGGGTACATCTCGATGTGAATAGTCTTTAAGATTGACTTTAGTAGTCACTCCTAAATGTTGCAAGTACAAAGAATTAGTTCCCCAATCTTGTACAATTTGCAACTGGCGCATGAATGGTTGTCCCAATATCATCTCATAAGCATGATTCTTCGCAAAATCACAAATGGCAAAGGTATGCTCAAACTCTACACCACAAGTGGTGAGAGATATGCCTTCTAGTAAGCCTAATGGTTTTTCTATGTGTCCGTCAGCCATTTGTAGCTTCATCTTGGTAGGTCTGAGTGTTGTCTTACCCCAATGTTTCCATAAAGCGGTGGTAGCGATGGCTACTCTAGCTCCTGAATCTAAGATGGCTTTCGTGGTGTAGCCCTGATGGGTTATTGGAAGATACGTGTTACCTTCCTCTCCTTCACTTACATCTCCTATCTTTTCTACGGGTATCTCTGGTACCTTCTTGTGTGTTCCTATCTATGAGAGAGTAGTAGCAAGCTCAGGGAATTGATTTGCTACGTGCTTCCACAATTCTGGTTTTACCTTTAACAATTCTTCCAGAGTGAGATTACATTGAACTTTGGTGTTCTATCACTTCCGTGTTTCTAGGGATCACTGATTCTTCATTCCTCACTATTATCGTGGGTGCTCTCATACTAATAGACTTTGCTTCCCAAGGTCCTGTGAACTGAGGTAATTCATGCAAAGAATTAGATTCAAAACCTGTATGTTCACTTAGTTGTTCTTCCTCTACATCATCGTAAATAGAGTTGGATATCTTGGGGAAATTGTTCCTGCAAGTCGTCTATTTCATGAATAGGAGGATGGGTTCCTTGTTCTTTTCTCCATTTCTCTTCTTGGATTTCTCTCAAAAATTCATGTGAGTACCTATGTATGGAAGACAGGTTGTCTTGACTTTCTGTATTGGGTACTTGAGACACAGATGGTGCATTCCTTTCCTGTGTCTCTAGGACAATAGGGTTCCTATGCTCACTCTTTTTCTCTTTGCTTTCTATCAAGTATTCTAGCCTCTCCATTAGTCCTTGAAAGTGTAATTCAGGTTTTGCCATGTTATTCCAATTAAGATATCTAGAGGCTTCGAACAAAGCTTGTGCTAATTCTACCATCTTCATGCAAAGTTTAGTTCTCTCAATTTCTAGATCTGCTCCAGGGTAGTTCTTGCTCATTTCCGCTACTTGAGGTCCCTCTATTAATCTAGCCTGATATGCACGAAATATCATGTCTAGATTTTCTGGTATGGGTTCTGCTAAAACTGATCCTGATTTCTGAGCTGGGTTCTCTTGATTCAACTCCTGTGAAGTCAATTCTAGTATTTTGGCTCTAGATTCCTTTAAACTTCCTTCCAACTCAGTTATCTTTTTACTCCACTTTCTCTTGATCCTTTCTCTAGAATCTTTCCAAGATTTCGTTTTTTTGCTGCTAGATTCTGCAACTTCACTACTTCCGGCTACTTTCTCCTGATTAAGCTGTTGGTTCTGTAAGAGCGTCTGGGCTCTTGTTATAGCTTGGATAGGCACGTATGTAGGCTTAGATCCATCTGCATTGTTTACAATACCTATCACGTTGATCGGTATCACATTTGAAGCGTTAACTCGGTTCTTATGACAATCTTTGATTATGTGCTCTTTACCACAATCGGCACAAAAGCCTTGTATGTTATAGTACTGCGACTGTCCTGATATAGGAGGATGTGGACAATCCTTTATGAAATGATCTCCTTGGCACCTAAAGCATGGTCCTCTAGGGCCCTGTGGTCTTTGCTGTCTCAATTGGGGCCGTGGGTTTGGATTTGTGTACATCACATGAGCCTAGTCGGGCTCCCAACTAGGTTCCACTGGTGGACTATCATAATGATATGTTTCCACGTGTTCTGGTGACTCTGTGTAATAAGCGGGTGGACTATCTACATGAGTCGAGTCAAAACTGTTTGAGTTCGGGTCACTCTCTGTGATCAAGGGTGAAGAAGGCACTAAGGCCCTACTTAGGTTCTCTTCTGTAGCAGCGTATTTCACTGAGATGACATTCGTTGGTGGGGGTGGCTACTGAGCTAAGAGAGGTTGAGGTCTCTGTTGAGCCTGATATGGATAATTTTGAGGAGGCCTATAGTAATAAGGCTGAGCATTGTATTGGCCTTGATACCTACCTGGCTGCGGGTATGCTTGCAGGTAGTTCTATCTCACTGCCTGTTTGTTGTATGGGCAGTCTTGAGCCGTATGATTCGTGTATCTTCTCTCAATTGTACAGTACTGGCCACTAGGGTTGGCTTGTGGTTGTGTTGCATTGGGACACACATTTGCCAAATGATTTCCACCACAAGTGTAACAACGCTTGTTTGTTGTTACCCTAGGAATCTGTTTACTATAAACTTCTAGTTTCTGGGCCACTTTTTCTGCTAGGTCCTCTATCGAGTTAGACAATTTTGTGGATGCTAGAGAAGAACAATCTGAGCCCTTATAGACCTTTGAGAGTTCCAACTCGTCTCCTAAGTTATCCTCAATGTCTATGCAAATTCTTACACACTGCTCTAGCGTTCTGGGTTCTTTTAAGTATACATAGGAGCATAGTTTAGAGCTCAACAAGCCGTCTAGAAACAATGACACTTGCTTGGCCTGTGAGGTTAACTCTTGCATTGGACATCTTTCAACATATTGTCTAAACCTACGTCCTGCCAGTCTAACTGTTTCCTGAGGGGTCTGTTTGAAACTATGAATCAATGAAGACGTGTCATGTCTGATCCCACTTTTAGAGAATTCAGTGATGAATGACTCTAAAAAGTGATGGATGTCTCTAAATTGCCTTTGCTGCAATGGTTGAAACCAAGTTAAAGCAGTATTCTTTAACGTTAGTCCAAATGCATTATATTGCGTGAACATGTCTTCGACTTGTTCTGCTCTTAGTACTTGCTTGAATTCTGCGACATGGTCATAGGGATCTCCTGTCCCATCAAAATAATTTTTCATGGATTTTACTAACTGAGTGGGTCTTAATATTCTTGCGTGTTCACGTGGTCTAGGTAGAGGAAAATCATCTCTACCACCTGCCATTCTTTGTCTTTCCACTCTATCGGTGTCTACAGTGGTTCTATCTCTCCCTATGGGGTGATTGAAGCTTACTTCCGGTCTCTCTTTGTTCTTCTCTCTTTGCATGCCATGGGCTGAGGATGTTCCTGCCCCTTGGTGGCTCACGTTTACATTTGCTCGTGATGGAGGGAATACCAATTCGCCTCTCCATGTGTAGGTATTTCTAGCGTGGTCTGGCACCACAAATACTCTTTCTGAAGTTTCATCCAAGTATACAACTTTTCCAGGTGTATCCGGGTCCTTGAACTCGTAGATTATGATGGAGCCTACCTCACTAGGTTGTTCCGTTTTGTACCTCCAAAATGCTTTGTCAGTTTCTTTATTTACAAACAACTCTATGCTTATGTTGTCCTGAGGGGTCCAATCTGGAACTAGTACTCGTGTCAGTACAGATTTCCCTCTAGGTGTTCTTGGTTCTTCTAATGGTTCCTTTCCTTGAGATCTCGTTTCCGTCTCTAATTGAATCATGCCAAACTCATTCGTATTGTTTGGCTGCATACTTAAGATATACATCGTTCCTTCCTTGTCTATGTACGCGTCTCTCTCGAATTTCACCACTAGACGTTCCAATCCAATGGGTTGATCGGGGTTGTGCATTTGCACTACTTGTCTTCGCAAACCATCCTCATAGATGCATGCACCTAAGCAGTTGGTTCGGAGAAATTCTAACTGAGTCCTATAGGGTCCTTCTGGTCTTTCTAAGTATGCTACATTTGACCCTCCTTCTGGTCTTTCAGTGCTAAATGTCATTTCTGATTCACTCGTGTCTGAGCTCTCGTAGGGATAACTAGTTTTCAATTGTTGAGCCCACGATCGTGCAGTAGTGCCTACACTTGCTTCTGATGATCTAAGGCTTCGTCGGTTTGACTTACCTATGTGTTTGCCCGATCTAAGGTTCATGAATTTTCTTCCTTGCACACTCAGTACACGCTCAGATCGTCAATGATTCTTTGTTATTACTTTCTTGATTCTTTTTAAATTTCTTTAGATTCTTGTCTTAATGTATGCGTCAGGAATTCGACTTTCTGTGGTACTTTGCGTGGGGTCGACGGGATCGTCGCGATGGTCAAGGACCGTCGCGATGGTTCAAGTGAACCGTCCCGATGGCGTGAGACCGTCGCGATGGTCTGGCCGAGCCGTCGCGATGGCGTGAGCCAATCGCGATGGTGTGACACAATCCCGAGGGTCTGAGCCAATCGCGATGGTCCACCAAAGTGTGAATTTTTGAAATGCAGCAATGGATTCCTAGAGGCGCAAGGTTCGCCTACACGCCCATGAACTCGCTTACCTCAAATTCCGAACTTGGCAGACCATCGCGATGGTCTGACACAATCGGCAATTTCTGACAGAAAGTGATTTTCTTACCTTTTTGCAGCCTTCCTGATGCACTGGAGCTTTGTACCTGCAAGAAAACTCAAAAACACACAAGTACACACAAGCACAAAAGCTCTCTCTCTCTTTTGCACATGCACAAATGAGGGGAAATGAGGAGAATGGGTGGATATGGTGAATTTTCTGATTTTTTTGGAGTTGGAGATGATGATGCGGTGATTAAGATGGAGTGTGGGGGAGGTGAAAAACACTAAAAACTAACTAAAAACAACAACAAAAACTGAAATTTTTACCTTCCAACGCCACTTCTTGCTATACTCTTACCATCACACATTCGTCCTAGACTCGATCCCCGGCAACAGCGCCAAATTTGGTGTTGCTCTAGCACAATGGTGAGAACCACGTTCAGAAGCTCCACCTCCTTAATGTCAATCCGCGGAAGAGATAGGAGTGATATGAAGATCGTGAATGTGAGATGAAGTGAGAGTGAAGGTGAGAAGCATAGAGATGCACACACACATACACACACACTACAAAGAGACAAGCAAGACACAATGGAAGGTGAGAAATCAACACTATTGCTCAAGATCTCAATTACAAGCTCAAAATAGCTCTAAGCTCACACTAACCAACCTAAAAAATGAGTTCTCTAGCTCTTTTTATAGATTCTAGACTAGTTTTGACCGGTTTCACATCTAGTGACCGGCATAGTTAAAAAATAGGTCCTAAGTGCTATTTGAAGGGGTAAACGGTGTCTAAAAATAACCAAAATTGATACGCTCATTCTACCTAAGCTCCTCAAGCTCGAGGAATCCTCGGCTTGCACAAAATGGAGCTACGAATTACAAAAAGGGTCTTTTCTATGTTACATATGTTACAATAGTGATGAAAATCATTGTTGGAGGTTTTTTGAAGAATATTTATAAAACATAATCTTTGAAAAATTGATTCGACTGACTCCCTGCTCTACCTTTACATGCTTCCGTGTCTTCTATGCCTCTGGCTACTGCCAACAGTTATTCAAGAAGCTAACCAAGCAAAAAGTATGGCTAACTACTGTAAGTACAATTTCTATTCTTTGTATATCATTTGATATTGTGTTATTTTCATTAGATAGCATACTCACACTTATTGATATGCACTTATACACTTATACATGATGAAGATGCACTTTCACACATATACACATGCACATACACACACATATATACACACAGATGCATGTGCACATACACTTAGACATACACACATATACACATGCATATGCACAAACATTTCTACAACCACATAAAAAGATTTACATGCATGCATTATTGCATATATATATATATATATATATATATATATATATATATATATATATATATATATATATATATATATATATATATATATATATATATATATATATATATATATATATATATATATATATATATATATATATAAACATACACACATTAACATATACTCAAATACATGTATATGCACATCCACATGCATGCACATGGATGCAAATGGAAATGCATCCACATACACATGCATGTTTCATACATATACACATGCATATACATACATTATACACATATATATGCACATACGTGCACACATATATACACATGCACACACACATGCACATACCTACTTATACACATATACATGCACATACACACATATACACATAGAGTTACACATATACATGCACATACATATACACACATATACACATGCACATGCACATGCACATACTCATACACACATATACACTTACACATGCACATGCACATACTCATACACACATATACACTTACACATGCACATGCACATACTCATACACACATATACACTTACACATGCACATGCACATACTCATACACACTTATACACTTACACATGCACATGCACATACATACATATACACACACATACACATGCACATACATACATATACACACACATACATATACACTTAGGTACACACATATGAATGAATTATATAATTAAAGTATTAAAACACATATACACATGCACACACACATGCACATACCTACATATACACATATACATGCACATACACACATATACACATAGAGTTATACATATACAT
The DNA here is from genome assembly GCA_020310875.1 of Ceratopteris richardii. NCBI lineage: Eukaryota > Viridiplantae > Streptophyta > Polypodiopsida > Polypodiales > Pteridaceae > Ceratopteris > Ceratopteris richardii. Next base: position 29,264,063 of record CM035436.1, on the reverse strand, counting down.
GCATATACATATACACACACTTACACATGCACATGCACATACTCATACACACATATACACTTATACATGCACATCCACATGCACATACATACATATACACACACATACACATGCACATACATACATATACACACACATACATATACACTTAGGTACTCACATATGAATGAATTATATAATTAAATTATTAAAACACATATACACATGCACACACACATGCACATACCTACATATACACATATACATGCACATACACACATATACACATAGAGTTATACATATACATGCATATACATATACACACACTTACACATGCACATGCACATACTCATACACACATATACACTTATACATGCACATGCACATACATACATATACACACACATACACATGCACATACATACATATACACACACATACATATACACTTAGGTACACACATATGAATGAATTATATAATTAAAGTATTAAAACACATATACACATGCACACACACATGCACATACCTACATATACACATATACATGCACATACACACATATACACATAGAGTTACACATATACATGCACATACATATACACACACATACACATGCACATGCACATACTCATACACACATATACACTTACACATGCACATGCACATACATACATACATACACACACACATACACATGCACATACATACATATACACTACATACATATACACTACATACATATACACTTAGGTACACACATATGAGTGAATTATATAATTAAAGTATTAAAACACATGCTTAATATAAACAATAATAACAATCAATAGAACAAAACTCTTCATTACTTAATACCATACACATAATTCAAAACATAACTAAAATGAAAAATATATAGATAATATATATATATATATATATATATATATATATATCAATGTAAATACATATAATCCAATGTCATAATCAACTAAAATACTAATCATCATCATCATCAGCAATATCATGATCATCTTGATCTTCCTCATCCTCATCTTCATGATCACCCTGTGACGATCGAGATCGTCCCTCCTGTGTCTGTCTCTCCAGCTCATCCATATTTGTCTCTCCATAATACTCTTGTATTACATATAACAAACATAAATAAATAAAACAATTAAACCATTCATAAAAATAAAATAATTATATAATATTTAAAAATACTCACAAAGGCATCAGGATGATCTTGCATATACTCGCTCAAATGCCGATATCCAAAATGTGTAGCATACTCGATCTCATCTTTTGTAGGATATCGGCCATAATCCTTCCGCTGCAATGAGCCAAATAAAAAACATTAGTTACTTGCATTTTAACTAAAATAAAAAATATACTCAGAATAACACATATACTTACAAATGTAGCTACAAAACCATTATGGCCCATTTGGCCTAGGTGCGATGTGTGGCCCGACTCCACTCTCTTCTTTGCAGCAGCCTGTTTATTCAAGAAAAACTACTAAAATATATAAAAATTATAAATATAAACTATTAATTTGTGTACCTTATGCTGGGGAAATGACTCTTGAAGACGTAGCTGTCTACGAAAAAACTGCCATGACTCAGGTGGTATGTTAGCTCGCCTCTTATTTTTTTCGACCATACAATATCTCTTGTTAATTTAATCTCAAACATAAAAAAAAAATCAGAATACATACACATATATACACACACATACACATACACATACACATACACATATACATGCAAACATATACGCATATATATATGTATACATATACACATATACATACATATAACATAAACACACATATACATATCCACATATATATGTACACACACATGCATGCATATACACTCATTCATACAATACATACATTTATCCCACAATAATGTGTAGTTATGTGTATGTGAATATATGTGTATGTGTAAATGTGTATATGTGAATATGTGTGTATGTGTAAATATATACATGTGAATTTTTTGTGTATGTAGATAATCAGATTATTAATATCAAATACCATTATTTGTAGATTCCGATCAATTAGATGGAACTCCACCACCATCTCCTCATCGTGCAACGACTTTATACTGTAAGTATATCAAACATTTAGTTTTAAATATATCTAATGGATACATAACTTTTTCTTTTTTGTTTCTTATTATGTGCAGATTCTGATCAATCAGAGGGTACTCCACCACCTCCTACCCATGCAACGACTTCACATGTATCCTCCGATAGGAATTATGATGAATTTTACTATGAAGAGAATATTATATGTTGGTGTAACTTTTGTTATGGCAAGTATCAAAGACCACGATTGGAATGTATTGAACATGAAGCAGAGTATGGTACTTTTGAGCGTGCACCATCACCTAGTCAATGTGATAATGCTTGGGTATGTATTTTCTATATATATTAATGTCATTATTTTGTTTAAAAACCATATATAAAATCAAATTCTTGTTGATATACAGGAATAATTGCTCGATGATGATGATGATGATAATTTTTCTCATAATGTTAATATACCTCGTACACATCATGGACTTGTTGTTGATCAATTACAAGCAGAGGTTTCTAGAAATCCTCTACCTCCTGGTTTAGAGAATGAAACGGCTAGAGATTATCCATTGCCAGCTCGTGATCGTTCTTTAGTACAAACATATGATAGAAGAAGATATGGAGGATGGAATAGAGGACCACTTCCTTTAGATGGAGAGGTTTTCAACTTTTGGGGCAATCGCTATATGATTGCTCCATCCACTATTACTAATGTTGGTCGTGGTCTCTTTGTTGTAGAGGATTTGTATATGCCTCCGAACTCTGAAGTCACTCTTATGTCATTTTGTGGTCCTATATATGGATGGGGAGATTGGCATTGACTTTCACGTTATGTTCAAAGCATGAGTACTTATGGAATATACTTGAATGCAGCATCCCTTACTAGTAGAAGGATTTTACATGCAGAAAATGAAAGATTATATATGGATGGAAGACCTTACACACATGGAAATATAGCAGGTTTCATAAATAGTAGTCGCGGGTTACATAATAGTTCAAGGACTAATTGCACATTTGGGGAGCGTGAAAATAGTCATGAATCACCATACATGAGTAGAGATGTATCAAGATACATAGTTGTCAATGCTATTACTACATTACATGCTGGTGATGAACTATTAGTGAATTATGGATGGCGTAGACCTCCAAGAGCACCTTTTAGCTAGAGAGAATAAAAATTTTCTATCCATATTTAATAAGTTATATACTTAATTTTATATTTAAAGTTTACTTTTTATTCATTTATGGAATACTAATGAATTTTATTTATATGTGTAGATTCCAATGTATGATGTTGATGATATTCCTCCACAGCATTCACAATTACCAGTAAGACCTCATTTATCAGAAGCTTCCATGAGGAAGCTATGCAAAACTAATCCTGTGCAATATGCAAAGTTGAAAGATCTATATTCAAAAGACGATAAAGTACAAGATTTGTGTGACAATGATGAAGATGATGGCATGGCAGATTTTATTAAGGATTGGTATCAAAATGACAGTGAGAGCATTGATATTTCTAAAAATGAGAAATACCTTCGAGAGGAATGTCTAAAGCATGTATATGAAGGAAGTTGTTTGACACGACTAAGTGCGAGCTTACTTATTCTCAACCCTCAAAATCATTTGGATGGAGTAATGTATCTGTTTCGACACTATTAAGGTATAATTTTCAATTTTCTATCTATTTATATATATGTATATATATATATATGTATAAAAATATATATGTATATATATATATATATATATATATATATATATATACACATGCAGGTTTTTATTCTTACTTTAGATAAGGTAAGAACAAGAACTTGAATTGAATGGACACTTTTTGTCCGCACATCTTTTAAAACTATTAATGCATCTTTCAAAATATTCGCGAAAAATTTGATTGTTTGGATGGCAGGATATGATTGTTTGTTTTGGAGGATATGAAGTATGTACCTTCATTGAATGATTTGTCGATTCTATCATATGTTCAGTTTGAAAGTGTGAGAAACGGATTTATAATTGCTATTCAAAGAATTTGGCACTGTTTATAGGCCATACAATGGTGACCTGGATGAATCACATGCACAGAGGTTACTCAAGATAGAGCAATCTGATTATAATGGACTAGTGCCAGCAGGATTCCTAGGGTATGCAGTAAACCTCTTGCATTCAATGATGAGCATCTGAACTTTAGTATACAAAGTGGAAATCATGGTGGCCTGAGAGGATCACTTTTATACAGCATGTTCAAAAAACTTCAGTGTCATAAACCTGGAGTTCTTTGAACAAGCTGTATAAACGTGATCCTCTCAAGCCACCATGATTTCCACTTTGTATCCTAAAGTTCAGATGCTCATCATTGACATGCAAGAGGTTTACTGCATACCCCACGAATCCTGCTCGTATTAGTCCCTTATAATCAGGTTGCTCTATCTTGAGTAACCTCTATGCATGCGATTCATCCACGTCACCATCATATGGCCTATAAACAGTGCCAAACTCTTTGAATAGCAATTATAAACCCGCTTCTAACACTTTCAAACTAAACATATGATAGAATCGACAAATCATTCAATGAAGGTAGATACTTCATATCCTCCAAAACAAACAATCATATCCTGCCATCCAAAACAATCAAAGTTTGCGCGAATATTTTGAAAGATGCACATAAGCATACACATATATAAAATTATATGCATATATATATATATATATATATATATATATATATATATATATATATATATATATATATATATATATATATATATATATATATATATATATATATATATTTATTTATTTATTTATTTATTTATTTATTTATTTATTTATTTACTTTTTTTTAATATATCTTTTTTTGATAAACTTACAGGTTATTATCTGAAAAGTTTTTACCAAGTAAGAATATTCTTCCTACCTACATGATGAAATGAAAAAGATAATCAACAATCTTGGTATAGATTATCAATGTATACATGCATGTCCTAACGATTGTATTTTATATAGAGGTGAATATGCAGACTCTTTGACATATCCCAAATGTCAATCTCCTCGATATAAGGGCGAAGAAGGTAAAATCCTGAAAAAGATATTGAGACATTTTCCATTGGCTCCACGGATTAGACATATGTTTCAAAGCCCCGAATTATCAAAGCTTTTGACTTGGGGACATGATCACAAAAGTACTGATGGAATAATCAGAATTCCTCATGATAGTGTTGCTTTTCAGCATATTGATTCTACATGGCCTGAATTTGCACAAAATCCACAGATTCTAAAGTTACGAGTTGCATTAGATGGGGTTAATCCATTCTCCATGAAATCTAGTAAATGTTCAACATGGCCAGTGGTAGTCATAAACGTCTACAATCTTCCGCCATATCTTAGCATTAAAAAGGAACATTTAATGCTTTCACTTTTAATCCCAGGCAAAAGACAAGTTAAAGATATGAATATATATCTTGCTCCTCTCATTGACGATCTTCAAGAGTTATGGAGAGGTATTAATGTCATTGATGTATCGAAAAGCATCAATGAAAGACATATTAGGGTTTGTGGTATTGTGGCTTGGACTATTCACGATTTTCAAGGATATGGTGTTTGTTCAGGTATTGATGTCATTTTTTTATTCAATATGCATGTAAATAAATATGATTTAATCTAATTATATTTTTATCATTTTCCATGATGCAGGAATATCTACTAAGGGTTATAAAGCTTGTCCATATTGTGGTGATTGGTTGAGATCAATCTATAGTAAGAATCTCAACAAAAATATTTATCTTCGACATCGACGATTCTTGCCTGATGATCATCCATTAAGATCTAAAAGAGAAGCGATACATTTTAATGGAAAGCTTGAAACAGGTCAGTGTCCAAAACCTATGACGCCTATGGATTGGTATAAAAAATGGATAGATGGGTCTCTGATAGATCCAAAAGCAGAAATCTTCAATGATGATTTAGATAATGAGTATGTGAACAGAGGTAAAGGAAAATTGGCACTCGCAGAGAACATATCAATATGGTATTCTTTGGAGTATTGGAAAGAGTTAAAAGTATGTCATCTTCTTGATCCTATGCATATATTCAAAAATATTGGTTATTCACTATGGCAGCATCTTCTTGGACTAAAAGATACCACAGCATCAAGGAATGATTTGAAAGATCAAAAATCCAAACCAGAGCTATGGATAGTTTTTGATAGACATCCACAAGAAACGACTTCTGCACCTGCTCCTTGGGTACTTACAACAAAAGAGATACAGACTCAACAATAGAATTCAATTGATTAAGACTCCTACAGGATATGGAGCATCTTTTCAAAACATGTTTACTATGGATGATAAGAGCTTATCTGGGTTAAAGACCCATGACTGGCATAACTTTTTGAAACATATTTTACCTTCGGTTATCGATGGATGTACAATGAAAGGAGTACGAGATGTGATCTATCGTTTTAGATCACTTATAAGGTAATTATGATACTTTTATATTTAATATGTATGAATATTGGATATCTTTTATTTTTTAATTAACTTCTTTATAATTGTTTTTATGATATGTATAGGTGGATCACATCCAAAGAGATTGACAAAAACTCAATCCCACAAAAAAAACGTGAATGCAAAGAGCTACTATGTTTGATGGAGAAAGAACTTCCTACTTCATTTTTTGATATTCAGGTTCATTTATTAGTCCATATTGTAGATGAAATAGAGATTGCAGGTGTTGTCAACACTCGATGGATGTTTTGAGTCGAGCGATTTATGGGAGTATTAAAAGGTTATGTGCGACAAAGAGCGAAACCAGAAGGATCCATGGCAAAGGGTTGGATGCTTGAAGAGTGCATGTATTACGTTAGTGAGTACCTAAGTTTCCATTTACTAATTGAATTTATTTTGCAGGCTCGAATGTTCACTAATATGTGGGCTTTTGGACAGCATATTAGAATCAAAGCCATTGATTCTTTACGTAAAACAAAGGATTCTAGTATTGTTGCTTCTTTCAAGCAACTATCAAGTGCTAGCTCAAAAGACACAAACCTTATAGATAGCGAACTTGGTTTCATAGGAACTATTGTTGGTATCTGCAAAATTTCATTTCGTACATTCAAACAGGTAGAAAAAAGTTTATATTTTTTTTATAGAGTTAGTTATTTTTTTAAGCACCTACTAATGGGTTTTTGTTGTTATATATTTTGATAGGTCATTTTGAAGGCTGACTGGTTTCGACCGGAGTATAAAGGTAGTAATTCCACATTAAGAAAGGAATTATCTAGGTTTTGGGCAATTGATTCTTCCAAGGTAATGCGATCTACTAAAGAACCATATATTCTTCCTAGGCATATTGAACAAGCATGTTTTTATAAAAACCAAAATGCTCATCCTTGGTGGCAAGTCATTCATGTGCAACCTAGAGGTAGGTCATTGTTTGAACAGTTTATTGTTAGAGAGATCGAAGAAAGTCCTCTTGATGATTTAGCATCAGATAGTGAAACATCAACATCTAAATAGAAATTAAAATCATTATACATGATAATGATACTAATCTTTTTGATGAAGAGGATAATTCTCTACATGCTGATTCTACTGACGAGGAAGAGGAATTACCAGAAATAGATATTAATCCATCAATAGATGATGTGATTCATGAGAACATAGATTTAACAATAGAAGAAATAAATGAAATCAATAAGGATAATGAAGATGAGACTATATTGATGTCTTACCAAAATGATGGCAATAATGAAAACATATGAGCAAATTAGATAGTAAATTTTACTCTAGTTATCAATCAATAACTTGAAGCTTCTGAATGGATATCAGATAATAGATTTTTTTATTAACTTGAATAACGATGAATCCTACTAGAGAGACAAAATCATGTTCTTCTAAGTTAGAACATGCAGCTCGGGGGTATGCCTAATTATTTTATATATAGCTTTATCTTCGAGGAGCAAATTTTTATCATGTATGTATGCATATGTGTGTGTATTCATGTGTATTATATGTATACATATGTTAGTATGCAAATATATGTATTTCATGTATATGTATGTGTTTGCATGTGTATGATATATGTATACATGTGTTAAATATGCATATGTGTATATATGCATATGCAATTATGTAAAATATTCATGTATTCATGTAATATATGCAAGTGTTTATAATTGTGTACATGTATATATGTATATGTGTCTATGTGTAAATATGTACATGTAAATATGTATGCATGTATATATATGTTTATGTGTGCATGTAGGCATGTATATGTGATGTGTACATGTATATATGTATATATGTCTATGTGTAAATGTGTACATGTAAATATGTTAGTATGTATATATATATTTATGTGTGCATTTAGGCATGTATGTGTGATACATAATATATCTACTCCATTTTATATTTATGTATCCTATCTACATGATGTGTAGATATCTTTATATATATTATGATCCTCGTTGATTCGAGTACCTATACATAGAGGCATAAGGTTGGGAGGAGAGACAACTCTCTAGTAGGACGTCCGAGGAATAGATGCAATGTGTACATATACTTCAAACATATGGCTAAAAGGTTGAATTAGAGTTTTTAAATTAGGGGTTTTAAAACCCTAATATCGAAATTAGTGTTTTCAATTTAGGATTTTTGAAATAGGATTTATTTATTTATTTATTTATTTATTTATTTATTTATTTATTTATTTATGTGTATGCATGTGTTGTGTATGTATGTGTATCTATATGTGCATATGCCTGTGTTGTGTGTGTGTGTATATGTATACATGCATGTAAATATGATTATATGAGTCTATGTGTGTGTACATATGATTATGCATGTGTATGTGTATGTGAGTATGTGTATGTGTCTATGTGTATTCATTATATGTGTGTAACTGCATGCATGTGTATGTGTGTGTAAAAATATGCATGTATATGTGTGTATGTATAAATGTGCATGTATATGTATATGTGTGTAAATGTGCATGTATGATGTATATGTGTGTGTATGCATGTATTTATACCTCTAGTCTCACTCTTCTCTCTCTCTCTCTCTCTCATACACATACATACATGCATAAACACACATACTCATATCCACATATATATATACATAAAAGCAGTGCATACCATGCATTATCGCGACAATGAGCCATAAGTGTCCGCATCTCTTTTAGACAGCACTTAAGCGACCATCCTCTTCCAAACTCTGTCTCAAGTGAACTAAGTACATATTTTTATCCCTCTCATCATGCTCACTACAAAAAAAAACATAATGTAAATAAAACATAAGATATTTATTTCAATTTATATGTAAAATTTTTACTTACTTCCACAGTAACTGGACAAAGCACAGGTAAGAGTCGCATAGTGCCCGCATCCTTCTCTTGAACTCCAATCCATTCCCTATGTACACAATGTTTCCCTCTGGCTCTATATCGCACTTTAGTCCTAAGGTACCTATGCATGTCCTCATCGGCAACTCTGCTCTGCTATCACGTGCTAGAGGTGGTATAGGTGTCTTGAAAATAGATAGATAAAAATAAATAAAAATAGGTGTTATAATATCATTAAAAAAGTTTATGAAAAAAAAATATACCTATGAGCAGATAGCTCTCTTCCTGCATGTGGAGTCGTAGAAGAGCCCTCGTCTGATCGCTGGGTAAGCATTTGGATCGTATAGTCCAGCTCCTCATCAGACATCTCTGAATAATCACGCATTATGGCCCCTAGAGTATCAGATGGAACTCTTGCTCTCATAAGACTTTTTATGAGAGTGAGTTTTGCCTTTCTCTCTCTATTGGGATCCATAATACCTAACATATAAAACAAAATGGTTAGAAATCAATATATATACGTGTACATATGTATGTGTGTATGCATTAAGTATGTGTATGTATGCATGTGTGTATGTATGTGCGTGAATGTGTGTGTGTATGTGTGTATGCATGTGTATGTGTGTGTATGCATCATTATGTGTGTATGTGTCTATCTGTGTATGTGTGTGTGTATATGTGTGTGTGTATGTGTGTGTGTCTATGTGTATGTGTGTGCATCTATGAGTGTGTATGTGTTTATGTGTGTGTATGTGTTTATGTGTGTGTATGTGTCTATGTGTGTATGTGTATGCATGTATGTATGCATATGTGTGTATGTGTGTGTATGCATTATGTATGTGTATGTATGCATGTATGCATGTATGTATGTATGTATGTATGCATATGCATTATGTATGTATATATATGCATGTATGTGTATGTGTGAGTATGTCTCTCTATGTGTGTGTATGCATATATGTGTGTGTATGCATATATGTGTGTATGTGTGTGTGTACATGTGTTTGTATGTGTGTATGCATGTGTGTGTGTGTATGCATCATTATGTGTGTATGTGTCTATGTGTGTTTGTGTGTGTGTATATGTGTGTGTGTGTGTCTATGTGTATGTATGTGTGTCTATGAGTGTGTATGTGTTTATTTGTATGTATGTATCTATCTGTGTGTATGTGTCTATGTGTGTATGTGTCTACGTGTGTATGTGTATGCATGTATATATGCATATGTGTGTGTATGCATGTGTATGTGTGTGTATGCATCATTATGTGTGTATGTGTCTATGTGTGTATGTGTGTGTGTATATGTTTGTGTATGTGTGTGCACGTCTATGTGTATGTGTGTGCGTCTATGAGTGTGTATGTGTTTATGTGTATGTATGTATCCATGTGTGTGTATGTGTCTATATGTCTATGTGTCTATGTGTGTATGTGTATGCATGTATGTATGCATATGTATGTGTGTGTATGCATCATTATGTGTGTATGTGTCTATGTGTGTATAATTTGTGTGTGTGTGTGTATATGTGTGTGTGTATGTGTATGTGTGTATGTGTATGTGTCGCTATGCGTCTATGAGTGTGTATGTGTTTATGTGTGTGTATGTGTCTATTTGTGTGTATGTGTCTATGTGTGTATGTGTATGCATGTATGTATGCATATGTGTGTGTATGCATTATGTATGTGTATGTAAGCATGTGCATTATGTATGCATGTAAGTATGTATGTATGCATATGCATATGCATTATGTATGCATATGTGTGTGTATGCATTATGTATGCATATGTGTGTGTATGCATTATGTATGTGTATGTAAGCATGTGCATTATGTATGCATGTAAGTATGTATGTATGCATATGCATATGCATTATGTATGCATATGCATATGCATTATGTATGCATATGTATGCATGTATGTGTATGTGTGTGTATGTCTCTCTATGTGTGTATGCATATATGTGTGTGTATGTGTGTGTATATGTGTTTGTATGTGTGTATGCATGTGTAGTATGCATCATTATATGTGTATGTGTGTGTATATATGTGTGTATGTGTGTGTGTGTGTCTATGTGTATATGTGTGTATCTTTGAGTATGTATGTGTTTATGTGTGTGTATGTGTCTATGTGTGTGTATGTATCTATGCATGTGCATTGCATATGTGTGTATGTGTGTGTATGCATTATGTATGCATATGTGTGTGTATGCATTATGTATGTGTATGTAAGCATGTGCATTATGTATGCATGTAAGTATCTATGTATGCATATGCATATGCATTATGTATGCATATGTATGCATGTATGTGTATGTGTGTGTATGTCTCTCTATGTGTGTGTATGCATATATGTGTGTGTATGTGTGTGTATATGTGTTTGTATGTGTGTATACATGTGTAGTATGCATCATTATGTGTGTATGTGTGTGTATATGTGTGTGTATGTGTGTGTGTGTCTATGTGTATATGTGTGTATCTATGAGTATGTATGTGTTTATGTGTGTGTATGTGTCTATGTGTGTATGTGTCTATGTGTGTGTATGTATCTATGCATGTGCATTATGTATGCATGTAAGTATGTATGTACATTGTATGCATATGCATATGCATTATGTATGCATATGTATGCATGTATGTCTATATGTGTGTATGTCTCTCTATGTGTGTGTGTGTATGCATATATGTGTGTGTATGTGTGTATGTGTGTGTATATGTGTCTGTATGTGTGTATGCATGTGTATGTGTGTGTATGCATGTGTATGTGTGTATGTGTCTATGTTTGTATGTGTGTGTGTATGTGTGTATGTATGTGTGTGTGTATGTGTGTGTGTATCTATGAGTGTGTGTGTGTTTATGTGTGTATGTGTTTATGTGTTTATGTGTTTATGTGTGTATGTGTGTATGTGTATGCATGTATGTATGCATGTATGTATGCATATGTATGTGTATGCATGTGTATGTGTGTGTATGCATCATTATGTGTGTATGTGTCTATGTGTGTATGTGTTTGTGTATATGTGTGTGTGTGTATGTGTGTGTGTCTATGTGTATGTGTCGCTACGAGTCTATGAGTGTGTATGTGTTTATGTTTGTGTATGTGTCTATGTGTGTGTATGTGTCTATGTGTGTATGTGTCTATGTGTGTATGTGTATGCATGTATGTATGCATAGGTGTGTGTATCTGTGTGTATGCATTATGTATGCATGTGTGTGTATGCATTATGTATGTGTATGTATGCATGTAAGTATGTATGTATGCATATGCATATGCATTATGTATGCATATGTATGCATGTATGTGTATGTGTGTGTATGTTTCTCTATGTGTGTGTGTATGCATATATGTGTGTGTATGTGTGTATGTGTGTGTATATGTGTATCTATGTGTGTATGCATGTGTATGTGTGTGAATGCATCATATATATGTGTCTATGTGTGTATGTGTGTGTGTATATGTGTGTGTATGTGTGTGCGTGTCTATGTGTATGTGTGTGTGTCTATGACTGTGTATGTGTTTATGTGTGTGTATGTGTCTATGTGTGTGTATGTGTCTATGTGTGTATGTGTATGCATGTATGTATGCATATGTGTGTGTATGTGTGTGTATGTGTGTGTATGCATTATGTATGCATATGTGTGTGTATGTGTTTATGTGTGTTTATGTGTCTATGTGTGTGTATGTGTATGCATATGTGTGTGTATGTGTATGCATGTATGTATGCATATGTGTGTGTGTATGTGTGTGTATGTGTGTGTATGTGTTTATGTGTGTGTATGTGTCTATGTGTGTGTATGTGTCTATGTGTGTGTATGTGTCTATGTGTGTATGTGTATGCATGTATGTATGCATGTGTGTGTATGCATTATGTATGCATACGTGTGTGTATGTGTTTATGTGTGTGTATGTGTCTATGCGTGTGTATGTGTATGCATATGTGTGTGTGTATGTGTATGCATGTATGTATGCATATGTGTGTGTATGTGTGTGTATGTGTTTATGTGTGTGTATGTGTCTATGTGTGTGTATGTGTCTATGTGTGTGTATGTGTCTATGTGTTCATATGTGTGTGTATGCATGTAAGTATGTATGTATGTACTCATATGCAGATGCATTATGTATGCATATGTGTGTGTATGCATGTAATTATGTATGGATGTACGCATATGCATATGCATTATGTATGCATGTATGTGTATGTGTGTGCATGTCTCTCTATGTGTGTGTGTATGCATATGTGTGTGTATGTGTGTATGTGTGTGTGTATGTGTGTGTATGTGTGTGTGTATGTGTGTGTGTATGTGTGTGTGTATGTGTGTGTGTATGTGTATATTTGTGTATGTGTGTATGTGTGGGTATATGTATGTGTATATGTGTGTGCATGTGTATGCATTATGTGTTCATGTGTGTATGCAACATTATTTGTGTATGTGTGTATATGTGTGTGTATTTGTGTGTATGTGTGTGTGTGTATTTGTGTCTATGTGTGTGTGTGTGTCTATGTGTATGTGTGTGTGTGTGTCTATGTGTGTATGTGTGTGTGAGTATGCATATGTATGTGTGTTTAAGTGTGTGTGTGTGCGCATACCTTGCTTCAAGTAGATGTCTCTCTCTCTCTCTCTCTCTCTCTCTCTCTCTCTCTCTCTCTCTCTCTCTCTCTCTCTCTCTCTCTCTCTCTCTCTCTCTCTCTCTCTCTCTCTCTCTCTCTCTCTCTCTCTCTCTCTCTCTCTCTCTCTCTCTCTCTCTCTCTCTCTCGCGCGCGCGCGCGCGTGCTCTCTCTCTCTCGGTCTCTTCTTGCTCTCACGCCCAAATCAAATCAAGTTTTTTTTTTAACATTCCAGAGTGTCGCATATGCGACGCTCTTCAGTTCCAACGTCGCAAATACCGTCGCTAACTAGCGACGGTATTTGCGACACTTTAATTTAGCGTCACATAAGCAATGCTAGCATCGCTTATGCGATGATTACCATGAGAAAAAACAATTCGAAAACTTGACAGTCGCTTATGCGACGCCAGCATCGCATAAGCGACGGTACCCGTTTTTTTTTTTTAATTCGGGGGCATCGCTACGCCCCTCTATTTCTTGTAGTGCTTAGACCCATCTAATTATACAACATCCCCCCCCCCCCCCCAAAGTGTTTCTGTCCTCACAAATGAGTGGAGACATAAACCTTGGGGTATTCCCCCGTGCCCCATGTTCCATCTCAAGGATCATGGTCTTCATCTCTCTTAGTCTGCCTCTTAATTTGGAAGGGGAATTCTACCCCGACTGAATCTTAAAAGAGAGATTCCATGTGTGGTCTGATTCTCACCATAACCATTAAAATCTCCATCTAGCTTTGCACATGAAAAAAGAATTATTTCAAAATGCAAAGTATGGAAAGAATAAAAAGGGTGGAGCAGAACATCCCTACCTATTACCTTGTTTAAGCTATGTGCCATCCAAGCTTCCATAGCCCAAACATGTAAATAAGGTGGATCCAAAGTGTCTTCAACTAGATTGCTATCTTGGTCCATTTCGATGCATCACTTGTGCATGAACCTAGCAAAATAGATGAATACTACTTAAGACTTTCCTTATTAGATATCAAGTTAGAATCCATTTTCTTTTGAAAGGAAGATGAATCTCTCATAATCCATGCCCAAATCACTTCCTCTTATATGTACACATACTTTGCACACTTAGGCTTGGTAAGATGGGTAGATTTTCTTGTTTAAAGTTTGCCTCCAAAAATAAAGGGGGATCTGTTTTTATAATCTCTGCCCAACCAATAGAATGGAATAAGTGGATTCTCCATCTAGTTCTAAGAGGATATAACATCCTCTTCACTTTTGGAGAGAATTTGAATAGCTTATTAAAGTTGGCTTCAATATTCTTTCAAGACTTTACATAATTTTGAAATCCACTTTCATGCATTAGAACCCACAAGGATCAGTCTACTTACTGAATACTCTAGTTGTTTGAAATCTATTTTAGATGTTCTTCTAAAAAGATTAAGATCTTTATAACTACATCCCAAGAATATGGGAACTCATAGTGTAAAAGATCATGTTGTCTTAAGGTCCCAAGTAGAAATGGACTATTCCAACCATTTCTTTGATACTTAACCCTTATGGATCTTTAGTGGATCTCAAACCTAAAAGGTCTTCTTGATCATTCTAGAATTCTCTCCTTTATATTCTAAATCTCTTTTAAGATATCCTATGTTGACATCATAACTAGCTCTTCCTTTTTTATTTGAATTATCGGGTATCCAAAAGATGGTCTTTCTAAGCTTTCTTTCAAGCTTGGTCTAAGATCATGTTTATGTTCCTTGAATTTCAAATCATACTTTTGGACAGAGCTTTTAAAGCTTCAACCTTCAAGGTTTACCTTCAAACTACAAGAAGTTGATCCTCTCTTTATTTCTAACTCTCTATGAAGTTTATCGAGAGATAGAACCTTTAGTATCTTGTTGGAAGAATTCTTCTTCCTTTTATAAGTGTAACTGAAGAGATGCCTATTCCTAGGCATTATCTTCTAGATGTATTGCATTGGATCATGAGTCCCTTTTTCTTCTTGCCACCAAGAAAAAGTACTCAATAGGATTTAGTACCCATCATCCCATACCACTGGGTTCTTCATCCAATCCACATAACTATGTTTCTATACTTTCTCACCTTCTCTATCCTTTTTAATGTTCTTTATCTATTACAAACTATGGTACCAAATTATGAGATCAAGGACTAAGGTGTTTGGATACGCCACAACTAATTTTACCTAAATAATTGGTTAACCATTCAATATGGTGTGACTAATCTTATCAAACTAAAGGTTGACTTGTTCTTTGCCCTACTTGGGTCTTTTGGCTTTTCTTCTCTTCTTTAGCCAAACTACTAGATATGAATAGGTCTTTCTTGAATAGATACCTTCATGTTCAAATCTTTACCCATGGGTTTTACTTGGAGATCTAGCTATTATGCTTCTTAAAGGAGACCATCTTCCTTAGGTCTATATTATTGGAATCCATAATCTATGTTATGTTATCCCCATGAAGCATCAAAATATATTTAGGATTATGCTTTATAGCTCATCCAGCTTCATTTCCTAACCTTTTTAGGATTGTTACAATCCTTATGGTGTACGAAAGTCTTCTATTACATCGAGGTTCCTTGAGAACTCCCAATTTTTTAGGACTTTCATCTAGGTTGGAAGATGTAATAAAAGAATTGCGAAGTATTTCAATGCAAGGAAGCACTTCAATTTTATCAATTCTTGCAAATCTTTTACCTTACAATACCTTATTTGGTATTTTTAGAACATCAGGTACAAGTTCTTGCAAGTTTCTCCCCTCTTTAAGAGTTTTGTTCCTTGAAAACTGCCTGAGTCTATATTGAAAATTGTGCTCTTTCAATAGAATTTGAAAGATTTTATTTTCAATCTTTTATTGCCCCCCTGATTGAAAGAGCTATTTAGATATTTTTTCTTTCTCTTCTCTAAGATTACTGAACAAATTTCCAAAATTTCAAGTTTAGATTACCCAAAAATTCAATGTCCCTAACACCGAATTTACTTCAATGGTAGTGTAAGCCTAGATGTCCCATACCATCCGGCTTACACTTCCACTTTAGTAAAGGTAAGTCTAGCTTGAATCTTGGGATAAAACCTTCTTTTATTCTAATCAAGTAAATTCTATTACTTCTTTAGACTTGTAAGTGTGATTTCCATTATAGAGCATGTCTGGTGCTCATGAAATTTGAACTTACCGAGTCTCAGTTGTAATTGAACTTGAAAAGAATTAATCTCAAAGATTGTGTCCTTGGTTCAGATATACTCTAAAAGATCATTTTTATGTCACTTGATAATAGAGCTAGTTTACATCTCAACTAGATATTATCTTTTGACGTAATGAATAATCTGAAAAGGGGATAATTGATTTGCAAATGAGATCTTTAATTTGAAGTAGATGTTAATGCCATTTATCATTTTAAATAGTCTTTTACTTCTGGGACATTGGAAAATGGTACTTAGGGTTTATTAAAACCCTTAAGTTTTATCTTTTCTTCAAGCCTTCATTTGCTTGGAAGAATAATGTAAAACTCCAAACAGTTCCTTATTTCTTTACAACAAAGAACTTTCTTGAATAGGAGCATTCATACTTCCATCTTCCAAAACTATATAGATTCCATATTTTCTCTTCCTTAGAGCTTGAGAAGATTGTATTCTAAGTTTCCACCATTTTATCGTGATTTTAAGAGAGAAATTTTTTTACTAATAGCTTGAGTCTATGGCCTTGCTGATGAGGCATATCATGGGATTTTATGGAATTTAAAATTCCATAAGAGAGATTTTAAGCTCAAGGTATTTTAGTGTTATTTGGCTTTTTATTACCAAGCAAAAGTAAAGGAATTAAATGGTTTACAGTGGAAAATTGGCCGCATCAACATTATTCCTACAACCTAATAAATTCAAATCCTACTTAAGCTTAACTTCAGGAACTTTATCTCCCTCTCAACTCAAAAAATCCATGTAATATATTCCATATGCATACTAGTGTATGCCAAATGGTTACACCTTTATTGGAAAAGGTGTTGCATGCATAAGGTTCAGAATTTGAACCCCTCCTTAAAGTATGCTAAAGTTCCAATTTGGAACTTTGTTCGTTTTGAGGATGATACAAAATTTCCTTGCTTTTCTTTTTCTATGCATATGAGTTGCCATAATGCATACTTTATAGAACATAACCATATTTATGCACCTGTTGCGTAATGAAAATCATTTCCATAACTTAATTGTGTATGTGACCAAACAAATAAGCCCACCTCAATCTATGCATCCACTTCAGAGTTCATGTCTATAATGACATGCATTGTATGTTTTATGACTTGTAAGAATTTAATTTGCCTTTAGGTGGACATTGAGGGAAGGAGGTATGTCTTATACATGGACAATGCTCCACTCTCATCGAAGACTTGGCATCATACCAATCAGTAGTTCACTTTTGGGTGGACATTTAGGGGGTGTTAGATATGTTGAATGCATCAACTTTATGTAGCACCACCATTGTTCCATGAAACTCTACATTGTAAGGAAACCATTATGAGGAGAAGCCATGTGAGATTGTTAGACATTGGTAGGTTCTTGACTTTTAGGTCAAATGAGGTCTAGAGAAAACCATAGATGGATAGTTAGGAAGTTTATTTCTAAGACATTCAATTTGGGGTTGATCCAATGTGAGGATCAATGAAAATCAAGTTCTAGAAACAAAAGTAGCTTTCTTAACTTTGGGAAGGATCTGTTTTGATGTAGGCCATTAGATCTAGACTTTATCCAAAGTGTAGATTAAGGAAGATCAAAGGATACAAACAAATGGTTTTTTATCCTACTTTTCTACAATTGGATTTATGCCTTAAATCAATGGTGGAGATTGTTTTTGGCATGGACCGAGCTACCATGACCCTTGAACATGGGAATAACAATGTAGGCTTGGAGGACCTTATAAGGATGTTCTCCTCCCCATCTAGGATTATAATTTGTAGTGTTTGGAACCATTAAAGTGTCCATCTTCGAACCCATTGTGTTGGGCCATAAACATTCACCTAGCATCTATCTAGATAACCAGTTAAGCTCCATATATGGATTGCATGGGTGGACAGAACCATCTATATCTTGTTTGGAGTTTGAGTTCCATTGTATTAGAGTTATGAGTTTGATTTGAATTGAGTTGAGTTCACCTTCCACTCATCTTGAGTCCACTTTCCATTCCAACCACACCTCTGTTGGAGCAAGTCTATGACAAGCCTAAGTATTGGCTTGAGTCTCACAAAGTCTTAGAAGAAGCCTTAAAAAGAAGACTAGGTAAAGTTCACTTGTGAACTACCTCTTGTAACTTTTGAAGAGTTTACTTAATGTAAAAGTGAAAGAATCTTTAGTGGTTGAGTCCACTTGATCAAGAATGGAAAGAGGAGCCACGAAATCATGATTTGTGGTAGGTAGAGAATCAAATCAATCATTGATTGATTAGAGAGTGATTGAGAGAAGTTAGCCTCCCAAACTCAACTATAAATAGATGGCAGTTTTAGTCATGGTAAGAGAGACCTATGTGAAGACCTCCAAGAGCTGAGCTTTATGCCATATCAAGGTGTGATTACAAGGCACACATATGTATCAGTAAGTCATTGTATTGTACAAGCAATATACTTTCATTTTCATGATTATTTGAGTTCATCTTTCCATGTTCTTGTGAAGTGTACTACTCACTGCCATTACTCTCAGTTTTCTCAGTCAGCTTGCAGAGATGTTTTCTCTGATCTTGGTGCATCATTTTCAGTGATTTAACTTGGTAAAGTTAGCTCTATAAGTCTACTATATGCTCAAAAATTTTCATGTAATTTGAATGTTGCAATCTTCAGTTATGTTCATTTGAAGTCAATAGGGTCTGTTCATCTTCACTTCTCTATCAGGTACCCGACTTTTTTCACTCACTTTGTCAGAGCCATTTCTCAGTGGTTACTCATCCAAATTCAGTGATTTAAAGTTTTTTGGATTTAGCTTACTGTCTAGTATAACCATACAAATTTTCATAATCATTGGATTCCTACATTGTGAGTTATGTTTATTTTTCTGCTCACTCGTCTCAAACTGGAGCAGCCCATGAAAATCGGGATGATGTCATCACTTGTTAAAACTCATTCTCAGTGTGTGGTTTATTATTTTTTATGAGATTACTCTTGAAAGTTAGCTCTTTAAGTCACCTAGACTTCCTCAAGAGGAATTAAGCTAATTGTTGCTGTGCTCAGAGAATTATGTAAAACACTGGACAGGTGTATGAACCAAGAATAGCAAGTTTTCACCTCTGAGCTAACTCCAACTTATCTGTTTTGATCTATCTTTTTGAGAGTGATCTTCCAAGGTACATAGGGTGTCTAATACATCCATTGGCAAGCTAAAAGGGCCCACCATCTACTCCTGGAGTTCATTTGGCTGGTGTAGATCAAGGATTTTGCAACACCTCTTCATCTTCAAACACATACTTGTCCATCTCTTCACAGTGGTATTAGAGCAAGGTTGGACAATATGGCAGATGGATTTCCTTCATCAATTGACAAATTGGAGAGAGGTAACTACTCAGCTTGGTCATTAAGAATGGAAGCCTATCTCCAAGGTAGAAGTTTATATGGTTATGTGGCTGGAGATGAAGTTATGCCAAGTTTCAGGAACAAAAGTCAACCAACACAGGAAGAGCAAGAAAGATTGAGCACATGGTGCTCCAAGGATGCACTTGCAAGGTCTTATCTCCTCAACTCTATCTCAGATTTTTTGCTGCCTCACATTAGAAGTTGTAAGACATCTCAGGAAGTTTGGAATGCACTTGAAGCTTTCTTTTCTTCAAGTACTAAAGCTAGGAAGCATCAACTATGGCTGGATTTCACAACTCTCAAGAAGGCTCCCAAACAAAATGTGACTGATTTTTTCACAAAGCTCAAGGACATAGCGGATCAGTTGGGAAGCATTGGAGAGGTAATAGATGAAGAGCAAATTGTAAGGCAGGTCATCAATGGCTTGAAGGCAGATGACAAGTGGGAAGCATTCACCACAGCTATGGATTTGTACATGGGCATGCATGTACCTGATTTCAACACACTCATTGGACAACTACTTACTCAAGAGGCAAAGCTTATCAAAAATGGAGAAAGCTCTAAAGGTAATCAATCTTCAGCTTTATACACGGATAAAAGCAAGTCTAAAGATAACAAAGGAAAGGCAAAGAAAGTGGATGATGAAGCAAGTACATATCAAGCTAACTATGCAGGTAGAGGAAGACATGGCAGAGGTAGAGGAAGAGGAGGTAGACAAGGCAGGGGGAGATCCCAAGACTCCAACTCATGTTCTATTTGTGGATTAACTAATCATACAACTGAAAATTGCTTTATGAATTCCAGGAATCAAAGAGGTACAGGATACAATAGAGGAAGTTATGGCTACTCAAGAGGAAGGTTCAACAACTATCATGGCAACTACAACAACTACAATCATTCAAACTATCAAGGAGGCTACAAAGGAAGGAGAGACTACAATAACTACACAGAAGACTCAAACAAAGAGGATTCATTATTGATCATGAACATGGCTATGCCACAAGGTAAATCTGATGAGCATGTTTTCTACATAGACTCAGGTTGTTCAAATCATGTGGCAGGAAATGTGGCACTCCTATCAGATTTAGAAGATCCAAGGAATAAGCATGAGGTACAAACAGGAGATGATACAAAACATCCTGTGGAGAAAATAGGCAATGTCAAAGCACCTGATGGAAACATCAACCTACTCAGTAAGGTACTCTATGTCCCTACCATTACAAAGAATTTGATAAGTGTTGGGCAGATAGTAGAGAAAGGGTTGCAAGTCAGGTTCACAAAAGCAGGAGCATTTGTTGAAGATCCAAGTCAAGGATTCAGAAAAATTGCAAAAGGTGAAAAGACAGGTAGATTGTTCACATTTGAATTACAGGACACTAGAAACATTGCTCTCTTTAATTATGGTAGTCAGACACTCACAGAATTGGAAGTATGGCACAAAAGGTTAGCACATATTGGTGAAAGGTCATTAAAGCAAATCTGCAAGGACCAAAGTGTACTTGGACTTCCTAATTTGTCAAAACAACATATGATTTATAAGTGTAGTGCATGTCAATTTGGAAAGTCTCACAGGTTACCATTCATGAAGAAAGGTTATATGCATGGAGATCTCTTGGAGTTGGTTCATACAGATGTATGGGGACCTAGCAAGGAAGCTTCAATATCTGGATCAAGGTATTATGTTTCCTTTATTGATGATTGCAGCAGATGGACTATCCTATTCTTTATGAAACACAAAGATGAAGTTTTTTCATGTTTCAAAAGATATTTGGCTCTTGTGGAGAATCAAACAGGTAAACCACTAAAAAGGCTAAGGTCAGATGGAGAGGGAGAATACTTCTCCCATGAGTTTGATTCTTTTCTTCAAGAAAGAGGAATCAAAAGAGAGGTAACTACAAGGTACACTCCTGAGCAAAATGGAGTGGCAGAAAGGAGGAATAGGACAATTGTTGAAGCTGCAAGGTCTATGTTAAATGAAAAGCATTTACCTAATTACTTATGGGTTGAGGCTGTATCTACAGCCACTTACTTGATTAACAGGTTGCCTTCAAAATCCCTTGATGGGATGACTCCATATGAGGCTTGGAATGGAAGAAGACCAAGCTTAGATCATTGTAAAATTTTTGGATGTATTGCTTTTGCTCATGTTCCTTCACAGGTTAGAGGCAAGATGGATCCAAAGGCAGAAAGGTGTGTATTTATTGGATATGACAACAATCAAAAGGGCTACAGGTTATACAACCCTACCAACAAAGGATTCTTGGTAAGCAGAGATGTAGTTTTTGATGAGAACAATTCATGGTATGAAGATTCATGCAGGAAGGTCAATTTACCATATAATCTTGAAGAAGATTTTCCAAATCTTGGTAGAGAACAACCGAAGATTGAAGAACAAGACACCTCAAAGGATGATGCAGAATCTCATATGGAAAAGATCAAAGCATGGAAGTCTAAAGGTAAAGCAAAATTGCAGGAACTTGGACATGAGGTAGAATCATCACATCATGGCCTAAGAAGATCTATGAGGGAAAAGAAAAAACCAGAAAGGTATGGGTTTGACACCTCATTAGTAACTAAACACTCTATCTACATAGCACAGGATATAAACCAAGAGGAGCCATCATCATTTGAAGAGGCCAAAGCAAAATCAGAATGGAAGCATGCAATGAAGGAAGAGATTGAAGCACTTGAGGAAAACAACACTTGGGATTTGGTGCCCAAGACTTCATCCATGAAGGTAATAGGCTCAAGATGGGTCTATAAACTCAAGAAGAATTCTGATGGTTCAATTAATAGGTATAAGGCAAGGCTTGTAGCAAAAGGCTTTGCACAAACTCAGGGAATTGATTATGAGGAGACTTTCTCTCCTGTGCCAAAGATGCCTACTATTAGGGTCTTGCTTAGTATTGCCTCTTCCAAGAATTGGAAAATACTTCAACTAGATGTAAAGAATGCATTCTTGAATGGTTGGATAACCTAAGAGGTATATATGGCACAACCACCTGGTTTTGAGAACCAAGTTTATCCTGATTATGTGTGTAAACTTAACAAAACATTGTATGGTCTCAAGCAAGCTTCAAGAGCTTGGAATTTCAGGCTTGTTTCATTCTTGCAGGACAAAGGCTTTCAACCAAGCAAGGCAGATCCTTCACTCTTTATTAAAAAGAGTAATTCCGAGTTCATCTACCTATGTGTATATGTAGATGATATTATATTGACAGGAAATGATGCAGATGGTATGAAGAAGATCAAAGATCAGATGAGAGAAGAGTTCAAGATAAGTGATTTGGGTTCACTTACCTACTTCCTAGGTTTGGAAGTTGTCTACAAAGATCATGGTTTGTTTCTCACTCAAAGGAAGTACATTAAGGACATGTTGGCAAAATTCAAGATGCAAGATTGTAAGATTGCAGGTACTCCAATGGAGGTCAATCACAAATTGAGCTCACATGAAGGTGAACTCATAGAGGACATCACATCATATCAAAGTCTAGTGGGTAGTCTCAACTATGCCACATTGACAAGAGTAGATATATGTTACAGTGTGAGTGTGCTAAGTCAATTTATGCACACACCAAGGAAACCACATATGGATGCTACCAAAAGGATTCTCAAGTATCTCAAAGGAACCATAAATGAAGGACTTTATTATCCTTATGTATCTGATTTAGGTTTGAAGCTATTTTTTGATGCAGATTGGGCTGGCACCAAGGAAGCCTTAAATCAATGGTGGAGATTGTTTTTGGCATGGACCGAGCTACCATGACCCTTGAACATGGGAATAACAATGTAGGCTTGGAGGACCTTATAAGGATGTTCTCCTCCCCATCTAGGATTATAATTTGTAGTGTTTGGAACCATTAAAGTGTCCATCTTCGAACCCATTGTGTTGGGCAATAAACATTCACCTAGCATCTATCTAGATAACCATTTAAGCTCCATATATGGATTGCATGGGTGAATAGAACCATCTATATCTTGTTTAGCGTTTGAGTTCCATTGTATTAGAGTTATGAGTTTGATTTTAATTGAGTTGAGTTCACCTTCCACTCATCTTGAGTCCACTTTCCATTCCAACCACACCTCTGTTGGAGCAAGTCTATGACAAGCCTAAGTATTGGCTTGAGTCTCACAAAGTCTTAGAAGAAGCCTTAAAAAGAAGACTATGTAAAGTTCACTTGTGAACTACCTCTTGTAACTTTTGAAGAGTTTACTTAATGTAAAAGTGAAAGAATCTTTAGTGGTTGAGTCCACTTGATCAAGAATGGAAAGAGGAGCCACGAATTTGTGATTTGTGGTAGATAGAGAATCAAATCAAACATTTATTGATTGGAGAGTGATTGAGAGAAGTTAGCCTCCCAAACTCAACTATAAATAGATGGCAGTTTTAGTCGTGGTTAGAGAGACCTATGTGAAGACCTCCAAGAGCTGAGCTTTATGCCATATCAAGGTGTGATTACAAGGCACACATATGTATCAGTAAGTCATTTTATTGTACAAGCAATATACTTTCATTTTCACGATTATTTGAGTTCATCTTTCCATGTTCTTGTGAAGTGTACTACTCACTGCCATTACTCTCAGTTTTCTCAGTCAGCTTGCAGAGATGTTTTCTCTGAGCCTGGTGCATCATTTTCAGTGATTTAACTTGGTAAAGTTATCTCTATAAGTCTACTATACGCTCAAAAATTCTCATGTCATTTGGATGTTGCAATCTTTAGTTATGTTCATTTGAAGTCAATAGGGTCTATTCATCTTCACTTCTCTGTTAGGTACCCGACTTTTTCACTCACCTTGTCAGAGCCATTTCTCAGTGGTTACTCATCCAAATTCAGTGACTTAATACTTGTTGGATTCAGCTTACTGTCTAGTATAACCATACAAATTTTCATAATCAGTGGATTCCTACATTGTGAGTTATGTTTATTTTTCTGCTCACTGGTCTCAAACTGGAGCAGCCCGTGAAAATCGGGATGATGTCATCACTTGTTAAAACTCATTCTCAGTGTGTGGTTTATTATTTTTGATGAGATTACTCTTGAAAGTTAGATCTTTAAGTTTTCTAGACTTCACCAAGAGGAATTAAGCTAATTGCTGCTATGCTCAGAGAATTATGTAAAACACTGGACAAGTGTATGAACCAAGAATAGCAAGTTTTCACCTCTGAGCTAACTCCAACTTATCTGTTTTGATCTATCTTTTTGAGAGTGATCTTCCAATGTACATAGGGTGTCTAATACATCCACTGGCAAGCTAAAAGGGCCCACCATCTACTCCTGGAGTTCATTTGGCTGGTGTAGATCAAGGATTTTGCAACACCTCTTCATCTTCAAACACATACTTATCCATCTCTTCACAACCTCTTGCATTTTTTCCATGATTGGCAATATATCTCTTTCTCTCTAACCTTCATCCTATATGTGTGTTGTGCTTTGGGAACTCAGTTTAAGCAAGTTGATGGCGGAATAGCTTTGTGTTAAACAAAATATATTGACACATGAAGATTGCAAACCTATTGCCACTCCTATGGAAACACGTTTATGATTGAGTCCTCATGATGCTAAAGATGCATTTGATGTTATTCTCTATCAGCATGCTCTTGGATGCTTGATTAACTTATCCATTACTCGGCCAGATATTCAGTTTGTTGCCTCATAGATGAGCAATTTTATGCGTTGCCAAGGTGTCAAGCATTGGCAGAAGGTTAAGTGAAACTTTCACTATTTGTATGGTCCTCTCCTAGTTGGATTGATTTATCCCAAGCAGGGATAAATATCTTGCTTGAGCAAGAAGTAGCCTACTATCACAACTTCCAGTTGAGAGTCTGCGTATATGTATATGTATATGTATATGTATATGTATATGTATATGTATATGTATATGTATATGTATATGTATATGTATATGTATATGTATATGTATATGTATATGTATATGTATATGTATATGTATATGTATATGTATATGTATATGTATATGTATATGTATATGTATATGTATATGTATATGTATATGTATATGTATATGTATATGTATATGTATATGTATATGTATATGTATATGTATATGTATATGTATATGTATATGTATATGTATATGTATATGTATATGTATATGTATATGTATATGTATATGTATATGTATATGTATATGTATATGTATATGTATATGTATATGTATATGTATATGTATATGTATATGTATATGTATATGTATATGTATATGTATATGTATATGCATATGTATATGCATATGTATATGCATATGCATATGTATATGTATATGTATATGTATATGTATATGTATATGTATATGTATATGTATATGTATATGTATATGTATATGTATATGTATATGTATATGTATATGTATATGTATATGTATATGTATATGTATATGTATATGTATATGTATATGTATATGTATATGTATATGTATATGTATATGTATATGTATATGTATATGTAT